>JANHMN010000006.1:3773423-3806343 GCA_030674055.1 Rhabdomys pumilio | reverse complement strand
AGGGCAGAGGGCAGAGGGCAGAGGGCAGAGGGCAGAGGGCAGAGGGCGGACCAGATGTGCACATAGCATGCCAGAAAGGAGGCTTCTTGTCCACCTTCTGCCCATTCCATCTCCCCACCCACCTCCTGCCACTGACAGAAGTCTCTAGAGATCAAACTGGTGATCCATTCAGCTGCCTTTCTTGCCTCTGCTCAAGACTGAGTCATGACACTTGAGCAGGGGGTTCCGCGGCCCCCGGGCAAGCAAACACTGCTGCATATTGAAGGGGGATGAAAACATGCCAGCTGACCCCAGACCCATGTGTGCCCCAGAGCAGCAGAGTTAATGAGGCAAATGGCCAGGTGAGGTCACAGACCAAATTCCAGACATGTTTTGCCCACACCAGCTTAAAGGTCTCCTTGTCAGATTTATAGACACATCTGAGTCTCATTTTTAAGATTCCAGTCTCTAAGCCTTGATCCACTCCTTTCTAATGCTTTTCTGCTGTGGCCTGAGGAGCAAGTCAGGGTAGGGGTGGGTGGGGGGAGGGCCTAGGGGGAGGGGTGGGTGTCAGCACCCCCTCTGCCTTGCAACGAACATAAACACAAGAAGAAAATCTATAGAATCTCTAAAGTTAGCCTAGAAACATCAGGGATGTTGGTGTCTTAGGGAACAGGGAAAGAGATGGTAATTTCTTTGAAAACCTTTCTTGCATTTGAAGCCACACGTTTTATGTGGTGTCTAAATGCTCCCCTCAACACATCAGCCTGCCAACTGTTGCTAAAGGACCTTGAGATCTTAGGACTTCAAAGGCTGACGTTTCAGCAGTGAATCAGGTCAAGAGGCTCCTGTAAGCAGTGGTTACAGTTCTGGGTCACATAGAGCAGGGACAGGAATTCTGAGGCCCCCAACTGCCCGCTCAGTACCCGTCTGGTGATATAACAGGAAGATGACGAACTGAGTCAGAGATCAGGCTAACGAGGGTAACAATCAAAACTACAACCAAGGGCTAGACCCCAAAGTGCATGCATTGAAGGAAGGTCTACACTGTCATCCCTGTGACCATGCCAAGGGTGGCCCTGTGCCTCTGCAGGAGCTCCTCTGTGAGGGACACCGGGCAGCTTGGGACAGGCTAGTATCTCCTGCAGGATGTGTGCCTGTGTTGGAACCAGGAACTTGACATGGATGGTACAACTGTAGAATCTTGTGTTTTGTAAAAAGAAAAGATAGAAACAATAAAATTTCCCCTGTGGTTTTAGATTCCAGTTTCCCATTTTCTTGTTTTTGTTACTATATTAACACTTTTTAAAAAAAATGTAAGGTTAAACCTGGCTCAAAGTAGCTGTACAGACAGCCTCCTCTCTCTGTCTCTGCTTCTGTCTGTCTCTCTGTCTCTCTCCCTCCCCTCATCCTCCCTCCCTCCCTCCATCCTCTCTCCCTCCCTCCCCTCATTTGAACACCAGATCACTGGAACTTTCTTCTGCTGACTGGGATTGCAATACAATGACTGAACCTGAGAGAAATTTCTGGGTGATGACTTGTCTTCTCGAGCACTCTCCCGTGGGCCAGGCTTGCAAGCTCCATCCTGGAATGGAACCTAGCCCAGAGTTCACCTGCAGGTTTGAGCAGAAGGGCAAGTGATCCTCCCCAAAGCCTCAGAAGCTGTGGTCAAGAGATCAAGTTGATTACATTGGCATTTTTTTTTCTTTGGAAAGTTGCAAAGCATTGACATTAAAATATCCTCCCCGTTAATTAAGGGTTTAATATAGCCGGCGTAAAGAACGTTAATGAGTGCCATGGCACCCTGGCTGCTGAGTTAATGGCTGAGCCAAGGGTCCCAGACTCTGGGCTTATCTGCCATTAGGCATCTCTGAGCTGGCAGGAAGAGCAAGCTGACAAGAATCACTGTGGAAATGATTGAGTTTCTCAAGCAGCCTGTGTTATTTTAATGAGAGTGGGATATTGAGAACATAGTGCATTGATCAACGGGATGCATAATGAAGGTTGTTTCTTCTCCCCCCTCTCTTCCCACCCCCTTCAAATGAAGCAATTATTCCCCTGACCTCGGGACTGCATTTCAAAGAGGTCTGAAGACAGGCTTAGGCCTGCTGCTCCGCTGAATTCTGTGGTGCCCAATTACTGACCTCAGGAGTCAGCATTCTGGAGATTAGAGTCATGGGGCGGGCGTTCGCTTCACAGGCTCACTTCTAATAATATACCTTCCATGCGGACGCCATTAACCTGCCTTTTCCAGTTAGCCAATAACGCTGGGCTCAAGGCAAAATTGTTATCAGCTCTCCAGGGGTCAGGCCCCTGCTTTAATTAGAAACAGGGGCATCTGCAAGGGAAAGTAATGAGAGCGGACAGCTAGGGAGCGGAGGTGAGAAGTCACTAGGTCTTGGGACTTGCAGGAAAAATGTTTCTTGGGACTGAGAGTCACCAGCACTCAGGATATCCCAAGGCCAAACTCTCATTTTCCCTGGTCAGTTTATTCCTGACCAGGAGCAAGTGGTATCAATCATGCTACTTGTGCTACATATTCCCTGGGCATGCCACTGAGCTTTCCATTGCTGCAATAAAATACCTGGTACAGCAAGGAATAATAAAAAGCATTATTTTGACTCATGGTTTTGGAGGGTCCAGCCTGTGCTCCCGTGGTCTTGTGGCTGTGGCCCTGGGGTACAGGAGCACATAACACAGGGAGCGCTGGGACAAAATGCTCACATCATGGAGGTAAAACAGAGTAGGAATGTGTAGCCCCTTTCAAAGACATGTCCCCAACACCTAAGGACCTCCCATGGGCTCTACCTTTTAAGGTTTCTTGGACATCCCTGGGCTTCCAGTTAAGGACCCATGCTTAATTCTTAAAGTTCCTGAGAGACATTTAAGATCCAAGTTACAGTACGAGAGGCTCAGCAAACCCTTCCCCCACGACTTCCAAACTCGATTTGAATTATTCAGCTGAATAAAGTACAGATTTGCTGGACAGACTTGGCACATACCTGGCCCTGTCCCATGGGGAACTGTATGAAGACTGAGCTCCAATGGCCGACAGACCTACAGTTCATTCCAGCATCTTCTCCACAGATGGGGAATGACCTAGGATGAACACCAGCCTCTGGGGGTCTAACTTTGCCTCAGACCTACATGGCCAAAGCTCTTGAATGTCCCTAGTCTTATACCTTTCTCATTTTTAGAGACAGGGTCTTGTTATATGGCTTAGGTTGGCTTCAGTGTCCTCCTGCCTCAGCTCCCCAAGAGCTGGGATTACAGCTATGTACTACTATGTCTGATTCTATTCACTTTAGAAGAAAGATTTTTGTAACACTGAAGTAGCATTTATTTTCAGCAGACAGCATTTGAAGGGCAATGTTTGAACTGTATTCCTTTATGAGAACAGTGTCCCTTGGAACTTTAGTGTCTACCTGTGAGGGGTTGGAGCCAGGAGCAGGCAGCAGTGTTTTGTGAAACACTGGGTAGGGAGCCAACCAACCATCCTTAAGCCTGTAGACTGGCTTTGCTCACGTTCATCACAGCAGAAAAAAAGGTGTAACTGAAACTGACCTGAGTCCTGGATTGATCCAGTCTTGTTTTTCTTCCTGCTGAGCCGTGGTGAGCAGGTGTGGACTTCAAGAGGCGGGGAGGCCATCTTCAGCACGTACACTAGCGTGGCTGACACCATCTTTTCTTGTCATTTCTTAGAAGCCACTGATGTGTAATGGGCGGTAATTGCACATTCCTTCATGGCTGGGTATCTTGTGAGATGCACCTGCATCTGCAATTCAATCTTGCAAATGTGTTTTGAAGGTCAGTAAGCCTGAAGGTCATCTGAACAGACCAGACTATTTCTTTCTGGGGCAGTGGCCTTCCCACCCTGTGCCTTGTCTGTTCCTTTAGATGCAATCCCCTTTTCCCTCTTCCCTGTGTGATTTCTAGCATCATCTTTGAAGCTCAAAGTTAACAGTTGTAGTTCTTTGTAGATGGTCACGGTTGTGTGCACGTATATTTGTATATGTGTGTGTGTGCACATGAGTATGTGTGTGTGCACATGTGTGTGTGCACGTGTATTTGCATGTGTGTGTACATGTGTATTTGTATGTGTATTTGTGTGTGCATGCACATGTGTATGCATGTGTGCACATGTGTGTGTGCACATGTGTATTTGTGTGTGTGTGTGCACATGTGTATTTGTATGAGTATTCATGTCTGTGCACACATGTGTATGCATGTGTATGCGTGTGTGTGTGTGTGTGTGTGTGTGTGTATGCAAACGTGCACATGTATGTGTATGGAGACCAGAGGATAATCTCATCATTCCTCAGCTGCTACTCACACGTGGCTGTCTTGACTCAAGGACCCTGGTTGCCAGCCATGCCCTCTCCTACACTCGCTCTCTGATCGTTTTTTGTCATGGAGAGGTCCCCAAATGGCTGTAGGCATCATCAAAAAATCTAAAAGGCAACAAGCAAACTAAAAGCTCATGTTCTCACACATCTGTGCCTTTCTTCCCACAGCGCTGGAAGTGTGAGTCCTTGCTATTGGCTTTTGTTTGGTTTTTAGATGTTTTTTCTTTTTATTATGTAGCACAGGCTAGCCTATTATGTAGCAGAGGCTGACCGCCATCTTGGAGCAATCCTTCTGCCTCAGCCTCCTGACTGCTGGGATTATAGACGTGGATCACCGTGCTAGGGTCCTTGATAGTCTTGAGTAAAGTGTGCTTCTGTTGTGCCCATTGTCTTCTACAGCTCGTACTGTTCTTGTAGAGGGCCAAGCTTGGTTCTCAGCACCCATGCTGGGAAGCTTACCACAGCCTATATCTTTTGCTCAGTGCTTCTCAACCTACGGATCACATAGGTTGAGATATCCTATCAGATATTTACATTACAATTCATGACAGCTGCAAAATTGCAGTTATGAAGCAGGAATGAAAATAATTTTATGGTGGGGATCTCCAACATCAGGTGTGGGAATAAAGGATCCCAGCATCAGAAAGAGTGGCCGCCTACGATGCTCTCTGTCACAGTGTGTTCTCACAGCAACAGGCATGAGACTGGGGGAACTGGCTCCGTCTGCTTCAACCTTTCTGTTGTTCAGTATAAAAATTAGCAAAGAGGACTCTACAGAGGGCAGCTTCATAATCATTTCAAAAGCGTATATTACCTTACAAATCGGACAAAACAAGGTAGATCCAGAGAAAACAAGCTTGCCTTCGCAATTTGATCGTCTTGAGCCACATGGCACTTTTCAAAGGGGTGGAGGATTTGGGTTTCCCCTCTGGAGTTTGTATTTTTCCTTGGGGACCAAGTGTGAGAGGCTCTGACTCCCCCTTCAGCCCCTTTCTGTTTTATTTGACTATATTGAAGGCAACACTACATTCTTAATAGATATACTATCTATCTTTATACAGCTGATGTCTGGGTTTTAATAACTGGGGAAATACACGTACTTGTCAAACTGGCTGCAGGAGAGGACTGGGCAGAGCAAAGCTTCCCCCCCACAGTGCTTGAACACCCCATTGACTCTGGAATCTAAGTGAATACATTGCGGTCTTCAATTTACAGATGTTTCCCTGGTCCAAAAAAAAAAAAAAAATGAAAACACCTAACGAGTCTGCAGGTCCACTGAATAGCCATATTAAAGCTCTTATAAATCATTTATGGGATGCAAAGAAAAACCTGCTGGCTGTTTGTTTTATTTCTGTGCCAGAACCCTCCATTCCAGCTGTTCTTGCAGCAGCCTGGGGGTTTCTTCAAACACCCCAGTTCCTCTTTCCAATGTGATCCTTTCAAAAGTGCATGAGACTGCGTCTGTGCAGCTGGGCATGAGGTCACACAGACTCCGAGACACTTTGCTAACACAGTGGTCACACTACTCTGTTGCTCACGTGTGAGGAATGATCACATTCCCTTGTCACGAAGCAGTGAGTGGGGATGTGACTTTGAAAGGGATTGTGGGTCCCAGGTTCCTTCTCTGGTTTTACTTCCCAGGCTTGAGTGGGTAATTCTGCTCCATCGAGTACTCCCACCGGGGCATGCGGCTCCTAAGCCTCTAAGATGTCTTGCTTGGGATACTTAAGATCCAGACGTCACTGACCAAGGTCTAATGTTCTGAGTAAGAGACTTGACAGACTGAGGACTTGCCTAGTGCTTGGACCCAGCAAACAGTCAAAGTCTAAGGTTTTGTTTTCCATCAGCATAATTCTAATATGATGAGGATGCTTCCAGAGTGCAGAGAAGCCACGGATCAAGGGTCAAACAGCTTTAACATCCCTTTTCATCTGTTAGTTAACTCTAGGTCTAGTGACTGCTCTGTCCTCAGAGGTGTGGTAGCCACAGGTTCTAATCTAACCTGTAGCTACCAGTGCTGGCATGTGCTCATTTCCAACCCCAGGTCCCTAGCAGGACCCCCACTCATTTGTTCCCATCTTGATATGATAGTTCACATCATTCATCATAATCCTTGGTACTAAGTTATCAGCAGTGCTTGATAATAAGGCATAAAACCTGGGCTCTGTAAAGAATAAACCAATTGTGTAATTCATGCAATTTTACTATGCACTTAATAAGATTGGTGGAAGAAACATAGCTACCCATCATGCCTTGAGAAGGGGCATGGATGTTGAGATTGGGGAGTATAAAACCCACACTCACTGCACCGTCTCTTTCAGCTGCAGCTGCTGGGTGACTGATTTATCCTGTCCCTGACACTCTGTGGCTTGGTATAAGACTCTAGCGTCTGAAGAGAGGAGAGAGAGAGAGAGAGAGAGAGAGAGAGAGAGAGAGAGAGAGAGAGCAAGAGAGAGAGAAAGGGAGAGAGAGAGAAAGAGCCAGCCATGGTTCCTATGGGTTAGAAGGGACGATGCTGCTGGAATTCCTTCAGAATCATGTTGCATGGGTGAGTAAAAATTGGTGGATTGCCAGGTTGGGAGTCGGGGGCCCTACTTACATTTTATGGGATACAAAAGATAAATGAGAATACCTCATTCTGTTTTAAGGTCAAAAAGAATAATATGCAATTATGGCCTCCGCCATGCTTGGGCACAGTGGGTATGCAGGGACTGGTGACTCTGACGCCAGTTTTCATCCTGTGAATCTGTGTTCTTTCATAGCAATCTTTGCTCATGAAAAGCTGTTCTTACCTTCCAGGATTCATATGCTCAGACCCACTCCAATTTTTAGAGAAAGCCACTGCAGACAATTTAACTAAAGGGTAAAATGTAGGTCAATAGTTCATTGATATTTAAAAACAGATAATCTGGCCTGAATTTGTACACTAGATTGGTAGCTATTTTCAGACCTGTGTGTTTGCTAGATTGAAAAAATTAGGATAAAGCTGGGTATGCTTCATCTTTAAAAAATTAATTTGAATTTTATTTGTATAAGCTTTTATGTGTGTGTGTGTGTGTGTGTGTGTGTGTGTGTGTTATACTATATGCATGCATGTGTGATGTCTATAAAGGGTGATGTCTATAAAGGTCAGAAGAGGGCACCGGGTCCCCTGGAACTGGGATATGGATGGTTAGAAGCCTTTATGTGGATGCTGGGAACTGTACCCAGCTCCTCTGTAAGAATGGCAAGAGCTCTTAATTGCTGAGCCATGTCTTCAACCTCTGTGCCCCTTAATTTGTTGTAGTTAATATAATTTTAAAGTGGACTGAGTATCTATTATAGGCAAAGCTGCAAGGGATCCCTTCATAGGAAGGGGATGCTTTAAATGAGTAAGAGAATAAAGATGTATTTCCTCATTATAAAACAGTTTTGATATAGAAGTTTAGCTAACACAGCTGGAAGGCAGCTGGCTCTGGAGGGCTCCTAAGCTTCAGGGATTAGTTAAATATAAGAGATTCTAGTGCTGCCCGATGGTCTTCCTGAGTGTGGACTATTGAGATGATTTCCTCACGCACCTTGAGCATATTTGCCAGCCAAATTGTTAGTAGACAAAAGTAGATAAAAGCTGAGGTGTCAGACTAGGCATTCTACAGCACAGACTCATGTCCAAGAGTTCTGACCACAGCCACATCCATGCTGGATGATAAGGATGGATTCTGTGAATCATTCTAGACAATAAGGACATATCCTGTCAATCAATCATTCTAGGCAATAAGAACAGATCCTGTCAACCATGCTAGATG
This sequence comes from Rhabdomys pumilio, assembly GCA_030674055.1. NCBI lineage: Eukaryota > Metazoa > Chordata > Mammalia > Rodentia > Muridae > Rhabdomys > Rhabdomys pumilio. The sequence goes on along the minus strand of JANHMN010000006.1, from coordinate 3,798,233 downwards.
ATAAGGAAGGATCCTGTGAGTCATTCTAGACAATCAGGATGGAACCTGTTAGCCATTCTAGATGTTAAGGATGTGTTAAGGTATAAACACTTACATGTACAGGGGAAATACATGTGCAGTCGTCACCATGTTCAAGCACAAACATGAAAACTTGTGTTTGTCTTTTCTACTTTAAAACTTGCTTTCTTGATAACTCTAGTGTCTGCTGGAAATAGTATGTAGATGAGGGTTAACTTGACTCCCCTCCTTTACATTCTTTAGTTTTGGAAGAATTATTGAAGCCCTTACTTCTGTGGCACCACAGTGTTTAATAATTAAAATATAAACATTTAAAATTATAAACCAGTGGCTCTCAACCTTCCTAATGCTGAGACATTTTAATACAGTTCCTCACGTTGTGGTTACCCCCCCACCGTAAAATTATTTTTGTTACTTACTTCATAACTGTAATTTTCTACCGTTACATATTATAATGTAAATCTGTTTTCTGATGGTCTTAGAGGACCCTTGTAAAAGGGCCGTTTGGTCGTGACCAACAAGTTGAGACCCACTGTTATAAATGAGTAAGTGTGTGCACTGGATGCTTGTGTGTACGTGTGGGTGTGTGGGTGTGTGTGCCTGTACAGGGAGATGTGAAGATCAGAAGTTGATGTTGAGATGTGTTTTTCAATGGCTTCTCTGTTAGTTTTTTGACGTGGAGATTTCCCTCGAACCTGTAGTTTGCTGGTTTTGTTTGTTTGTTTGTTTGTTTTTTGTTTTTGTTTGTTTTGTTTTTTTCCAGACTGGTTCCCTCCCAGCAGGGCCAGTTTGGATGTGCCATGCTAGATTTTTACACAGATTTTGGGTATTTAAATTCAGGCCCTGATGATTACACAGCAAGCACCTCATACCTACCAAGCGGCTGATAACGATGTCTCTCCGGCTGCACAAATGAAATTCTTGTAGATATTTATTTCCGTGTTTCTTGATGGAGTGTATGTGCCTGTAGCGCGTCACAGCGGACATCATTCTGAAGTCTCCTGCTCTAGATGTTTTTAGTCTCTCATGGTTACACGCGCACTCAGACAGTATGAGCGAGTGCTCGGGCATGGACTGTGGTTCAGAACTTTGGAAGGGCATGGCTGGGCAGTTTACGTCTGTCATATGTGGTGTCAATGGGATGTTGATGGGGTGTTGGGGGGGTTCTGGGCTGCCTTCCTCTTCCTTTCAGCACTCTCTCACCTGGCTCCTCTGTACTCCTGGTCTTCCCCCACTTCCACATGCTATTTGCCTCCTATCCTTGAAGCCTGCGCTTCTCCTGCCACAGTTATCTGAAGAAGCTTTGCATCTTCCATGATAGTGGGCTTTTAGGAGGAGCAAATAGGGCTGCCTCTCATCACTGTGACCATATATCCTGGGTCAGGGCAGACCCAGGATGTGCCATAATTCAAGGAACAGCAGAGTAGATCTACCTGTTGATGGGAGTGCCAGTTTCCTGGCATCTCAGTGGGAGCCACCTGTGACAGCAATGCCAACAGTTTGTAAATTATTTTCTGTAAGTTGTGCTATTTAACCTTGTCAAGACTTCTGTGAAGCAGTGAACACTCCCAGTTAGCAAAGCAGAAACTCCCAGAGCCAAACAACTGGCCCAGAGGGCTTAGAGGCGGCTGTTTGTACACATTTCTTAGAGGGTTTGCAATGTGGGCACACAGCTAGTTCACTACACACATTCCTTAGAGCATGCAAGATGTGTGCACATGGCTGGCACTCAGTATATGTTCCTTAAAAGATGCAGGATGTGGTAGGCACGGTCTGTTCCAAGCTGCCTTCTTGACTGTCACACTTGATGTATCAAACCTGAGTCTATGCATATCCCTGTATGGATAATTATCTAATCTTTCCTCTGAACACAAGATATCTCAACATTGCACACTAGACAACAGGGAAGTGACAGGCATGAATTTTCCTCCCTCAAGCCACCCAGGATGTGGTAGAGATGACTCTGGTGTTAGAATGAAGCCACACACCCCAGTGTTTTGTGAGGATTAGAGGAGAAGAGTGGATGGCGCTTATGGCCGCCTAGACATAGTTCAGAAGGCAAGCAGAGTTGCTCAGCAGTTGAGCTTTGGATCTGCTCAAGATCCCATCCTGCCTCCTGGTGGGAGAGATGCTGTACCCTGCTGCTCTCTAATTTGTGATTTGGCCCTGGGCTCAGCCCCCAGGAGTCTTTTTTACTTTGCCTCAGTGTTAGCTGAATCGGTTAGTTCTCCCAGCTTTGCCTTTTATAACCTGCTGCAGCCCACTTCCTATGAGAGAATCCCTCGCTCATTTTGCCGATCTGTGTACTATGGGCTCTCTGGGTCAAAAGATATGTATTAGTATGAATTTTGTAAATTCTGTCAAATGCCTCCTAGAAGAATTTTTATCAATTTATAACCTCCCACCAGTGTACGAGAGGCCTGTTTCCCATCTCTGCCAACCGTATGATTTGGAGTCCTTTGATCTCTGCCAGATTAGTCAGTGAGCTATGCCACCGTGATGCAATTAGCTTTTCCCTTATTAGGAGGGATGTCTTTTCATGTATTTGAAGATAATTTGCATTTCCTTTTTTTATGAACCATCTGTATATATTGTTGCCAACAGTTTTATGCTAGAATATTTAATATATGAGACTCATTTCTGAGAGCATACTTTGTAATAAAAGATGAAAATTGACTTCATATGGACATTTTCTAGCTTCTCACACACCAGTTTGTTTTGTTCATGGTATTTTTTCTTCCAGAAAAAAAAAAAGATATATACACAGCCAAATTTAATTTGTTTTCTTGCCTTCTGGGTTTTCCCATGCTTAGATGTATTTTCTCCATTCTAGGTTTGTGAGGACCACTCCCCGTGTTCTAATTTTCTTTGTTTAAATCTCTAAGAATTATACAGTCTTCCCAGCCACTTGATCACACAGATTGATCAAATTGGAAGAATTTATATTTCAAATACAGGTTATTGGTTTGACAGACCATCAGCTCAGGCTTGCACCCCCACATGGAAACGCTTGTCTGGAGATGAGAGGCAGCCCTGACCTCTGGTCAGGGGCAGAAGTCTCCTCTTTGCCAGGTCCCTACCTTTCCCTTTGTACTTAGGGACATTCCAGGCAAGGCCTCCCAGGCAATTAAATGTGCTCCCTCTGAATTAGAGCCTGATGTGCGGTGAGAAGAGAAGACTGAGCTGACAAAGGAACTGGGTTCTCTTTGCACAGTGCTCTGATGTCTACGGTTTCACATGTCCTGCCTCCAAAAAAGTGGGCCAAAACCTCCTGTAAATTAACATTTTTCTGAAACACAGTTTGGTCTTAACCTGGCATGATAGGGTGTTGTATGTCGTTTAACTGTAAGTTACTTAAAATGCTGTTGTTAAGACAGTCATGAGTCTGTCATGAGTACATAAGTCAGCATTTGGATGACGTTTTATCTGAAACTGAAAGTCTCTAGCGCAGCCACTGGAGCAGTGTGCGACAATCCCGAGGCTTGCACCCAGGTCTGCGTGGACACAGGAAAGCAGTCTGAAAATGCATGTTGAGCATCTGAACTACTCACCTCCAAGCCTAGCCAGAGGGCAGCCTCTAGAATGTACACCCCAGCCCACAGGTGGCCAGAATCATCTCCCAAACCCCATGTTATAAAAACAGTTGACTTCCCTGTGAAATGCACTAAATACTTGGAGTCCCAAGTACAGGCAATATGATATACCATAGACTCCACAGTGTAGAGTATTGACAGCATTCCAGAACAGAAGGATTCATACACTTGATACGTAGATCTAGTCAACGGGAGGAAATACCCTAAGATTTCTCCTTCAGTAAACACTGTGACATAGCGACCATTGACATTACATGCAGTAGTTAACCAGTTGCACTTTCATGATGCGTTGTTGTAGGTAAGGAGGCTGCAGACACATCATTGACCTGTGCTCTTCTCAATACCTTCAAATTCTGCTTTCTTTTCATCTTACAAAAATCCCACTGGTTTCCATAACATATCACCAGCAGGCTCCACAGTCAGGTGTCTCTAATGTTTTCAGCCTTGACAAAGGGCCCATGAAGTTGCCCAGGAGGAAAGGGAGCTGACAACAAACTGAAGGTGGAAAGAGAAAAATCCTACAGGCTGAAATACATGGTGATCTAACTGCCTGTGGTTTCAGACTCTGCTCATGATAGCCAGCGCACTGGCCACCATTGGCTACAGCTTCGAGCTGTATGCGCCATGGTGATAAGCGAGATGGCAGTGAGCTGGTCTCCTTGTTGGCCAGGATTAAGACCATTCTACTAATGAGGTGCAACTCATTTGCCTTAGCGTTTACTCACAATTCCTCATAATCTCATGGATAATAGAATGCAGGGTGAAGTTGGCCCACACTGCCTCTTGCATTCCAGCCCCGTGGGGGAAAGGTGATCCTAGGGATGAGACGGGTGAGCCTTCAGCAGTTTGTGGGTTTGGCAGTCAGCGTATGAGAATAATTTAGTAGATACCAGGATGACTGTACATATAGGTTGTTATCATTGTCGTTGTCCTTGCCTTCTCCTCCCTCTCCCTCTCCCTCTCCCTCTCCCTCTCCCTCTCCCTCTCCCTCTCCCTCTTTTTCTCCTGCTCCTGCTCCTTCTCCTTCTTCTTCTCCTTCTCCTTCTCCTTCTCCTTCTCCTTCTCCTTCTCCTTCTCCTTCTCCTTTTCTCCTTCTCCTCCTTCTCCTTCTCCCTCTTCCTCTTTTTCCTCCTCCTCCTCCTCCTCTTCTTCCTCCTCCTCCTCTTCTTCTTCCTCCTCCTCTTCTTCCTCTTTTTGTAGAAGAAAAGTGTTCTTCATCTTCCTCCTCCTCTTCCTCTTCTTCTTTTTGTAGAAGAAATGTGTTCTTCATCTTCCTTTTCCTTTTCCTCCTCTTCCTCCTCCTCTTCTTCTTTCTTCTGTCTGTAGAAGGAAACTGTTTTGGGAAGCTTATTTGTTGTTTGAAAAGAATGTTCTGGAAAACAGTCTGCTATGCAACACAGGTTCAGTTTTTCACAGAAACTCTTATCTGTTTGGATAGAGAAATATGTGGAAGAAGGGTTTGGATTGTGGGAAACATGAACTGGTGGAGCCTGGCAGAGTCTCAGCCCGCAGTCCGGACAGAAGCTAACATTAGAGGAAGCATCCTGTTTCTACTGGACCACACCCTAAAGGTATGGCTTTCAAACAGAGCTACAAAACCTTAAGATATCAAGATTCTAGTGATTTGTTACATCAGCAAGAGAAGATGAAGACAACGGTGTCCAGCTTTTGAGGGGTATGGAAAGGAGAGGTGGCTGAGTAGGTAAAGGCACCTGCTGCCAAGTTTGTGGGCCTGAATGTGATCCCTGAGATCTACATGGTAGAAGGAAAGAACTGGCTCTTGCAAGTTTTCCTCCAATCTCCACATACATACCACACACACCCCTTCCCTCACCTGCCACAAAGAAGTAGATAAAAGCAGAAAAAATAAACTTTAAAAATTATCTTCAAAATTAATGGTTAATTAATTAACCTGGCAGAAAATAAGAGAGTGTGCTGAAGAAAAAAATGCGAGCCGATGTTGTTTATAGATTATCTCTTTAACCCGGCATTCTACAAACAATTGGATGTAAATAACCATTTGATTACTAGTTGAGTTCCTTAATCTTCAGAAGAATATAACGTCCTTTAATTCACATAATTTTTCCTTACTATATTCATATAGATCTTGGGGTGAGGTAATGGCTATAAAGGGGAGAGAGTAGGTAATAATACACCTACAACCCTAATCTATGTATCAAGGACTGACATATCTGAATAGTTACTTGTTTTCACCATTTCTTGAGAGCTTAGTATATATTGCTAATGTGAATTCATTTAATAATCTAATTCTTTTGTTAGTGTGTGTGTATGTGTGTGTGTGTGTGTGTGTGTGTGTATGTGTGTGTGTGTGTAGCATCCATGTGTGTACATACATATGGAGAGACCGAGAGCAACCTTGGATATTGCTGTTCGGATGCTGTCCACCTTATTTAGAGGCAGTATCACTCAGGATCTGAAGGCTCCTCAATTACACTAGACTAGATAGGCAGGGAGCCCCAGGTTCCACTGTCTCTGCCTATCATCTGCTGGGACTACATAGGCCACCACACCCAGATGTTTTTATGTGGATGCTGTGGATTGAATTCTAGGTATCCTACTTTGTGTGGTGAACATTTCAAAGACAGCAACCACACTATCCCATATGACCTAATTATTATAATAAACTTCTTCCTGTGGACAAGAAAGCGAGGCTCAGAATTCAGAGTCCCAGAGGTGTGGTGTGAGCTTCTGGAAACTCAGATCTATGGGACTTCATTATGCTTACAGTCATGGATGGTGGCTTGCTTCTGAGCTCCTCCCAGACACTGCTATCTGGAAATGCCCCTCTCCCTAGGAGCAGCACTGCAGGCAAGAGCCACTTGGATCAGACTCTTAATGATCACTCTACAGCTCTGAGCCCCAGGTTTTTTATCCTTGGAATTCAGATGACTACCCATCTCTAATCCCTAGATGTTCCAGGAGCTGGAGACTCCTGCAAAGAGTCCTCCCAGTGAAGGATCCCAATTGTTGACCTCTGAGAAGGTTCTTAAGTCCCCATTGCCCCCTGTGATTGTCTTAAAGTCATAACAGTAGTTCAGTCCTTGATCCTGGTCATTTGCATTTGGGAATTATCAGTGATGCTTTGTGACAGACTGCAGATAAGCTCATTCATTCCAATTCTTTCGGTCATAGTGAAGCACCGCTCAGTAATGCCTCTGGATGAGCTCAATGCACAGCTGTCTTCTGGCTCCTCTTTTCTTCACTCTTCACTTAAGGCTGGTTTGCTGGACCCGCTTCCTCTGAGAGAACTGATAGATGCCACAGAAGGGCTAGTCTGAGATTCTACTTGTATCTTTTTTCACTTCAGGTTTTCATGGTGGAAGTTCTTAAGAGAAATTTTCGTTAGCATACAAAATAGTGAATTCATTAAGACCTTTTCACACATGTTCATATCGTATTTTTTCTAGTGTTGTCTTTTCTTCCTCAGTGATTTCAGCATCTACTGATAACATCTCGCTGGTAGCAGCTACTACTGCGGCGTTTATGGTGACTCTTTTTGTTTTCTTTTATTTATTTTTATAACCATTAAGAAGAGACCTACAGAGAAGAAAGAGGCCTCCTTCCTGGTCGATTGATTGACTTGGTTGTTTACATATCCACGTGCACTCTTAGATAATTATTTTACTTTATGGATCACACTTTGGCACCACCATTACTTAATCCTTTATCAGATTCTCATAGCCCTCCTCTTTGAGCCCACTCGGTTAGGTCAGAGTTAGGATACATGCATATGTACAGATATATGTTTATCATTTATCTGTTGTCTGTTTACCTACAAGTCATCTATCAATCTATTTTAAACTCTCTCTGTGTGTAGTTATCTATCATTTATCTATCTATCTATCTATCTATCTATCTATCTATCTATCTATCTACCTATCATTCTATCCAGCTGTCTGTCTACATATCCTCTACCATGGTGCTTCTTACCCCATCATGGAGATACCTATGCTCCCACCATGGTGCCCCTTACCCCATCAGGGAGATCTCTGTGCTCCCACCATGGTGCCCCTTACCCCATCAGGGAGATCCCTGTGCTCCCACCATGGTGCCCCTTACCCCATCAGGGAGAGTTCCATGCTCCCACCATGGTGCCCCTTACCCCATCAGGGAAGAGTTCCATGCTCCCACCATGGTGCCCCTGACCCCATCAGGGAGATCTCCGTGCTCACTCCACGGTGCACTTTGGACGTCTCTCAATGTGAATTTCATCTTTTTGGCATTTTTTTTTTAAACTGGTGATGATTGTATCTTCCCCTTTCAGAATAATTTGAAAAAGGAAAGTTCACACCTGTAGAAAAATTAGGACCAGACTGATGACCTATTAGTGATTAGTCTGTTGCTGTTGTCATGTCCACTCTTGTGCAGTAAATGGCAGAACAAGATTAATTTCTTCAAATCTGCAAAGCAAACAACACTTACAACCAGCACAAAGTCTCCTCAGTCAGGGGCCAGCTACGGTGTGAAACCGTAGGGGAGAGAGAGCCAGAGTCTTGCACAGATGACGTCCTCGAGGTGAGGCTGACAGTCTCTAACTGCAGCCTGTGGCCAGGTGCTGCCATAATAAAAGGTGGCAAGCGTCCAGGAGTGTTCACAGCTGCATGCCTGAACTTTATTAAATATCTAACTGCAGTTGGCAGGCCCTGACCAGCTTGTAACTCATTCCTGGCTGACACATTCCAGGCCATGATTAGTGCACTCCTAATATGGCCTTACTTTTTGTTCTCCTGTGCAATGGGCCTGTTCCCAGAGACAACTGCACGTCCCATGGTGGGAGGTTCTGGGAAGCTGCTATTTCTGATGTTTGAGTGCAGCAGGGCTCTATGGAGTTGGAAGGTGGGCTCAGATTTCTTCTGCTTCCCAAATGAACAGCATAGCGATACCTGGGTTTTACTCAGCCAGTGCCATCAATCTCTCTTTCATAAGATCTTGTTTTCCTTCAACCTGCACACGTGTAGACAATGGATGACCTCTTTCATTTTATCTCGTGTCTCACAGACAAGAGTAGAGGCAGCTGTCTATCTGAGTATGCACTGACTATATACTTCTGAAACGTTCTTGCTATCACTCTGTTACTATTGGTGTTGCTGGTGCTGGTGCTGGTGCTGGTGGTGGTGGTGGTGGTGGTGGTGGTGGTGTGTGTGTGTGTGTGTGTGTGTGATATGAGTGCAACACAGGACATGTGGTGGTCAGAGGATATCTTTGTTATCCTTTATTTTTTTCAAGACAGGGTTTCTCTGTGTAGCCCTGGCTGTCCTGGAACTCACTCTGTAGACCAGGCTGGCCTTGAACTCAGAAATCCGCCTGCCTCTGCCTCCCAAGTGCTGGGATTAAAGGTGTGTGCCACCACTACCCTGCTGTTATCCAATTTTATGTGAGTTCAGGGGTGGAATTCAGGTTGTCATGCGTGTATGGCATGATACTACCCACCGATCTATCTCACTAGCCCTGGCCCTCATAAGCAATATCAATAATAATTAATAATAATAATTGGAAGGATGATTTGGCATTTACTAAAGTTTGAGGATTCCTATCTATGACTCAGGAAGTTAATTTTGTACTACCTACCCCTGCACACACTGCCCTGAATACATACAAGAAGCTTCAGCAAAAGGAGTGGGCTTTAGCCAGGCCAGGCTAGAAGCCTGGTTGAGTCCAACTGCAGGCTGGGGAGAGTCTGCATCCACTGACACGGAGACAATGGATTGCAGAACAATGGGTTTCATGGTGGACTATTCATAGATGGAGAAGTAAAACAGGGATTAGTATTTTCCATGAGCAAAACATATCACTTAAAAGAAAGAGAGACGTGGGAGGGAGGGGACTTGGATTAGGATGAGTGTGTTAAGTTACATGATTTTTTGAGTTATTCTTATAAAACTTTTTTCATTTTTGTGTAATTTGTGACCCGTGAAGTGAAAAATTTGTTGTTAAAAGTAATGGCTACATGCTGGAAAGAATAGTCACAGTATTACGTGTGTATGGTGTCTTTGAGATAATCTGGTACCATTTCCATTTATTAGAAGAGGAAATTTGTGCCCAGAGACAGGAAATGATCTGATAGAGGAAGAATCTAATAAAGACTTTAAAATCAAGAGTGTGGGTGTGTGGGGGAACTAATGGAGTTCTGGATTTATTTAAAAACAGTTGGAGAACACCAGCATGTCCTGTGTAGTGTCACAGTGAGGGCTCTGAGCATTGCAGTGTCATAGTAAGGGCTCTGAGCACTGCAGTGTCATAGTGAGGGCTCTGGAGCACTGCAGTGTCATAGTGAGGGCTCTGAGCACTGCAGTGTCATAGTGAGGGCTCTGAGCATTGCAGTGTCATAGTGAGGGCTCTGGAGCATTGCAGTGTCATAGTGAGGGATCTGAGCACTGCAGTGTCATAGTGAGGGCTCTGGAGCACTGCAGTGTCATAGTGAGGGCTCTGGAGCACTGCAGTGTCATAGTGAGGGCTCTGGAGCACTGCAGTGTCATAGTGAGGGCTCTGAGCATTGCAGTGTTATAGTGAGGGCTCTGGAGCACTGCAGTGTCATAGTGAGCTCAGGCTCTGGAGCATTGCAATGCCATAGTGAGGCACTGACTATTGAGAGAATTTACCTCAGGAGTTCGGTTACTTAACTCTTGGTCTGCTGAGTAGGCAGGAGGACTTCTGTTCTCTTCCTGTTCAACTTGGTTTCTGAGAACTGATTTCCCACATCTGCAGGAAAGGAACATTTTCCCAATGATGTGAAGTAATGTGTCTAAAGCATTCACTAAGAGTGCATCATGAGCTACTCAGTGAGCCACAGTATGAGGGGCACCAGAGTTTCTGATTGAGACTCAAGAACTGGAGACCTAAACTTTCTGTATCAAACCCCCAAAGAGGAGATCACACAAAATAGCATCTAGCTGAATTCCACCTGTGATCCTTGCTTCTGCAAGAGAGGAGTAGAGAACCCTCTTACTCTCCTCACTCTGAAAAGGCTGAGGGCAAGCCAGGCCTTCTCCTGTCTTCATACTATTTGGTCTTCACATTAGGTACAACTTCAAGAGTCCAGGACAAGAGACCAGCATCTAGGGCAAGACCTATCCAGAGAGGGAAATTTCCATGCTGGTCATGAGTTAAGTCTTTGCCTCTATTGACAGTTAAACCAACAGTGTTCAAGGAGTACATTGTGCTGCCAGAGACAACTGGGCACCTCTCTTCTGCTGAGTCATGTCAAGACACGACTTGGGGTATAGCTTGGTGGTAGGGTACCCACCTTGAATACATAAGTCCTTGGGTTCAATCTCCAGCACTACAAAACAAAACCTATGTGGAGGGTAGACAGGGAAGGGAGAGAAGGGCTGAAAGGCCGGTGGTTTCTGTCTTGAGATCTTGAAAATGACAACAAGAAGCTGGAACTGGATGTTGAGATCACTCCCTGTTTGATACTTCTGTGATTTAGAGTTTCATCTTTCTTAGAAATGGTGAGATGTGGAAGACAACAGCATCACACATTCATTTAAAAATGATTCATGTTTAACTATGTATGCATGTGCATCTGTGTGGGCTTATGCACGTGAGTGCAGGTGCCTTAAGAGGCCAGAAGAGGTCACTGGATCCCCTGAAACTAGAGATACAGAGCGAGGGTCCTCTGGGGGCGCAACACATGCTCTCACCCACTGAACTGACTGACTCTCCAGCTGCAGCATACATTTCCTCGGTTCGGATTCACGAGATGTAAGATTTTAAAATGTTTCTTTATTTGTTTTCTTCTCAATGTGCTGAGAATTGGCCTAGTGCCCTGAGAGTGCTCCACAAACACCACTGAACTACACCCTCAACCCTTTGTTTTGTTATAATTAGTGCATGCTATAATACGTGCGTGTGTTTACAGTGCAGAGTACGGTGTTTGAGGTCTGTGTAGGATGCCATGTGTATCCATCAGCTCACGTAAACTGCTTGTTTGTGGTATGAATGCTCACAGCATTTGCCTTTCCAGATACTCAGGAACAGTCAATGTAATATTGTCAGCCATTGCCACCCTAAGATCTGCTTGTCATTTTATACTCTCTGACCAATCTTCTCCTGTCCCCTAGCCCCACTCCCCTCTTCTGCCTCTGGCGGCTATTGTTTTATTCAGCTACCGTGAGGTCAACTTCTTCAGATCCCCCTATGAATAAGATCATACATTTTTTTATTTATCACTTAAAGGAAAGGGAGTCCCCAGTCTAACTGGTTTGCTCCAGTCTTCCAGGGAGTGACCTCTCTTTCCGTTACCCTTCATGGTCCCTAGACACAGCTTGGGAAATCAGGGCCTAGATTCTAAGCAGTGTAAGTTCTAAGACTATTTGGCAATAAAAGCCTGAACTGAAGGAGTCAGAAGTTTGGGTTTGTGTCCAGGCCTGCTCCCTTCTAAACAGGTGACCTTGAAGAAGCAATTGGAGAACCTCTTTGTGGTTAAGGCTGAAAAAAACTTGGTTCCTATGATCCAATCTTCAGTTATCAGACCCTGTGATATCCTTTACAGAGCCAGGAAGTTATGCCCACATCTTTCTCTCAATGTAACTCAATCCAGAGTGGGGGAGTAGCAACAGACAGAAACAACTTCTGTTACCCCCTTCTATCCCACGAGTCAGCACCAATCCCGTGCCAACTGTGTCCTTCCGTAAAGGATAAAGATCTGATCCAGCAGGCTTCACCCATCCTCATGAAACACACTGAGCAGGAGAGAATAGAGAAGGGAATGGGGAGGGAGGGAGGAAGAGAAACGGAGGGGGAGAGGTTATGTATCCACACTGAGCAAACCAAGCTTGTCTCATTCTGGGGCCCTGTGAACAGCTGCGGTCACAGCTGAAATATTCAACTCCGTCAAACGACAACTTTCCCAACTCGGCCCCTCATGTGCACCAGTGAAGTCACCAGCCACACAGTTTCCCAGCTTAGTAATGTGGGCGTCAAAGCCAAAGGCATATAAAGAACAGATGGCCCAAGCTGACAGGGACAACTGCTTCAAAATAGACTCACCGAGTGTGATCTCTAATGCAAACAGAGGGTGGGATTCTCCTTGGAGCATGCTAAATGTGTCTTTGGCTCTGTCCTGCTCTCTGCTGTTCCACTAGCATGTGGATGAAAGCCGAGACTGTTGTGTACCTCCCTTTTTCTAATTATTGACCTCAGAGAACTGATCCAGAGTGGTATCTAAAGGTTCCCAGAACCCTTGGAAACAAAGAGCAAGATACAGGTTGGCTTCCGTTACCTATTCACTGGGTCAGTGGCAATTTGTTTAGAAACCAGCAATTTCCCTCCCCACCTCCCCAACTCCACCCCACCCCTGGGATATTTTCAGGGCTTTGAAAGTTTTTATCCAGTGACTTTTCCTTTCATAATTAAAAATGAACTGTAAGACACAAGTGCTCGCACAGATGTGGCACTTTGGCTAGAGTTCTTTCTCATGTATAAATGACTCAAAAATGTTCCTACAGACTGAGTTTCAGTGGGACGCCTGGGCAGTGTCACGCTCTGAGAGTCTGTGCTGCCCAGAGGAGAGATGGGGGTGTGGTACTGAGCAGAGCTTAGAAAGCTGACTGAGATGGAGAGAGACAAACTACCTATTTCACGTTAGTACATCAAGTTCGCTTTTGCTGATGTATGGGGACTAAGGCCGCCATTAGCCTTTGGCTAGAAGCTGAGTGAGCCCACTCTCAGGAACCTGGAACTTCCTTCTATACTCCAAGAATAAGGACTTGTCTTACTGTTTTTGACATCTGCATGACTAGGCTTAACTTATCTGAATCTCTCATCTCGCCTGGGTGTGAGCACAAGAGACTGTGTAGATGCATGCATCTGTAAAACTTGCTAAGATTTTTGGGACCCAAGCCAGTTAGAGTATGCCCTTATTCCACAGGAATCTTCTGGGATGCAACCTTCCTTTTGATTGTAAATGTTTGCCATGGTGTCTCCTATGACAAGCACCCCTACTGACATACACTTTCGCCATTATTCAAATGTTTATTGAAAACCTTCTATGAGCCAGGTCCTGGGTGAGGCATTATCTCAAATGTTCTCTGCTCTGGTTCCAGAAAACCATAGTGGCTCAGCCCTTTGCTACACTCTGGGCCTTTGTGATATGATGTACTATTCCCTCAAATTCTCTTCCAGGCCCTCCCTTCTCTCTGTCAACCTTGCTACGTACTCACCATCTGATCAAGTTCAAATGCCCTAGCCTCCATGAAGCCCTCCTCCAACTCTCCTTTATCTGCCAAGCTACTTCTACGCTTGTCTTGGACACCACAGCATCCATGTGGCACTGCTTGGGAATTTAGCACATGGTGGTGGGATTTTAGTGTCTGACCTTTAGTTCTTGCCTATATCTTATTCAGATTTAGGTCCTTGGATCCTAACCCTGTAGCCTTGATGGACACGTTACATAACTCCTCTCAGCTTCATTTTCAGTTCATTGAGAGAGGCTACAAGATTGTCAAAGAGTTAGCTATGATGAATCGTAGTGTACAATGCCTGGAATGTGGTAGCTCCAAGACAGTCCTAACTGACACTATCATCTACTGGCATAACCTTGGTGCAGAGAGGCACTGTTTTCTGGAACATACCATCAGAGGGAAGGCTTTTGTGCTCTGGGTTTGAAGGGATAGATTTTGAGGGGTGAGTGCAGCTATTGGTAGCGGCTCTTCTGGAGAGAAGACAACTTTGATTAGGACCTAGCCTAAGTTGCTTGGGTGATGTAAAGAGATTCATGGAAATAAACTGGCTTTTATTTTAGTTGAGCGAAGACAAATAAGAACTGGAGTCAAGAGAAACCTACTTCTGTGAATGAATTTTTAAAGTTTGTATTAACCTTCTGCATGATCTAGTCTTAGGTAGTCCCACCTCTACCCCTAGAATGAGGAGAGAAAGTGGACTTTTATTTTGGTGTGAGCACAGAATCCCAGGTGCATTGCCCTTTCTGGTGTGAAACAGACTCACAGTCTCTTAGAGTTCAGCAGAAAGTGATGTCAGCATGCACAGAGATTTGGGAGAAAACAAACCAATGGAGGGTCCTGAGCTGGGAAATACTGTTCCATTTCCTTCTGAAAGGAGCTCTCAGTGGTTCTGGAAAACCATCTGGAGAGAGCCACTCCTTCCTCCACTGCTTTCGTACTTCAATGCTCTTGATTAAAAGGGGGAAAGGGGAAAACATGGTGTGTGTTATCCTCATGCTGAGACTGGGGAGCAGGCAGCCAGCATTCTGTGGCCCCCGGAGGGTTCTCCTGGATTGTTTTAAAAGCACTTTGCAGAGGCAGTCAAATGAAAGGCATGTGTTTCTTCATCAGGGAGACCTTCTCTTGGGGATATTTTATTTGCAGGTCTATAAAGAGGCAAGGCCTGCACACTTTTAATCTTCTGCACAGGAACATCTAAACATTGGAAAAGCAGCACCACAAAGCATGACATCAGTGCGTCTGAAATCCTGCTAAGTCTGGAAACCTCTCCAGCCTCCTTGACCTTTGTAACTGGACTGTGTTGGATTTTGCCTGCCACAGCAAGTTTTGTTACAGTGTGGACAGTTCATTGGAGTGTTTTTGTCCTTGGGTTGTTTGGTCAGCCTCAGAGGAGCCAAAGCCATGCTGAGAAACTCAGTCTTGAATGTGGAGCTGTCCAAATATCTCCTGTGACATCAGAGCCACACAGGCATCCAAGGGCCACACTCATTTAGTTTTCTGGGAAAGATTTTATACCAATTAAAAATGACTTTACGGGACACAAGACTGCAGTGTTCTTGGTCAAGAGGTGGCAACCCATTGTTAAGAATTACATTATGATATCGCAGCACAGGTGGAAGAAGACTTCCCAGTTCCCCTGGAGGCTTCAGATGGTTGAATGTCAATTTAAGAATCAACAGGAACTTTTGACCTTAGCTTAGGTCACAGGAAACTAGATGAGCTCCTAGGTAGTCGGATGCAATGCTCTATGATTCTGTGTAGTCAAAGAGACTACTCACAAAGTCTCAGAACATTTGCTACATCTTCAAGTCTTGAGAAAGTGGAACAAGACTTTCATTTTCTTGTCCTAGTTGGTTTTGTGAACTGGTGGACAATATGAGCAACTGGTGTCGTAGAGAAGTGTCTGTATCCATTTCAGCTCCGTAACAAATTACCCCAGAATGTGGACAATTCAAGCCACAAATAGTTTTCACCTCATGGCTTCTGTGACTCCGAATTCAGGAGAGACTTAGATAGGTAGTTCTGCTCAGGGTTTTATCTGGTGGCAGTTCTCAGTGGGGGTTGGAGGCACCTGAAGGTTCAAATGGGACTAGAGATTCTGCTGATAAGATGGCTCTATTGCAGGACTGTCACAGGAGCCCTTCGCTCCTTACCACATAATCATTCTGCAGAAATGCTTGACTCTATGGCACAACAACTGGCTTCCTCAAGGTCAACTCTGTGTGTGTGTGTGTGTGTGTGTGTGTGTGTGTGTGTGTGTGTGTTGGTTCGGGGGGGGGGGGGAGACAGAGCAAGATACCAGATATAGGCAGATTAGCATCATTTTGGAAGTCATGTACTGTGTTGCTTTTCTATTGCTGTGATGGACAACATGACCAAGGAGACTTATAAAAGAACGTGGTTAATTGGGCTTATGGTTTCAGGGCGTTAGAGTCAGTGATGGCAGTGATGGCAGAGTGAAGGACCAGCTTAATGTTCACATCTCAAACTGCAAATTGGATGCAGAGAGCACAAAGTGGCTTGAAATTTCAAAGCCTACTCATCTCCCCCAATAAGGCCAGACCTTCTAGTCCTTCCTAAAGAGTCCCAACAACTTTTTATTCAGTTATTCATGAATTTATTAAATTATTCAATCACATGAGCCGATGAAGCCGTTCCCATTCAAACATATACTGTCCTAGTTTCTTTTCTCATGATAAATGCCATAGCCAAAAGCCACTTGGGGAAGAGTGGGAAGGCTACAGTTCATCAGCCAGGGAAGTATGCCCTGCGGGCTTACACTCTGGCTCATGCTCAGCCAACTTTCTTATGCAGCTCAGGCCGACCTGTCAGGGATGGAGCCAACCTTCATGAACTGAATCTTCCCTGTGAGTTATCAACCAAGACCATTTCTCATAGACACGGCCACAAGTCCCTCTTCCCAGGTACGTGGAGGATGTGTCAAATAGATGTATGCCTTTCTGTTTTCCAGTAGTGTATTAGTCAGGGTTTTTTAGAGTCACAAAATGTATGGAATGTCTCTCTATATTGAGAGAATTTATTGTAATGATTTATAGTCTGTAGTCCAACTAACCCAACAATGGGCAGCTGTGAATGGGAAGTCCAAGAATCTAGTAGTTGCTCATTCCCACAAGGCTAGTTATTTCAGCTGGTCTTCTGTAGAAGTAGCTCCCAACAGATGTGCTGGCAAGGAAATGCAAGCAGTGAAGAAGAGCAAATCTTCCTTCTTCCAGTGTCCTTATGTAGGTCTCCAACAGAAAGTGTGGCCCAGATTAAAGGTGAGTACCAGCACGCCTAGATCTGGGACTTGTTTTGTCCCAAGCTGACCTTGAACTCAGAGATCTCCTTGCCTTGATCTCCTGGGATTAAAGGCATGTAGTGCCTTGCCTGGGCCTAAGCTTTTCATAGCCACTATGCCTCAAGATCTCCATGCCAAGATCCAGGTCTGGCACTTGTGTCTTTCAGCCTCAAGATCTGGATCACAGGTGAGCCCTCCAATTCTGGATTGTCATTCATTCCAGATGCAGTCACGCTGACAACCAGGAATACCCATTACAAATAGTGAACTAAGTGGCTACTGTTTGTACAGAGACAAAAATTAGGCTCAATATTTTTTGTTAATTAAATTTATCCTTTGGACAATTTCATACATGTAATGCATTCTAATTAGTTTCCTCACATTCTCTTACTTGCTCCCTGTAAACCTCCTTTCTTCCCTACAAATCTCTCTCCCATAGGCAGAGATATTTTTGATTTATTGCCCCCTGGATTAACTAGCACCATCTATTTGATCATGGCCTGGTGGACTCACGGTGAAGACAGATCGAGGAGCCTGTGCACATGTCTTAGAAGGAGTTCAGTCAATAAAGTAGTTGCCATGGAAATAAGAGGATCCAAGCTTTGATCTCTAGCACTCATATAAGTAGCTGGAGGTGGGTGCCCCAGCCTGGGAGGCTGAGACAGGCGGCTTTCACTGGACAGCTAGTCTAGCCACCCTAGTGAGTCCCAGGTTCAAGGGAAGACCCTATCTCAAAAGATAAGGTGATGGGCGATGTCCGATAACACTGTCTCATCACAACTGCCATTAATCACAGTCACTTACCTGGAGATGTCCCTGACAGAGCATGTGCTCACTCCTCTAGATCTCTGCAGAAGCAACAGTGCAAGGGATTTTGTTAGGTTTTTTTTTTTTTTTTTTTTTTTTTTTTTTTTTTTTGAAAATGTTTAAAATGGAAACACTGGCTGTCCTGCCCTTAGCACTAAAATTGCTAAAGCATACCCAGTAAAAAAAAAATGGAATCACTTAAATATGTCCTCATCCAGACAAAGGCAGTTTTTCTGCATGACTCAGTGGTCTGAGTTAGCAACCGATTCAGGATAGTATATCTTCAGGTGGGATTTGTAAAGTCACCTGTGTACTCATATACACACATTCACACTCCCACTCTGTCACCAAGTGTGACATCTGGTCCATGGATGCCATCTGAAAATAATTACCCCATGGGTGGTGGTGTGGTTGGATGAGAATGAGAATGGAAAATGCCACAGAGGGAGGGAGGGGAGGAGGGATGTGGGGAGGAGGGTAGGAGGGAAGGGGTAAGGGAGGGAGGGGATGAGGAATTGAGGGGAGAGGAGGAGGGAGGGAGGGGAGGAGGAGGGAGAGAGGGAGGAGGGAGGGAGGGGAAGAGGAGGGAGAGAGGGGAGGAGGGAGGGAGGGGAGGAGGGAGAGAGGGAGGCACTTGGAGAGGACTTGACTCTTTCAAATGAGACTTAGCTTGTAGATCAGAGGGACATTTGGTCTGACAACAGGGAGCAACACTGGTGTGGACAGAGTTACTTCCCAAACCGTCAGATCTCAGGCCCTAAGCTCAGAATGGTACTAGGGTTGACCCAGCCTCTTGCTGCTCTAGGACCTTTTAACTGAGCTAAGTTCATGTTGTTCCTGGCAAGGGTCCTCCATAAAAGGGGTGTTCGCCCCCACTACTTCAAGGTTCCTGGGCTTTAAGGTAATGTTGGCATGAATCTGGGGAGCAAGGGAAACGTCCTTCAAAATGTCGGAAGAGCTAAGAACAAAGACTATCTTCCAGCCCTGGAAAGACACCAACCTCCCTCTCTTCCACCTCCTTCTTAGTCCTGGGCAGGGTGGGTGGAGGTGGGGGGGGGGGACGGCTCCAGTTTTTCCTGGAATCAATTGTCAAAACTTTCCCCTGCAGGCTTGAGACCTCCTCCCTCTGAGATGCTCAGCAGGTCGTCAAACCAGTTTTAACTCGAAAGACAGATGGCATCAACATGAAAGATGTCTTCTAAGTCCCATCACCACTGGGTGAAGGAATTTTGAAAGATGTTACATCCTGCATTGGGGGGCAGGCAGCACAGTGAGGCTGTGAGGGTGAACAGTCCTGCTGGGAGAGCTCCCAGGGGTTCAGAGACACCACCTGCAGAGGGTCCAAGCTTGCAGAGGAAATGGAGAAGAAAAAACACCCACTAGGGGAGGCAGGAGTACCCAGCAGGCAGTTGGGAACAAGTCCGTTTTTTATGGAACTCTCAAACCTGAACTCAAATATTAAAAATGCTTTCATCAGTCCTCTTAATCCAGAGAAATTCTTTTGGCTTAGATGGGAGGAAAAGTCAGTCCCTCAAGGGGAAGGCAGGCGGAGAGGGATGAGGATGTGAGTCAGAGGCTGGAACTGCTGGCTAATGCCTGGTGAAGGAGGCCAGGCTGAGGGGCCTGCAGGCTGGGGACAGCTCTCCCTGCTTTTTATTGATCTCTCTCTTTAGTTATTAAAATGCTTGACTCTGCTCAGTGGGGGAAAGGTGAGAGAGAAAAAGAACAATTTCATTCTGGCTCACTTTTTCTTCCTCTGGGGAGTAAGGGCCCTCGTTCTCCAAAGCTGTGTTTTTCTTGGGGTTTTGCCTTTTAATAGGGGTTGAAGAGAGTGGTTATAGACATTTGAGGGGAAATAAAGCCTGCGGTTTATTAACTGCCCTGGTTTTAATCAGTGGTGCCTTGAGCAGGGTAACATTAGGGTCGCAACAATGACAACCGATACTGGGATTTTCTGTGCTTTTAACCCCAAACTGAAGTCTTGTGGATTCACTGACAAAAATATGTGTTCATTTCTCTGGCCAAGCTGAGGGGTTGGAGGGAGGCTGTGGGGAGGGTGGGTTGTGGGGAGGGAGGGCTTTGTGAGGCCAACAGAGGAGGCAGGGAGGACTGAGGGGAGAACAGAGCTGCCATGGGGATTCTTGTCAGCTGGGATTCCAGCTGTTAGAGAGCAAGGCTTTATGGCCATACCCCTTAGTGAGGCTAATGGGAATGAAAGGAGGAAGTGAGGAGCAGTGGCCAGCGTTGCTGTAGCTGCCCCAGTCCAGGCTGCAGAGCATTGGGTGCTCACAAACACATCCTCACAGACCAAGGCAACACCTCAGGGTGGCTGCCTTGCTCTTGCAGACCTTATAAGCATTATACACAATATCATTTCTTCTATTTGGAAATCTAGGAAGGAACAGGCCTCTCCTAGTGAAAGTTGACTTTCCAAGGTGACCCAACTTGCCTTTGAAGGGCTTTTCCCACCCCCTCCTTACTTAGCATGGCCACTGCGGAAGTTACCACCAGTTGTCCCCCAAGGTTAGGCTGGTATGAAAACAGAGATCAAGCCTTGCCATTAGCCCATATCTTGATCTTGCGTGTGTGCACCAATGGGCCCTCCCAGGAGTGTTCTTTCCAAGAGCATCACCCTTGAATTTCAGAGTCTGTATCTGTTTAAGGAAGAAGCAAACTCAGTGTTAACCTGTCCCCTGCTATGGGACCTGAAGGTGAATGAGACACACTTGAGAGCTCATAACTGAAGGACATATCCCCACCTGTGCTCCTGGGCTCAGTAATATGTTCCCATGGTAACGTGTTCCCAGTGGCAGGAAAAATGTAACTGTTCCTTGTTCTCATGTCCGAGAGTTATTGGCCAACCACATCTTCCCTCGGTGTTCCTGGTGGAGAGAGGCATGTTACTGGAAGACTGAGACTCAAGGTCTATGAACCTGGTAGATGGCCTGAAGGAACCTGCTGGGGTCTGTCCAGCTGTATGCAAGAGGAGACTCAGCTATGTCATCTAGCACCCTGGTTATGGCTGTTGGTTATCATATCTGGCTCTGGTTATGTCACCTAGAACTTCTGACTGAGGCTTCTCTGCATTCTGCACCTCTTCTGTGGTCCCATCTGGGGTAGCCCTCTTAGAAGCAAATGCATAGCCCACAGTACTGTTTCTGGGGGACTATGCTTGACTCTACAGGGTGGCCCTATAGAAGTCATACCTTGTTGTCCTTGACCACAGACCGTATGCCCAGCTCCAAAGCAATAGATTCTCTTAGGAAAATGAGATCATAAGGTGGGGGTCGTGGTGACTCATGTTTATTAGGACCGGTTCTGTAATGGCCATGTTTTAGAGCAAATTAGCCAAGAATTTTTTTATTATGCATGAGTTAAAACTGGGCCACATGCTCTCAATATATTTATATGTCATTCATTTATAAACAACATTCATGCATAAATATTGCTAGCTAATATCAAAAGGCACCTTATGTACCCAAGAATTCTAAAAATGAAAAAAGGGGGGGCCTCACACAAAATGCACACCCAGTGTCCAGCTCTTGGTATCTAATTCCATGCTCCAGTAAAAAGAACCAGAACCCCTCAGATAAACAACTGATTGTAGAACCAGGCAGAAAATATACCTAGCAGAGGGATCCCAATGGCCAAAGTGGGAGATACTTTTGAGCTAGAAAATAAATGAAGTCTGGTATATAGCAGAACACACACAACAGGAATCCATGAGTCACCATGTAAGTCAATTGCTGAATCAATTAAGTGGGCAAGGAGAGACACACTTCACGTGTAAAAATCCAGTGGTCCTGTTGGAAGTCCACCATCATTGGGGTAGAACATTACTCCCCAGTCAAGTTGGGCTGTACCCAGTGAGTGCTTTTCACAGTGCAAGGAATATAGGCAGGGAAAGGACCTGGAAATCAAGGTCTCAGCAAGTGATGCAGACTGGCACTCACAGGGGTAAGTCCGGTGGAAAGTATCTGTTACAGAAACGGGCTGGCAAAGCAGCATTTGATCTGTTGGACTTTCTCCTGGTCCAAGGACTAACACAGAGGAAACATGGGACACGTCCCAGATGGCAAGTGTCAGGCTCCAGATTGGACGATAGTCCTCTAAGTGGTCAAGGTTATCTAAAAGCAGGAAGGTCTGAGAAGCTGGAGTACTGAGAGGAACCAAAGATGAAAAGTTCTCACAACTAGATACAGCACCGTGCTGGTGGTCACGACATGGCAGCAGAGACGGGGCATGAGACAGAAGCTAAGGAAATCGGAAGAACATAAGGGTCTTGTTTAATGTAAATGACTGACTTTGGTGACTGTATCACACCGGTTAATTAATTACAGCAGCACAGCGTGCTAATCTGATATGTTAATAGAGGTGCAGAATGTGAGGTATACGCGACTCTATGCAATCTTCATTGTTTTCATGTGACTCCAAAACTGTGTGTGGGGGTTACTTTTCTGTTGCTGTGATGATTGAGGAAAGAGGTTTTGTTGTCTTATAATTACACAGACACACACAGACACAGACACACACACACAGACACACACACACACACACACAAAGAGATGCAGAGAGAGACATACACAGACAGACAGGCACACAGAGCGGGCTCTGGGGGAGGAGACTGGAAGTGGAGCAGGACTATAGACTCAAAGCTCATCCAGAGTGATGTACTTCCTCCTCCAGCAAGGCTCCATCTTCTAAGGGTTCAATAAGCAGTGCTGCCCACTGGGGACCAAGTATTCAAGTGCACAGACCATTGGGGAAACAGTTCTCATTCAAGTCACCACACTGTTCTACAAATAAAACTGTTGTTTTAGAGAGTAAATACGGGGTGTGGTAAACAGCCGGTATCTCAGCATTGATGCCTGTGGGATCTTGTTTCTGTTTTTTGATACTAGAGTCTCAAATAGTGGAGGATAGACTACATGTTGCTATGTATGGTGGAGGCTAGCCTACATGTTACTATGTAGCCACCTACACTCAGCTCATTTGTGCTGCTACACCTGATAGCAATCTGCTATGAGACTGTACAGCGTAGTCTCATTACATGTAACATAACATGTAACAGCTTTCCTGTCTTGTGAATGCCCAAATGTATTGTTCTAGATATGACAACCAAAAAGGTCTCCAAATGTTGCCAGACTATTCCCAGGGGGCAAAGCAACAACAACAGTTATGGACCAATTGGTTTAAAGAGGCACTGAATGGGCAGAGAGAACTGGTATAAGACACCAAGTTTAGGAATATTCTTCTGTGTAAAAATGACCAATTCTAATTCTGCCATCTGTGTATGATTATTTCAATATCTCTCTGTCTAAAGCAACTTAAAACAGAAAAGGTTTATTCCAGCTCATAACACAAGACGACAGACAGCTGAAAAGTCAGGGTTGCAGAGCTCAAAGAAACTGGCCTTGTCACCAATCACAATGAGGAAATGGGTGGGCAAATGCCTGGACACCCGGTTCCGTTCTGTGTGTGCACACTTCAGGGTCCCATCCAGGGAAAAGCACTAAGGATAGCCCCACCAGGCGCTGCCCATCTCCTAAATGGCTCTGCACTCTATGAAGTTGGAGAGTTGATCACCTCACCTCCTCACAGCACTCCTCCCACCCCACCCCACCCCACCCCACCCCACATCACACAATGATAATTATGTCTTCTACCATTAGTTAAATCAGAAAATATCAGGTGACTGTTTATGATTCCTCATGATGTGTGCACCAATGTGTGCACTGATGTATGATGTACACACTGATGTATGATGTACACACTGATGTATGATGTGTACACTGATGTATGATGTACACACTGATGTATGATGTGTACACTGATGTATGATGTGTGCACTGGTGTATGATGTGTATACTGATGTATGATGTGTGCACTGATGTATGATGTACACACTGATGTATGATGTACACACTGATGTATGATGTACACACTGATGTATGATGTACACACTGATGTATGATGTGTACACTGATGTATGATGTACACACTGATGTATGATGTGTGCACTGATGTATGATGTGTGCACTGGTGTATGATGTGTACACTGATGTATGATGTGTACACTGATGTATGATGTACACACTGATGTATGATGTACACACTGATGTATGATGTACACACTGATGTATGATGTGTACACTGATGTATGATGTACACACCGATGTATGATGTGTGCACTGATGTATGATGTACACACTGATGTATGATGTACACACTGATGTATGATGTACACACTGATGTATAATGTACACACTGATGTATGATGTGTGCACTGATGTATGATGTACACACTGATGTATGATGTGTGCACTGATGTATGATGTACACACTGATGTATGATGTGTGCACTGATGTATGATGTGTGCACTGATGTATGATGTGTGCACTGATGTATGATGTACACACTGATGTATGATGTGTACACTGATGTATGATGTACACACTGATGTATGATGTGTACACTGATGTATGATGTACACACTGATGTATGATGTGTGCACTGATGTATGATGTGTGCACTGGTGTATGATGTACACACTGATGTATGATGTACACACTGATGTATAATGTACACACTGATGTATGATGTACACACTGATGTATGATGTACACACTGATGTATGATGTGTGCACTGATGTATGATGTACACACTGATGTATGATGTACACACTGATGTATGATGTACACACTGATGTATGATGTGTGCACCGATGTATGATGTACACACTGATGTATGATGTGTGCACTGATGTATGATGTGTGCACTGATGTATGATGTGTACACTGATGTATGATGTGTACACTGATGTATGATGTACACACTGATGTATGATGTACACACTGATGTATGATGTGTGCACTGATGTATGATGT
>JANHMN010000006.1:3746137-3773323 GCA_030674055.1 Rhabdomys pumilio | reverse complement strand
GTGTACACTGATGTATGATGTACACACTGATGTATGATGTACACACTGATGTATGATGTGCGCACTGATGTATGATGTGTGCACTGATGTATGATGTGTACACTGATGTATGATGTGTACACTGATGTATGATGTACACACTGATGTATGATGTACACACTGATGTATGATGTGTGCACTGATGTATGATGTACACACTGATGTATGATGTACACACTGATGTATGATGTGTGCACTGATGTATGATGTGTGCACTGATGTATGATGTACACACTGATGTATGATGTACACACTGATGTATGAGGAACACGGGGGTGGGGGGCGGGGACTGGTGACAGACACACTCTTCATCCTGCACCGAGAAAGCTGAAGCAGGAGGATCACAAGTTGGAGGTTAGTCTGGGTCAGAAACTGATATTCCCATCTTAACCACAACACAACTGCAACAAAGAGTAAGAAAGAATAAGTAACAAGTAGGGGTGCCAGAAGCAGAGGACACAGAAAGGGACATTGTAGACGTCTAAGGTGTCTAACCGTGCTCAGCGAAAGATCCTTGTACAAAGCTTTCCTGTGGCCTCCTGTTAAATCCACACGTGTACTGGTGCCTTGGAATGATCCAGACAAGCTGTGCGCTGGGCACCTGTGTCCCTCTTCTTCATACTCTCTTTGCTGCTTCATCCATTCACTCAGCGTCCTCATGATTCTGTGGATGTCGTGCTTGGGAAGGAGGTGAGGAACGTTCAGGGGGGTATGGGCAAGAGGCCTTCTCTGGTGCTGAGGCCACCAGTTCCCAGTGAGCACTGGAAAGCTGTGGCCGCCACGTGGAGCTAGCCTCATCCACTCATTGGCATCCTCTCTCTCCTCTCTCCCTGCCTGTTTCTTCATCTGCACAGGAAGTATCTGGTAAGTGGAGATGTAGACTTTTGAAGCCAAATTGTTTTCTAACAAGGTCACATGAGGCTGAAAATTCCTCTGGCAGATCTGAAATGGGCAGATAAGAAGCGTCCTCCTGTGAAAGAAGGGTATAAGGTCACTTACAGTTCTCAAGAAGCAGAATGTTAGCATTCTGTTTTCTAAGTTCACATGGAATATATTTATATTATAGAAACTGAAAGAACCAAAACCACAAAAACGACATGTGCACATTTCTCTATTTATTATTATTATTATTATCATCATCATCATCATCATCATCATCATCATCATCATCATCACTATCATTATTATAACAACATTAAATACTGCTTTAAATATGTTGTAGGCAGAGGAAACAATAGGATGTGACACTATGTATATGTGTGTGTGCATTTGTATGTATATATATGTGTGTGTGTGTGTTTGTGTGTGCGATACCGTATTGTGTTATGCAATAGATAGATACTATATTGTAACTAAAATGGCATGTCTTTTCAGACTCTCTTAGGTATGAAGGAATAAATAGTTAGTATGAGAACAGTGAATGAACTGACTCATGGTGAGACAGGACTGGGAGACTGGCTTTTCTCTTGGTGAGGGCAACTTGTGAATCTTCACAAAAATTTAAAATTTAGAACAGGATGGAATAGTGATTCTGATCTCTTCAAAAATGAAATGATATTCTAATTCATGCTGACTTCATCTCCAGAGCACATCTACTCTCTCTCTGTCCCTCTCTCTCACTCTGTCTCTCACTAACACACACACACACACCACACACACACACACACACACAGAGACAGAAACATACTCATATACACAATCAGACAGACAGACACAGATAGAGACACACATGAACACACACACACCCGACATACACAGTCACAACACACACAGACAGATACAGACACAGAGACACACACACTTGAACACACACCCAACATGCACAAGTCACAACACACACACAGACACAGATATAGACACACAGAGACACACACACATGAACACATACACACACTACACAGACAGCCAGATTGATACAGATATAGACATACATAGGAAACACACATGAACATACACACAGAGACACATGCACAGTTGTCATCTCTACATTGTCCTTTCTCCATCTAAGTAAGCCACTTATGTGGGAAATCTGATGAATCTGGCCCTGTAGACATTTCTTAGGTGTTACTGGCTGTGTCTTTCTTCCTGTTTTTCTTTTTGGCATTGTTATCTTTCTCCTCAGGGATAAACCCTGACTCTACCAAGCTTTAAATGAAAACCTGCTGAGTTCTCTCTAGGTCAGCTGCCGCTGCACTGGCTCAAGCAAACTTCAAATCGCTTTGGGGCTCCTTGTCCTGTTGCCTTCTGAACACTGCAGACAGAAGAACAATGAGAAAACAAGGGAAGTAAAGGAATGTGGGTTAAGAGCCAATCAAATCTCCCTCTCCCTTTTTCTGTTTCGCTTGGAGGCCGAGAAGACAGCTCTGTCAGAGAGATTTGGCTTGGGTCCTGGCTCAGCCATGTGACCTGTGATTATTTATCTATCTTGTTCTCATGAATAACAATTAATAATAAACCTCCTGGCTGTGCTGTGGAACAAAGGCTTGAACAACTAGTAAAATGAGTCCACAAAAGTTCCATTTTAAGGTTGCCGTCAGATGAAGCAGGATAAAATGCACTCAGTCCTTGAAGGAGCAACTATCCCTCTAATATTATTCATTCTCTCTCTTTGTCTCTCCCTTTCTTCCTCTGAATGCCCATATGCTGTAAGCAGGTGTGTGCAGTAGTCACACCCCGCGCTCACAGAAGGATATAGGCTGATGTTGGGATGTCTTCCGCTATCATTGCTTATTTTTAAAAACTGGTACATTTACTTATGTTGAGTGATTGATTGATTGATGATTGGTTGATATTTACTGGAGACGGGTGGGCTGTACCTCAGGTCAGAGGACCAACTTCTGGGAATCGGTTCTCTCTTTTTGTCATGGGGTCTGGAAGATGGAACTCAAGACATAAGGTTTGACAGTCAGTTCCTTTACCTGCCGACCCATCTCTCCAGCTCCTCATCTTATATGTTTTGAGGCAGGGTCTCCCACTGAACTAGGGCTTGCTATTCTGGCTAGGCAGGCTAGCCGGCAAGCCACTGGTGTCTGCCTGTCTTTGCTCCCAAGTCTGAGATCGCAGACTTTAGGTGGCTGCTGGGGATGCAAGCCTGGGCTCCTGCTTGTGCAGCAGAGGTCTCCCCCTCTGAGCATCGATCTCCTCAGTCCTGCTAGCACTTCCTTAATATCAATATTTTCTCACTAACACTGAATTAAGAACAAATTATAGAATGAGCTGAGAAATTTACTAGAATCTCCTCTTTAGATAGACATTTAATTTTTGTTTATTTAAGAATGAATGCTGTCATGGGTAACATCTGAGGAAGACAGCAGGAAGGACTCAGATAACTATCTGCTTGGAAAGGAATCTAAACACAAACAAACCTGCACACAGACCTTCCCAGGATTCTCAGCCCACAGTTCTGTGTTTGTCCTGATACCCAGTACAGCCAGCATCGTTTCTTAAGGGTGTTTGTAAGGAAGATCTAATCCCATTGGAGGCTCAGTTGCAAAGATGAGTGTCAAAGGCCCTGGGGTGTGATGCTGTCATGAATTGGGCATGAGCACCTGGAAGCTAATGTCTAAGAGTAATTCTGTCCTCCAGTATAGAGGAAGGGAATGGGTGTCCTGGAAGCAATATTAGAATTTGTGACTATTCTGGAAGCTGTGGGTGCTGTATGTTTTGCTCACACTCTATAATTCAGGAAGCTATGGCATTAGAGTTGAAGGGGGCAGCATTTCATGGTAATGTTTTCTGCCGTGTTTATGCTGTCAGAGTTTGGGGAAGTATTATGCGTATGTGGTTGACAACAGAATGGAGTGTGGTGGTCTTGCCCTTTCTACATCTAGACAAGTATCCAGTCAGTCCAGGGGACTCATTAATAGTTGGTGGGAGAGATTAGCATGGGGTGAGAGTAGTGTGGGAATACAGAATTCCCCCAAGTGTTTCCTAACAGTTGAAAGAAAGAGAGCCAAGGAGAGGAGAAATGGAAACCCAAACCCTGTCATGGTGTTCATCACCAGAGGACATCCACAGCTCCCAGTGATGGTCTATTCATTAGGCATCTGCCACAAGGGAACCCCCAGAGTCTATCCACAGACACAGCTCAGACTAGGCCACACGTGACACTGTCATCATTCATGATTCTCCTTTATACACATGTCACCATCCTGACCATTGTGGTCTGCTTTCTCTAGTTGTGGCTGATGTCACCCTTTACCTTAGGGCTCCCACTAGGCCTTTGGCAGTTAGTTGACTGTTCCTGAGGCGGGCATGGCACAAACTCCCACAAACTGCTCCTTTGACACTATAGTCATGTTAGTAGTGAATGCGATGATGTCATTGCTTGAAGGACCATGTCTGTGTGTGCGTATATGCATCCTCAGAACTGTGTTTCTTGCCAATCACCAACATCCAAAAGTCTTAAGTGCTGGTGAGGGATGGCCAGCTTATGAGTCTCCCTGAGTCTGGTGAAGAATCCTGGTTTTCCCATGACTTTCTCATGTGACTTCACAGCTGAGCCACTTAGCTTCTTAGACTCAGGGGTGATGGTGAGAACGAACTGCCCCTCAGCTATACTTTTAAGCTCAAATGTTCCAGTTTTAGTTACTGTTCCACATCATACATGTGATTGTATATATGGATAAATGGACAAACAGATACAATGTCATTTTCTTTAATTTTTATTTCTTGTTGAATTGAGGTTTGAAGATGTAAGTTCTTTCAAGCACCTTGGAGACCCTCGATAATGTGACAAGTGAGATATAAAGTCTATGCTTATCAGAGTCACGCATAAGCTCAAGCAATCCTGACATATAGACCCTCGGCTGAGCTCAGATCTTGTGCCTGAACATGAAGCTGACAGAATCCAGCCCCTTCCTTGGCCTTGGCCATGTATACTGCTGCTGTATACGTGACTTCTCAAAACTCCACATCTGCTTCCATGGCAAGGTTTGGGTGGTGTGCCCATGGGGTGGGGTTGTTTACCCTGTCATACGACCCAGTCAACACAGGAGGGTGAGAACCACTCCTCTTGCTGGGAAAACATTGGGAGTGGATTTCTTGGCAGTCTGATTTAGTCTTTGGAATGAGTTTTCCTATGAGACAGTGTTTTTCACAGTGCAGGGAACCGTGGAGTTGGCCTGGCCTAGCTGCTTTGGGAGGCATGCGTCATAGGTTTTCAGGCTAGAGTCTGTGGCTCCTGGGATACCATGTGCCTTCCAGTTCCTGAGAGACTTATGCACTCTCTTGGACAGTGAAGCATTCAGACTTTGTGGCTCTCTATATGTTCTCTTAGAAGTCAAGGGAGCATAGAAGCTCGGCAAGACAATGTCTTACAGACATTAATCTTGTCTACCCTGCATAGCATACAAACATCATTCTACCCTGGCAACTATGATTGTATTGATCCCGGCAATTGGCATTATATTCTGTTTCCAATAAGGGTATAAAATGTCTGATTGCTCTCAATAAAATGGCCACAGGTTAAGTTTTGCTGTGAACCCTCCAACTGGCCTGGGTTTTATTCCTTGTGGCCAGATCAGGTGACCTTGGACTGGCAGGTAAGTAATTTACTCCAAAGTCTTACATAAGTCAGGATGGAAACACATGGCACTGCAAATTGGGTAATTTCCCAGTTCCGTGGAAGAGATGTTTGCAGAGATGTGGGCGGGTGGTGAGCAGTCACAAGGTCAATTCCCTGGAGAATGGCCATGGCAGGAATAGTTATCAAAATATGAGCAAGCTTTATGGGAAGGCCACCTTCAGCCAATACATACATCTGGACAGCCTCCATAAGAATGGCCTGTGGGCATGTCTGTGAGTATTCTCTTGATGAATGATTGATGTGAGAGTGCTCCGCCCACTGTGATGATTGATGTGAGGGGGCTCCACCCACTTTAGGTAATGCCAACCCTAGGCAGATGGTCTAGCCTGTGTAAGAAAGCAGGCTGATGGGAAGCAGGTCAGTGAGCAGCACTCCTCCATGGCCTCTCTGATCAGCCTCTAGGTTCTTATTTTACATTCCTGCTCTGACTTACTTCAGGGATGGACCATTCCATGGAAGTATAGGGCAAATGACCCTTTTCTCCTCCATGATGTTATTATCAAAGCTGTAGAGACCCAAGACAATCTTGGAACACATCTTTGTTTAGTCTCACATAAACATTTCTTGTTTTACCTGGTTTGAGTATTGGCTTTACCACCTGCCTTCCATGATGGTTGACCGTGGAATATGTAAATATGCCCTACAACAAATCAAATGTTCTGTCCATCACATCTGGGCAGTGCTATCTTGGTGTTTTCACTCAACAACTTCAACTTCTGAATAGGACCTTTGGAGTCCTGTC
This sequence comes from Rhabdomys pumilio, assembly GCA_030674055.1. NCBI lineage: Eukaryota > Metazoa > Chordata > Mammalia > Rodentia > Muridae > Rhabdomys > Rhabdomys pumilio. The sequence continues at coordinate 3,766,955 of JANHMN010000006.1, read as the reverse complement.
CATCCTGACAGGCAAACCGTATCGTATCAGCAGAATGTTTCCCCCAAACACTGAATCTAACTCTCCAAACTCATCTCTCGTTTCACAGTTAAATGGGGGAATGGATACTGGGAGAGCAGTACAGCTCTCCGACTCTCTGTCTTCCCATCAGATGTATTGCTCATGCATCCTGACAGCTGCCGCGTCCCACAGCTTCTACAGAGAGTTGAAGACATTGCTGTTTCTGTGCGTTTTTTATCTGGATTGTAAGAGCCATTATGGGCCAGTGCAAGTGTTCTGATGCCTGAGACATTACACGCCATGAAGTAGACACATGACTCTCTGAGTATGCAGATTTGCTTGGCTTGCTATGGTCTCTCTGGCCTCCTTTGACGCACAGTGCTTAGAACATTCTGTACTTGGTGGTTTGATTCAGCGCTGTGCCATAGGCATAGACTTGTGTTCCATTCCTTTCAATACTAGGCTTGCTGAGTGAAGAATGATGGACTTCCTACATGAATTAGAGTCTGAGAACTCTCCCAGTGGAAATGCCATCCGGTTCTGATACCTCCCAGGCAGTTGACCTAGCTTCTTTCATGCCATAGTTTAAAACTGACCCACGTGTCTTTCCTTCCATCTCTCTTGCCTGTAATTATCGCTATCTTCGTCCTGGACTCTTTATCTTCCATGATGGTTCTAGTGACCTAGATGGCATCTTCTGTGTGGTCAGTGCAGCAGAATCATGGTTGTGATTTAGCTCTTACTCACATGCATGAACTGCAAAAGATCCTGGAATGTGCCCTGGCTCAGAGCTGGAGCAGGCTTTGATCATCCACCACCACCACCTTCTCCATCTGATTTGACTCTTATTGTTGTTTAAAGAATTATTTATTTTATGTATATGAGTACACTGTTGCTGTTTTCAGAAACACCAGAAGAGGGCATCATATTCCATTATAGATGGTTGTGAGCCACCATGTTGTTGCTGGGAATTGAACTCAGGACCTCTGGAAGAGTAGCCATCTCTCCAGCCCCTTGACTCTTGGTTTTAATGGGGGAAGAAACAGAAACTTTGGACCCTCTTATTAAACAATGGTCTGAGAATCTTACTGTACTTACGCACTTTCCTCCCTGCCTCTTGAAGTCATCTCATCTTGAAGTGACTAGAGATAGACCTAACAGGGAAGACCTGTGGCCTGCCCTTGGCTGGGCTGGGCGGGTGTTTGGGGACCATAAATGTGAGTCCTCCATCTCTGGGCTCACCCACCACCCTGGTCCTAGCTTTTGCTGGACTCACATCCTACCACACCAGGACTTACTTCTTCCAAGTCTCTGCTTGGCATTAAGTCACAGCTAGACTTTCTACCCTGGAGGTTTCTCCACCGAAGGTGTCTGGTTTCAGAATCTGGGCTGTGTTTTCAAATAACATTTCAACACCTCAGGCAATGACATCATGGCAAAAGTGACAGCGTTAGCTCAAGTGTTGGTACAGCGGGCGATGGCAAGAAATCACCCGCCCAGTGAGTGGGCTGCTTAGAGAAGGGCAGTGGAGAGAGTGTCACCTCTAAGTGATGTTTTTCCACAAAAATTTAATTAAACTATGGCTGGGTCAGTATTTATAGCATGCTGCCAGCCTCTTCCGTTGGATGGAACATCGCTGAGTGTCAGTCAGGATTCAGGGGTGGTTGGAGCTTCCAGGAGGGAAAACAGCTTGGAGAGGTACTGTGGAATTCTTCAACAGGAGGGGCCATTCAGTGCTGAGTTGTCTGTCTGGGGGAAGGTGTCATACTTGTGAATATTGGCTTTGCAAACTCATGAGATGGCTTCATAGGGCCCCTTCAACACTCCTTTTCTTCTCTTCCTATCAGCTTCTTCCTCTCAAGAAAGAAATGCCACAGTGAACAATGGTTTGCTACTATTACTCAAATATACAATGTTGCTGCCATTACTCAAATTTACAATGTTGTTACCATCACTCAAATATACAATGGGTTTGAATTATAACTATTCTATTGAGGCAGCTATTAATAACAACATTGCTGGCTTTGTTTTTATTTACTGAGTACCCATCTTAGAAGTGAGAATTACACCTCATCTCTCACCTCTACAAAGCCCCCAAGGAGGTGATGTTCTTACCTCTATTTTAAGTGGTTGAGCACATGTTGCTCTTGGCCATTCAGCCCCACACATGAGTTTGATTGGTTGTGTTGCTTTTCAAAACAACAGCAATAGTAATAAATAAATAATAATCGTGGTGATATATAGTAGTTACCAAATAACAAGGAGCCGTTATTCAGAAATTAGATAAATGTACATGGGCATGTGGGTGGCTCTCTCTTCCCGATCTGGGGTGAGAAGGGCTATCATTACAAGGCTGACTTTGCATTTTAATTGGATAAAAAACAGCTTCCCAAGAAAGCTGTGTCTTCTTGGGTGCTGTTAATTTTTAATTCTTGGTGCTGGAGAGCCACGTCCTGAGGGGTGTCACAGGGTCAGAGCATGAATTCACACAGACCATCAGAATAAGAAAGAATGCCAGGGTTCCAGGTAGGAAGAGTGCAAGGTCTCATCCATCCTCTTGTTTTGAGATGATGCACACTCATGTGCATAGGAACTTGCTTCTCACTGAATTTTGTATATGTCCACCATATTTTCTGGCCACCCTTTCAATTAGATGGAATTGTGTGACTTGTTCCAGCCAAAGGTAAGGGGAATACTGAATCTTTCTTCTTAGCCAAGAGGAGGTTTGTTTTCTCTGTTCCCTTCTGTCCCCTATGATTCTGAGAGCACAGAAGGCTGAACTGGAGGATGCTTGCCCAAATCCCTTCACACATTACTGTATTATCCTTCTGAGGATCTGGGCTTATCTATTATTGCAGCAGAAACTAACCAATTCTGACTTATACACATGTGTTCTGATTTTCAGGCCTCTTCACAGTCAGCATCTCTAGAGGCCTGTCTGGATCTCGCACAGGTTGTGTCGTGCTGTCACAACCATCTCGCACAGGTTGTGTACGTGCTGTCACAACCATCGTGACTGCACGTGTGCAACTTCCATGCTGTGTCTAGAAAACACTGTTCTTATGTAGCCATTCACTGCCTCTGGCTCTTACAGTCTTTTTGTACCCTCTTCTGTGATGATCCTTGAACCTTGGGAGAAGGGAGTGTGATGTAGACATCTCATGTAGGGGCGAGCAATGTCTTGTCCTGTGGGTTGAACAATATCTTGTCCTATGGGCCGAGCAATGTCTTGTCCTGTGTGGTGAGCATTATCTTATCCCATAGAGTGAGCAGCAATACCTTATCCTGTAGGACGAGCAATGTCTTGTCCTCTGCACATGAACCAGATGTGTTAATCACCATCTGCTGCAAAAGGAAGACTCAGTTTCGTGTTGACTTCTCCTTCTTTGAATCTCAAATTTAAGGTGCTACCAGAGTTTATAGTGCGACCCACCATTTCTGGAGCCTTAAGAGCTCACCTTGGCCCATGGCTTTAGGTGCTATCCATTTGTCTAGGCCCTTCCCTGGCATTCTCATTCTAATAGACATTGAGAAATTAGTATGTGTTGGGGAAGAGGGATGGCTCAGCAGATCGGAGCACTGGCTGCTTTTCTAGAGGACCTGAGTTTTATTCCCAGCACCCACAAAGAGGCTCACAACCTTCTGTAACTCCAGTTACATGAGATCTGATGCCCTCTTCTGGCCTCCATAGGCACCAGACACTCACATGGTACACAGGCATACAGTCAGACAAAATACTCATAATACACACTTAAAGACTAGTTTAAGTTATGAAGAACTTAGTGTACCCACCACGAGCCATTGGTTGGCCCACCCCTCCTCAGATTCCTGCTGTCAGTGGCTCCACTCTCTCTCCAGATGCTAATGGACTGACTCTCTGAACCTGCAAAACAGCCCCAAATAATGTTGTCCTTTATAAGAGTTTGCTTGGGTCATGGTATCTCTTCACAGCAATGGAAATCCTAAGTAAGACATGTCCTTTTGTGTTACTTCCAATAATAATTCAAATAATATGAAATAATGATCTGGGCAGGACCCCAGATCTGCTGATGGTTATGTCTCTGCCACCCCTCCCCCACTGACTCCATCCATGCTGCTCGCTAGCTTCAAGCCCACCAGCTTCATTTTCTCCCTATTTTAGGGTCTTGTATCTGCTGTTTCCCACGTTCTGGATTTTCATGAGGCTTTGCCCTTTGTGATGCTTAGGCGTCAGCCCAGATTTCACCTCCTCAGAAGTCTCATGGTGTTCTCAGGTTGAAGAGGCTTACATTCCCATGGCCTTTTCCTGCTTGCCTTGTTTCACAGTTCTATCATCTCCCGAAACAATGGTATTTGCATGTATGATTATTACTACACGGAGCAAAGATACAGGCGCAGTGAACTCGGGGAGTTAATCTCTTCACTCTTGTCTCATCACGCACAAAAGCACCCAAAAGGTATCAATATCAATAAACCAATCACCAATAAATGAGCTAACCCATAAGTACGTTGTTAAGGCGTGTTGCTTATCTTTCTATCACGGTGACAGAACATCTGACATATGTGACCTACAAAAAGGGAAGGTTTATTTTGGCTCACAGTCAGCTGACCCTGCTGGCTCTTGTTGCTTGGATTAAACGCCAACCTTAAGTTGACTTTTTACTTTGTATCCTTCAGTTGGTCCTAGAGGGTGAAATAAGTCAGATTTCTGTACCCGAGTTTTCAAGTGTAGAAAATGTAAAAAGCAAATCCCCAAGCTTCCAAATACCATTGGTTTACAGTGTTTCTGAATACAGCAGCGAGACCTCAGCCTCACCTGAAGAACTTCTTGGGACTTCAGTGATTTCAAATGAAGAGTTCAGTGTCTATAAAAGAGATGACTGTATCTAGTTATGTAAAATCTCTCACATGGTGAGAAGATCATCTCTCTCAAATTTACCGTTTAAGATGTTCTTGGAGTTTTTCACACTTGGGTGATGTGCAGAGTACTGACCTCCTGAGTGTCAGTAATCAACTCCCACCTACAGGGTCCATGGAGCACCTTTGTTCATGAAGCATACTTATAGCCACGCTCAGGCAGGGCATTGCAGACCATTTGAGATTGGCACGCCTTTAAAAAACAGCTGTGAGGGGAAACCAAAATAATATATTGGAAATCCAAATAATTGTTTTCTCAGTTTAGGAAGTAGACGGTTTAGGGGCGGAAACAACAGTGGTAAAGTGCTCTCCATTGAAGCACCCGGATCGAAGTTTGATCACCGGCACTCACATGCACAGCTGGGCATGATGGTGCCTGCCTGCAATCCCACTGCTTGGGAGTGGGTGGAGTGGGTGAATCCCTGGGGTTATTGACTGCTCAGTCTACCTTCTCTGGGAGCCCTGAACCCAGTAAGAGACCCTGTCTCAAAAAGCAAAGTGGATCGGTTCTGAGAAATGACACCTGTAGCTGACCTGTGACTTTCATGTGGGGAGAGAGAGAGAGAGAGAGAGAGAGAGAGAGAGAGAGAGAGAGAGAGGAGAGTATTAAATAACTTTAGTTTGTATCTGCCAGTTTTATGGTATAGAAAATCAACCCCTTGTTACATGTTTTAATGCGAAGTACAGCATCAAACACAAGTTGCTTCTGGCAGGAAAGCACCATGTACTTACCTGTACAACTCAGTTTTATCTCATCCTTTGCAGAAATTGGCCCAGGTTCAGTGTGTCTATACCCATGTGGCACACCTGCAGCCAGGGCACCTCCACTTATACTCATGTGGCACACCTGCAGCCAGGGCACCTCCACTTATACTCATGTGGCACACCTGCAGCCAGGGCACCTCCACTTTCCTAGTTCCCAGGTAGCCCTGGGCCAGAGAACAGAGCACACCCTGTTTCCTGGTAAGCCACTCCTACCCTTCTCAGAGGCAAGTCTTCTGCTTCATCACCATCCTGGAAACCTCTGAAGGACATCTTGGCCTCACATCTTCCCAGCAGAGAGCAGTGGCTTTGGTACCTAGCCGATGGGGACTGGTGTGTATCTCTCTGTCCCTGCAAGGAGGAGGCTATAGAGTTGATTCGTGACTTGTAGTCAGGATTTGTAATCTGTGGGCTGACAGGGCCTACCCAGTGACTCAGTGACTCGACAGGTAAACATCTCTGCAGTCTCCTCTTTTTATTTACGTTAAACAACATCAGAGTATAGAATGGACACCCAGTAGGAGAGCTGACACTGAGTAAATCACTCACTAGCAGATGCTCTGACAATTCTCAGCTGTTTTCTCCAGTGACAGTGGTCTGACAGGGAGATATTTGTTCAGGTGACAGGCATAAGAAGGCCTCTAGTTCTGACCACCACTCCAGGGAGCACTCTTTGAATGCTGAAAGACATCAGAGTCCCCACAGGCCTGTATTGCCTCAGCGCTCCAGACCCGATCCACTCTTCAAACGACTGGTTGAGGTTTGAGTAGCCGCAGGCGCTCATTCCCAGGAACTGAGGCAGGCACGCACATTTGGAGAAAGTGGGTTCGAAAGTTGCTACAGCCTCTTGACTTTCTCTGCTGTAGTGCAGGTCCGGTGCAGGTGGACTTTGCTCACCCTCGTGATGGTTTCAGATCAGAAACTCCTCTCAAGAGACAATAACACATGGTTCTACCGACCAGCTCACTGAAGTCCCTGGGTGAGTCTCTCAGAAGTTCAGGTGCCTTAATCTGTATTCCCCCCTCTCCCGCCCCCTTTATTTAACCCTATGTATTGGTGAAGGTGTTTTGGAAGGTTTGATCATTCCTGTAACTGTTCCATCCTTTCTTCCTCTGCAAGACTTGGCTTTCTGATCCAGGACTCCTTCTTGCAGGCTTTGCCCAACTTCAGCCTGGTGATGGCCATCTTGCCAGAGTGAATGAATGTCTGTAGGGACAGCTGTTCAGTTAGCCCTTCTCCCCAGTGCCTGCTTGTGTGGATAGCATATTTCTTTTTGTATTCCTGGGCCACTTTGCCAACTGGCTAACTTTTTACACCTTGAACTTTATCTTTCTTTGATGAGAAGACAAAGAGCATTCTACCGCCATCTTAGCTCTTTGGAAGAAGAGAAAGACAATGTCCCTCCAGATATGAGGAGGGCAGGGGGCATAAAGGGTTTGAAACTCATCTTCACAACTGCTGTGTCGAGGGTCACAAAAAAGCAGTTTAAGCTCTCTCTCTCTCTCTCTCTCTCTCTCTCTCTCTCTCATATTTTTTGTTATTTCTTTGAGAATTTTGCCCACCTCCTTGTCTATGGGCACTACAAGGCAGTTGCACATATGTTTCAAAGCAACTGAGACAGCAAAGGCAAGACACATACAGGCTCAGGCCGGACAGAAAAGTCCAGCTGAAGCTTTTGGACTTCCAATTTTTAAGGTTCACAGTACTTTATAAAACCAAAGAAATGCCTAAGTTTCTTAGAAAGAACTACCTCATGTATCAGAACTCATGTTCTGGAAAGAAGATCATGCCCGATGGATTCCTCCTTGTTAGGCTTGTTCCTTGTGACTCTGTCTCCTGGGAAGAATTTTGTCTTGCATTTCCCACTGACCGTTGACATGCCTCTGCGTAGCACTGGCAGTGTAGAGGCAGCAGCAGGGCTGGCGACTGCATGCTCCTACTGGGCACATCGATCAGCCAGTAGCTCACTCTTAATCCACGCTAAACTCTAGCCCTAGAGTGAAATGGTTCTTCTGGCTCCCATTTGTGGCTAGCTATCCCGCTAGCTGTTTGTGATCCTCATGGCCTACACTGAATCACCTCACATTGTATAACTCTAGTAATTATCTTTATTTTCCATTCCTACAATTTTCAAAGACAGCTAGCTTTCTGAAAGGTGTTCCTGTGGCGCTTGGGAAGGCTGCAGGGCGGAAAGCCAGTACATAGCAGGAGTCCGACCCTCTCCTCACCCTGCTCTTTGAAATGGCTTTTTCCACAAAGAGCACCATCTCCCCGAGGTGTCAAGCATCCCGCTCTGTCCATCACTGCTCAGCTTCAGATATGTTCCTTCCATCTGCAAGTCAAAGCAAGACTTTTACAAGTGTCAGCAACACAAGCTTGAGCTGGTTCTTGGCAGCAATCTGGGTTTCTTTTGCCCCTGGCAGGGCATTAGGAACTCAAGCACAGCTTCTCCAAGCAGTGCTTCACCAGCGGGCTGAAGCCTCCCAGGTGCCAGAGAGCACAGGGTCCCAGCCTGCCCGATCCTCTTAAAGACATCTATCTATCTGCTCATGGTCCCTGGGGCTCAGAGTGTGCAGTCAGGAATGACACAAATGTTGCAATTATTTTTAGAGCAGAGACAAGTTTGTTCTCCCTGCAGCCTTGAAGAGATGTATGTGTGGCAGTCAGGGAAGCCACGTCTGTCAGAAAACTGGACCAACAAGAAGTAGAAGAGAGACCTGCAGCAGAGGAGTCCTCTAACAAGCCCCAGTGCGCTGAGACTCATCATGTTCTCCTTAAGAAACCTCTGGTAATCCGTGCCACCCACGGGCACCAGGTGCCAGTGAACACGCTCAAACCTCTGGCCCCAGCTCTCGAGATAGAACATCTGTCGTTCGCAGGCACCCCTGACAGCAGATTTCAGACATGACTCTTAAATAACTGTGGAGCACCATCCTCCACCTGGAAACTTGCAGAATGCTTAATAATGGGGGTGTTAAAACATGCTAAAATGAGACCTTATCACCAGTTGCCTGGCCTTCTCTGAAACTATGTAGCAATATGTAGCAAGCTGCCCTGAAAAGTCTCTTGTTTGTGTGTTATCAGTGAAGCCTGAGTGAGGTTTTTCTAAGAATTAAAGGGAACAAAATCCAGGAAAAAAAATCACATAGAGTGAGACTCCTTAGTAATTTTTCTCCTCTTTTCTCTCTGGGGAACAGATCACAAGATTGTAATTCTAAATAATCCCACAATTAATTCTTGAGCTACACCATCAAGTTAGAACAAATGCTTCCTTTCTGGTTTAATTACACAGGAGGATGCCCTCTAAGCTTATTTGTAGACAATAAGTGCTCATTAAACAAGGTTTGGATCAGCTTCAGCTTGTCAGAAAAGCCATGAAAAGGGATCACTCTGTGTCTCTAGACCCTTAACCCCTTCTGTGCCAGAGTTAATTTCTAGTTGGTCTCCTGGAGCTGTGGGTGGACAGGTGTACTGTGCCATCTTTTAGCCTGTTAGCATCCTACTGTCTTTCTCCAGGCCACCAGAAACAGAAAGTCAAGTATGGTTGGTGAGGTTTGATGAAAGACACCCCAACTGTAGAAAAACAGGCTTTGGGGTTACCCCAGTGTCATCAGTTGGGGCTACCCCAATTCTCATCACTTGGAGAGGGGACACCAGAGATGGAGATTCAGAATGTCAGGCAAAGGACATGGTTCAATGGGCAGGCTGTCTGCCTGTCATGCCCGAATCTGAGGTTTGATCCTTATTACCCCATAACCTGGGCATCATAGCATTCGCCTCTAATCAGAACTTTGGAGCCTGAGGTAGGAGGATCTTAAGTCCGAGACTGTTTTCAGCTACATCCTCAGCTCTGTTCCACACAGACGGGAGACAGCTATCTATGGAGCACGGATAAGGCCTATGGATGGGGCTTAGGCTACTATGGAGGAAGGTGAACAGGAAGCCTGTGAAGGAATAAAGTGCTGGCCTCTCCAGGTCTGCTTTTGTGTGTGTATGTGTGTGTGTGTGTGTGTGTGTGTGTGTGCGCGCGCGCGCGCGTGTGGGCACGCATACCACAAGGCCCTGCATGCCTCAGCAGCCAGGCCTGTGCAGCACTGGGGAACTTCCCCTCCAGAGTACACCCATGACGAAGACCACTACAGCAATGCTGTAACTTTTCCCCCTCATGTATTTTCTCAGAAAGTCAGACTTGTTATTACAAAAGGACAGCACAGAGGTCGTTGCTAACAGGCCTTAGGATGCCCCTGTCCTAGATGCTAACCCCCCGCCCCCAAACAGTCTTGCAGGGGAAATACCAGGATCTTTTATTTCACTACAAGTGCTCACTACAGCATGGAGCTAGGCAACAACAGATTTTAAACACTATCCTCCTATCCCAGACCCTGGAGCTAATGCCACTGTTAAACAAGAGACATAAAAGAAGCCGGACAGATGAACTGTCATTAATGAGTCTGAACTAGCTGTGTTGACATGGAACCTGGTCCCCTTGCTGCCCTGGTGATAGGCAGAACCTGCTGCCTTTATCATGCCCTCTCTACTGCCCACTGCTGCCTGTGGTAACTGTGCCTGAACACAGCCTCCTCGGGCAGGGACCTGAGTGAGAGGTTATTTCCTGCAACGTGGATCACTCAGAGGACTACCTGGCTACTTGGTGACGTAAGGGTGACATCACAGATGGTTTTGAGTGGGCCAGAGGGGACTATGTTTTATATCCACTATTAGCTTCCCTAGTGTATCAAGCACAGAAGGAATTTGTAACTCAAACGGGAAAGTTATTTTAATTTATGTACTTGAAGGGCCTACATAGCAAGTCTGGCGATGTTATATCTACATTGTAAGCTATTGCTGACTGTTATTCTGTATACTGTGGCAGTGACTTGGTGAATGGTGGCTTCAGGAAAGACTTGTGTCCAATCTCTTGGACCTATGGATCTGTAGACTCTTGTCACTTTATTGGAAAAGGGCTCCTTACAGCTGCAATCAGTTAAAGAGGTTGAAAAAGATTCACTGGCGAGCCCAAGTCCAATGACAGCTGTCTTCATAAGAGAAAGACAATTAAGACATGCATGAGAGGGGAGCTGAAAGTGGAGGCAGAGACTAGGGTCTGATGTAGACACTGCCACAGCCAGGGAAACAGACAGACCCTCCCAGGATCATGCATGAGAACATGGACCTTCCCACACCCTCCACGAAACCTCCAGAGCTGCGAGGGAATACAGTTCCTCGTTTCTTTTGTTATCCTGTTTAACTTGGGTCTGATGCTTTCCTGGGATGGGTTCGATGGGCTTCCATGGGAGTGTAGCTCTGTGCCACATGTGCAAGGGAAGAAAGAGGAAGGGAGAAAAGGAGTTCAGGAAGGCAGCTGGGCTCAGGAAACTTTCAGGGAGGTGGAGTCAATGTGGCAGAGGGAAGTTTGTGTGTGGTGATGACCTTGTTAGCTGGAGAACTGAGTGACTAACAATTTAAGGCTATCCATAGAAGAATTTAGCACGTCCATGTCAGATGAAGAAATGTATTTAAAAAAAAATCTCCTTTATATTCATAAGAGTGGAAACTGTAGCCTTGATGAGTCCCATTTTTTTTGGTATTTTTTTTTTTAAAGTGGAACGCTGACTCATCTGAATGGAAGCAGCTTGCCTTGTCTTGAGGGCTCCATTCTTAGCTAGTCTGCTCAAGTGCTCTGGTGTGTGTATCATCTCTGACAGGATGGGAAGCCCCCAGGCTCTGTGGAGAACAAAATATTTTCATCATTTGACATGACAACGCATGTGGCTCTTCAGTAAGAAGAGCTGGTGCACAGAGGGCACTGTCTTACCCCACCCACACGGTCCCTAGTGGGTTTGGAACTCCAGCAGCCCGCTCATGCAGCAGGGTAGGATAGCAGCCTAGGAGATGGCTGAGGTGCCCCCTTTTCCCAGTGTCCTGACTGGGACTTGACTCTCTGCACCTGAGCACCATGCTCACTACGGTTGGGTGGAGCTTCTCCCAGGTACTCTCCAAAGTTCCCAAACCAGGAAGAGCTCACCCACTAGAACACTGTCACGTGCAGGGCTGGGACATTTGTTTCCCAGGACTCACACTGTAAATAAGCCTAGGATTAGCAAGAAGGCAACATTCCATGGGTGGCCTTGTCCTCATGGTGGGATATTTCCCCAAAGCATACAATACCGAGACTGCCTCTGGATTCAATGAAGCCACGCCAGCTCCGTGACTTGGCTCCTGATGCCTCCATGCCAAGTCCGTTCCCTCACCATTAAAAAACCTTCTTTTCCTTGATCTCAAGAAAGTTCCATACAAGATTTGAATCTCTTACCTATTGGTGGAGATGGAGCTGGATACATTCGAGGTTCTATTTCCTTTGTGGATGGTACAGGATGAGTGAGTATGTGCAAATGCATGTGAGTGTGCTGATGTCTGTGGGTGATTAAATGGGTGTGTGCCTGTGGGTATATGGCTGTGTACGGATCTCTGTGAATGAGTGTGCCCAAAGTGGAAGCATGAGCCTGCATGGCTGTATGTGAACGTGTGTGTGCATGTGCATGCATGGCTCTGTGTCAATGTGTATGTGTGCATTCATGGCAGTGTGTGAATTAGTGAAAAGGTGTATGTGCCCATGTAGATGCATTTATGGCTGTGTGTGAACAAGCATGCCTATGACTCTGTGAGAAGTGAGTCTGTATGTTTAAGGATGAGACTGTGAAGTGTTCTCATCTGAGGGTGTGTACTTATGTGTATTTTTCTATATAAGTATATAGATGTATAAGGGTTTGTGTTTGAGAGTGTGTATGTGTGTGCATGTGTGTGTCTGTGTGTGTGCATGTGTGTATGTGACCATGTGAGAGTGTGCATGAGTATGTGTGTGAATGTGTGTGTATGTGTGTGACCATGTGAGAGTATGTTTGAGTGTGTGTGTGTGTGTATGTGTGTGTGTGAGAGAGAGAGAGAGATCACCTGTGCAGATGTGTAATTACACATGTCAGTGTACCTACATTCAGAAAGTCCCACCAAGTGACAGACATCTGTTCCCTTGTGTTTACAACCCAGTGAGTGCCTGGGTGTTCTCACCTGAACAGAGGCAGGATGCTCCCTTCCTGCTCTTGGGAAAGGCTGAAATCTGAGTGTTGGGAGTCACTACTCGAGGGAGACCAGAGATTCAGGGCTTGTGTGCCGGGTGTGTGACAGGGGACATTGTGGAAAGTGAAGAGTTGGGACATCTGGCTATCCTACTGGCCCACAGGGAGGGAAACAAGGTGTCTCTATCCACCTTCAGCAAGGAAGAGATGAGATGAAGGGATCCTGTTGCTCCAGCAGCACTGGTAAGAAGACAGGACGAACAGGGATGCAGCCCCTCCCCTTGGGGAAGAGCCTGGCTTAGCCTGGAAGCTGCTGCTGATCAGACTTTCTCTGTGTTGGGAAGAAACCACAGGCCTCCTCTGTGCCCAGACAGGCATTTGTCTTCCATTTGTGCTTAGGAATAAATGAACATAGTCTGCTGGCCAGGGTTCCCAAGCAAAGCCTGACCGATACAAGTGTGTGTTATAAAAGGGGAACATGAGGCCACAGAAGTGACGTGACTTGATTGTGAGGCCAGGCTTTAGTGACAGGAAGTCCCAGTTGTGTTCTCCTTGGGTGGCAAGGGAGGAAATCTTACTGTCAAGGATTCCCTTGCTACAGATGTGAGTCTCTTTTCTGAAAATTGCCCTAGGCATGGACACACTGGCATCTCTCTGTCTTGTGGGAAATGGTTTCTTTGTGTAGGGCTATGGGGTGTGTGTATGCATGTGGGGGCCAGAGTTGGACACCAGTGTCTTCTTCAATCACTTCACCTTATTTTGTGGTCTCTCTCCCTCTCCCTCTCCCTCTCCCTCTCCCTCTCCCTCTCCCTCTCCCTCTCCCTCTCCCTCTCCCTCTCCCTCTCCCTCTCCCTCTCCCTCTCCCTCTCCCTCCCCCTCCCCCTCCCCTCCCCCCTCTCTCTCTGTCTCTGTAGTGTGTGTGTATGTGTGTGTGTGTGTGTTTTCATGTGTCCACATGCATTCTAAAGCTGGCCTTGACATCACTCTCTACCTCAGTATTGTGCAATAGGGTCTTGTTGAACTTGGAGCTCACAATCGGGTGGAGTGACCCTCTGTGTCCTCCTAGCCAGTGGTGGGATTTCAGGTATACCTGACTCGGCTTTTTATGCAAATGTGAGGGTGGGAACTTGGGTCCTTACACTTGTGTGACAAAAAACTTTATCGGCTGAGCCATCACCCCAACCACATAAGTCACATCTTTATTTTATTACCTAAAAAAGGGAGAACGTCCCTAACATCACACTGCCCAAGGATGTCAGAATAAAGATTTGACCACAGTTCTCTGGGTCACCCCAGTTTCCAGCCTCTCACCGTATCCTCTTCCAGTTACCCATGTGCAGTCACTCTGCAAAGGAGGCAAACTACACAGTGCTCATGGCTCACTGCTCATTACTCATGGGCCTCCCAGGGTTTAAGCCTCAGAACTCCCCCCCCCCCCCCGTAGCGGGTGACATCATTGCATAATTAAGGTGACTGTGATGCCTAACTGTGCACCAGACAAAGGTCCCTTGTTTTAACTGAACATCCATGCTCTCCTTGTGCAAGACTGAACTCCCTCTGGCAATTAAGGAAGATGGTTTAACCTGGCTAAATGAGAGTGGGACTCAGGGCAAAGTGGCAGGAGGGGGCGATCCTATGTCACTTCTTAATTTGCTGGAGTAATGAGAGTGCCAAGAGAAGGTTAGGGGCAAGCTTGCTCTGAGACCAGGAGGGCTCGGCACTAATCCGAAACCCTCCCTCTTATGTAACTCTCCTCCAACCTGCTAAATAGACTCCTTTCTGTCTCTTTATTTCTCAGTTGTTTCCACTGATGGAGTTGCTACAGAGTGGTCACATGCCCTGACCTTGGTTACTTTCTATCCCCAGTGCTTTGTGCTAAAGGCTGTTTGCATATAGATATGTAGCACACACTACAGAGGTTCAAAGCCACTTTGCTATTTAGGGGCTGAGTGACCTCAGAAGTTACTGAAGTTACTTAAATACCCAAACCTCTTGTTATCAGCAAAATGACAGCAAATGACACCAGACAGACCTACCTGAAAAGGTTAGATTCCTTGTCATTATGATTTTTTCTTCTCTTTTTGAGACAGAGAATTGCCTCGTAATCCAGGCTGATCTCAAATTTGTGGTTCTTCTGCTTCAACCTACAGAGAGCTAAGACTGCAAGTGTGTAGCACTCTTCATGTCTGTGATCTTACCGCAAAGCTTAGCCGATCTAATGTCCGTGTTTTCGAAGAGGAAGATGAGCCCCGAAAATGTGAAATGAGGTTTTGAGGTTACAGTTAGCATGTATAGATACTGAGTAGGTGGGAGAGACTGGCATCTAAACGTTAGATAATGTTGCTTGTTGTTGCCTTGGAAACCCTTAGCATCCCAGCGCATCCTTAATGAGTCTTACATGGCTGGTCAATGAATGTGGCCCCAATGTGTTCTCTCTCTTCTCCTCTTGATTTTTCCTCGTCTCCCCACACATGGATCCTCCATTTCTACCTTCATGCACTTGCTCCTGGGAACTGTGGAGAAACCCCACATGCTTGTGACATGTAGGGCCTGGGCAGGAATAGATATGATCATGCTACTTTGTATGTTTGTATGATATTACCGAGAATAAATAGATAGTGCTCTTAAGTAAAAGTGTTAGCTTTAAAGACATCCACCCATTCTACCCTGTTTGTCTGGCAGGGTTGTTTGTCTGCTTCATTGACATTAAGGCAAGGTGACTGCCATACATAAGGGACTCCTGAATTTTCCCACCCTGGGTCTGCCTTTCACAGCTGGGAACATCTGGGCTGCATCCAAGGTTTAGCTGCTTGGGAAACAAGTGGCCTGGGCAAGGATTACTCAAATGGAGCAAGATGGCGGGAGGTCTTCCAGCTGTTGTGGTTTCAGGTCTTCTCTGTAGGTCTCTTTATACCGCACAGGACTTCAACTCTTCTCCATAGCCCCTGTCACACTATATATGACTGCATCTTCTCTCCATAGCCCCTGTCACACTGTATATGACTCCATCTCTTCTCTATAGCCCTCCCCATATGTGGGAATACGAGTGAGCACACACTATTTCTCACATGTGAAGGTCAAAGGAAAGCTTTCGGCAGCTAGTTCTCTCCTTCCACCCGAGGGTTCTGGTGATCAAACTCAAGTTGACAGACTTGGCAGTAATCACCTTTAACTACAAGCCATCTCAACAGATACCAGGTATGTCCCTTCCTTAAAAGACATCCATGCTTCAGGTGTCCATCTTGGTCAGCTTTTTTGTCATGCCTTGGAGCCTCCATCTATAGAAGCATGAAGATGTGGTAGATAGAAACATAATGACGTGGTAGGTGCTGTGTCATGGGATATATTTTTAATGACACATGTAACCACAATCACCTGGATGCCTGGACCCCCAGTTCAAGAGCATAAACTCTGGGAATGGATAGAAACTATTCTTCAGGCCTGACCAGAATGCAGTTTACATACTCAGCAGTCTTGAACATCTCAGACACCCTTGAATTTGGCAATTTGTATTTCATATTTTGTACTCCTCTTGATTAATGTGCCAACCAACACATACCAGATGCCCCCTTTTCCTCTTTAATAAAATCCTCCAAAAATGTTTTCCAAATCCATTGATTCCCCCTAGTTTTGGGGTAATCACAAGCATGCCACTGGCTCCCAGAGGTGGGGATACTTGGAGACTAAACTCTTCATTAATGTCTAGCCAGAAGCTCTGAGTCTGGTGCATCTGTCCAGTAGATAAAGATAGTGTTTAAAAATAGTCTGTTGGTTCTAAATTCCATTTAAAAATATAATAATGTTGTTAAAGGAAAAAAGATGGGGTGAGTAAGCAAGGTGGAGGAGGAGGAAGGGGAGGAAGAAGAAGATGGGGAGGAGGGAGGGGAGGAAGAAGAAGATGGAGAGGAGGAAGGGGAGGAAGAAGAAGATGGGGAGGAGGAAGGGGAGGAAGAAGAAGATGGGGAGGAGGAAGATGAGGGAGGAAGATGAAGAAGACAAAGGAGGAGGAAGATGGGGAGGAAGGAAAGGGGAAGAGGAGGAGGGTGAGGAAGAGGAGGCCACCTGGAAACCAAGCAGCCTAAGCCTTCATCCCAAATGCTAGCACACACGGTTATGATCTTTCGTGAGTCACTCCACATTGCTGACTTCAGCTCCTTTCTTGTCTACAAAGTGGGGGGTGAGGCCATTTTCCAATTCTACAATTCTGAAGCATTCTTAAGAGATTTTCAAAACAAGCAGAAGTGCCCTTGTATACTGTGGTGTTGAAAATAGCGGTTTGTGGAGGATCTAGTTGTTAGCTGACTGAACCAAGTGGTACATATGAGGTGACTAGCCCGACAAGAATAGCTAACAACATTTGGTAGACCATCTCCTTAAATTTAACATCTCTGTGCTTTACTAAAAAGTCTCTTACGGAGCAAGGATAAACTTCTGCTTATGTAATCATTGAAAGATCTTTCCCCCATTCACTGAGGTGTCAGAGTAGTAGATTCAGTTTACCAGAGGAATCTCTGGTATTCAGCATCACGAATCCTTCCCTCAGCTTCACACTCCCATCCAAAGGAACAGGCAGCATCAGGTCCCCTCTGCTGATGAAGACAGTGCTTTAGAAAGGCCTTGCCCAGGCTCACACAGCTGGTAGGTGGTGGTGCTAGGATCTGATTTCAGCTATCTGACCCTCAGTGTCCACTCTGTCCCCTTTGTCAGCTGCATCCTGGGGAAGCTGAGGGAAGGAGCTGGAAGTCACTTGGCATCTCTCCAAGGATCTGACATACAGAGATCAAAGCACAATTAATAAACTATCTTTTGACTATAGCAGAGTTTGTGGGGCAGGTTTATGAATTATGGGTGAGCTCTGCACAGAGACTCAAGAGGCAGGAAGGCTCCAGCTTGAACCATTGGAACTCCAGGTCATGATAACCTAGGGAACTTTTCTGAACACATGGTTGACTGTTCCCCAAGGTGTCGTTTTCTTGGCGGTCTCCCCTTCTGGTCTTTATCGGATCTCACAGCTTGGCTTCTGTGTTGTACTTTTCTTGTCCTAGTTCCAAGATTGAGTTCTGTAGCATCATCAGATTAGAGCTTCCTGAACTGAGGTTCTCTTGGTTTCTTCTGGAGCCATAAACAGAATTACACAACTCAGAAATGACCATCAGACACCAGTTTCTATTCTCAGCGTCTCTCCCGAGGCAAGGGAAGACTGACACAACTTGCCAAAACTCAACTCTGTCCCACAAGCCTAGTCTGAAACTGGGTCCTGACTCAGGCCTTTTCTTGTTTTAATTATTTGTTTATTTGTGATGGGGACTTGCTGCTCCTAGGAGGGTCCCATTTAAAAAAAAAACCCTCCAAAGACATCAAAAAGTTCTAACAAAATAGCATCGTGATGATTTAAGTGTAAATATGTCAGGGACACATGGTTTCTATTATTCTTGAAATAACACATGGGTTTAGAAATCAAGGGGAAAAGTGTTTGGTAAAACACATTAAGAACTTGGCTAAATGTTTTTTAAAGACCGTCTCTGAAGCCTCAAGGGAGAAACACATAAGGAAATAAGCACAGGCGTCTCCATCCCTCCACCCTCCCTTGTTTGTCTCTTTCCTTGGACGGACATTGGTTCTGTGTATATTCCCAGCAGGTGGCTCTTTGATGAGGCTTGAGGGGAGGCTCCACCTCATGGTAGGAAGCAAGTAGCAGGGGAAGCTGGTCACCTCATGGAGCAGTGAGAGAAAGAGGAGGCATGGGGAGCAAGAGATGCTCTTTCAGGGCACACTACAGAGGCCTACTTCTTCCAACTAGATCTCACTTGTGGACGTTTCTGCCATCTCCTACTATGGTATCAAATTATCGATCAGTGATCAGCCCCTTGAAGAAGTCAGCAGCGGTGATCATTCTTGTCAAAACTCTGATCCCGTTTCCCTTCTTCGGGAGTCTTCTCGGACCTCTGTAATCCTCCTGCCTCAGCTCTGCTTTTGTTCCTTACTCCTAGAAGAACACCGAGCCCCTTTCCATAGATCAGCTTACACCCTCTATAATTTTATGTAAGTGGAAACATACAGGAATTGGGCTTTATCTGGCTTGTCTCTCTCAGTAGTATATGCAGAGGCTTCTCCTGTCATCCCAAATGCCCATAGTCATTTGTTTACAGTGTCAAGAAGTATTCCATGACATAGACACACAGCAATTCACTATGTGCTGCTGATGGCCACTGGGGTTCTTTTTTATTTTTGTTTCTGTTTATTTCCCGTGATGAGGCTTTAACCCAGGGCCTTGGCATACTGGATGGACACTCAGACACTGAGCCACATGGCCAAGCTTTTAGACTACTGTAAATATTATTGCTATAAATATGCGTATAATTCAAGTTTCTTTTCTTCTCTCATGAAGTACCTAGGAATGAAAGGGCAAGATACGTTCTAAGGTATCCGTTGGCTTTTTAAAGCCTCCCCAGCTGTTTTTCAAGCTGGTGTACCGTTCTCCACCACGCATAACAGTACAGTCAGCTGCCATCCTTCTTGCCAAGTTAGAGGGCAGGTTTTCAAGTCAGCCATTTTAATGTGTTGTACAGTGGTATGTCAATGTGGTTTTAATATATATTTCCGTTTGTGTCGTGGGTGTGGGCGTTGGAAGTTTTTTCTGTACTCGACATTTCCAGTTCTTTGTCAGTGAAGTTTGTGCTCAAACCTTTCGCCCATTTTAGCTTCTCATTACTAATTAGACCCACAGGGAGAGAGCACCTTTACCTGGTTCCCTGTCTTAAGGGAGCTATCCAGTCTTTCACTATTAAGAATAATGTTAGCTATAGAAAATTGTGTAGGTTTCTTGCCTGATTATGGCTGTTACATTATGTTTTTGGTTCGGTGAAAGTTTTGTTGTTGTTATTATCAGAATTCCATGCTGGAGTGGGACAAATGTAGACACTGCTGTGTGTACGGACTGAGTGACTGAGTGGATTTTCTTTTTTTGGTCTTCTAATACAATATTCTTTTATATCAATTAACTCTCTAATGTTGAACCATCCTTGCATTCTTCTCGTGACTGTTGGATTCAGGTCTGATGATTTTAGAGAACATTTGCATGTGATGTGAGGTTGTGAGGCCGTGAGGAGAGGTCATCAGGTGAGGTCATCAGGTGAGGTCACAAGGTGAGGTCATGAGGTGAGGTCACAAGGTAGGTCATGAGAAGAGGTTGCGAGGAGCGGTCTTACGATGAGGTCACAAGGAACATCAACACTGCCATCTCCTGCCTTTCGTATAGTTTTGATGCTCTAATGCCTACCTCAGAGTCAGGCCTGGAAAGCTGGTCATTTGAGTCAGGACTCTGAGAAGTTTCTTCTAATAAAGACTTCTAGAGCTGTTTCTTTTCCTCCATGTACAACTTGAGCTCCATTCTACAAGTCTAATTTTCTGTTTTTTTTTTTCTCATTTTTGTTCCAGTTCAAAATATTTTCTTTCTTCTTTACTGTTGACAGTAGAAATGTGGAGGCGGGGGGAGTTGAAAGGCAGACTTTTCTAAAATTAGACATTAGCAACAACAGTCACTGAGAATTCTATTGTCTTTTTTTATGTGGAGGGGAGCTGATTTAAGGGTTTTAGTCTGTTTTTTTTTGTTTCATGTAAATATTATCTCACTGTGGTGTATGGTGAAGATGGCATATTGAATTATGTCATACAAATTAAATATGGGGAGCAGTTTATCAGGAAAACGTCACACATTTGGGACTTTAGTATTTTCTTATAAGAAGAAAAGAGGAGGAGGAAGAAGAGGAGGAAACTTTTGCTCTTTTGCTCTTGCTCCTGCTCCTCATCCTCTCTCTCCACATTCCCCTCCTCCCTCTCTCCACGTACTTATAGCTGGCCTCTACTCCTCTTCTCTCTCTCTCTCTCTCTCTCTCTCTCTCTCTCTCTCTCTCTCTCTCTTCCATTCTCTATCTTTACTATACTCTCAACTCCCCTTCCCATGTCCTGAATAAACTCTATTGTACACTAAAAAGAAGAAGGAAAAGGAGGTAAAGGAAGAGGAGGAGAAGGAAGGAGAAAAAGAAGAAGAAGAAGAAGAAGAAGAAGAAGAAGAAGAAGAAGAAGAA
>JANHMN010000006.1:3722538-3746127 GCA_030674055.1 Rhabdomys pumilio | reverse complement strand
AAGAAGAAGAAGAAGAAGAAGAAGAAGAAGAAGAAGAAGAAGAAGAAGAAGAAGAAGAGGAAGAGGAGGGGGAGGAGGAGGAGGAGGAGGAGGAGGAAGAGGAAGAGGAAGAGGAAGAGGAAGAGGAAGCAGCAGCAGCACCACCACCACCACCAGGACTAGGGTTAGCTTAGCAGTGGGGAACTCACCAGCCTCGTACCACGGGCATGCAATCGATTACCAGCACAACAAAAAATAAACCTGAAAGGAAAAGAGACTGCCATTAAATAACATAAACCAAAGAGTCTGGCGACATAACTCAAATAAGTAGGAACTGCACACAATAGTTTGTTTGCTTTGAGGATGTTTTCGGAGACTGTGCTGTCCTGTGTGACTGAGCCTCCTAGGCATGTTCTGTCACCTGCCATGTTTGCTGTTTGCTTGTTTGTCTTTGCACATTCAAGCGTGATTAAAAAGGAGAGAGGGGAGGCTGTCCATTGCCAGCTTAGCCCTATAAATATTTGTACAGTGTTTATGACACATGTTTTCCTGTTATGAAGGAATCTGACCTTCATTAAAAATCTGGGACTTTTTAAATGTCATGCCAAAACATCAGAAGCAACAACAGGGGCGGCCAGTGATTCTGTGTGTTTAAAGGGGCGAATTCTTATTGAGCCAACCAGTAATTATTACAATGGCCGTTATTAGTTAGAAAAGTGGTCCAGGGGCAGAAAATCACAGCCGTTTCCCTTTCCTTGTTCTAACTGCTCTCGGATGCCAGCGTGCTACGAGACGGACCGTTTCATACTGTTGCTTCATGAGCCAGCAATGTGGTTTTCGTTAAATCCAGTGAAGTGTTCTTCCTGATGTTTGGCACACCAATTAAACTGCATACAAATGACCCTAAATCTCAAGCTGATGTATTTCTCATTGTTCATTGTTAAGATAGTGCAAATGAGTACCACAGTCTGCACAGCAGGCTCAGTGAGTGCCCTTTGTCCAAAATGTTTCCGACTTCCATCACTCAGATTCGGAGATATTTCCACAGACTTCAACCAAACATCCCCAATCTGAAAAATCTTAAACCTGAAATGTTCCAGAATCCAGTGTTTCGAGCATTGACTTTGTGTGTTACAGATGTTCCGATTGCAAGTGCTCAGCCTAGGTGGGTTTGAGAGCTTTTTCAACAGCTCACACCCTCTCCTCAGATCAAGCTGCCCTTGTGTCTCCTGGTGCATTAACTACTTTCAGGCTAAAGCATAGGGCTTGGCTCTAGGCATGCAGCTAGCATATTGTCTTCTTAGGGTTACTGGGATTTGGGGGTCACAGTGACTTTCCTTTGTGGGGGTCAGGATGGGAAGGAGTGGGGTGAGGATGGAGATGAGGGTGGATTTGGGGGTGAGTGTAGAAGTGAGGGTGGGGTGGGGTGAGGATAGAGGAGTGGTGGGAGTAAGATAGGGGTGGGGAGGAGAGTGGAAAGGGAATAAGGGTGTAGGAGGGAGTAGGGGTGGGGTGGAGATGAGGGTAGGGGTAGGGCTGAGGTAAATGATTGCCCTTGCTCAGGATTTCTAGAGCCCAGAATGCGCCAATGATAGGAAGTGTATTCTTATGACCATGCAGCAAGATGTAGGCTCGGGGAAAAAAAAATCCTGAACTTGGCTGGTGGTGCGCATTACCTCCTCAGAACATATCAGGTCTGGAGCCCCAAGGTCTTTGTTGTTCAAGCCCTACATTCATCGGATTCTGAGAATTGTGTGAGCATGATGTCCAAATCAGGATGCCAGTTTACTGTTTTACATTATAGAGATGTGGAAGTGTTTGAAGCCTTTTCTGTGTTTCATGGAAAATCAAGGAAAGGCAAAGAAATGGTCAGGAAGAATAGAGACGAACCCACGGACCCAGCTGTCTCTCAATGGTGTTAGCTTACAAGTCTAAACACTCAGTTTCCCTCTTCTGAACAGTATGGACCAGCATGTTGGATTTCTTTCCAAGGGCTTTCCATTTTCTGTTTCAAAGTCGGGAAGCTTTTGGATGCTATATTCTTTCCTTAGAGTCTGAATAATTTTTCTGCTTTACAGTTAAACTCTGCCTAGCTTGGGACTCATATATGAGTCTGTCAAGACTGTGGCCTCATCTGTGCTACCATCTCGCATTGCAGACTTGAACTTTAACCTGGGAAGAGGATTTGTACCCTTATTTTAGATTTCTTGGAATCTGGGGGGGTGGGTTACTAAAGTGCTAAATGTTGAAGCAATTAGCACAAGCTATTTCCTGTAGAGAACCTGTAATTCTCCATTGCTCACATGTACATATCATTTCTTTAAAAATCAGATTAATGAACATTCATAGGTTTAAGATCCCTGAAGATGTCAGACATGTGCCCAAGAAAGCTGGAGAAACTTTCACACATCTTCATGAGAACACATGTCCTGCTATCCCTGAAACAGAACCTGCTGCTGTGAGGATCTCAGTCACTTAAGTATCCACCGGAGAGGGAGAGCAAACATGGAGAGAGAGAGAGCAAACATACCACTGTCATAAACAGAGACCACAAACACTAACAATGAGTGTCAACCACTCTTTATGCCAGTATGAGTGCACCAAGGAAGCAACGTAGGACATAGGAAGGCACATGTAACATGTGACTTAAAAACAATACTCAGAAAAGTACTGTAATGTATTTATAAAAATATTAATATGTGGATAGACAGATAAAAACTTGTATAAAATGAATACCCAACCATTTTTCAACAATACAGAAATTAAATGGCTAGAGAGGTGTGTTTGATTGGTCTGAAAAGGACAACTTACCTCCATTTGTAGGATTCTGCTGGACTGCAGAGAATGTTAATATTATATAAATCCAGCTGTTAGATGAATGTTTTTGCATTAGAGTTTGTTTTGTCTGCATTTTTAGTATTTCAAAATAAAAATTTAAAAACAAAATATAGGTAGGCTTCTTGACATAAAAGATTCAGAAATTCTGTTAAGGGAAAAGAGCAATTACAGAAAAATATATGCTGTCTGATGTAATATATAAAATACAAACCAGTATAGAAATGAGCATTCCTGATACATAAGAAATTGCAATAATGGAGAATTAGGACAAGTGGTTACACAATAAATTGTTGTTTGTGGATAACAGTTTGTGAGACGGTAGAATTGAGTAAGGAACCCGGGTAAATGAGTATATTATTTTTTTAAAATTCTTTTTCAATTTTGTCAAATACACATGATTCACATTTTTGCAGTTTTAAAAATCAAAAGACAAGTCTATGTTCCTTTTAATAATTATGTGATACCGTTTATACCATATGCATATTCTTTAGGCCCTGGATCTAAAACTTTCTGGCGTTTCTCTGGAGAAACATGTTTCTCTACAGGTCACATAGGTCCGTGTTTCTCAGTCTTATAATTCCAAGCAAAAGCCAAGAAGCCTCTGCTCACGGGCTTCGCTGGTGGAGAGAATGCTTGCGAAGACTGAGGTCACACATGGAAATGTCCACAGCTCAGGGAAAGTGTGGCAAAGACACTGGCTTGGGGTCAGCCAGTGTCACCAAGGCACAGGGTCTCCTTGACCGAACACAAAATCCGAAGAGACTGTGAAGAGTCTGTGCAATCCCCACGGAGTGTAGGTCGCAAACACTTAGCTGCCTTGCTCCGTCTTCCTTCCTGATTCCCTTGCTGATTCTCCTGTTAAATGGCTCACTATTTGCCTGGGAAGACCCTAATATTTTCCTGTACTTCTGGCCTCCTATGGCAGAGATGCTGCAGGACCCATTGTTACCTCCGTGGATTTTGTCGGGTTCTGTGACTCACATCGGGGCACTCAGCCACCCTCTGCATAAACTTTCCGTACACTCTTTAAAGCATATCCCCACTGTGTGGCCATAACTCCCTCACAGAGAAAAGACAGCATCCGTGGGCTCTAGTCTTTCCCACAGGAAAATAAAAGCCTATCTACGTTTGCCCCACGGTGTCTTCTTTGAGTCCTCATCACTCACGGCTCCTCCCATCCCTGTCTGCATCTTCCTAACCGGCAGCATGAAGCTCCTCTGTTCTCCATGTTCCCCGTCCCCTCCTGCGTCAGCTTGAACTGACTCAAACCACCCTTCTCTCATGCTCTTCTGCTCTGGTATGGGGGTTGAATGTCCACCAAAGGCTGGTGTTAAAGATTTACTCATGCGGGATGGCACTCTGGGAGGAGACAAGAGCTATTCCACCGTCAGCAGAATGCCCACAACAAGGATTGAGAGGCTGCTACTCCTTGGCTCTCCCATGTGTTTCTGCCATGAGGTGCTGCCTCATCATGGGCCCTAAGCAATGGTTCCATGGATCTCCCAGACTGAAAGCCAAAAGAAAACTCATGAGCTGGCCATGTCATTGCTGCTGCTGCTGTTGCAGTATAGAAATGACTCAGCAAGTCTTCAGTTGGAAATTCCTTAACTTTGAGGGTCCAGCTTCCTGTTTACTGTATCGTCCATCTGGACGGTGCTTGCCCGTCTGATGCACGGTATTCACCCTGCTGCCTGACTTGCTGAACGATCGAGGTATACCAACTTTTCTCACCCACCCTGGATTTAATCCTGTAGCCTCTTCCAGAGGAAACTCTAGACCACGCTTGGTCTTCTTGTGGGAGGTACAGGTTGTGTCCTTGATTATTGAGGCTGATGATGGTGGCCGGCTTCAGTTAAGTCACTAGCATGTCGAACTGTGGATGCTGTCCTCCGTAGTTACCTCAAGAGCAAGCACACCTGAAAAACTGTGACTTCTACTGAAGACTAACAAAAAAGCGAAGAGAATTTCAGACAGGACATTAGCCATCTTCCCTGCAAATCAGTAATCGTGGAGTTCTCACTCTGAGAAACAAATGAAAAACAGCCCTGAAGACAAAACATCATATTCCAACATCCACTCCTTCCTGTGATGTCAGAAATCGGCTTAAGTCCAGTCTGGCAGATTGCTAACAAAGTCATCTCTTAGTGACAATTATCCTTTTGGGCTTTGACAGTAGATCTGGATCTCAGGATGCCAGGGGACTTACTCAAATTTGTCTAGTAGTTAGGCAAAACTGGATTCAGCTGCCACCTCCATTGCTGACTAATCCTCCCATGTGGGCAAGGTTCTAATTTGGAACTCAGCTCTCCACTGTAAGCTCAGAGCAGAGCCTTCCCGGCTTTTCCAGGTTTTATAGAGGTACAGGGTCCATAGCAAAAGACGGAATAATGACAGTGTCAAGACTAGGAAGTACATGCTATGTACAGTTGGGGCCATTTTGTCTAGTCTCACAGTGCACTTTGGTTTCCCTGTGGGGAAGTGGCTGCTACCCTACAAGCTACAGCCAGGGCCCTCCTAATGCCCCTCAGTTTACTGTGTGTCATCTGATCACGTATTGAAGGAAGCATTAGAGTGGCTGACCTTGAAGCCTGCCAGCTGCAGGTCTCTCTTTAGAAGACAGAATTTGTCATGGGCAACAGTTCCATGACCACGTGACAGAAGACTTGGCCCTCTGCTCAATGCCAGAAGGAGGCATCATGGGTTTAAAGGCTATTAGCGTGAACAGAAATGTCATATGGAGAACAAATTTTCTCCCCTCCCACTCTTTCTCTTTCTTTTGTATGCATGTGAGAGAAGGAAAAGAATAAAGGAGAAAAGACAGAACAGGACATTTGGGAAGTCTTTGAAGGTCCTCGACAGCAAATCCTGTAATTTCTGGGTTGGGAAGGGATCACCTTTCACAGGACATGAGGTGCTTTGTGTGCTTGGTGAGGCAGTGCACAGACAATACAGGGTTCTCTGCAAATGCAGCTCAGAGTGACCGCCACCAGAGGTGATGGCTGGGAAAGTCATTCCCAGATGGCTGATTTCCAATAGATTAGGAGAGCTTTAAAAAACAGGGTGACAGGATGTGTGGGAACGTGAGGACTGTGGAAATATGAAAAGCTTCAAGTTTCTATTGAAGGTTCAAAATAGGCACTGTTTACTTTTAAGGGAAATCAAGAAAATGAAGAAAGGAGGCATTCTTGGAACAGTACAAATTTCATGGCAGAAACTTCAGTGTTAACGTTACAAGTCATACATGTTCTTTTCGTCCATCTCTCTGGCCACCCATCTATCCATCCATCTATCTGTCCATCCATCTATCTGTCCAACTGACTGTCCATCCATCTGTCCATCCATCCATCCTTTCATTCATCCCTCCATCTGTCCATCTATCTGTCCATCCATCTGTCTATCTGTCTGTCCATCATCTACTTACCAATGCTTTTGTCATCTATTTATCTATCTATCCACCCAGCATATACTGATCTATCCATCCATGTATTCATCATCTACTTATCCATCCATCCATCCACCCATGAATATCCCAGCTGTCAAGTTACCTAGCTATTAAACATATATCTAAATGCTTGTGTGCATTCTATTGTATCACTCCCCTCATTTCTAGGGAACTTTTCATTTTGTGCTAGGACACAGACACATCCTCTGCAGAGCTGTGTCTTGGAGGTCATTTATTGTCACAGCCTTGGTTTAGCAATCAATATGGTGAGACTCAAAAATCAAGAGACGAGTTTCTTACTGTCACCCAGCCAGTGGCAAGTCAGAACTAGGTCCGATCTTTAAAATCCTTTCTCATCTTTCAGCCAAGTATGACCATTTCATCCAACTACTGAATCACTACCAAGTAGCCCAAGCAAACGCATGTGGCAATGGGAGCAAGTCCACAATCATCCTCCAAAACTGAAGGCCATTGTTTTAGCTCTCTTATGTTTCATGCATCCTTCTTCCTGTCTCATCCATCTCCCTCTTCTTCCTGCTGTGAATTCCTCTAATGGGGCTCTTGCTATTTATGGCTACCACTGCACTCCTGGTGCCCAGTCCTAGAGTGTGGGAGCCACAATTATTTGCTGTTCCCTCTCTCAAATTCCTCAGATACAGTAAGCACCCAGTCCACCTCTGAGAGGGCCCTTCTGTCCACTCCAAAGATCATGTTCAGACATTTATCTTTCTCTTTCTTGGATAGTTGCAGTACCTCAGTGTCTTCCCTGGTGCTTCCAGATGCTTTTGTGTATCTTTCTTTGAGACCGCACCAAAACAGTAAATAAAACTATGATGGCAAAAGTCCCTACTCTTCCTATGAGCAACCTTACCCCACACCCCCAGCCTGGATACAACATCCTAGGACTGCCCAGTGTTGCCCAGTCTAGACAAACTGATGTCATATTCTTCTGGACACACAAGGCCACATTCTTTGATTCATCTTAAAGATAGGTGTAGACAACTTTTGAACCAGAATCTGATAATATTTGTTTTGTTTGAGACAGGCTTTTGATGTGTGCAGGCTGGTCTTAAACCTGTCTTGGGCCCCAGAACAGCTGGCACTATGGGTGCCCCAACATTGCCACCTCAGATTCTAGCAGCACTTGAGATGTGCAGTTCTCAGCAATGGTTCTCAGCTCCTTCCTCACAGAGTGGTATTCTCTCCTCCTTTATCATGACAACAGGGTATGAATGAAATCAGAGCTGTAGAGGATGGTAAAGCCAGCAAAGCCTGGGTCCCTGAGTCACCACGCGGGAAGGCAGCTTGCAGAACTTAACAGAAAGGGAACTGGCTCCTACTATGTTAAACTTCGAGGAGGGCAT
The DNA here is from genome assembly GCA_030674055.1 of Rhabdomys pumilio. Lineage (NCBI taxonomy): Eukaryota > Metazoa > Chordata > Mammalia > Rodentia > Muridae > Rhabdomys > Rhabdomys pumilio. The sequence continues at coordinate 3,738,504 of JANHMN010000006.1, read as the reverse complement.
CAATGGTCGTGGCAGTTAGCCCATCTTGACTAGTGCTCTGCGAAAGCATCCTTGCTACGATCCTCCGTATTTGTCAGGTGCTTCCAGATGATTTCCACTTCGAGGGTTCATATTCAAAAAGACGTGAAGAACTTAGAGGGGAAAGAGGTAAAATTACTCAGGCTGAAGGGAAAATGGAAAGCATTGCTACAATTAGTTTAGAAAAACAATGGTCAAGGGCAACAGAGTGAATCTTTTCTGTGGAGAAAGTCTTGAGCCTGGTGAGTTCGTCTGATGTATAACTGCTTGGGAGTCAGAAGCACGTGGCTTGAAACAGTGTTGCGCCTGACCAGCTGCTGACCTGGAGGAAAGCACTTTATTGCCTTTGATTCTCTGTCTCCTTAACTGTGTGATATGGAGTCTCTGTTGTGTGGTTGCAGGGTGCATTCACATCTGGAAACAGGCCAGCTAATCTGCCAGTGGTAGGCACTGTCACCCTTTGTATTTATGAACTAGGAATGCCAGCTTGCTGCTGCTGAGGAGACATTCTGGACCACTGACAATGGGAGACTGTAACAAACTCCAAAGTGTTCATTTTTGTTTTAGTAGAAAATTCCACAGACCTGATCTTTATTGGGTGCATTATCTTTACTGCCTTCATCTACTGGGTATAAAAATATAAGCATCACTGGCCTGCAAATTGTTTTCTTAAAATGTCCTTGGTGTCTTCGACTCTGAATTCTTCTTCCAAGTACATTAGCCTCAAGTTAGAAGCCAAATGCTGAATTTTAAAGGTGAGGGAGGATCAATAGGTTTTGAAAAGACCCTTGAAAATATAGTAGGAGATGTGGAGACTTCTCCAAGAGTGGAAACCAAGTCCCTGTCCAGCTAGCTGGTGGACTAGTGCAGGCTGGTGCCATAGACACCATTACCTTCTGCTTCGTGCCTTTGCACAGCGGCAGCTGATGCCAAAGTCATGTGTGATCCCTGCTACAGGGGCCTCGGCATGCAGAAGTGATGGGATAAAGGCTTGGAGTTTGATGTGGAGAGAATTTCCAAAGGCAGATTCCTGAAGGAGGAAGTCCTGCATTCATATTAACAGAATGGGCTTGGGGGTGGATGAATTCCAGGCTACAAGAGGGGTCTGTGAGGGAATGACCCCTGTACATCAGAAGGGAGGAACAGAGCCAGTCTCTGCCGTGGGGGCAGCTGGGGCCAGCATGTAGCTGTGGATTCCTTTGCTCTGTTTGTTGGTGTGATCGCTTTATCTTCATCTTGCTGTTCTGCTCGTCCTGTCTGCCAGCCATCCACAGTGTGGAAGATGGATTGCTTTTAAGTTACTAATTTATGTTTTTATAAATATGCCTCCTTGGGGCAGGAATTTTGATTTTTTTTCACCATGGTATTATGTCAGATATCTCAGTTCAACACTTTCCCCACTGCTGCGGCCTTGGGTAAGATTCACTCCATTGCTGCTCCCAAATGAAACACCCTGGGGAGTATTCTGGGCTGTGCATCGACCGCAATGTACGACCGAGCTTCCAGTGACAGACAGGGCTCCGGCTCAGTTCTATAGTTCTATTTCCTCTCAACAAGTTTTTTGTTTGTTTTTATTTTTATTGGTTATTTTATTTATTTACGTTTCAAATGTTAACCCCCTTCCCAGTTTCCACTCCACAAGCCCCCTATCCCCTCCTTCCTCCCCCTGCCTCTATGAGGGTACTCCCCCACCCGCCCACCCATCTCAACAGTCTTATATAAAACCCCTTATATACCTGGATGAGAGTGTTGTTGGAATGTATACCCAGGAAATTAACAGCTTGCATGCAGTTGCATTCAGCAGTCGCCTAATTTAAACTAATACAGGTTGTGTCCTAGCCGGGCTACACCTAGCTGGCCATCCCTACAGGACATAATGGATCTAAATTCCTGCATCTTCTCTTATTTATGTCCAATGCCGTCCCTCCTATGGGCTAATAAGTACAGTCACAGCGTTTTCCCTCTCCCAGACACATCTGGACACCTGGTGCTGTCAGAATGATATAAGCAGCTAGGGTCTTCAGAGGCAGGAACTTCAGAGGGAACACCACGGTCAGGAGTGGGCTTGGTGCCTTGACAAGGGGCCTTTCAGGAGCAGGCTTTCTCTCTTGGCCTTCTGCTTTCTGCTACGAGCATTTATCCCATCTCTCTAGAGGGATAAACACAAGGCTCCATCTTGCAGGAAAACATGACCTCAGACCTCAGCAGATACCAGGGCTGCCAGCACCTTGACTTCAGCTGCCCCAGCCTCCTGAAGGCCGAGTCAGTTATGTTCTTTGCAAATTATCCAGCCTCAGACATTCAGCACAGGAAGGGCTAATATGCCAACTAAAGATGTTAAGGTTTTAAGAAAAGGAAATTTAAGATTAGAAAACAAGGGAAAGATGACTCACCTGCGTGTCTGCATGATAGTAAATAGAACGGGGAGACAGGAGAAGAGAGATTGTTACTTGCAGAAGACTGAAGCACAGGTGGATGTTAGAAAGAACCTGTGGAGTCTGTGTTTGCAGAGAACGTAGAGAGCAACCCTTAGGGCACTTGCTGGGAGCCTGGTGCTGTACAGGCTCATTACTCCCATGGTGGTTTTCATAGCTCTGTGGTTCATTCTCTATCTCCAGCCCATATCAGGGGCCTTTGAGGCTCAGAAGCCCCAGAAATGTCTCTCAGGGCTGTGCCAACCCTTCTGTACAGCCTTGAATGCTTTGAAGATCACTTGATGACATCTGACACAGAACCAGAGGATCATGACTGTCTTCCATGTGTTGTTTTTGAACATGTTTAGGTCCAAAGGGAATTCACTTGGAATAAAATAAAATGAAGGTTTGAGTCTTTGGAGGGGCCATCAGCTGGAAGTCCTTTTCATAGCCTTACCGACGAGGCTGCCAGGGAGAAAAATGGATTCCTTGGCTGCAGAAAGCCTGGGAAGTACATGGCCGGATAATCACTGCCAGAGGGAGCATCTTGGGCTTCGTTCTTGAGTCCCCATGGTGCAGCACAGCTCTTCCTCTTCCCCCTCCTCTTCCCCCTCCTCTTCCCCCTCCTCTTCCCCATCCTTTTCCATCTTCTCCTCCCCCTCCTCTTCTTCCCTCTCTTCCCTTCCCCATTCCGTCTTCATCCCTGTCTTTCTCTCTCCCCTCGCTTTCTTCTCTTCTCTTTCTCCTCCCTTTCCCCTTCCTCCACCCCCTGTTTCTTTTTCTCCATCTCTCACTCCTTTTATTTTTCCTCTTTCCATATAAACCTATAACTCCAGCTCCAAGGAGGGAGGAGACAGGAGAGGCCCTGGGCTTGATGGCTTCCAGTATAGCTGGGAACACAGAAGCCCCAGGGCTAGTGAAAAACTAGAATATGCAGAGGGATGGAGATGAACCCTGCAATCTCCTGGCTTCTACACATGCTTACAGGAACATCCTTGTACACACATGTGCATATGTGTGCATGTATGCACGCACACGCACTCAGACACACAAACAAACAAACAAATAAATAAACAAACAAATAAACAAACAAACAAATAAATAAATAAGGAAAAATAGGAAGAAGAAGAGAGAGGGAGCAGGGACCTTTAGGGAGAGCTGAAGGTTAGACTGGACCCTCCTGTCCCAGGCCAGTTTCCTTTGTTTTGTTCCTATCCCTGTTTTGTTTTACTTGGATTATTTTGCTTTGCCACACACACCGAGTATGGAAAGCAGCAGCGTGTTTACACATTCACACCCAGCAAAGAGGTCGAGAGGGTCACGCAGACCCGCGCACAGCCTCACACGCATGTACACATCAGCGCCTCCAGAAAGACTGGAAGCATTCTCAGCTTCAGCCGTCATGCCCATGCCACCTGGACATTGTCCTTCTTACAGGAATGTGTGCCTTTTGACTCGGACCTCCCATCTCGCCAGTGGACCCTGATAATGCACCGCTGTTCACTGTATGATTGGCGTGGTGTAAAAATTCCACATCTACATCAGTGATGAGCCTTGCACACACACACACACACACACACACACACACACACACACACGCCTCACACTTTCCTTATGTTCTCAGTGTCTCAGGCGCTGTACCAATGTGAGGCTTTGGTCCACTGGAAGAAGGTTACGTCATCAGAGGCTTGTCCTTGAAGATGGTACTAGAGCCTCAGACGCCTTCTCCTGCTCTGCTTCCTGGCTGCCACAAGGCAAACAGCTCGCAACTCTTTCCCACAATGAGTTCTTTCTCACTGCAGATTCCAGAACAGTGGCGCCAAGTGACTGTCCTGAAGTCAAAGAAACTGGGGGCCAAACTGACCTTTCCTCCCCACCGACCCCCATAGGCTGATCTCCTCAGGTGTTCTGTCACTGGGACTGAAAGCTGGTTGACACAGTGACGGTGGTTCTATGAACTAGAACTCAGCTGTCCATTCGGCTGACATCCACGGAACATGCTCATCCCTCTTTCTGCCTATCTGTGCTCAAAAGGGGGTACATTGTAATGTGCCCGTTAGTTCTGCATTTACTTATGTTGGGAGCCTCTGAACTGTTTTCCACAGCGAACACATTCATAGGAATTTCAGCCGCACCGGGATGATTTCATTAAAACCCAAAAGGGTTCAGGTGCACATTTGGCCCAGCAAAGAGAGAGGCTATGCTGGCAGCTATTGCAGTGACATTGGCCCAATCTTTTCGGCATACTTCTAGCCTTTATGTTCATATAAAAAAATTTTCCTCTCTTCCTAGTCCCAAAGACACCCAACAGAGAGCGGCAGAAGAGAGGCCACAGCTCTGGGAGGCAGAGGGTGGTAGAAGAGAGGCCACGGCTCTGGGAGGCAGAGAGGTGCCAACATTCACTGTGATGGGATCAGATCACATTTGCTGAGGCTCTTTGTGGGCCACAGTAAGTTTGCATGATGCTGAAGCGGCCAAGTTGATCCAAGTGAGGAGATGCTCACTTCTCAAAGGTACCTTCAGGCTATCAACCTGAAGAATGGATCTTCTGAGGTGTTTCTGCAGGCAGGACTCAGATGGATGTCTTTGTGTAGCTTCAGAGCCCAGGGCTAAGTCATAATAGACATAGGAAATGCAACTGTGATTTGGTCATGGAGATAAATCCCACGCAGGGGAGTCCAGACTCCACCTTTGACTTGGAGAGCAGGAGTGGGATAGAGCAAGAGAGAGAGAGAGCAAGTGAGTGAGCAAGAGAGAGACAGACAGAGATAGACAGAGAGGCAGAGAGAGGGGAGAGAGAGGGAGGGATCTGGACAATGAGGGGTGGGAGGGAAAGAGATTGTAAACTTACATGAAGCTGTATGTACTTTGGAATTGAGACTCTCCCCCTAATTTAAAACATCTCACAATGAGATGACCCTGCCCAACTATGCTGTCCATAGCCTCGAGTCCATTTTCTGACACACAGTAGAGATAAGGAAGGTATGTGCTAGTCCAAATGAAAACAGTCAAGAACAGCACTATATTAAGGAGGGGGGAAAAAACCCTAAAATCTAGGGGGAAAGTGTAGCGTGAAATTAAAGGCAAACTCGCCTATGATCCTGTCTCTCCATCTGAGCCTGGAAGATAAAAAGTGTAATAAATTCATTCATGTACACCCACTTTAAATATCAGAGCAGATCGGCAGTTTCACTGATGTGCGGCCAGACTTTGAAGTCTATCTGAGCTCCCTGGAATTCGCCCAGCCACTTTCCAGACCATGTAATGCATTGCAGATCCGGCCGTGTTATGCATTCCAGATGGTCACTGTCATTCTTCGTGCGTTTTTCTCTCTTCTTTAGGTTACCCGGGTAATTGGGGAATAAGGAGCGCACGCCGCAAAGTGAAAAGTGACATACGGTTACTGCCCTGCACTCCTGCGTGGGCACCAAAGAGCTGAGAGAGTTAAACACTGTGCCTGGGAGGAAGTGGGGGAGAGAGAGAGAGAGAGAGAGAGCAAGGGAATGGCCTCTAGGGTTCAACTTGCAGTTTGCTAAGCCAGGAGGCTCCAGCGAGCTGGGAGAGTCGGGATTGCCTCAGGTCTGGAAAAGCACAGCATAAATCCCAGCTCTCCTCCTTCTCTGGGACTTACGGCCAACAAACCACTTCCTTGACTTTCAGATCTAGTGACCCAGTGACTGAGCCTCAGAATCAGGATAGTTCTAACTGGAGGAAGCACTGGATATCTTTACAGCTGGATAAGGGGGAAGCTCCTCTTACCCATCAGAACCGTCCTCTATCTAACCAGTAAGGACCAGTAGTCTAGGAGGCTGGAGAACTGGGTACATGCTCACTAAGTTGAATTTATCTAATTGTTTAATTTGAGGAAAAAGTCTCATGTAGCCTATGCTGGACTCAAACTTGCTCTGTAGCTGAGGATAGCCTTGAACATCTGATCTTTTTGCCTCTACCTCCTGAGGGTGAGTGCTGAGGTTCCAGACATGTGTTCTGTGGCCTGTTTGTTCAGTACTGGGGAATCAAACTCAGGGCTTCGTACATTCTACCAACTGAGCTACACCCTTCCCTAGACCCGTGCTTGCTTGATTTAATTCAGTGTGAGAGGCTGCCAAGTGTCTGTTGACCCTCATGTTTGTGGTGATTGGACTCTAGTTCCCCACACTAAGTCAACATATGTGGTTAATATGAAAAAAAATAAAATTTGTCACCAAAGAGACTTTTTTTTTTTGTATTCCTTCCTCCCTTGCCTGGTCCAGATTGACTGACTGAGTTTTGTGGTGGCCTGTGTCTGTGACCGAGTGTGCCTTTGAGTTACATGATGTTTGATTCAGATTTATGAATGAAGTGAAGTAACAGCATTTAAACCTTTCTACCCAAGGAGGCAGTCATTTCCAAAAAATAATTCTGAGGCTTTGTAAAGTAGATCTCTCCGGCTAATACCATGTATACATTTTTCCCTTTTGTTTTTAAAGATTTATTTGCTGTGTGTGTGTGTGTGTGTGTGTGTGTGTGTGTGTGTGTGTGTGATCCAGCCTGGGGCCTCTGGAAGAGCAGCCAGCACTCTTAGTCTGAAGAGCCAGATCCCCAGTTTTTCGTTGTCTTTTGAGACAAGGTCTCACTATGTAGCCTGGACTGGACATGAACTCATGATCCCTCTGTCTTAGCCTTCTGAGGTCTAGAATTACAGACATGTAACATCACACCTAGGTGAGAGAAAGTGTGTGCATGTGAACATGTGGGTGCATGTATATACATGTGTGTAGACCTCAGATAACCACATCTAGTGCTATGTTTAAATGCTGCCCTGCCTAGTTTTTTATTTTTAAAATTGAGACAAAGCGTCCCTCTAGCTGGGAATTCACCCAGCTGAGAGCTAGGCGGTCAGACTGGTTGGTCCGAGAGACAGCATCTGCCTGTTACACCTCACAAGTACTGGGGTTACTAGATCACAACACAGCACCTGACATTTTTGTTTCTGTTTTTCTTTTATGTGGGACTCTGGGGTCAAACACCGGTCCCTATGCTCTCTCACTGAGCTCTACCTTGTCCCTATGCTTGAAGACCGTTGTCTTTCTCCATTAAATCACTCTCTGGCATGTCACCACAGAGGTCACCTCAGTAAGCACCAACATTCTGATTGAATGGATCTCGGGAACATCCCAAAGAACCTTCGTTCCACCTGCAGGGACCTGGAGGAGGTTGACAAGCAAGCAAACAAGCACCTGTGCAGACATTCTCTGTGACTGCTTCTCATTTTCCCCTGTCCTAAAATTCTCAATAAATCCACAACTCTTCCCGGGCAGTAGAGGGGAGTCATCTGCTGCCTCTGGTGAGGGAAAAGAAAATGTGTTTTCTGAGACAGTGAGTGACCAACTATCACAGACATCTGGCAGTGTCTTCCAGTCACTCTCATTTTCAGAGCCAGAGTGTGGAGGCAGCTGTGCACAAGGTTGTGCGCTCTTCCAGGAGGCAGGAAGCTAGGAGTGTCCTCCCTCGGGGGCTACAGTTTGCGTTTCACAGACGCAAATGCTCGCAGACTGGGGCATGGTGACTGGAAGTGTGCACCGAGGGCCAAATTCCCAAATATTCCAGGGCTGTGGAGCAGAGGAAATGAGAACAGTATGTGAATCTAGGCCTGCGCCTCCTTTTCAGAGACAGAGATGGTCAAACCTCACAGATTCTCAGAAAAATCGGCCCTCCGTCCATCCATTAGCACAGAGATACTGTGTGGTTCCAAGGAGCAGCCAGGACAGGGCCACTCACTGACTGGAAACACAAGCTCTTGTCAATATTTCCTGCTTTCTTTCCAACTGTAAAAAATACTGCATGCTTAGTTTAAAACAGTTGGAAGAAAAGGGTGAGCGGATGCTGCTTCTCAGTGGCAATAGGTATCAGTATTTTAGACTGTTCCCTCTCCAGCTCTATTTTTTCCAGTCAGCTTCCACGCTCAGAGACCTTCTGTGGTCCGCTGTTGGTCGTCAGAGTCTCGCTGGTATGTCTCAAAAATAACTCTGAATTGTTAAATCTTTGAGCATTGGGGTTTTTAGCTTTTTTGGTTTTAGCTATAGTGAAAAGAGAGTTGTGTAACATCTGGCATCCAGTGCGTTTCCTTGTATATAATTGCTGCTATTATAAATTACCTTAAATAGAAATCTCTATTTAATCCCACTGTCCCAACTTCATTTCTGCTGTTGCGATAAAAATACACCAACAAAAAGCAGCTTGTGAGAGGGAGGGACTTATTTCAGCTCACAGTTCCAGTCTACAGTCTACCCTGGTGGGGAAGTCACAGAGATGGGATCACGAGACACCTGGTCATGTGATATCCACAGTTAGGAGCAGAGAAAACACATCCATACATGCTCACTTGCTTGTTCACCTGTGCTCAGGGTAATTTCTCCAGTCTTAGATAGTTCAGAATCTCTGCCTAGGGAATGGTGCTACCCACAGTTGACTGGGCCTTCCTAAATTCATTAAGTTAAGATAATCCAGCTCCACCCACAAAATGTCCACAGATCAACTACAATCTCTCATTCATACTCTCCTCCCAGATGGCTAGGCTTGACAGTTAAAGGTAACTATCCTTCCAGTGATTCATCCAACAGGCCTTAGTGCTAATTGCCCAATTAGAATCTGGTAGCTTAGCATCATCCATGGCAGCCAGAGCTGAACTATACCTCAGTGGGGGCCTGCTTTTGGAGTAGAAACTGTCTCATGTCCACATGGATGCCCCAAGACCTAGTGAACTCCCTACAAGAGCTGAGGACTCACTAACCTATGCCTGCCTCTGACTATGGTTGCTTTTCGTGATGTTTTAGTAGCAGAAACTGAGAGTTCTGGGAATTGAAGTGTGTGGCTGGGAGCCCATAGCATACCTTTTAAATATGTCTACATATTAACCAACCATGGATCAAAACAACGAAAGAGGAGCGTCACTGTTGCACGCCGGCAGATGTTCAAATCTCATTCTTCTCTAGCATACATAGTACTTGGCAACCACTGGGATGGGATTTGCATGATGCAGTACTCACTCTTCAATGATGGACTGTCTCAATACTCACTCTTCACTGATGGGCCATCTCTCCAGCACTTCTTTCATTTTTTGGTAATTGAATTTTTATTTCCATTTTATGTTGTCTCACAATGAAAGAACCAATGTCATGCCTAAATTTGACGGGATATTTAAAATACAGTTGATTTGAGCAGTGGTGGGGATGGTGGGCCTGACAGTAGACAGGTGAGAGGCTAGAGTCCCACAGATGGCCAAGAGGCAGGACCGATGGTTGAGAGGCTGGACAGACAGACACTGAGAGGCTGGACAAACACTGAGAGGCTGAACAGACAGACACTGGGAGGCTGGACAGACACTGAGAGGTTGGGCAGATAGACACTGAGAGGCTGAACAGACAGACACTGAGAGGCTGGATAGACAGACACTGAGAGTCTGGACAGACAGACACTGAGAGGCTGGACGGATGCTGAGAGCCACTGTTCCAGGAGAGCAGAGATAGTGTGAAGAAAACTGATTTGTGTGTGAATTTGACAAGGAAGACAGAAACAACAAAAACAGATGTCCACATGCTTGCACATGGACACATGGACATATGCATGTGTTCACACACACATGTATATCAGTGGCCATATTGAGAGACTGGTGATACGTTAAATTAAAAAGAAGCAGCATAATCGTGGCCCACTTCCAGATGAAGCTTCCTGACATAGTTTGTCAGGACCAGGGAACATTTTTAGCAAGCAATAAAATCTTTATCTGTAAATGGGTAGTGGGAAATATTTTCATTAAAATTTCTAGTAGTGACTGGGGAGATGGCTCAGTAGACAAGAACACTTACTGCTCTTGAGAGGACCCGGGCTCTGTTCCCACATGACACCTCACAACTGTCTGGAACTCCAGTTCCAGAGGACCTGAAACCCTCTTCTGGACTGTGAGGGCACCGGTCACACATGGAGTGCACATACACACATGCAGGCAAGCACTCTGACACATACAAATAAAAATAAATCTTTAAGAGTGCCTGCTATAAAATGTTTATTATGGATTTGAGAGAAATCGTTATTTGTACTTTTCTGTACCCTGAGTAGCCTGCTGGCTAGCACATGATCAATAGTCTTCTGGCTTTGAGAGAGTGAAAGTATGGCCTCAGCTGGGGGCCTGCGAGGTGACAGAAAACAGTGCCTGGAGGCACACTCCCATTGCCTGCACTTTCCCTCCACAGAACAGGCTGAGTTACACCACTGGAAGCTCACTCTCTCCAGTTCCCGCCTCAGCCTTCTTGCCAGAGGCTCTCCTGGCTTCTGCCGGCACAGATGCCGCCTGGTCCAGCCTTCCTAGGGACATTTTGCTACACTTTCCCACAGGAGTAGTGGTGGAGGTCTGAGTGAGCACAGTCCTCAGAGGGACAGGCTTGGCTAGTGACGGCAGTCCTGTGGACACTTAAGAGTGACATAGACCGAATCGCAGATGACTTCACAGTCCACAGGGATGCCCTGCATTCTAGCAACGTGATGCCTGGGCTCCGAGCAGTCTTCCATTCAGCTTACTCCCATCACATTGGATACTGTCCACCATTGGAACCTGGCCACTCACCCGGATGCACAACCTGTTCCTTGTCCCTGCGGCTTTGTGAATATGTGTGAAAGGGAAAGAGAGAGGCTTCTGTGTTTGATGAGAGAAATGGATCAGGGTCCTGTTGTAATTACGGCTCCGTATCTGTTGTCTGTATGTTTCTTACTAGGAAGCCTCCCTCATGCCCATGGGGGCTCCTTTCCATTCAGGTCTTCTCTCTCTCTCTCTCTCTCTCTCTCTCACAGTCAACTACTTTACTTAACCACTTTTTGGTAGGCATATCCAACAGTACTTCCATAGTGACAACAGACAACTCCCTGGTTCAGGTTAGCTCAAGAAAAATCAGAGTAACAGTAGTCAGGAGCTTGTGTGTCAGATCTTCAGGCTACAGAAAGGCCTCGGGTGTAGTTGGCTTGCATGGCCTTTGTTTGCAGTAAGATGCCGCCTGTGTGTGCTGCCCCATCTTTACTGTGCTGGGGGTGGGGGTGGGGGTGGGGGTGGGGGTGACTCCTTCCTGCTGTGGTTGGCATCATGTGTGAGCAGACAGACAGTTTGTCTACACACTACGTTGGGACTGTCGCAGAGAAGGCTCTAATTTTACTAGCTAGGGCTACAGGTTTATTCCCTGACTACTTGGAGGGGTCAGAGAAGTGGCAGAGGTTGTTCCCAGAAACTATGGGCTTGAGCTATCTTAAGTGGCAGAGTGGCAGACAGAGACACTGTCGATGGAGCCACCCTACAATCTGAGCATATTCTCAACTCACACCTCTTAGAAGGGACTGAGCCCCTGTGATGTCAGAATCCTGGCTTGTCCATCTCCCCTCTTGAAACACACCCTGGGGAATCAGGGTGACCTAATCGCTAACATGCAGTTTTGCTTTAAGCACAGGCTCCGTGATGGAGGAACACTCACTGAAAGAATGAGTGAGCGAGCATGCGAGCACTGTGTGAGGGAGCAGAGGCTTGCACGGGTGTAAGAATAAAATATAAAATAAAATTAAATGCCTGCTCTCAATAGGTGTGCTATTGGGTCAAGCAGAGAGCAGAGCCTCTGGCCTGAAGGTCCCACCCCTCTGCTGTCTGAAAGTCCCACCCCTCTGCTGTCTGAAGGTCCTACCCCTGTGCTGTCCACCTGCCTGTTCAGCCTTTTCTCTGGAGCTTGCTTCTCCCACCTTGCAAAGATGCACAGTGCTCTTCTAGAACATTCCACTTCTCCAGAGAACACCAAAGGTTTCCCCCACATCACGAGTGGCTTAACTGAGAGAATTATTTTTCACCAAAGCCTTCCTTCCCAAGCTACCCCACAGTGGCAGCAGGCAGCAAGGTTGTCAGAAATCAAGTGCTTTTAACTGCTCGGCTTTGCAAATTAAAAATTAGGTGGATCAGACTTTCTCCCCAGTCTTGTTTACTCTGCACTCTGCCCTTGAGGGAATGTTTTGAATCTGAGCAAATTAAGCCCTCTCTGAACGTGGTGTTTAAAATAATAAAGAACTCTCTGGAACATTTAAGCAGGACTGGAGTTCTACCCTGGCCAGCACCTGTGGCTCGGCAGCTGTTGCCATGGAATCTGGCTGCCAAGTTTGCTTGCTTTTCCTAGTGTTCTCTTTGGCAGATGTCCTTCCGTGAAGTCGTACTAAGTCCCGGAGAGACCTGCTGTTCTTGGACTTATCATTTTCAGGGTGGGAAACTAAGCTGTTTCAGTGTCTCCTATGGACAACTCTTAGCACTCAACAAAAACTCAGTGAGACCCCTTAAAATACAGACAGGCTGTTTGCTGTTTGACAAAAATCAATTTAGACATGGGGGAGGCACGTGTGGATGGAGCACATGAAGGACATACTGAGGGCATAGTGGGGGCTCACAGGAGTACACGGATACACGGGGGCACACAGGGACACATGGGGGCACACAGGGACAGAGGGGCACACAGGGGCACACAGGGACACACAGGGGCATACAGGGACAGACAGGGGCACACAGGGACACATGGGGGCACACAGGGGCACACGGGGGCACACAGGGGCATACAGGGGCACACAGGGACACAGGGGGGCACACAAGGGCACACTGGAGGCACAGGGACACAAGGGCACACAGGGGTCCACTGGGGGCACACAAGGGCATACAGGGGTCCACTGGGGGCACACAAGGGCACATTGGAGGCACACAGGCACACAATGGGGGGCACACTAGGGACACAGGCTAACAGTTAAGCTATATTTTCTAAATACATATATATTTAAAATAATGTACTATTATTTTCTCTTAAAAAGTGAGGGATAAGCTTATTTGCAGTCTGATCTTTAATGAACTTAAGGATTTATAATAGTAAAAATGTCAAATTCTGCTTCATGCTTTTATATTAAATACGTGGAGGACATGCTGAGGCTCCAAGGAAGGCTCCTCCGGCTGTTTCATTCTTTTGAACCTGGAAAGTTAATAAAACTATTAACCCAGAGGACAAACGCATGAAAGCAATTAAGACTGGCTTCAGAAATGAAGCCAACCAGAGACACTGACTGGCCAGCTGTCCACAGAACATATGCACTCACCATGGGTATTTCTTTATGCATTCCTATTATTTTGTTGGTGGTTTTGGTTTGGTCTTTAGAGAGCATCTCATATCACCATGTAGGCTGGGCTGGCCTGGCCTGGAATTCACAGGCAGAAGATCTTGCCTCCCAAGTGCTGAGATTCAAGGCATGCATTTCTGGGACAGGCTGACAAGATTGTCTTGAGAAGGCCTAACCCAGACACTCACCTACCTGAAGTGTTTGAAGCCAAGACTGAACAAACTGGAAGTTAGGATAGAGTGGACCTAATTTTACTCACAGGATGGAGAGCTACCTAGCATCATAAACAAACCCTGTGTATCAGAGACTGGGATACTAGGAAGAAAAAAGCAGACAAAGGAAGCAGAGGACTCTGGGTTCCTGACCAGGGCACATATATGTGCCTGTAGGGGTGAGGAGGCACACCAGTGTTTTCCATCATGGCTGCCATAGGATGGTGAAGATGATCTGTGGCCAATAGGAAGATGTTGTGGCTCATTGGAAGTTCTGCCATGGATGCACCTCACCTCCATTCCTGGAATCACGTGTGCAGCTCTTCCTGTAGTCACCACAGGCTCCACTTGTCATTTTTCTGTGACCCTCTACCCTTCGACTGTGCCACATTCTCAGGTTTTGAGTGAACAGCTGCCTCTTTTATCTCTGTGCCCTGTCCACAAAATTCTTTTCCCCTGGGATGTTTTCTTTCCACCTTCAGTTCCTTATCACACGTCTTTCCTGGCTTTTTTGTTTTGTCTTTAACCAGGGTCTCAAGTAGCCTAGGCTGGCCTGGAACCCACCAGGTAGCCAGAGATGACCTTTAACTTTCTGTTCTCCCTGCCTCTACATTCCAAGTGCCAAGATTACAAATGTGTGCACCACCATGTACTGTTTATGCTGTGCCACGGATAAATCCAGGGCTTCATGTGGGGTAGGCAAGCACTCTGCGCATGGAGCCCCACCACAACACTCCTACCCATTGTTTTGGGGTGAGAGACAGGGACTCCATTAGTTAGCCTTGAAAAGTGGAGGCTCACTTCTGTGAGGGGGCAGAATTCAGAACCAACCACTTGTGATATTTTCTTTATTTACATTTCAAATGTTATCACCTTTCCTGCTCCCCTCCTGGGAACCCCGTATCCCATACGCCCTCCCCCCTGCTTCTATAAGCACCCCCCACCCACTCCCACTTCTCTACACTGGCATTCCCTTACCTTACATGGAGCCTTCACAGGACCAAGGGCCTCTCCTCCCATTGATGCCAGACAAGGCCATCCTCTACTACATATGTGGCTGGAGCCATGGGTTTTTTCACGTGTACTCTTTGGTGGTTTAGCCCCTGGGAGCTCTGGGGGGCTCTAATTTGTTGATATTGGTGTTCTTCCTATGGTGTTCAGCTCCTTCAGTCTTTTCTTTAACTCCTCCATTGGGGACCCCATGCTCAGTCCAATGGTTGGCTTCGAGCATCTGCCTCTGTGTTTGTCAGGCTCTGGCAGAGCCTCTCAGGAGACAGCTATATCAGGCTCCTGTCAGCAAGGACTTTTTGGCATCCACAATAGTGTCTGTGTTTGGTGACTGTATATGAGATGGATCCCCAGGTGGGACAGTCTCTGGATAGCCTTTACTTCAGTTTTTGCTCCATTCTTTGTCTCCATATTTCCTCCCATGAGTAGTTTGTTCCCCCTTCTAAGAAGGACCTAAACATCCACACTTTGGTCTTCTTTCAACTTTCAAAAGTTGTGCTAAAAAGAGAGTAAAATGCTCTCATGGGAGAAAAATGAAATAGGACAAAGGGCAGGAAGTACTTGATAAAAATTCCCTTCTTCACTGTCCCAGACATGTCATCTGTCAACAGCATCTGTGTCACTTCTCAGAGATGACCCAGAGGCAGCTATGGATTCTCACATACTCTCCTTGTGCAGTCAGGATGATAGACTATTTACTGTCCAACCTCTTGCTCTTTACGATATGTGTGTGTGTGTGTGTGTGTGTGTGTGTGTGTGTGTGTGTATGTATGTGTATGTGTGTGTGTTACTTGTTTGCTTCCCTAAGCGATCGAGTAGATGACATTGTGTCAGGTAACATTTTCTTCACACAGTGTGAAGGCGTGTCTCTGTAGTTTTCAACTGTTAATTCTGTACCAGCAAAGAGCTAAGTGCCAGCAGGATTCCAGTATTGTCATTTCTGTCTTCCATCATCGTGTTTTCTAGTTTGTAAGTATCCATTCTTCCTCACCTGTCTGGCTACAGATTGGTTGTGATAAAGATCTGATGGCCAATAGATGGGCAGGAAATAGGCGAGGATGATGTGGGAGAAGAAATTGTGGGAGAATTGGGTGCTGACACAGGGGAACAGATGAGCAGAGCAGAGCAGAGCAGAGCAGAGCAGAGCAGAGCAGAGCAGA
>JANHMN010000006.1:3664357-3715260 GCA_030674055.1 Rhabdomys pumilio | reverse complement strand
ACATGATCACTCCATCCACATAATCACTTCATCCACATGATCACGCCGTCCACATGACCACACACCCACACAAGCTGTTCTGCTCTTAGTTGCTGTCCTGATTTTCTGCATAAAACACTGTATTGTCATCTGCTAAATAAAAGAACAGTTCCTGCTAAGAGTTGGATGTCAGCAATGGAAAGATTTAAGCAGCCAATGTTCGTGAACACGGAAATCCAAAGGTAGGCACACATGAAAGTGCTGAAGTCCTGAGAAGACAGGGAGTTGGTGGATTAAGGTAAGGCCTGGTAAGATGAACATGGTTGTGTCTCTGTTTATGAGTTCATTCCCTGTTCCTAATTGTGGGAGACTAAATGTAACGTAGTCATCAGGAGCCAGAAAAGACTGAAGATGGTCCCTAGTCCACAGTGCTCCAACCCACACATGCACAGCCTCACCATGGTGCTCACTAGAAAGTATGCTTTGGCTTTGTGCCTCTACTGGGGTCAGTGTTCTGTGGTCCAGCCTTATCTCACGGTGCCGTGCTGGCCAGTTAGTAAGAAGCTGCACTACCCAGTCAGCTATGAGGGAGCGTGTATAGGTCCCAGACCCTTAGCTGAGCAGATGCTCAGAACATGTTTCCTATTTTGGGTCCCACAGTGTTTGCAACTTGTGGTGTGTTTACCTGAGCAGAGGGACAGGTGAAACTGGGGGGTCCCTCAGCAGTGACAGCACTCCCTAGCTCCAAATGCCCCGTGCCTGGCCAGTGCTGCCCTAAACACTGATGTCTGTCTCTGAAGCTTTGTGAGGAGGGTTCTATTTCTGAACACGGGTGCAGATTTGGCAGCAGAAGCTCTGCAACACTGCAGACCTCCTCGGAGTCTTGTGGTTGGGACTTGACTGGGGCTGCACTCATTCTCTATATTCTTAAGACTCCATATAAGCTTAAACTGTAGGTTTTAATTACTCACATTCTAGATTTTCACCTGGTGACTTGTACTTGTACAATATTTTAATGTATTAATTCTTATTTGAATGTGTGTGTGTGTGTGTGTGTGTGTGTGTGTGTGTGTGTGTGTCCAATATGGAACAGGTTTGGTGATTTGAATGCTTGGCCCAGGGAGTGGCACTATTAGGAGACCTGGCCTTGTTAGAGGAAGTGTGTCACTGTGAGGATGGGCTTGGACACCCTCCTCCTTGTTGCCTGGAAGTCAATTTTCTCTTAGTGACCTTCAGATCAAGATACAGAACTCTCAGCTCCTTCTCCAGCACAGTGTCAGCCTGGACACTGCCATGCTTCCTGCCTTGATGACAATGGACTGAACCTTTGAACCTGTAAGCTAGCCACAATTAAATGTTGTCCTTTGTAAAAATTGCCTTGGTCATGGTGTCTCTCCACAGCAATGGAAACACTAAGATAGTTGGTGCCAGGGACTGTGATAGGCCTGACCATGTTTTTGTTCGGAGGAATGTGGATCTTGGAACTTTGGATTTGGAAAGCAGTGGAATGATTTAAGTGGGGTTAATGGGCTATCCTAGTAGGAATATGGAAGGCAGTGGTACTGAGGGTGATTTGAACTGTGGAAACCTGGCTGTAGAGGCTTCAGGGGAGAAGAATTTTAGTATATGGCCTAGAGAATATTTTTGTAATATTTTGGCAAAAATGTGGCACTTTTAGCCCTTATCTGAGATTTCTGGTTTTTTTTTTATTGGATATTTTATTTACATTTCAGATGCCATCCCCTTTCCCCATTTCCCCTCCCTAGAAAACCCCTATCCCATGCCCCCTTTTCCTTTTTGCTTTTATACAATTTTTTAAAATGTTAATCAAAGGCTTTATAAGTTTGGTAATGCTCAATCAGAAGTGTAATCCAATACCCAACCCAGATATATCAACTATCTTTGACTGGTGGAGACATGTGAACATCTGCCTCCATGTCCCCCCCTCTCTTTCTCTCTCTTTCTCTCTCTCTCTTTTTCTCTCTCATCACCTAGCTTCTCCTCTCCTTCTTCTCCTCCTCTCCTTACTCCTTCTTTTCCTCTCTATATTCCTCCCACCTTAGCTCCTCCTACATATCACCCTTCCTGTTAAAATAAAACTTTTCTCTCAAAATACAATTAGAGCATAATTATGCCAATTTGTACCAGTGAGGTACAAGATAGTCCTAATACCCAGTCCATCATTTTGTTGACTAACCAGAACCTCTGTCATCTCTCCTAACTAAAACACTTAGTTCTGAACCTGGCTTTTTTTCTTGGTTTTGGAATGAATGTCAGCTGAAAACCATCCACTCAAATATTTTCTCTCAAAGTAAATAGCCAGGATTGGCTATGAGACTATAAATTTTCAACCCATCAGAAATCCAGAATGACTTAGTTAGCTGAAATTATGGGAAGCACAAAGCATAGCTTCTAAAACTTAACCAGTTTATAGAGACCGCTGAGCACCTGAGCATCTGAGCTTCAGCCTTCTGGCCCAGGATCATCTGACAGACCTTAGTGATGCAGAATTATTAAGGGCTGGTTACTCTGTCTAGGCAGATATAATCAGTCGACTATTCTGCAAGTGTGTCCTTTTCTGGACAGTAGTTTGTCTGTAGATGGAAAGAGGCAATGGACAATTTTCTAGACAGGTACCAGATACCAAAGTTAAATCAGGAGCAGATAAACCATCTAAACAGTCCTATAACCCTAAAGAAATAGAAGAAGTCATTAAAAGTCTCCCCACCAAAAAAAGTCCAGGACCAGATGGTTTTAGTGCAGAATTCTATCAGACCTTCAAGGAAGACCTAATACCAATTCTCTTCAAGCTATTCCATCGAATAGAAACAGAAGGAACACTACCCAATTCGTTCTATGAAGCTACCATTGCGCTCATACCCAAACCACAGAAAGACCCAACAAAGAAAGAGAACTACAGACCAATCTCTCTTATCTGAGAGTTCAATTAATTAAGATTGCACTGACAAAGGAAGTCTCAGAATAGCCCGGCATAGACTTTATCCTCTGGCTTGCTCTCATGAAGAGCGTTCTGATCAAGTGTAGCACGTTTAAAAAGAAAAAGTATAAAATGTATGGTTCAAGTAGTTAAAGGGACACCAGGAAGTGAAATGGAGCTAAATCCCATGTGCAAGGAGATAAACAAATTAAAGGAGTGGTGACTTGGGGACAAGTTCCCACCCAGCTAAGCTTATTGTTATGTGTTTGCCATTGAACAAGGAATGGTTATATCACATTAGGCATTACTATTACTTGGTTACTGTTTTCACTTGGACTTTTGATCTGGAATGAACTACAATCCACAAATGGAAGACTCTCAATTTTGATCCAATATCTTGAGGCAAAGTGGCTATGAAAAGCTTAGGCCCAGCCAAGGTGGAGATGGAAGCAAGCAGTTGCTTGAGTTCAAGGCCAGCTGAGTCCAGAGCCAGTTCCAAGTAGAGAAAGGCTTAGGTGCAGGCCTGGTCATATGTGCCTTTAATCCCAAAGGAAAGCAGCTAACAGGGAGTGCGACCAGCCCGTGAGACAGAAGTGTGTCAACAAAGCTGAAAGAAGTTAGAGATACGAAGAGTGCTTTTACATCAGATGGAGATGCAGAGTTTGGAGCTTGTCCAGCTGGATTTTTGTCTTGCTTTGGTCCAGTATTTCCTCACTATGACATTTTGTAATGGTAATGTATATCCTGTGATGTCGGAGGTATGTGATTTGCCTTTTGATTTTGATTTTATAGGGGATTACAGTTAAGTGACTGAATGAGTCTCAGAAAAGTCTTTGAACTTTGGACTTTTAATGTTCTTGAGACTGCTATAGACTATAGGACTTTTGAAGTTGGATTAATGTATTTTGCACTGTACTATGGCTAGGTATGCCCCCCCATAAACGCATACGTTTGAATAAGCTTAGGGGGGGCCAGGGAGTGGGATGTGGTGATTTGAATATGCTTGGCCCAGGGAGTGGCATTGTTAGAAGGTGTGGCCTTGTTGGAGTAGGGTGGCCTTGTTGGAGGAAGTGTGTCACTGTTGGGGTGGGCTTGGAGACTTTCTTCCTAGCTGCTTGGAAGCCAGTCTTCTCCTAGTGGCCTTCAGATCAAGATGCAGAACTCTCAGCTCCTTCTTCAGCATAGTGTCTGCCTGGACACTGCCATGCTTCCTGCCATGATGATAATGGACTGAACCTCTGAACCTGTAAGCCCGTGCCAATTAAATATTGTCTCTTATAAAAGTTGCCTTGGTCATGGTGTCTCTTCACA
Source organism: Rhabdomys pumilio (assembly GCA_030674055.1). NCBI lineage: Eukaryota > Metazoa > Chordata > Mammalia > Rodentia > Muridae > Rhabdomys > Rhabdomys pumilio. Next base: position 3,711,032 of record JANHMN010000006.1, on the reverse strand, counting down.
GCAACAAAAACCTTAAGACAACAGGGAACGTGCTATCACTCCAAACAGTCTATCATACAATTTTAGGCTACATTCCAACCATGTCTGTTGTCAGGAGCCATGGGTTGTTTTATGCCACCACTAAAATATGGAATTCTGCATAAATGGAATCCCAGTAGACATGCTGTTTGTGGTCTGGGTCTTTCTCTCATTGTTGTATAAGTGTGATTTGTTCCCATGGACTGTTGAGTAGAATTCTAGCAATCGCTGCAAACATTCCTGGTCTATGCATCAACTTCCTTTGTGAACTGGTGCATTCCCTCCTGGAGAGAGGTGACCCAGGAAGTAAATAAAAGTCACAAGTACAGGAAAGCTGAATGGAACAGGACTCATGGGGCTCCTTCCAAGGTTACAGAAGAGGCTGCACTAACTATGCTCCAGGGCCTCAGCATCCATGTGTTACCCACAATGAGCTGGGCTTTTGGAGATCTGGCTACCCTTGAGTTTTCCCTGCTCCTGTGAGTAACTCCTGTAGACAATCCTAATAAGCTCATTGCTTTGATTTGTAGAATCATTGCTTGGTCTGCCTTTGGTTTTCTTTGGGGGTGAATAGATGTCTGCTCATGCTTCCCTGGAGAAGTCTCACACAGCATCCTGACATATGCTCTTGACTGTGGGTGGTCATTTAGGCTGATTTTAGTTTCTGGCTATTCTGAGGAAAGTTTTAATGAATGATCTGGACAAGTCTTTATATAGAAGTGTTTTCATGGTACTGGAATAAATATTTAGGAGCAGAGTTGCTGGATCACACAGCGAGTGTGTACTGAGCACATAATTCTTTCTAAGATTAGCTACAAAGTGTGCGAGTGCCAACTACAGTGTTGGGGTACTCAGTTTCTCTGCTTTGTGCCAACACACATGTTCACCCCAGCCATTCCTTGTGACTTGCTTTTCCATTTCTTAAACATATGATCTATGATTTTAAAAAAGTTGTCAGAAGGCAACATGCAAGAATGGGCTCTCTCTTTCCACCATGCTGGTCCCAGGAATCAAATTCAGGTCATCCCGCTTGGCAACAGGTGCTTTTGCATGCTAGTCTATCTTGCTGGTCCAGCATTTTTATTCTTTTTAACAATGACCTATAAAAAGCAGAGATTTTAAAGATCTTGATGAAATTTGACTTAGCCCATTTATTAATTTATTAACATTAAGCTCCTGGTCTTCCTGTCCCTCCTGCACCCTTATGTTTACTTCTGGGAAATTTGTGACTTTCTGTAGTATGCTCAGGCATCGATTCTGAAGTTATTTCTCATTTTTGACAGAAGGTACGCTGGGTGCTCATATCCTTTGCACATGGAATGTTTCGTTGCCACTTGGTGAAGACAGAAAGTGCATTTCTATGCTGAGTGACCTTGGCACCCTTTCTTGAGCCTGCCTGTGGGCCCTCTTCCCAGGTCTATGACTGGATTACCAAGTGTTATTATCACAAGTCAAATATTCTATTGTACACTTGTACACACACACACACACACACACACAAATGCCTTTTGCAGGTAGGGGGAGCAACTCAGCTTTTCAGTTTTTCAAAGCATAGTCATGTTAAGTGTTACAGGCCACACAACTAGGATGGTGGAGCCAGAAACTGTTGCTGAGATCCGTACCCTCGGCAGACCCCCAGTCCCAGGACCAGAGGTGAAGAATCCCATAGCAAAACTGCAGGTTTCCTGTAAACTTCTGCACCCGAATGCCTGGTGTTCTGATTACCAATGTCTCTAGAACTCCAGTTAGCATTGAGGTGGAGATCAGGCACCAACTGGAGTCCAGTAACGTGGATAACATGGGTGCTGCTACTAGGAAGCTCCCCGGAGCCCAGGCTCTCCCTCTCCCATTCAGCGCTAGCAGCCCAGCTCAGCACAGCCAAGGGCGGAAATGGAGGCTCCCAAACAAGCACAGTTTGTGCCTACACATGATTCTCCATCTTCAAGCTGAGATTGAAAATCCCAGACCAGTGCAAAATGAGACATGAGCAGTCTTAGCTGTCACTAAACCATGACTTCTTCCCTGGAGAAGGGGACAGAAACCATCATCAATTAGTATCCAGGATGCACAGGCAGCATTGGTAAGGAAGCATCCACCATTGCTGCCCCTTACCACGGGCTCAAGAGTTAAATGAGGGTTAGCTTGTTTTAGTCTTGACACTGCTTCATAAGTAATATGAGCAACTGAGGTAGAGCCCATGTTTCTTCTGGATTTGATATGACTCGTTCCTGACGTGGTAGACATAGGCTGACACTGCTCTGGAAAAATGTCTTCATATCACAGTTTCAGAGGAGGATTTTATTATGCAGACGTTAGCTTCCAGATCTCACCATTGGTCTTAACTTCAGGGAAGCAAACCATTACCACTACCCCTGCAAATATACGGAAAATCGTTCAATCGTTTTTTTCTCCCCCTACTCATGAGCCCATGAGAGACACTTCTCATTCAAAATACCACACTCCTCATATCCAAGGGGATTCATGGGTCTCAGGGCCCTTTCCTGTCCTCCATAGAACATGAAAAACAAATCCTGGCATTGAGTATAATTCATTTTCTCTATTTTCCAGTCATGTTTGTGAGTTCTAGGGAATCACGGTGAACTGAATGACTACAGAAAAGGAGTCACTATGACAGTATCACAAGCTAGTGTTCAGTTACCCAGGGACTGTGCCCAGGCTAGGTCTGGAAGGCACGGAACTTAGCTGAAGGCTAGGTTCTGCAGTCCGGTGCTACGAGCAGCACCAACCCACTGAGAGACCCAGCCTAATCGATGGCTTTTAGATCAGCGTGAAGGGGGTAATGGAGGCACGCTCTCTACCTCTCCCTTTTCCTTTTTTTCTAACTATGCTTACTCCGCTATGATACACATTTCAGCTCAGGCCCAGAAGCAATAGAGTCAACCAACCAGAAACGCAAACCCACCTCTTATGTGTTGCCTGCAGTCTTCCTACCTTGAAGACAGCCGACCAGCACAGCACAGCACAGCACAGCACAGCACAGCACAGCACAGAGAGCACATCTTTATTTATTGTATTGGTGTTCACACGGGAAATGACGCAATCAAGGTTTGGGAAGTTCCCACTTAACCATTTCAGGGGTAATATTACACATTTATATGACCTCTCCCAGCTAGGAAGCCATATGCCTGACCAGTGCCTAAGACAGAGTGTGGCTATTGAATCAGCAGGTAAGGCTGGCCGTGGAAGCTGTAAGTCACTCCTTGGTCGTCATTCCACAGGGGTGATTGTTTCCATGCATTCAGGTCAGGGGCTACCAAACCTTTCCTGTACAGAGAAGAGAGACAGATTTCAGCCTTGAGTGCAGCATAGACTATACTTCAGCCGCCTGACTCCTGAGGCTCCCAAGAAGCTGTAGCTGTATTATAAACAACAGGGCATGGTGCTGTGCCAGGAAACCGGTCCTCACCGGACCAGACGGCAGCTAATGTGGCCCATGTCTGCATTTTGTCACCCCCCTGGTTTAGATAATAGACACAAGAGATATTCTGGTGTGACATTTGGCTCCATTTTTTTTTTTTTTTAAAAAAAAAGGTTTCTTAAGATTCATTTTCGTTTACGTGTTTGTGCATGTGCCTGTTTGAGTGTGTAGCTATGTATGTCCCCACATAGGTCAGGAAAGAGTGTTAGATGCCATGGACCTGGAATAATGGATCTCATCAGTGAACCACTGACCTTTGATGCTGGGCATCAAATCTGAATCCTTTAGACCTTAAAGTTTAGAAGGACGGGGGCTCTTAAACTCTGAGTCATCTCTTCAGCCATATTTTTTTTTTTAAAAAAAGGTTTTGTTCTTTCATTTTCCAAAGCACTTAACATATTTCTGAGCCAGTATTATAAAGATTGCGTTTGTGGAACACTTTGGAGTTTAATGTTCTTTATGGCTAGAATGTAAAATGTCCCTTGCAGGCTCATGTGTTGAACACATGTTCCCCAATTAGTGGTGCTGTTTAAGGCAGGTGTGGGACTTTGGGGTAGGCATAGCTTGTCAGAGTGAGTCACTGGGGGCAGCCTTTGAGAGTCATAGCACAGCCTACTTCTGCTCTAAGCTCTGTTCCCTGTCTGCTGCCTCAGTGTGACCCAGAGAGTCACACAGCCTCAGACATGCATAGTGGGGCTATCACTTCAGAAGCAGAGGTAGGAGGATCTCAAATTTCAGATCTGCCAGACTTCATGGTGAGATCCTATTTTAACAATAACCACCACCACCACCACCACCACCACCACCACCACCACCACCACCACAACAACAACAACAACAGAACCAACCAAACACCCTGCAGCATTTGGGAATAGCTGCCTGGATGTAAGTCATTTGTCTTATACTTGGCTTTTCTACATTAACCAAAATGTCTGCACCTTGGGTTTCTCAGCTGTAGAGTGGGAATGTCTACATTACAACCATGAATTTTGTTGGCCGTGCTTAGGACAGTTCTGGGGGACATTGCTGCTGGCACCACACTCTGGTGTCAGTTTCATGATGTGGTATCTCAGAGCTTACCAAATAATCTCCATTCAACGGAACTAAGGTCATGACAAAATGTCTTTTTTTCCCCACATTGACCAGACAATGGCATACAACTCTCTAAAGTGATGGTACTGACAGCTGGGCTCATTTTGGTGACCATGGAATAGAATGTTGTGATTTTAGTCGGCATTCCCCTTACTGAATATCTTTTTTTTTGTCTGTTGATCCTTTTGAAAGTACTTTTAATTAACCATTTGTGTAGAGATATGTAGATTGCGGGAGTTTATGTACACCACGTGCATCCTGGTGCCCACACTTCCTCAGCTTTTTGCTTTAAAAAAATTTCTTTCAAAGACATTCCAACCTATACATTAAATTCTACAAATGAGGTGGAAGTGTATCAATCCCTTGCCTAACATGTTCGAAGGCCTGAGTCGGCTTCCTAGCATGAAAAGAAAGAAAGAAAGAAAGGAAGGAAGGAAGGAAGAAAGAGAGAAAGAAAGAAGAAAAAAATTATAAAAAACATGGGGGTTGGGGTGGGCAGTATTTTTAAAAAGTAAATTTTACAAAACTCTACCCCGGTTCTGCCTACGATGGAACTGCACCAGGCTCAACATCCCACCAAGGTTACCCTGCGCTCTGGGTAGCTCAGCACTACCAAGGAAGCGCAGGCCCAGACACTGTCCCCTTTCACAAAGGATGTGTCCATGCCCTTTTCTGCAGGCCAGAGAAGCTGGGGTCCCACTACCAGGCCTCCGTGTCCTGATCCACCAAGCGCGCCTTCATCCAGACTTGTTCCCTAATAGGACACAAACATCAAATGAGCTCAGGTCTCATGAGGAGAGCGCGACCTTCCTCCCAGCCAACCCTCTTTCCTTTTTGCCCATCAAGCCACAGTGAGAAAGAAAAACGCTTGGTGATGGCATCCCCGTGAATATCTTTTCAAAATTATTGGTTATTTTATTTATTTACATTTCAAATGTTGTCCCCCTTCCCCGTTTCTCCTCTACAAACCCCCTATCCCATTCCCCCCTTTGCCTCTATGAGGGTGCTCCACCCACCCATCCACTTCCTGCCTCACCGCCCTAGTATCCTCCTGCTCTAGGGCATCGAGCCTCTCCACAAGAGCAAGGACTTCCCCTCCCATTGATGCCAGATAAGGCCATTCTCTGCTACATATGCAGTTGTAGCCATGGGCTCCTCCATGTGTACTCTTTGACCCTGAGTATCTTTTTAAAAAAGACTTATTTACCTGATAAGTTTTGCCAGCCTTACGTATGTATATACCACATGCATGCAGTACCCATACACGCCAGAAGGGGGTGTGGGAGCTCCTGAAACTGGAGTTACAGGTGGGTGTGATCTGCCATGTGGGTGCTGGGAGCATCCGTGATCTCAGCCTCGGAGCCATCTCTCTGGCCCCCTCATGTAGCCGCTTAAACTTGAGTGGTCTCTGGAAGCATCCCATCTCCTCCCCATCCTGGCGAGAGACCTACTGGAGCTAGTAAATTAAGACTTCTGCTTTTGACGTTTGGGCTGGGAGAGAGCGAAAACCGATCTAATAATAATTAGTTATGGTTTAGCATGCGAGATCGGAACGTTCTCGTTTTTCACTCTGGGGCCTGGTGAGAAGGAGTGAGGGAGAGAGGGAAGATTGATGGCAAACAGAGACTTTCACTGTTCGCATGCCAAGAGAAGCAAATGATCCTCAGGCGCCTCCTTATATCATGTTAAGAGCCCATGACAGCCCTAAAAGAAGTGGAGAAAACCAGCGAAGGTGGGGGATAAAAGAGTTTCTCTTTATTGTTCTCCGAGGCCAGGCACCTTGGCACGGGCATCACTGCTTGCTCACTTTGTAAAGTCTGCAATCCCCACTGACACCCGCTCTCACCCCCACCCCCGCCAGCCTACCTCTTCAGGCTCCAAGAAGGAGGGTCTGGGCTCAGATAACGGCCTCTGTTAAAGAACAGCTTGTTTTTGTAACTCTGGCGATACAGTTCCCTCCCACTTAATGAAGTGGGGCGTTGTCATGGATAAGACATGACCCGACACAAACTCTAAATACTAAGTCTAAACGTTATGGAATCAACCCTTCCCAGAAATGTCCAATATTTCTGTCTGATGTCCAGTGTAAAATCTGTGTCCGTGGGGTTAACTGCTATGGGAGAATTTCATTGACTTCTCGAAGAGAAAATGCAGAGGGAGTGGAGCCTGTGTCCATGCGTGTGTGTGCATGCCACATAGCTGTTATAGGACATGATGTAGGGAATCTGCTCATTTCTTTTTGGTGAGAAATTTGGAGGGAGAAATCGGAACTGGTCAAGAAGAGAAGTGTAAAACGATTCACAGCTACCACTCTGTTCAAGAAGGTACCGGAGAAGAGCGACAGATGGTGTCTTTCAAAGAATGGTCCCGCGGTTTTAATTTGTGTCCCCAAAAGACTTACAATATGGCTGCAGAAATAAGTCTGAGCAACGATCCAAGAACATATCAAGGCTAGTCCACCGAGGGCCAGATGATCTGGGGCTCCTCATGTCCGAGTCTGATGCCCAGTGGTGCCCTAGGGAAGACTCAACAGTTACAGCCCAGCTGGGGGACGTGTGACAGGGGCCAGCAGGCACAAGGAGCCAAGTGTCTGCCTATACTCATCACAGGAGAGACCGTGTGAATCCATGGATGAGAATTTTGGCAGTGTGCAATCTGTAAAGAACAGGGATGTGGTAGCCCAGGGTAAATGGGGCTTTGCAGGGTGGAGAAACAGTACAGATGAATGATCTCACAAGGCCTTCAGATGTCTCCTTGCTTAGCAGTCAGATCTCTATTTAACTTATCTCACCTCCCCCTCAAAACTTCTGTGTGCTCCTCCCAGTCCCCCATTAGCCTGCACAAATGATTGAAACGGGAGATCAAGCCGGGGACAGAAAGCTTCATCGGGCCCTTTAGTAAGCCCCTGCCTTCAGGGAATTTCTGTAGATTTGAGGGTCATTTTGAGCCATTTTCATGAAATCCAAGGTTTCTGATGATAGCACTGAAAACAGTACAGAGGAAGGAGAGATCAGATTATAACATCCAAGAGGAGTAATGTTTCCCTAAATGCTAAAGTTGGCAGGTAACCACCAAGGGCAGGAGAAGGCCAGCTGCTGAAGAAGAGCTCTGAAATCGCAGAGTGGTTGTCCCTTGAGAGGGTCTTGGATTTGGAGATTTTATGTTCATAGGAATTGGCAGAAATGTATACTTTGAAACTGAGTCACACAGGAGCATCATTTAGGAGCCTGGCTCCACTCCTAGAGTGTCTGACTTAGAAGAGCTAATGTGCCTTCTAGCAAGTTCCTAGGTGCTAGGTCTAGGCTGCATTTTTGATAAAGACATTTGCATAAAACACACTCATTTGTACCTACAGCTGCTCCTGTGGCAGGAAACATACTGGGCCGCAGTAAAGCCAGTGCCGGGCCCTTCTCCAGTTCTCTGCTGGAGGCTTCAGGAGATCCTGGCTCAACAGATGCAATTGCTACAGTGAGGATCCAGGGGCTCTGACCTTGGCCTTACCACTGCTAAAATGAACTTGGGACCGTGGGAAATGGTTGGAAGAAGCCTGTTGGCCTCGGTATACAGATGTGGGAGAAGTGAGATAGAAAGGGGGACAGGAAAGTGAGGGAGACGGGGAGTGTCTAGGAGAAGTCAGAAGACTTTAGTATACAGAGGGGGAAGGAGAGGTAAGAGAGGAGAGAGGACAGAGAATGGATGAGGGAAATAGGGAACAAAAGGAGAGAAGAGAAGAAGGGGGAGGAGAGAGGAGAGGAGGGGAGGGAGGGGTCAGGGAAAGGAGAGGCTAGGAAAAGTCTGATGGCTTCAGTATACAGATGGGAGAGGGGGAGAGAGGAAAGAGAGAACAGAGAGGAAGGAGATAAAGACATAAAGACACAGAGAGATACACACAGAGAGACAGAGAGACACAGAGAGAGACACAGAGAGAGAGAGACAAAGAGAGACAGAGAGAGACAGAGAGAGAGAGTTCACTTTCAGCTCCAGCTGTGACACTAGACACTTTGAGAAGTTCACACATTTCTTAACCCCTTTGAACTTCAGTTCCCTCCTCTGTGAAACTGAGGCCCGAAGGCCCATCTTTCTGTTGACCAAATGAAGCTCATCCTGGCTGGTTTCAGCAGAAAAGATATTTATGGCAAGCATATTGAGTTCTACTGGAAAAAACAAACTGTTTCACCAACAAATTAATGGACTGAAAACCTGAGAGGGTATGTATGGTTGTTGAACAGGAGAATTGTGAGAGACTGAACGCGAGGGCAGCCCGTGGGTCTCACATGGATTGTGGTTTAGGTGGAGGACAATACAGGTTGTGAGCATCGCAGAGCGTCACTCATTGTAGAATGACCGGGGATACTGTTTGGGGTATTTGACGTGGGGCTATGTCCTTGTGGAGAGTCTCTAATGCATGCTAACATTCTAAGGCGTTAACAGGTGAAATAACACAATATTTGTAATTTGTACTGAAAAAGAGAAATGAGTGGGAAGGCAGAGAGAGTGGAGGGAGCAGAGGGCCGTCAAAGGCAGCCTTGACAGAGTCCGATTGTTGGTACACCCTGGTTGAGAAGCCATGGGAATTTATTTTCTGTTTGAGTGCACATGCATGCTTGCTCATATGGGTTGGACTTCTTCATGGCAAAACGTTCCAATGAAACAGAAAGCACCCTTTCTAAGAGCCTGGAGAGAAAGATTCAGATATCTGCTACAAAGGAGGCCAGACATGTCCTTGCCACCAAGCTAGCAAAGTTGGTTGGGGAGGGACTTTACATTTCCAAATTCTAAGGTAGGTGATGTCTCTGCCATCAAGTGTCTTCGAGGAGTAGGAGTTTCCCAGGTGACAGGACAGTGTCACAAACATCCCTAGAGGTCATAGTGATTCCCGAGCATGTGAGTGCATCTCCTTTTCCTGTCCCTAAGATGCATATACTCCAGATTCCCGTTGTGTGTCTGATTTTCTTTCTCAACCCTCTTGGATATCAGTAACTTGCCAATCTCCTGTGGGCAACTATGTGCCAACTTGTCAGAGCAGACTTTGTGTTTAGAAGAGGAACACAGTAGGTAACATATGTTGTGTTTCTGTATCCCGTCTTTCATTCTTTCTTCTCCAAGCCCACAGGAGCCCTCACCACCAGTACCATTTATTCTGTGTAACCGTTGTGTCATGGTTTGCATATGCTCAGCCCAAGGAGTGGCTCTATTAGAAGGTGTGACCCTGTTGGAGTAGGTGTGTCACTGATGGTGTGGGCTTTAAGACCCTCATCCTAGTTGCCTGGAAACAAGCATTCTGCTAGCAGCCTTCAGATGAAGATGTAGAACTCTCAGCTCCTTCTGCATCATGCCTGTCTGGATGCTGCCATGCTCCCGCCTTAATGATAATGGACTGAATCTCTGAACCTGTGAGCCAGCCCCAATTAAATGCTGTTCTTATAAGGGTTGCCTTGGTCATGGTGACTGTTCCCAGTAGTCAAACCCTAAGACAAGTTGTTGAGCACCCAGTGCTGCCTTTCGTGGTGTCCTCTCAGGTCCCTGGGTTCTTTTGCTATATGGACTTTACTCCTACTTGTTCTAGACTGATGGTCTTGCTGGCTCCTCATCCACAACCTGTGAGCATGTGCAGTAGTTTATCTGTTCTCGCTACTTTGAGTCTCCTCTGAGGCTCCTGCTGGAGTAACGTGACATAGTGATACACGGGCCAACATGTATTTTCGTAAACAGAGGGAGTACACTCTAAAGCAACTGGAAAATACACAGGGCAGTAACAGTTGCTTGTTACCATCATTTGGGTTCTGGGCTGTGCTTAATGGCAGTACCTCTCTGTACTTTTCTCCAACTGCAAGTCTAGTAGGCTTGCTTATGCCCACATCACTGCCAACCTGTGAGAATGCGTTGTGCTCTAATCAAATAGATCAGATGCCACTAGGCAACAGGAACTTTATGTTCCTACTGATGTGATTACTGACCAAAAACATCTAGGTACACTGCATGACAACAGCCTCACCAAGTTGGTCTCTTGATGAATGTAATAGTTGGGGCTGGAGAGATGGCCTGGTATGGGCCACCGTACCCAGTGTTTCCTGTGTGTTAGGCAAGAACTCTACAACCAAGCCACGTCTTCCGCCGACAATGGCTTCTTACTGAAAGGCAGAGCTTAACTTTTTTTTTTTTTTTTTTTTTTGTGCTAGGTCTTCCTAATGCAGAAGCTAAAGCAAGGATTCCATGCAGGTGGTTTATTTGAGCAGTGATTCCAGGAATGGAGTATGGGCAAAGTGGAGAGAAAAGAATCTCCATGAGCCATGTGCTGAGCTTTCCGCTGCTGAGCGCAACTGGGATTCAGTCGCCACAGTACTCGGCGTAGGTATCTACTCAGACCACAGTACTTGGCGTAGGTATCTGCTCAGAGTTGCCCATCCATGTTATTTAAGTCTGTGTCACTTGAGGTTGGCGGCTGTGAGTCCACACGCTCCCTGTCACACGATCAGAGAATACTCATGGTCTGTATGGACCTTCTACAGTGTTCTAGAGGGTTATGGAAAGAAGCCATTAGGTTAAATTAAAAACGTATTTGATATGGGCACTTTGGACAATAAAGATTCTGGGAAAAAAATAATGAAATATCCAGAAACATACCACCAAGAAAAATAATAACAAATGTTTAACATTTTTTATCACGTTAGGCACCCTTTGAACTGTCATTTGCCCTTTATTCAAAACAAAGTCCCTCGTGGTGAGAAAAGGAAGGTTTTCTTTAGGCATCATGGTACTAGTTAGTGGTTTGCGTGTGATGATTACCACGGGATCTGACAGAAACAGCTGGAGGAAAGAGTCGTGGCTTTCAGGGGTCCAGCTCATGTGAGAAGGCACGGCGGCCATGCTCCGTTCACTGCCAAGGAGCTGGTATGGCTGTGTTTCCTCACAGCCTGGAGGACAAAGCAACAGAAGGAATGGCAGCAATGGGGGCGGGGCCTTCCAAGGCCAACCTCCGGTGGCCTACTTCTGCCCTGTAAGCCCCACTTCCTGAAGGTTCGTCAGCCTCCCAGAAGCACAGCACCAGACGAGGGCCAAGCATTGAAAGCATGAGCCTGTGTGGGACATTTCAGATTCAAAACAAGCGCTGGCAAAGACGCAGGCAAGGGCTGCCAGGAAAACTCTGGCACCAGACTTCTCAGCACTCGGAATTCTCTCTCTCTTTCTCTCTCTCTCTCTTTTTTTTTTTATTTAACCAAAAAAAAAATAATAATAAACTCATTTGAATCTTCCCAGTCCTGTGGGGTGCTATGAATTACCACGCATTCACAGAAAGAGGAATATGAGCAAAATGAGACAGAGTTTACTCCTAAACTTTTTCAAATTTAGATTTTCAATTACTTTTCAACTAAGTCGCTGGCATTTCCCCCATCACACCAGCTATGTTAACAAGGACATTGGTAATACAGTACTTTCAAGAGACTTTTTTTTAAAACAAAGAAACTAAAACTCACTGGTGCTGGGCCTTGAAGCTGACTGCAGATTGCATAGCGTTGGTTTGTAGTGTTAACTGCTATTAGATGCCATTCCAAGAACCTTAGGAAACCCACTCAGCTTTGCCCCAGCTTCTGTCTCCTCTGCACAAACACCTCTTCCTTGGAATTGAAAGAGAAGCCTGTTATCACCTCCCAGACTTTCTCTCAAAAGCTAAATCATCTTAAAGTTTTGCCGCTGAAATTTTAGACTTGTTATTTGAGGCAGAGGAGTAACAGAGCTGTCTTCCCCAAAATGGACGTAAAATTAATTCCATCGGTGAACTTGAGACTCCATCTGTGCCGTGTCAAGGTGTATCTAGACCTGAAATATGTAGATTCGTGTCCCAGAATAATGTGCCTCGGAGGAGCTGAGTGGCATGTAGTACAAGCTGCTTTATGTTCCTGTCTCAGGTGGGAAGGCTTCAGATACCAAACACTCTCCGTTGAGTTGTATGACACTCATGGGCTGTCTCAGAATCACCCATGTGTCTGTGTGCACACAGATGTCTCCGCAGCCTTCCTACCAATTTAAGAGATTATACTCCATGAAAAGAGCTGGAATCAGATTAATACTGAGACTTCAAAGATGTTCTGGAAAAAGTAGGTTTGGGGCACAGGCGTTATGAATAAACATTAGCAAGCTTTATGTTTAGGATCTCAACTATTAATATGTCTGATAATAATAATTCTTGTTTTAAGTGCAAATAAAATACCTGAGGGAGAGGTTTTTTTTTTCTTCCTGAGTGTGTTACTTCGTCTGATTTCACGCTCGGGGCTGTGGAAGCTGATACCCCTTTGGACTGTTCTATGTGTTAAGATGTAAAACGGAGGATGTGCCTTCACATCCTTCAGCAACTTGATGTGTGTGTAGAGTAGTGTGTGTGTGTGTGTGTGTGTGTGTGTGTGTGTGTGTCTGTGAGGGGGTACTGCCTAGAGGGGTAAATCTTCATTTTCAAAGGAGAAGGGGAGGGTGGAGTGGGGGAAGATCTGTGTGAAGGGATACTGGGATGATGGGGTGCTGATATTGGGATATAAAGTGAATAAATAAATAAGTTTAATAAAATTAGAAACGATTTGGACATTTACAATTTTAAAGACATTCTGTGATGTGCTCGAATGAGGACAACATGTTCTTTTCATCATGTTTAAGACAGAGAAAAACAATAGACCATGAGGGAAAGATATGGTCCATCTTTACTTTTAAAATTTTGTAGTTCCTTCACAGGTAACTTTCGAAAACTCACCGTGCACTCCTGTGTGAAAGTCACAGAGCTCAGTAGAGATGACTCTGAGTCTCTGCTATCATTATTGGTGTATATAAGTTCTCCAAAAAGTCCCAGCAGAATCTCTATGATAATCATCACATGTAACCTGAGCAGGCTGCCATGCAGACCTATGTCCTTCCTCCCTTGACCAAGGTGTTTGTACTGGTTGGTCCTTCGCCTAATCCTTTTTCACAGGCTCCATCCATTCTTTGACAAGCACTGATCAGTACTCCAGGAGCAGTGGCTGTGGAGAGAGAAGACTTCATATTAGCCTCTCACTGGGACAGAGACTACAGAAGTGGGAAGAGGTTTGAGGAGGATTTATAGGAAGCAAAGCCTGAGTCCCTGAGATGAAGACAGTGTTACATAAAATACTTTAATAACCACTCAAGAAGGTCAAACATCACAGCAGAGGACTTCAGAGCAGAGTTCTTCAGTGTGTGATTGAAATGACTTCCTGGGGGAAGAGCGGTGCAAAAGGGTAAGGGCTCTTAAAAATGAGGCTGCAGTTTAAGAAGATGACCAGGGATAAGTTAACACAGTGGGATATTCTGTTGCAGATATTGGTCTCATTTCTCTCTCTCTCAAAAAAAAAAATCCATTGTGAAACTTAGGCAAATTTTCTTTATAATGACAATTACACTTTGCAGGAGAGCACAACACATGCTGGAACAATGAAAATCCAGCCTTCCGGCCAGGATGGTGAGCAGTCTGTTCTGCCCCAGTGCATCCTGGGATGATGAAAATCCAGCCTTACAGCCAGGGTGGTGAGCAGTCTGTTCTGCCCCAATGCATCCTGGGATGATGAAAAGCCAGCCTTACAGCCAGGGTAGTGAGCAGAGTCTGTTCTGCCCCCTGATGACAGGGATACGTACATATGTTCCAGCGCTCTAGGGATGACTCAAACTTCAGTCAGCATCAAATCCTACAGGTACTGTGATTTTTCTTCCTATTCGTGCATATGTAAGTTAAGCTTTCAGCCTTTCATTTACAGGAGGCTACTCACAGCTTCTTTTTTGCCATATTCAATGCCACCATCATCATTCTTGGCTTTGGGGTCGTGATTAATTAAAGTAGAGTTACTTGATTACTATAGCAGCTGATCCTATAAATGAGATGACTAAGTGACTGACGAGTGGGTAGTGTATACACTGGACAAAGGAACAACTCGGTCCCAAAGGTTGTGGCTTCCTCACAGGATTTAGAACTTACCAATCATTTGTGGAATTCTTCAGCTGAACAGTGTAGGCTGAGGTTGCTGGTAACTAAAACAAGGAAAACAAAAAGAGCTGTTTGTGCTCTCCTGCAAAGTGTAATTGTCATTGCAGGTTGAGTGGAATCTACAAGACCCTTCGTAACTGCAGCATAACTCAGCCTGTTTCCAACTACATTAAACAGGGACAAGACTGCATGAGGATGTATGCGTTGTGCTAAGTGGGTAGCAGACATGTTTATGTGGTCTCCCGGGCCCACCCAATCCCCTGGCTCAGGCATCCAGTCTCTCACCATGGCCTTCTGCAGTAATGGTCCCTGTTTCTCTCTGCTTAGTCCCCACTAGGTTGAGTGTTCTGTTTCCCAGTCCTGATTGACCCTTGCTATCCCACCATCATGGCCTTTAGTCAGGTTCCCTCATCAACCCTGGGGAGACTTCAGCTTTGGCATTGAAGGGCTACTCTGATCATCTGTTCCTCAGAGTGTTCCTCCTTTAGGGGGTCCATAAATTACCCCAAGAGGCCAGAATTCTAGAGGCTGATTCCAAAACCAACCAACCAACCAACCAACCAACCAACCAACCAACCAACCAACCAACCAACTGGTGTTTTCCTCTACATTAGCCCTGGCAGCTCCATTATTGCCAGAGACAATGGGCAGAGAACCATGATTATTTGAACAGAAGACAACTGACATTTGATTAAAATTTCAAAACTATGTAGCATGGACTGATGTAAGAAACATTTTGTTTTTAATAGTAGTTATGTCATGTGGTTTTCAGTAGCCTTAACTATGGCATCTCTTTGTTCCTTTACTGAGTTTTCTTTTATTTTCATTTTTAATTGAATATTATATTTAGATTTCAGATCCCCTTACCCCATTCCCCCCCCCCCAGGAACCCTCTATCCCATCCCCCCTCTTCCTGCTCCTATGAGGATATGCCCCCACCTCCTCCCATGCCCCCTCCCCACCCTCGAATTTCACCCCCCTCTCCTTGGTGTCCAGCCTTCATGGGACCAAGGATCTCCTCTCCCACCTATGGTCAACAAGGCCATCCTCCCCTACATATACAGCTGGAGTCATGGGTCCCTCCCTATGTGCTCCCAGACTGATGGTTTAGACCCTGGGGAGCTCTGGCTGGTTGGTATTGTTGCTCTCCTCATGGGGCCACAAACCCTTTCAGCTCTTTCAGTCTCCTGTCTAACTCCTCCATTGGGAACCCCTGAACAGATCAATGGTTAGCTGTGAGCATCCACCTCTGAATATGTCAGACTCGGGCAGACCTCTAAGGAGACAGCTATATCAGGCTCTTGTCAGCATGCACTTCCTGACATCCACATCAGCGTCTACCTTTGGTGACTGCACATGGGATGGATACCCAGGTGGAATGGTCTCCAGACAGCCCCTCCTTCAGTTTCTGTCCCACACTTTGTCTCCATATTTGCTCCCTTGAGTATTTTGTTACTTCTTCTAAGTAGGACTGAGGCACCCACACTTAGTCTTCCTTCTTCATGAGCTTCATGTGGTCTGTGAGTTGAATCTTGGCTATTTCAAGCTTTTGGGCTAATATCCACTTATTAGTAAATAAATACCATGTATGTTCTTTTGTGATTGTGTTACCTCACTAAGGATGATATTTTACCTAAGAATTTCTCGAATTCATTATTTTTAATAGCTAAGTAATACTCCATTGTGTAAATGTACCACATTTTTTATATCCATTCCTCTGTTGAAGGACATCTGGGTTCTTTCCAGCTTCTGGCTATTATAAATAAGGCTGCTATGAACATAGTGGAGCATATGTCCTTATTATATGTTGGAGTATCTTCTGGGTATATGCCCAGGAGTCCAGGTACTCAAACCCCACCCCTGTGGAATACCACTCCCCTTCCACCTCTTACTTGGTCCTTGTGGCTGGGGCAAACACCTAGCTGGTCTGCTCCCATGAAAACACTATATCCTGAGACATCCTAGAGGAGCCACTGCACTCAGAGCAGCTGGAGCTCAGGATCACAGAGACATCTGCACCCTGAGGAATTCTGACACAAGCAAGATAACTGGAAAGGCAGGCTCCAGTCAGAGACAGTGAGTACAGGTAGCACTAGAGTTAACCAGATGGTGAAAGGCAAGTGCAAGAACGTAAGCAACAGAAACCAAAGTTACTTGGCATCATCAGAACCCAGTTCTCCCACCATAGCAAGCCCTGGACATCCCAGCACACTGGAAAAGCAGGATTCAGAATTAAAATCACTTCTCATGATGATGATAGAGGAGTTTATGAAGGACATAAACAACTCTCTTAAAGAAGTGCAGGAGAACACAGATAAACAGGTAGAAGTCCTTAAAGAGGAAACACAAAAATCCCTTAAAGAATTGCAAAAAAACACAACTGAGTTTTCTTAATAAACTCTTCTTAGGGGCTGTCGCCTGGCCTGTGCTAAAAGACGTTGTGAGTGAATAAGGATTTCTATGTGTAGAAAAAAAAAACAAAGTTGACTCATCTTTTTTCCCCCTTTAATCAGTTTATTAAACACAGTTTGTCGTATCTGTCAGGATTATTGTGCGTGCCTCTGAACCTGATGGGAGCCCATTTCTGTCACTCCATGAGGATGGGTCTGCATAAGCTTTGGTTGTGCAAATATTCCCGTTCCATTCTGATGGCTGCATTTATTCTGTGCTTCAGAACTTCTGGCCAGTTCACTGAGGACCATTTTGGTGAGTTCCTTGTGCGATAAATAAATAATACAATAATAAATACGATAAATAAATAAAACAAGAATGTGCTTCTTCAGATAAATCACATGTATTTTATCCAACAGACCTTTTTCTGAAGAAATTTAAGAATGTATTAGAGCTAACATGAATACAACCCACGATTACACGGATAATCAAGAATACAGCTGTTGCAGAAATCCTGTCTATAGTAACTAGTCAAGCTAACAGTCCATTTCATCCCCTTTAGTCCAATGCATTTCAAGAACCACAGGACTACCAATTTTTTCTTTTAAATTAATTATTTTCTGGGCCACCTCTTTGAACACATTATTTAGATTCATATATGTCAGAAAACTTGTGCCAGGCTGCAGGATTCCCTCAGCCTGGCACTGTGTTTTCCTTGATGATCCATAACATGCTCACAAACCTTTGAGCAGCACTCAGGAGCTGCCTCTGCACCTGTAACATGCATGGGTCATGTGATGCTTGTGGTAAACTTCCGGATAGCAGCTTAGATGTTGTCTCTTCCAGTTGAGACCATGGATGTGCCTAGAATTAGCTAGGAAAAGGCTGCTGGGTCTATCCAGGTTTCTCTAAGGAACAGGCCAGCACAACCTTGCATAGTGTGCTCCTTCGCTTTGTATTTCTCAGGTTCTCCCCTCAGGTGTGTTCATGGAAAGCTGCCTCACGGTTCTCGGAATTGCTCAGGATTCTTTCCCAGTCCTTCATGGGGCCTCTAATGAAGTCTGAGCTGTAGCCCGGGGTTGATGCCAGCCTGGAATGCAAGGAGACTGAAAGCTGACACCCGTTCAGCGGAGCAAAGGGCCTTGCACTGAGGTTGTTGCCATGACAACCTGGGTATGTTCCTGGTGACGCATTTACACAAGAGGGTTAAAGTTCTTTGAAACCAGCGGCTGCTGTAAAAACAGCATATTAAATATGCTTCGGACTGTGGGCTGTGCATTATTCTCTTTCCAGAGACACACTCTCCCTCCCCGTCGTGTGTGTGTGTGTGTGTGTGTGTGTGTGTGTGTGTGTTTCGTGGAGGAGATTTCTGAAAGTGCAAAGTGAATTTACAGCAGAATTAATCAAATGGTGAGCTAGCTCTGCACAAGTCTCTCTTCTCCTTTTTGAAAGAAAGGGAGAATAATTTGGGTCAACATCTCCCTCGACAGTATTTCTTTGTTGTTATCTCTGTATACCAAAACATTTGTTCTCTCACCTCACCTCCTTGGTATGGAGCAATATGTTTGAAGCAAGCCACTTGGCAAATCATTTGGAGAAAAGGATGACATCATTGAGCCTATTATTTAAAAGTCTTTTGCCTTTGTTCTTATTTGATTTTAATTGTTTTCTATTCACCTTTTAGTTTTGTGTTAACTTATTATTCAGACAGATATTTAAGGGAAAAAAACAAGCAGTCTAAAAATATGGTGATTGTTCTGCTAGGAAACCTCATGTTTGCTGGCTGTTTGAAGGTTCAGCACACCAGACAGGTAGCCATACAGCTTTGCCAAGGGAAACCTAGCCCAGCCCAGCTTGTCACTGTGTTTAAAGCAACTGACTATCTCAGTTTGATCTGAGCATGAGCTTTTTGAGATTTGAGAGATTTACTATTAAAATTGAGAAATGGCAGGCACACCAGGACTAGGTCACTCTGTATCCAGCAACCACCACTTCATGTCTGCCCAAATCCTAGGCTCTACAGAGGCATCAACACCAAGTCTGCTTGTCTTCAGGCAGTCCCATCTTCTTTGGTAATTTAGTGGGATTGGCAGCAGACCTGTTTGTCTACTCGAGTGTATTCAGGTCTAATAAGAGACCATAAAAGGTATTATGTCCGTTCTTGAGATGCTATGAGCCCAGGCTCCTCTGGGTGAGATCCCTTTTGGCTTCTGACTACCATCTTGGTTGGAATGAAGGGCCATCTGTCATTGGCTTCCTGTCTCCTTTGTCTTCAAACAGTAGAACCCATTACTGACTAAGGAAGCTCGTTCATGCAGCTTCCATATTGTGATGCCTGTGGGAAGGTGAGGCAGGAGTCTCTGACCAGTCAAATCAAGATGGACACAGTAGATCATCCTCATCAGATTTTACCATTGCCTGACTCTCCATCTTATGGATGAGCAGAGGGGCTTCAGAAAGACCTGTGGGCTGATTTTCTGGCCTCTAGGAATATCTGCCTGGGATATGTTTCTGTATCAACTGAATCAAGATGCCTTGGTCGCCTACCTAGTCTGTTGTCCAAAGTAGTCACTGCGGCAGTCAAAGGACCAAGACATGCTTCCATTTCTATAAAGAAAGTGCTATAAAAATATTCTAGTTTCACTGTTTAAATCTAAAAGGGAAGAGACTAGTTTAGCTTCTAGAAACACAGCTCAGACATAAAAAGGCAGTAAGGATAGGTACACTCGAGTAAACCGTTATGATTTTTACCCAAAACCCTCAGGCTACCTGAGCAACCCAGCAGTGCTACACCTTGGAAGTGAGTCACCTAGTCAATCACACAGTACAGAAAGCTCAGATTCATTCATTCATTCATTCATTCATTCATTCATTCATTCATTCACTGGGTGTTTACTGAAGGCTTAATACCACTTTAGAAGGCTTATCCCTACTCCAAATTCCCAGGGAAAAGCAGTGTTAATCAGGAACAAAGAAAATAAAGCAAACTGTTGGAATCAAAGTCTCACTCTCAGGAGGTGTACAGACCAGGAGAGGAGAGCGAATGAGAAACTCCTTCAGCACACACATTCATAGATGCCCTCTTGGAAATAAACTCTTCAGGGTGGGGTCACTACGGCTGCCTAAGCTCCAAACACCAGTTCAAACAAGTCCACATGAAAGAATGTCCCCTCAAATTCTAAACTATGGCATCCAAGACCCTAGCTACATGAGGTTTTTTGTTTGTTTCTCCTTCCTAGAAAGTCAGAACATACATAATATTTTTTAAATGCTGTCAAGCAGGTAACAAGAACTTGGGTTTTTTGTTTTGTTTTGTTTGTTTGTTTGTTTTTTGTTGGTTTTTTTTAATGTCTGAATTCAGTTGGCACCCATACAAACTCTATACTGCTTCCTATAGCAAGAACTCAGGAAGGCTAAAACTCTTTGGCTGTCTTGGCTAAATGAACTTGCATCCATGAGTTGTGTTGCTGCAAGGGAGAGCAGGGTTTTACAGGCAAAAATCCAATCTGGTCTTCCTAACCTGATCGTGAAGGTGGCTGAGATGAATCCTTGGTTTGGAAAACCATTCCTGTCCTCTGGTCCATAGCTAGAGTGGCCGTCTATTACCTAAGCCTCCAAGATCTGAGTGGTTGTCAAGTCTGCCCTTCCTCAGGAACTGTAATCCCAGCACAGAAGGCTCTCCCAGGCTGAACCTCATGGTTTTACAAGCTTCTCACCAGAGACGTGTTTTTCTTAAGTCTTTCATGTCGTTATCTTGGATCTTACAGAGAACAACAATAGCTGCTTTGTTGATCAAATGATTTTGCTAACTATCCTGGTAGATTTCCAGAAGGTTGGGCAGAAACTGGAGCCCTTGGAAGGTGTGAATTTCTGTGAATAAATGGTGACCTTGAGGGTGGCTGGCTCGTTTAAGATCAGATCCTCCAGCTTTGATATCAGATCATGCCTGTGCTTTGCCTATGATACCGATGTCTCTTAGGATGCAGTTCTGAACAAAGCACTGCATTCCACACTCCATACTACTGGGCGTGTTTTTAATCTCTTCCATTTTTGGCATAGGTAGATGATATGAGTGTTTTTTTGTTTTTGTTTTTTTTTTTTTACTTTAAAACAAAGTTCTGTTGTTATGGGGTGGTTTCTATTTTGTTTTTTGGTTTTTTTTTTTCCTAGAAAGGAAAGAGAGGTTAAAAAGTGTTCTGTATGAAGTAGAAGAAGGCTGCTTTGAGAAGCCAATGCCTGCCGTAGCTTTATTAATGTTGAGATGTAGCATGACATTTGATTCTGAGTGTAAGTGAGATTGTCTTCAGAGGACACCTAAGAAACTAAACCCAATATGTACTTGCCAAAATATCTTCTCCTGGGCAAGGAGTACAATGTGTGTTCAGACATCTGCGACCCAAGTTGTTTGCCTGGACAACTAAGAGGTCTAGCAGGGTAAAACTGGAGCTCTTAATCTGCGGCTTTTAGAGAGATTTGGGTTGGGTGTTCAGTCTTGTCCTAGATGATGTAAATATGTCTTAAACAATCAAACAAAAACAAAACCCCAGAAAACCCAAATAATACTTTCTGGAGACAGGAGAGATGGCTTTAAACATGCTCACACATGAGTTCAATCTCCAGCATCCATACAAAATGCTGAGCATGGTGGTCTGTTCCTGTTATCCCAGCACAGAGAGACAGGGAGGTGGGAGGCGAACTCCTGGTATTCACTGCTTAGCCACCCTACCTTAATCAATGAATACCAGCTCCCATGCCATCTTGGACTGACAGACCCATCTCCTAGAACTACCCTGTCAAATACTGTCTGGAAACAGGCCCGTGGTGGACAACTGTAGAAATGCATACCCTGGTGACTGATTAATATATCTGTCAGCACCACAGAATCAAGATGGTGAGGGCCAGAAACTGAAGGATAGAATTTTTGGAAGACTTTCCCGTTTGGTGGTGGGCCATGCTTGTCTTACCCAGTGTCTTCATTTGGGTTTCATTTCTGTGAAGAGACACCATGACCAAGGCCACTCTTATAAAGGCGCACATGTAATTGGGGGCTGGCTTACAATTTGAGAGCTTTGGTCCACTGTCATCATGTCAAGAAGCAAAGAAGAATGCAGGCAGACATGGTGTTGGAGAAGCTGGAAGTTCTATATCCTGATCCAAAGGCAACCAGGAGGGGACTGTCTTATGAAGGTGGGTATGAGGAGACTCTTGTCTGGATGGAGCTTGAGCACTAGGAGACCTCAAAGCCCACCCCCACAGTGACACACTTCCTCTACCAAGGCCACACCCACTCCAACAAGACCATACCCACTCCAATAAGGCCACACCTCCTAATAGTGCCATTTTCTAAGTGCCAAACTTATTCAAACCATCACACTCAGGAAGCCATTTTGTCTGTTCTGAGCTTTGTTGCCACCACAGGCATTGTGCCAACATCCTTCTCTCTCTCTCTCTCTCTCTCTCTCTCTCCCTCTCTTTCTCTGTGTGTGTGTGTGAGAGAGAGAGAAAGAGAGAGACAGAGAGAGAGAGAGGGAGAGAGAGAGAGAGAGAGAGAGAGAGAGAGAGAGAGAGAGATATGCATGTCAGTGTCTGTGGAAGGGAGAAGAAGGTTTCAGATACCCTGGAACTGGAGTTACAGCTGCCTGATATGGGTTCTAGGAACTGAACATGGGTCCTCTGTAAAGGCGCTATACACTCTGAACCCCTGAGCCATCTTTTTTGGCGGCAGGACCTTCTGCTCCAGGGGTTGTAGGCATACATGGAAAGGACTCTGCCAGAGTGTAACAGACCCACCTCTATTCCAGGTGAGTCTCTTCCAAATGGTGACACTCTGGGGACAGATTTTAGAAGAATCCAGGACAACTCACAAAGGACCAAAGACATGGAGCCCAAGACCCTCTTTCCCCTAAACGTCTGAACTGTCTTCTAAGTGGCTCGCCTTTCCCTGGGTAGCAGCTTGTTGCTTTGAAACAATTAGCTCTTTAACATCTAATTTGCTCAAGACTTTTTGGATGTAAGTTCTTCTAAGTTTCCAGAAGGCTACCTTGTAATATAGCCTGTTTCCCAGAACCTAAAACAAATTAGATTAATCATGCTAGACACAAAATAAAAGTGCCTTGTGGGCCCTGTCTGGGCAAGCCCTAAGATTCCCTCAGGTTGGCCAAAGAGAAAACCTTGGAGTCCTCGGCTGCCACCCACCCTGTGTGAGAACGGAGACTGGAGTCTGAGCTTTAGGGAATACTGCTGTGTTAGGGCTCAGTCAACTGCCGGAATCCTCCCCAATGTAAGAACAGGCAAGTAACAGTCATCCACTTTGAGGTAGCTTTGGGAAAAGTGGGATTTTTTTTTTCTTTGTATGATCCAGCTTAAAACGCAAACATTTTGTTTTCCGTTGTAATCATTCACCAAGCGATCTGCATTCCTCTTCTTGATTTGACACCTATCTTTCCCTGCCTTCTCTTCTGTTCCCGTAGTCATACAACCCCTCCTGTCTCTGTGCACGCTGGGTGTTTACATGCTGGAGAATGCACCTCACACTGGATTTCTTCCTCAAAGTTCCACGCCCCCTTACTGAATGTCATTGAGTCACAGGGGATTTCAGTCCCTAACCAAGTTGATCGCTGGCTGAAGGACAGCATGGACTCCTGGACTGATGCTCAGCTGATCTCCCCAGCTCTCCCTTGTTTACTCTGTGTTGATGGGATAGAGGAAGCGGCAGAAGATTCCAGTACCTGGTCTCTGCTTACACAGAAAGGATGCAGAGGCGGTGGACTCTCGGTGTCTTCGGCCTCTGAAGCCAGAGCTTTAGGACCAAATAGAAGTATGTCTGGCCACCTACTATCATCACCAAACCTTTCGGGGGCCGTATAAGGAAAAGCCTTTCTGATCATACCTCTGTCCCCATTAGAGATGAACCGCGCATTCACGGAAGAGCGATTCGTTTAACCCATTTCATCAGTTCTTGCCGTTTCCTAAGCTTTAGTCTAGGTTCTGAGTGTTTGGGGATAAGAAGGAAGAAGCTCTAGAAAATGGAGAAATATTTTCAGGTGGAGAAAAAGTTAGGAATGAAACAACACCCTGGGGCTACGACGGAGGATAACCTCAGAGGCATGGTACGCAGGGTGATGGGAACAGGAATTTCTGGGGTACTGGTTGTGTTCGCTTCAACTTTCTGCCACAAAATAACTGAGACAGTTCACTTACAAAGAAAAAAGCTTTATTTGGTACGTAGTTTTAGATTATACAGTATCAATGCTTAAGCCCTCTGTCTAGGGAGTCCTAGGGGTTCCTCATGGAGAGAATGGCTTCTGGATTGTTTTCTGTTGACTAACCCCTGTTCACCCCAGAAACTATTATATGATCCCTGGAATACAGTTTTATAAACCAAACATTTACTTTTAATAAGCCACAAATCAATTTATTTTAAAACAATTATTTGCTATGCATGTAATTTCATGTGTGGCTAAAGGTGAGAACAAATCTGCAAGTTAATTATTTTTACTCAAGGGATTAAATCTTAACTGTGTTTTTGGCACCCCAGGATACAAAGCACCACTGTCAATATTTTTCATATTCAATATCAATTTGTGTTTTGTAATTATTAATATAGAGCTTTTGCTATATGTAGTACAAAATGACTGAGGGATGTTTAAGACCCTTCCAGAAGCTGTTGAAAATTTCTGATCCCTTGCTAAAATTTGTTATATAAGAACAAGTCAGCAACTCAAACAGCAATATTTAAATACACACACACACACACACACACACACATGCACTCACATGCACCCATGCACACATGCACACAGTCACACACATTTGTACATATGAACATATTCACACACATTTGCATATACATGCACACTTGCACACACTCACATGCACACACATTAGCACACATGCATGCTTTCAAATATACACACACCCACACATATATACATTCACACACACTCACATACTACACACATTGGCACACATGCACACTTGCACACACTCATATACGCACTTGCACATTTGCACACACACACACTTACACAACTCACACATTTGCACACACATGCACACTTGTACACACACCAGTATGCTTATGGAAATCAGAGAATATGTGAGAGTCAGTTCTCTCCTCCTCCAAGTGAGTCCCACCAGTCAAACTCAGATTGTCAGTCTTTGTGGCAAGCACCATTACCCACTAAGCCATTTTGCTAGCCTTCAAAAAGCATGGTTTTTTTTTTAAATCAAGCACTCTGATACAATTTGGTTATGCAAAGTTGATATTTACATGCTAAGGAATGATGGTAGGAACATAAAAGTCTTTCTTTTTCATAATTAAGT
Source organism: Rhabdomys pumilio (assembly GCA_030674055.1). Lineage (NCBI taxonomy): Eukaryota > Metazoa > Chordata > Mammalia > Rodentia > Muridae > Rhabdomys > Rhabdomys pumilio. Next base: position 3,685,785 of record JANHMN010000006.1, on the reverse strand, counting down.
TGTTATATTTCTAAGACCTCAGCAAAGTCTGCAGTGCTCTTTAGGGGAAAATGATAGATCCATAAAAAATTAAATTAAATTAAAGATTGTTTTATGGCAGATTAATGAGAGAAGACTGGTTATATATAATTTTTATGAATTGCTGTGTCACAACTCAAAAAATACTCAAATGAGTCAACTTATATTGTCTTACAGTTAGCATAAATAAAACTTACAAATATAACGAACTCTTCACTTACAACTACAGTCACTGTTAATAATAGTTGGCTTACACCTATGGCGGGCTGAGGCCATTTCTTTATGTAGTATTTGCTGTTTCCTTTTAAGTTCAAAAATGCAAAAACCTTACATTTACAAGCACATATATGTGTCTTTTGAGTATCTGCTAAGTGCTCATGGATGCCACAGAGGCCAAAAATCACTGGGTCCCTCAGAGCTGGAGTAGCAGGGCAACAGGTGGTTATGAGCTTGCCAGTGTGGATGCCGGGAACTGAACTCAGTCCTCTAAGAGAACAGAAAGAACTCTTAGCTGCTGAGCCACCCTGCCAGCCCTTGCTATTAAAAAAAAGCGATTTTTTTTTAAAAAAATGATATTTTAAAATTTATTTTTGCTAATCTGGATAACCAAAGAACTAAACTTTCACAAGATTAGCATAGACGAAACAAAGCCTTAAAAATCTAACAGTTCTATGCTTTAGTCCTAACAGCTAACTAAACTTTAGATGAAAGTAATCAGCTTATGGAAAAGTTGAAGATTGCAAGCTTCCTGGATGCACTGTTAGGAAAGGTGGGGGTGCAACTTCCATGAAATTTGAGCAGCTGTATGGGTAAGTTAAGGGACTCACGAGGCCCCAAGTCTGACCCAGGCAAGCCAATTTGTGTGCAAGAGAATTGGTAAACCTCTCCACTCTGCAAAATGGCATGCACTTACCTGATTTTATCACTATGAATTTGCCCACAGCCACATCTGTAGTTGCTAATTTGACACTGTGTAAGTTTATACACTTTAGCAAGGTTCTTAGAACCTTTGGTGCTGACCCATGACAACAGGTTGGTTTCCAATGCTTTATAGCACAATAAGTTAAGTTAATGATAGAGGCCTTTAAAGAGGAAATAAATCAACCCCTTAAAGAAATACAGGAAAATACAGCCAGACAGGTGAAGGAAATGAATAAAGCCGTTCAAGATCTGAAAAGGGAAATAGAAGCAATAAAAAAAAAATCACAATCTGAGGCAACTCTAGAGATGGAAAACCTAGGAAAAGAACAGGAACCACAGACACAAGCATCACCAATAGAATACAAGAGATGGAAGAGAAAAATCTCAGGTGTAAAAGATACCATAGAAGAAATTGATACATCAGTCAAATAAAATGTCAAATCTAAAATTTTTTTTAACGTAAAACATCCAGGAAATTTGGGACACTATGAAAAAGCCAAACTTAAGAATAATAGGAGTATAAGAGGGAAATGATTCCCAGTTCAAAGGGTCAGAAAACATCTTCAACAAAATCATAGAAGAAAATTTCCCCAACCTGAAGAAAGAAATGCTCATAAACACACAAGAAGCCTACAGAACACTGAATAGATTAGACTAGAAAAGAAAACCCTCCCACCTAGTAACCAAAACACTAAATATACAGAACAAAGAAAGAATATTAAAAGCTGCAAAGGGAAAAGGCCAAGTAACACATAAAGGCAGACCTATCAGAATTACACCTGACTTCTCAACAGAGCCTCTAAAAGCCAGAAGATCCTGGACTGATATATTGCTGACCCTAAGAGACCACAGATATCAGGCCAATTATACCTAGCAAAATTTCAATCACCATAGATGGAGAAACTAAGATATTTCATAACAAAACCAAATTTAAACAATATCTTTGTACTAATCCAGCCCTACACAGGATACTAGAAGGTAAACTTCAATACAGGGAGGTAACTACACCTAAGAAAACAAAAGAAATTAATCATCTCCTATCAAAACCAAAAGAAGAGAAACACACACACCACCAACACCAACAACACCACCAACAAAATAACAGGAACTAAAAATCATTGGTCATTAATATTTCTCAAAATCAATGAGTTCAATTCACCAATAAAAAAACACAGCCTAACAGACTGGATACACAAACAAGATCCATTATTCTGCTACATACAAGAAACACACCTCAGCAATAAGGACAGCCACTACCTCAGAGTAAAGGGCTGAAAAAAGGTTTCCAAGCAAACGGACCCAAGAGACAATCTGGAGTATCCATTCTAATATCTAGCAAACCAAGAGTAATCAAAAGCGATGGGGAAGGACACTTCATATTCATAAAAGAAAAAGTCTACCAAGAGGACATCTTAATTCTGAACATCTGTGCCCCCAGATGCAAGGGCACCCACATTCATAAAAAAGTTACTGAAGCTTAAATCACACATTGAGCCACACACATTAATAGTGGAAGACTTCAACACCCTACTCTCACCAACGAACAGGTCATCAAAACAGGGAAATAATGAATCTAATGGATGTTCTGAACCAAATGGAGCTAACAGATATCTACAGAACCTTTCACCCAAAATATATTCAAAAGAATATACCTTCTTCTCAGCATCTCACAAAACCTTCTCCAAAATTGACTATATAATCGGTCACAAAGCAAGCCTCACAGATACAAGAAGACTGAAATAACCCCTTGCAACTTATCTGATCTGATTAAAGCTAGATTTCAACAACAGAAACAACACAAAGCCTACAAACTCATGGAAACTGAACAGTTCTCTATTCAATGGTCACTGGGTTAAAGAAGAAATAAAGAAATCAAAGACTTTCTAAAATTTGATGAAAATGAAGGCACAACATATTCAAACTTATGGATCAAAATGAAAGCAGTGCTAAGAGGAAAATTCATAGCAATAAGTGCCTTCACAAAGAAATTGGCAAATTCTCATAACAGCAATTTAGCAGCACACATGAAATCTCTAGAACACAGAACAGGAGGAAGTAAACACAGCCAAGAGCAGGAAACAATCAAACTCAAGGCTGAAATCAATCAATTAGAAACAAAGAGAACAATAAAGAAAATTACCAAATTACCAAAATCAGAAATGAAAAGGGAGATATAAAAACAGATATGGAGAAAATTTAAAAATGTTCCTTCAAAAGCCTACAGAATGGGAAAGAATATTAACTAACTCTACACCTGGCTGAGGGCTAATATCCAATATATATAAAGAACTCAAGAAGTTAGACACCAACAAACCAAATTAAAAAATGAGGTACAGAGCTAAACAGAGAAACAGCAGAATGAATGGAAATCTGCAGCTGGTGGATAGGTGGGGGGGGGGCATCTTTAGGGGGTGCCAGAGATCTGTGTTGGAGGAGGCTCCCTGGAGTCTATAGGGGTGACCTAGCTGAGATTCAGTGGAATAGCAGTGGGGTTTTGGAACCTGAAGAGGCCACCTCCCATAGGTAGGCAAGACCCCTAGTGGAGGGATAAGGACACCAACCCACTGACCCACAAAACTTTCAACCCAAAATTTGTCCTGTCTACAAGAAATGCAGAGATAAAGATGAAACAGAGACTGAAGGAATGGCCTACCAGTTAACCGGCCCAACGTGAGACCTTTCCCATGAACAAGTACCAATACCTGACACTATTAATGATACTCTGTTAGGCTTGCAGACTGGAGCCGAGCATAACTGTCCTCTGAAGGGCTCTATCCAGAAGCTGACTGAAACGATGCAGAGATCCACAGCCAAATGCTGGGTGGAGCTCAGAGAGTCTTATGGAAGAATTAAGGACCCGGTAGCAGATAGGAACTCCACAGGAAGACCAACGGAATCAATTAACCTGGACTCTCGGGGCTCTCAGAGACTGAACCACCAACTAAAAAGCATACATTGGCTGGGCCTAGACACCCCACACAGATGTAGCAGATATGTGCATCTCGATCTTCTTGTGGGTCCTGAACAACTGGAGTAGGGGCTGTCCCTAAAGCAGTTGCCTGTCTGTGGAATCCAGTCCCCTAACTGGACTGTCTCGTCTGCCCTCAATGGGAGAAGTTGTGCCTAGCCTTGCAGAGACTTGATGTGCCAGGGTGGGGAGAAGAGAAGAAGAGGAGAAGGGAAGGGGGATAGTGGGAGAAACTGTGTAAGGAAGGAGGGGGCATAGATGGGGATATAAAATGAATAAATAAATTAATGGAAAAAAGAAAAAAGGAGAACAGACAAATACGTCCAAACATGCATTAAAAACTACCACAGTACTCATGGACACAAGCGTCAGATACACTAGAAATAATGAAAATCTGTTTTAATGTTGACAATCTTCTGCTTCCACACAGTGTTCTGTGTTTGAGGTGACATTGTAAGATATGTCAATATATCGTATTAGTGAATCAACCCAGGATCAACCCTCGTAACACCGACCAGCACAGAATCTTCATGCCAGACTTTAGTATAAGCTAAGTGGTTCTCTTTTTAAAAAGAAGAAATATTTTAATTTGTTACAAAACATCCCCAGCAGGTTCTAGAAACACACATTTCAAAAATACAATGACACTGTTATAGATACTTTCACCATTAGCTTCCTGTAGATCCCAGCCATTCAAAAACTTACTAAGTAACACAGGTTGATATTTTTTTTCAAGCCTGGTGATTTAATAGAAACAGTGAAGCTCCCCGCTTTCTTTATTCATTATGAATAAATAAATCACTTTACAGACTCAGCTTCACCCCTGGAAGGTGGACAGGACTCAGGAGCTGCTGTGTAGACTTCTTGTTTGACTGTGGGAACGCTGTCTTATAGTTAACTTATCGAGTGACACAAGCCACGCACACAGAAACACAAATACCAAGAATGGTGTGCTCTGCATGTGTGAATGTCTATCCCTGAGACATGGCTTTCCAGTAACAAGACAGATTGAATACAGAAGGCCAGAGGGAGGAGAAAGGTCCTAACACGTGAAGAATGCCTATATGGAAGAGGTGTAATCATATAGCAATTCCAAGGAAAGATAAAAATTATTTTAAAAATAGATTTCCCAAGGTAGGACGAAAACTCCTTTACTTTAGGGGGAAATTCCAGATGGTTAGGGGAACAACACTTTTCCCTTTTTCCTCCACCCTCCCCTGCCTTTGTGACAGTTTCCTTCTTAAATTTTTTCTTTCTTTCTCTCTTTCTTTCTTTCTTTCTTTCTTTCTTTTTTTTGATACTTTTATTTCTTCTGTTCTGAAGTGATCTCTGTAGTGGAGCTGGATAAGACCTTTCCCTCTTTTTCTTTTTCTACTTTGCAGTTTAGTTTTCTCCTTGCTCCGGCCCTCTTCTTGGTTTCCTCTTTTCTCCCACCAAGGCTGCAGTCTTCTCCTCAGCCCTCAGCTCCTTGCTCGCTCACATATAACACAATGTCCCTTTGGGGGACTAGAAAATTACGACACTCAAAAGTCAGATGACCAATGTTGCCATATTTTTTTTTCAGCCTCCTCCAATCGTCCTTGTAGTGACCTGGATTTGCCATGAGGTCAAGGTTCAGGGTTGCCGGAGCCCTGGGCTTTTTAGGTAGTGAAGACCCCTCCCACGCAGGCCACAGCACCTTCCATATGGCAGGAGGAAGGCAGGCCTAACTTCCTGTCATATTTCTAAGCACCGAATGGCAGCTATTCTGTCTCGTTAAGTGAATAGGTTGTATTACGTTTTAATCGCATGCAAATGAGGTCTCGAGGTTTAATTACCCAAGTGGTGGCTTCTGATCTAAGTTCTTCTCATTATGTCAATAGATCTTGAAAAGCAGAATGGTATGCGAGAGAGAGGCTTGCCAAATGCTCTGACTGCTCTCCAGGGCAGATCCACAGATAGAAAGGAGGCTGATGACTCTCGGGGCAAAGCTGACCAGGAAACTGGGAAGATGTGGTCACCTGGGGCCAGCTCGGCTAGAAAGCCACTTGCTCAGTTTTGTTTCAAGGTCCTGTGACTCTCCACCAATTGGTACCAGCATGATCATGCCTCGTGTGATTTCACCAGGAGCACTACTGTGAGAGCCTGTGCTGTATGTCACCCCCAGAACCTCATTTCCGAGGGCTCAGTAGGTTTCAGCCTATTCTGTCCCTTCTGTCCAGCAGCTGCTCCTACCGACCTGTGCATCTTCATATAAGGCTCATATCCACAGTTAGACAAGATCTCAGAGCAGCCGGCTCTTCAGCCTTTCTTCACTCAGCCACCAGGAAATGGTACTTTTGTGGACCCGGTCCAGGGGGCAGTCTGGTCCTCCAGACGTGAAAGCATCCGTACAAACTACTGCATGTTAAGTCTATCTAGAATCGGCCCACTGAGGGAGGGAGAGGAGTCGGCTGGCAGCCTGGCCCTTCACCCAGAGATGAAGGAGGAAGCCAGCAGAAGGGCCATTTGTCTTTGTTATTAGGGAGTAAATCAACCTTTGTTTTGCTGGCTCAACTCAAGGAATGCCATTATTACCAAATAAATTGTGGTGTTACCAATCAATCCAGCCGGCTTTCATTTAAATGTGAATTGTGATAATTGTCTGGGCTTCAAACCTGCTTCCACTCAGAGGACACAATGCTTAGGCATGTTGTTTGGTCAAATTTAAGACTTAATTTATATATATATATACATATATATATATATGTATATGTATATATATATATGTATATATACATATACATATATATATGTATATATATAATATGACATATATATTCATAAAAGCAAGTTTTATTTTTATCAATCACTGCATCATTTTTTTCTTTCTGAGAAACAAAGTGTATCTTGTGTGTGTAGGGCAGTTCGTCAAGATATTAAAAACATGCCAGCCATCACAGAATGTTGTACGAATGACCTCGGTGAGACAGCACACCTGCAGAAAATTTCTGTCCCTCCTGAATATTTTAAAGTCTACCTTCCAGTGAGACTGGGACACTAATGTCTGCTTCCCATGGTGGTGCTGTGGGCTTTCCTGAGGACTTGCTGGTGTTTATTTCCAACCAAGTTTTCCTCTGGCTGCTACCGTGAAAGGCTTTATCCTTGCATCTGTCCTTTGCTTTGGAACTTGAGGTTTCCCTGTGGCCTTTCTTTTCCTTTGTGACACAGTTGAAGGCTGGGAATGAACAGTGCTCCTTAGCTGCAGATGCCTTATCTCCCCTCTGGTTTTTGCCCTTGCTTTCTCACACTGTCCTTTCTCTGTGGCCTCTCTGCCACCTCTGACCTCCTCCCCAGTTTTTACCCTTCCTTTAACAGTTGATTTACGATAGGCTCACAGAAGGGTCAAGCCTACTTTTATGGTTTGCTTAAAATATTTCTTTTAGAATGAGCATCAGAAGTGGTCTTCAGTCCTTGCTAAACGGTTCCACCAAGACCTCAGAAGACCTTTGCCTGGCTACCCCTGTGTCTCGGTTTATCTCTTTTGTCATTGTAAAGTGTAACTCATTAAATAAGGCGATTTTGAAACTTTCTGCTAAAATCAATAACTTATAAAATGTGGGACTTTGCTTTTTTTTTTTTTTTTTTTCTTTTCTCCTCCTGAGGAGAAGGTCTGTGACCACAGCTGTCATTCAGAGATACGAAGATGCAAGGAAGACAGAAGGAAAAGCTATAAGGAATAATTCTAAGCCTTGGATTATTTCTTTTATGGGATCGTTTTTCTTTGGGCTTGACAGTTTGATTCTGGGACAGAAGCCACAGACCCATTGGTACATTATTCTTACATTCGTGCCCTAAACAGACAGTTTTAGTCTTTGTTTAATTTAACTTCCTGTTGTTTCCACCTACTAAATGGTTGCCAAATTTAAGGATGGTTTTTAAAGACTCCTACAAATAAAACTGATGAAATTTCCAGTTTCTTAAAAAAACAAAACAAAACAACAACAACAAAAAAAACCCCTGCAGTTTGAAGAGTCAAAAAATAAATAAATAAAAACACATTGGAAAACAAGCTTGCTTAATTTTAAACAAAATGCAACTTAAAAGACCAATCATTGCCTAGGATTAGAAGCCCTTACTCCAAAACTCCCGGCCTAAAAGTTAATCAAGCCTAAGTTCTAATCTAAATTAATCGATCAAGCTCTAATGTGGATCTTCACACTGAACCCTGGCTTGCTGGGAGACGTCATCCACCTTCGTGATCTTGTGTTAAATAACACCATATGATTCCTCTATAGATGACTTGTTCAAACTTATTGATCTCCTCCCTCCTCGGTCATTAAAGTTGTGATTTATGACTCTGACATTTTTAATGGGGCAAAGCTCAGAGGTTTATTGCAATGACTTTTTAGCTTCCATGTTGCCTTTGGCTGCCAAAGCCCCAAGTGGTCAGTACAGCCTTACTGTGGTCTAATAAGAAGACAGCTTTTTCTTTTCTTTTCTTTTCTTTTCTTTTTCTTCTCTTTCCTTTCCTATTTTGTCAAATGACAACCTCCACATAGTTAAAATGTTTTACACCTATTACATAGTCATGAATTAATTTTTTTTATCTCGCTCGTTTCTTTCATGTTAAAGCAAGTCTTTCTCCCCCCCCACCCCCCAATTAAACGCCGTCATTTTCTTGGTGTGAGGCTTGGCAGGCCTCCAGCAGCTAGCTAGCCCAAACTGAAGTGTCTGTTGCCAGGAATCTGTGACCTCAGACAAAGACCCACTGCCTTCTTCAGCAATGCAGGGGACCCTGCCTCAAACGAGGAGGTTCTGAAGCATGAAATTGCAAATCCAGCCATGGCTGTCTCACCAAACTGGTGTTCAAAAATGTCCACAGAAGGAAGCCAGCGCTCCTGATTCTAACTTCTGAATCCACGGACAGGAATCCTTAAGAACGGGAACAAGAATGCAGGCTCACCACCACACCTCTGAGTTCATACCTTTTAGTTCTGGCTGGCGCCCAGCAGAAGTTTCGGTGGCAGGGTGTGAGTAGGATATTCACAGCAGAGGCCTTTCAAATGAAGGAGCTCTGGGGGTCTGCCCTGAATTTGAACCTTCTGCCCTGCTAAAATTATTAGTGTCTTTTCCTCTGGTTTCTTCCAGTAAGGCATGTCTAATTCGCATGCAATTTCAGTAATTGTATCTCAATAAGAGAAGGAGGAGGAGGAACATGGTTTTGAGAGAGCGCACTTGCTCACGCCTTTTATCTGGCTAACAAGCCAGGCTAGGATAAAGCCTGAGAAGTCTGACTCCATCTCATCACATTTGCATGCGCACAACACACCACTGGGGTAGGAGAGATGTCTGGTCAAGGTCTGTAAATAGAAGCTCTCCTGTATTGGAGATCTGCCGTGGGACACGTTCTCTAGCTGAACTGTTTAAGCAAATGCTTTTAAAAGCAAGTGGGACGTCATGCTTGCTTTCGAAAAAGTTGAGGCGCCACCCGCTTGTTTACCTCTCACCCTCTTCACATTGATTTCACTTCCGCCCTCCACATTCAGTGGACCAGGCGCAGGCAGCCATGAAGGAAGACTCCATCACCACCACAGACTGTATGGTTGGCTCAGGAAAAGCACTAAGTGCGTGCGGGACACTTCTTCATTGCTGTGTCATCTCCCAGCCCTGAAAGCCTCCAGGGTGTAGGTCCCCTAGTGTTTAAGATGGCCCAGTGTCATGGAGGTTAGACCCCATGAGCGCTGCCGTCCCAGCCGACTGGGCCACGTACGGCTTTGGACTCTGAACCACATCTTCGTTTGGCCTGTGGCCTCCCACGCAGGGCACTTCGTGAGCTGAGAAAAAGAATGTGGTTTCAACAAGTTGTACCCTTGAGGAGGAATTGTGTGCCACAGGTGTAGAGAAATGCAAACCTGAATTTTATTTTTCAACGTAGGGATTTGAGTGAGTCTGTAACTTTCAGAGCAGCTTAGTACGAAACAGGACACAAGATCACTGTTTATAATGGTGGCCTGACTACTGAAGAGTACCCAGTGCTGAAACTCCAAGTCAGAAATCAAGGTAACTGCCGGGTGGTGGTGGCGCACGCCTTTAATCCCAGCATTTGGGAGGCAGAGGCAGGTGGATTTCTGAGTTCGAGGCCAGTCTGGTCTACCGAGTGAGTTCCAGGACAGCCAGGGCTACACAGAGAAACCCTGTCTCAAAAAAACAAAAAAACAAAAAAAAAACCAAAAAAACAAAAAAAAAAATCAAGGTAACTAACAGTTGACACTTTCCTTTCCCTCACTCTCACTTCCCCCCCTCCCCCGCTCCCCAACCCGACACCTCCCTATTGTCTCTATGTAGACCAGACTAGCCTCAAACTCAGGGACTTCCTTCTGTCAGCCTCTGCCTCCTGACACTCCCGTTTCCAGCTCTGTTGAAGAGTTGACTCATGTAAGTGGATTGTGTTGCCTAGCTGCTGACTGCAAAGGCTGTTGGTGTGATCAAGGCTGTAACAGCAGTGACACCATAGAAAGGCTGTTCCTCTCTTCTTTCAGCAGAAGTATTTATTGATAATGTTTATTAAATTCTGTTCTTGTACCGGAGAACACGCTGGATGCTATCAGTATGTGTTAAAGTGAGATGGCCATAGTGAACACTATAAATAGGTCTTGCTGGTGCAGGAGATCTCTGTGCCTAGGCGTAACTATCTCCTGTAGAGGGCAGATCTGTGCCCTTTTGCGTGTGTACCATCTTAAGATCCCCCTTGAAACCAAAACTATCTACTTGCCCCAGTTGTGAGATTCTCAGAAAGCTCTCCATTCTGGCTGCTTATATCTTGGCTTGACCTACTACAAAATAAGATGTAGGCTTCTGTTCAAAATTACGGGAAGATACAGAATAGAAATCAATCAATTATCCCCCCTGCCCCCTTCAGTCTACATTACAATTAAGACCTTATCATTACAATGTTACTATTTGTCTCTTAGTTGCAGAGTGCTGGATTTGTAAGTACGTGCACATGTACCTAGTACACAGTGCACAGCTCCCCCACCTCAGGGGCTGTCGATGGAGCTATGGAGAAGTCAGGAAGCCTAAATCCTGCAGGAAGCATGAACATTCTAGAACACTCCACCTTCAGCTCACTGTTGAGTAATGAGAGCCTGAGTGGAAAGAGCTATGGTCCATCCTTTCCTGTCTCCTTTCCTGGCATCATTTTCAGGGGCACAGGTTGCCAGCTGGGACAGGAAGATTGCTTGTCTGAGGAATGATAGGAAGAGGTTTGTGTTTGCTCACAGTTTCCTAGAACAACAGCATCAGCCTTCTGCACTCAAAGAAAGTTCTGGTTTAGCAGAAAGTATGGCATTTGGGGGCTCCATGTGGGCCTACTCCTCAGTTATGTGTGAGATGTGCTTGATTGCATCTTGCTGAAGTCCAGTTCTGTCATGACCACTAGAATTGCATGATCACGGGGCATCAGGAAGGGGGAAGGAATGGCTGCCCACCTATCAAGCTTCTCTGCTATGTACACGTGGCAAAGTTCAAACTGGGAGACAACTTATAAGAGACACCAGAGCACTAAACCAAGCCCAGGACCAGGGAGCCACAGCCATGAGCTAGTGCACAGTGCCCTGCATTAAACCAGCCCTGGTTTCCAGAACAAATGCTCCTTGAGGGACAGAATTGCCCACAGTGGAGTCATCCAGGGAGTGCACACAGTAGGCTGTACTTAGTGTATTGGTGAAAAACAGGAGAATCAAAATAGCTTTGAGATATTGACTGCTCACACTGTGGGGAACGAGGAGAGCTTGACTAGGTGATTGGAAGAGGCAGCTCTGGGTTATTGATAAGGTTAGTTCTGGGTGATTGGATGAGGCAGCTCTGGGTTATTGATAAGAGTGGCTCTATGCAACTGGATGAGGCAGCTCTGGGTTATTGATGAGGGTGGCTCTAGGCAACTGGATGAAGCAGCTTTGGGTTATTGATGAGGGTGGCTCTAGGCAATTGGATGAGGCAGCTCTGGGTTATTGATGAGGGTAGTTCTGGGTGATTGATGAAGGTGGTTCTATGTTATTGGATGACAGTGGCACTCTAGAAGATAAGTCTGGAAATGCCCCAGCATCTCCATGTTTCCTTTCATTTTTTTCTCTAATGTTTATCTTTAGTGCCTGATGATAGTGAACATTTTAATTTTTTTCCATGAAAAGAGAGATTTTTGTTCATGTATATAACACAAATTGAGAAAGAAACTGTAACAAAATAAGACTACTATTTAAAATTATGCAGTAATTTTATTTTATCTTTTCAGGGAAAATTCTGAGCAGTTCCATGACTTACCAGGAGATATATTGTATTCTAAGAATTCGAATTTCTGTCTAAGTGCCTGTCCTATGGGGTAGAAGTCGCATAGACTCTTTTTTATGGAAATCTAATAAAGAAATAATAATTAACATTAGCATAAGAATGAAGACTGGCCAGGGACACCAAGTAAATATTAAATCAAAATATAATTGCATGAAAGCTATCAGATAACTAAGTCCTCCTTACTTCCGGGGGCATCTCTGCCAAGCACAGACAGTAATCTAGGTGGGGAACCCATGCACCCATATTTGTGATTTGGCTCTTCTCTGTTCTGTACCAGGGAGGAGACCCCTGGCAGGTTTTGTTGTGAGCATTCAGCAACACAGCACATGGCAAAGCTTTGTTTATTGAAAGTGCACAATTTCTCAGGGATCTGTAATTATTAATTCCATTAGAATATGAGCCACCTACAAGCAGACACAGGTTTTTTTCCAGACCTGCTCTAAAAAGGAAACGTGCCGTTCTCTGAAATGACAAATTGCCTTTGATCCCCCCTGGCTTCAGATGTTCCATAAGGCTCTTTCTCCATCTGCCCCGGGGATGATGCCGTAAGATGCATGACTCTCCTCCAGAATGTGACTGAAGGATCCAGGTTCTTCTCACTCACATGAAAATGGATGTGGCAGATGGTCTGTCAGGAATTTATGTGGACTGCTCTGGATAATGTGTCGGTAAGATCTGTCTGTACTCCAGACTCAGAACACATCGGATAGTTTCCACTTAATGCCAGAGACCGAAGCAGAACTCAGTGTGTTCGAGCAAGAAGGAAAGAATCTGGAAAGAATATGTCTAGTCTCATTCCACAATTCAGAAAGAAAATGGCAGTATTCTAGAAACCATTTTTGTTTTACTTCCTCATAAACCAGATCTGGCTGAAGAAAGCCCGTGGAGCCAATGCCCCTTCAAGTGGTGATACCCCTGCACCGAGTCAAGGCTTTACCCGGCTAGGTAACATCCTGTTTACAGTTGGGCTAGCCTTTAAGGCAGTGCTTATACACACAGGATTTCAATGTATTGATTAGATTTAGCAGTGTCTGTGATATATATTTGGGAGGATGCTGGGCCCCAAGTTGAGGCCAGGAGAAGAACAAGACTGATGGTGAGACTAAGGAGAGAAAAAAAAAGCAAAGAGAGAGGGAAGAGGAGGGAGAGGAAGGGAGGGGAAGAGGTAGAGAGGTGGAAGAGAGGGGAGGGAGAAGGAGAGGTGGAGACAGGGTGGAATGGAGGGGAGAGAGGAGAGTCAGGGTTTCTATTCCTGCACAAACATGACCAAGAAGCAAGTTGGGGAGGAAAGGGTTTATTCAGCTTACACTTCCACATTGCTGTTCATCACCAAAGAAAGTCAGGACTGGAACTCAAGCAGGGCAGGAAGCAGGAGCTGATGCATGGAGGAATGCTGCTTACTGGCTTGCTTCCCCTGCCTTGTTCAGCCTGCTTTACTATAGCATCCAGGACCACCAGCCCAGGGATGGCACCACCCACAATGGGCTGGGCCCTTCCCACTTGATCACTAATTGAGAAAATGCCTTACAGCTGGATCTCATGGAGGCATTTCCTCAACAGAGGCTCCTTTCTCTGTGATAACTCCAGCTTGTATGGAGTTGACACACAGAACTAGCCAGGACAGAGGGAAAGCGAGAGATGAAGAGAGGGAAGGAGGGGAGAGAGAGAGGGAGAAAGGATGGGAGGGAGGGGAAGGGAGATGAGGGAAAGAGGAAGGAGAGGAAAGGGACAGAAAAGGGGAGGAGAAGGGAAGAGGAGGAGGAGAAGGGAAGAGGGGGAGAGAAGGGGAAGGGGAGAGAAGGGGAGGGGGAGAGGGACGGAAAAGGGAGAGAGGGGAGGGAGGAGGAGGGGGAGAGGGGAGGAGAAAAGGGAGGGGAGGGGGAAAGGGGAGGAGAAGAGGGAGAGGAGAGAGATTTGTCAAGTCCCGACCCTTTATCCCAACCTCCAGCTTCAGAAACTATAAAAAGTTGGGGAAGTTAATATTAGCCAACGTAAAGTCTTGGGGATATACTTAAGTGCTGAGTTGTGAGGTCTGACCACAGTACCGAGGGTACAAGATTTCAGTCCATCAGCTGAATTGATCCTATTTTCTTTGGACCACACTGTGGTTTGCGTTAAAAATCTAAACCAACATGCAAGATTTCTGAAGAATTTTTTTCCCCTAAGCTTCTTTTGGGCAAAATTTGGCAACAAGTCTCTCAACTCACTGCCATGGTAGTGACCACTGAAGCCAAATGGAGGCCGGTCCCTGGAGCTGGGTACCACTCTATGCTGTCACAGACCCACCACTGCCTGATGAGACTCCACGAGGGAAATTTGCTATTGATTTCTAGTTACCAGGCAACCACATCACTATTTTTCATCTCCAACTCATGAAATATTTCTCTACAGTGTATCCTTGTTAAAATTAAGAAATGAAAACTAGAACTAACAAATCTCAGGCCTAACAAAATATGGGAGGTGGCTGTAACCTTGGGGTTGGCATAGGAAATGTGTGCTTGTTGTAAAACAAAACAAAACAAAACAAAACAAAAACTCACATAACTTGTGATAGCCTTCTATTGTTACCTTGGTCTGGTAGGTATGTTTTTAAAACTGAGTTATAACGCCCGGGTGAATTTTATACATAGTAACCGTATAACTCAATGAGTTTTGTAAATGTACTACGGTTGTACAGTGGTTGTGACAACACTGCTTTTATAATGTTTCCATCTCTTCCGGAAACTGCCTCACATCCGTGTTCTAGTTATCCCTCATCTTCCGTCCTCAGTCCCCAGCGTCCACTGACTCCTGACCCTTTTCTGCCCATTGCTCACCAGTTCTTAGATTCTGCTGTGAGAGCCACAGGTCTTCCGAGAATAACAGCGTGCAGCCTGGTGTACAATGTACCGGAAGTCCTTTGGCAGCACGTGGAGATGGGAGCTGATGCAAAGAGAGAAGCTGCCTGCAGGGAATTGTGGAGTGTGAGCCTCCCTCCTCCATTCGGTACAATTCCTTTTCTTAGACCGCAGCCCTGCTCCTCGCTCACAGTCCGACTGACTTCTCGTACTCAGCTCTTTGCTTTGATCTGCGTATTAGACTCAACCCAAGCGTCTACTCCTTAACTGTCCGAGGCACAGACTCTAAGCCATTAAGGCCAATGGGTAATGGCTTAGTGGGGGAACAGTGCTCACTGCTGAGCCTGAACACCCGAGTCCCTCCCAAGAAGTCACATGATGGAAGAAGAGAACAAGGTGTCCTTTAGCCTCCGTGTGGGGTTCACATGAATGTAAATCCCTCCCCCACATTAAATAAAATTTTTATAATAAATAAATAAGCAACCAAATAGATAATATTTTTAAGTTAAAAGAGTAATGATGACGCGCGTGCTCGTGAACACACACACACACACACATACACACACACACACACACACACACACACACACACACACACACACACGGGTTTAATCCCAGCATCTGGGGAGCAGAGGCAGGTGGATCTTTGTAAGTTCAAAGCCAGCCTGTGCTACACAGTGAGTTCCAAGCCAGCCAGGGATACATAGAGAGACTGTTTCCAAAGGGAAGAAGAATTTAAAAAGAGCTATTAAGTTTTACATCTGGATTCTTTGTTTAAAAACAAACAAACAAACAAACAAAAACAACAACTTAATCCTCAGTCTTTTCTACCAGTATTCAGAGAAACTTACAGAAGAATAAAGGTCACTTGTGAATTGTGTTTAAGGATTGTAATCTGGTGACTCTTTAGCTTAATATGCAATACCCATAAAATGATCTTGGCAGAGTCAGTGTGGAGAGGACTTAGAAGGGATTTTGTTTGTTTGTTTTTATAATCAGCGGAGCTAAAGCCATTGAACCAGCTCAACACAAGAGGCTTAGACTACTTGCTTGCTTGCTTGCTTGCTTGCTTGCTTGCTTAGTATCTTAACACTGAGTGAGCTCAACTATTTAATTTATTACTTAAACAAGGACATCAGGACAAACTAGGAGCAGTATTGTTGTTTGCTATTTTTCTGTGCCCCACCCCCATCCTGTGGCTTTGTGTATTTTACCCATGCCTCCACTGAGTTCCCCTCCCTCCCTCTCCCCCTCCCTCCCTCTCCTCCCCATCCCACTCTTCTCCTTCTACCTCTCCATTCCTCCTTCATCTTTCCTTTCCCCCTTTTCCCTCTCTCCATCATCTCTCCCTCACTGCCTTCCCCTCGCTCTCCCCTACATATCCTTGTCCTCTGTCGCTGTCTGTTTGGTCCTTGGCCTCCAGTTAGTGCTTACAGATCAGCATCTTTGAATCTCAGGGATGCTTTTTAAGTGCTAGCCTCACTAGCTTCCTTCACAGAGCAGGATCAAGAAAGTGTTGAGGGTTCACAACGGGCTCCTTGACACATGTGAGCAGCCTCTAGCTTCCCAAATAAATACATGTGCTAATTTAAAAAGTTCCTTAAAAATATTATATACTCCAAACAGACACGGGAACATTTTAGAACACACAGAAAAGTTGTACCACACAGTCTATCTCTTATTTATCCAGGTGGAATTTGCTTATCAATGCTCACATAGCAGGAAAGCACCAACACATTCTAATGCTCTGTGAATCCACTCAGAGGATATAATTCACCCTCTTTCAAATAACTGGTTTTTTTCCTCCTCCAAATACAAGGGTAACACTTGAAAAACCTACAGACTCCTTCTTTAGGGACCCAGTTACAGAAAGCATCACTTTAGAGAGCTGTTCTCCACTCTTTAAATGTTTGTGTACCTCAATCTCATCAGGTATTTTCCATCAAGTCACTGTGATTGAGATCTTGAAAAATGTTTTCAAAATAAGTAAGCACTCTTCCTGGGGGTGGGGGTGAAGAATTATCTAGCCATTGATTGTATCCTGAGGCCGCAAAGAGGCTGTCCCCCAGCCCCTGGCTTTCCTGCTGCCAGATATTCATTAATTAGTCTGAGGTTTTCTCCGTGTTTCGTTTACAAAGCCACTTAAACCCACGCACTCATTTAACATATTTATGACCCCCGTTTTCTTTCTGTCCTCGGAGACTGTACCCTGATTGTTCTCTAGACCAGGGACTGCAGAGAGCTTCCCTGCTGAAAAGAGCCAACATAAAGAAGGAAGTGAATGTGTGCGGGGTTGAATACCTTCAACAAAACGACTGGGTGCAGTTTGGCCCCTGCACCCCCCCTCCCGGGGTCACGTTAATTGAGTGGAGCCTCAACCTCTATGGAGTGTGTGGGAGACTATTAACTCTTAACAGCGTTCCATCTCGGATTATTTATGTATTACTTAAATGATTAGTTATTGCTACTTGAATTTAATATTCCCCCTGGGGATCAAGATGGCAGCATCAGGTTACAGAAAATCTACAAGTTATTTTTAAAACTGTAATTGACGTTTTATGGGAGTCATAAAATCTTTCTGAACAAATAACTTACCATTAGTCAGAACCTTGAGCAGGAGATCCGTACAATTAAGGGCACGACGAAACATCAATGTGCCCATGTGCGTTTGTTGTCTGTGTGTGCTCAGGAGGGATGAGTAGGAAGCAGAGGCAGCCCCATAGAGGAGTCTCCTGTTTACATGGGCCCCTATGTAAATCACATTTGAGTCAGAGGGACTTGGGATGAGGAAGACCTGTATCCAAAAGATACATGATTGGTGGACACTCTCAGTCCTTCATCTTTTGATCTTTATTCCTCTCCAGTTATCTTCTGTTTGGAAATCACACTCCCAAGCCTAGCTGACTGAGCAGAGCACCCAGTTCAATGCTACGCCACTGTGGGCTACTACTCCCAGTCACAAGCGCTGTGGGCGTCTACTCCCCCATTCAGGGTGGCTTAGTATTTCTGACAATGCACCACTCCGGCAACAAAACCCCATGATTCTTCAGCCTTGTCTGATGATTTTCTGTTATCTAAGATGACACAGCAGATGTCATCCAAACTCCCCCAAGATGGAGGTACTTTTTATGTCCGTCACTCTGGGTGTTCCCTGTATAGAAATGAACTGCTTTTTGGGAGCGAGTCAAATGTTAGACGTACATCTCTATCAAAGTCATCCACACTCTCTGCAGTGGCAAAAACGTCCAGCTTCCCTGCCTTAACACTGGACAGTTCTGAGTAGGCTGCTCACTGGTGTCACTGTCTCCCACCTTACCACTCTGTCGATTAAAGATACTCTCAATAAGCCTTCTGCATGCCCAGGGTGTATCTTCAGGGGAATTCAAGCCAAGACAAGTGCTTTCTTTGTCTGCATTCTTCTTGGCCACACTGACCCCCAGGATTCACCCACCAGCTAACAGAGCACCATGTGGTCCAAAAACCTTGACTTTTCCCAGGTGGCTCTGACTTCAAGTCCCCATCAGGTAGCTAGGAGGTAATTTAAAAGAAAATTATTATTAAAAATCCATACAGTATATTCTGATCATGGTATCCCCTCCCCCACCCCTTCCCAGATCTTCTCCACCTCTCCACCCATCCAATTCAATGTCCCCCCTCTCTCTCCCTCTCTCTCTCTCTCTCTCTGTCTCTGTCTTCAGAAAACAAGCATACAAAACAAACACCATCAACGATAATAACATTGAAAAGGTACAAGAAACACATGGAAACACGAAAACAAACCCCATGGAAACACAAAATAATATACAAGCAAAAGACCAGTAAGATTAAAACAAACAAACAAGCAAACAAAAAATGAACAAACAAAGCCCTAACAAAACAATGAGACAAAAAATCTACAAAAACACCACTGAGTTTGTATTTATTTTGTCTTGGCCTTCTACTTCTGGGCATGGGGCCTCCCCTCAAGTGTATAGTCTGTGAAACTCCACTGGAGAAAAATAATTTTTCTTTAGCAGTTGATGATAGCTTCTTGGTTAGAGACGGGAGGCCATGTCCACCTCTGTCTCTCTGCCCTGGGACCCCATCTGGCTTGAACCTGTTGCAGGTTGTGTGAATGCTGCCACAGTCTCTGTGAGTTCATAGACATGTCAGTCTTGCTGTGTTTGGAAGAGGCTGTTTCCTTGGTGTCCTCCATCCCCGCTGGCTCTTACATTCTGTCTGCCTTCTCCTTAGCAGAGCTCCCTGAACCCCGAGTAGAAGAAATTGGTGGGACACCCAATTAGGACTGAGCGCTCCAGTGTCTCTCCTCCCCACCCCCATCTCCAGTTCTGGTTTTCAGCATTAGTTCCCATCTACTGAAGGAAGAGACGTCTCCGATAATGACTGAGACACAGATCTATGGGTGAAGCAGAATATCATTAAGAGTCATCTCACTGCTATGTTCCTTCAGCAGAGCAGTGGTATTTGCTTTTGCCCCTAGGTGTATGGCCTACGCAGTCTCAGATTCTCAGCCACCTGAGGAGCATCAGGCATGATCTCTGTCTTGTGAAGTGAGGCTTAAATTCATCTAGATAGTCATTGGTGACTCCTGAATTTGTGTCACAATTACAATAGTGTATCATGCAGGCAGGTCATAGCTGTAGATTGCTGGGTTTGTAGCTGGGTTGCTGGTTACCTTTGTAGGAGGTATTTGGTAGGACAGTCATGGTGGCTACAGGTGAGAGGGGAATGCAAATCCTGGCCCTGGTACTTTTGGGGATAATTCTGCCACCTTCTACATGAAGCCTTTTACCCCACTCACTTTTTGGAGGCAAGCAAAAGTCATACAAAAGAATGTTCAGGAAAAGCGTCCATCAGGAAAAGCATATGCTGTATGTTTTTCATTGAAAAGAAAGCATGATAGTCTAGAATTTGCTGGGTCTGATCTTTCCAAAATAATAGCAGTTAAGAGGATACCACAGAGAGTCGAGGACACAGAACCAGGCATAGATGTATTGACCTGTAAATAAGGAGCAGGGTGGGAGTGGGGTGGGAAAGAGGGTACACTATATGAGCCTGATGACATAGACACAGGGGAAGCCTAAAAGTCACATCAGATGCTTGACTTCTTCTTTCTTTGGCACACACAACAGACGCCTGCTGTCATCTCCTGTAAAAAAAAAAAGGGGGGGGGTTATTTTGGTTCACAGTCTCACTGTGGCAAGGGTCTATGACAGAGTAAACCTGTTCACCTTGTGGTTGGGAGGCAAAAAAAGAAGCAGAGGAAAGGGTTTCCATCCTACCGTCTTCTATAAGGGCATGTCTCAACTCCCTTAAAGATTCTATCTCCTCCCAGTTGACCATACCTTGAACACTTGGGTTTTTGAGGGAACTTTAAGACCCATACTATAGCTGTATGTCATGAAGAAAGGGTGAGAAAGAAAGGTAGCAGGATTGTTTCACCTTTTTTAAATCTCTTTAGACTTGGGAAGATGGCTTCATGTTTTACCTCCACTAAATGTCTTTAGACCTGGGACAATGGCCCCATGGCTAACACACAAACATGAGGATTTCCATTTGACTCACCAGAGCCCGAGCAAACCCAGGAATTATAGCGCACAGTTGTTATCCCTGGGGCTCCTCTGTGAGATGGGAGCTTGTCCTGGGTTCATTTTTGCTGCTGTGATAAAACACTCCAACTGAAGTAGCTTAGGCGAGAAAATGTTTATTTTAGTTCATTATTCCAGATTCTAATTCTAGTTTGTTGTTTTGGTGGGAGGAACTTGAAGCAGTGTACCATATCACATCCATACTCAGAAGTAGGAAGAAATGAATTAATGTATTCATCCTTACAACTCAGCCTACCTTTACCACTCTTATACAATCTAGGACCCAAACCTAGGGTAGGTGCCACTCACAGTGGGCTGTCTTCTTCCTGCATCGATTGACATGATCAAGGCAATTGCCACAGACATGCCCAATCTGATGAAACACTCCACGTTGACATTCTCGTCCCGAGTGATTTAGATTGTGTCAAGTTGACAATTGAAACTATCACAAAGATGAAGACAGAAGAATCTCCAGAAATTCAAGCTCCACCTGGCTTAGTGTATAACAAGCAAAGGGAGAGTCTGTCTCAAATAAAGCAGGTAATAAGGACTGCCTTAGTCGGGGTTTCGATTGCTATAATAAAGCACCATGACCAAAGCAACTTAGGGAGGAAAGGGTTTATTTGACTCACACTTCCACATCACTGTCCACTGTCTGTCATCAAAGGAAGTCAAGACAGGAACTCAAATGGGACAGGAACCTGGAGGCAGGAGTTGATGCAGAGGCCATGGAGGGGTGCTACTTGCTGCCTTGCTCCCATGGCTTGCTCAACCTGCTTTCTTATAGAG
>JANHMN010000006.1:3656857-3659357 GCA_030674055.1 Rhabdomys pumilio | reverse complement strand
CCAGCCCTGGTCCTAACCCCCTGTAACAAGAGGTCACTTCAGAGAGGGCCCTTCAGTGCCTTGATCTGTGTGTGTGTTTGGGGACTGGGAAGCAAAGGAAAAGGATGTCACTTCCCAAATCAGCTCACTTGTTTCTTCCCAGGGCTATCACTACAGCCAGGACTGTTCAAAGTCCAGCTGAACACAGCACTGGACTACCATGCACTCTGAACTTCATGTTCTACCTGAGATCATGTTCTGGTAGTAAACGGATGAATTGTAGTCTAGTTAAATATACCAGAGAGCTTTTTGACGTGGGAAGGTTTATGGTCAGTCAACATTATATTAAGAGTGACCTGCAAGTGTGGAAGCTAAAGGTTAAACTCGGGAAGACTGGCCTGTAAGACTGATGTCTGAATAACAACAGCAACTGGGTTCTTTGATGAAAGAAAACCACTTTCATGGGAAATCTGCTAGAAAAACAACAAAGAATCCACTTGAAATTTGGGGAGGTAGCTTAGGCAGTTTGTCCCTGCCCTGCAAGTGTGAGTTTCATCCCCAGACCACATATAGAAGTGTGTGTGTGTGTGGGGGGGGGGGGGGTACATGCTTTTAATCCAGCACTGGAGAGACAAAAACAGGCATATCTTTGGGATTCATTGGCATTATTGGGAAGCTCCAGACCTGTGGGAGTCTCAACAAACAAACAAGCAAACAAACAAATGAACAGCTAGAGCATCTTGAGGCATGGAACTTAAAGTTATCCTCTGGACTCCAAAAGCATGTAAACATGTGCGTACATGCACGTGCACATATGCACCGATCAATTCAGGATACAGTGGAGAGGAAACCCCCGACAATATTTTCTGTACCTTACTGTGTGTAACAACTGTTCTCGAGGCAAACAAACAAATCGACTACACAGCTGCTACTTAGTTTCAAATGTCAGCTTGCCACAATTTAGCACAGCTGAGCGGGAACCCCAATGGAGACATGGTCTTGAGCTCCTCAGCTGAAATGGAAAGCCTAAAGGTGGGTGGTGACTTGCGGTAGCAGCCCAGGTAACAGAAGAACACAGGGAAGGAGGATGGCTTGCCTTTACCTCACCTGGCCTCTTTCTTGTCTGGTGATTTGCCTGCTGCTGCCTTCAGTGAAAATGGAACCTGCATTTCCAGGCTTCCAGCATTGGTGGGGTAAAGGCAGCGGGGTGAGAGAGTTAACAAGTCCTTTTAAATGTCAAAGCCCACCCCAGGTGACAAGGCAGAAATGACACCTCAAACAAGGCAGACTCCTAACTCTCCCCAGAGATCCACCAACTGGGGACCAAGTGTTCAGACATAGGAGCCTATAGGGACCATCCTCATTCAAACCCACGGCAAGGTATGCAGTCATGTGGAGGACTCGGGAGGATTCCAGACTCACTTATAGCATCTGTTCCCTGAGAACCAAATCCAGTCTGACTTGACCTACCATCAGGTGGCACTGCCCCACTGATGAGGATGGCTCTGGTATCCCAGTGACCTCCCTGGAATCCCTAGCTCTCACTTCACCACCCACCACCACATTGCTCCCAGAATACTTTACTGTCGTGGTCTAGAAAGATGCCGCTTGCTGGTGTGGATTGATTGAGTAGAACTTCTAACACAAATGCCCAACTCTTACCTTCATGGCCAACCTCAGGGCACACTGAGTTCTGCAGGAACTATCAGTCCTTCCACAAAAAGCTTACTCGCTCAACACCAGGACCTAATTCAGTGCGCTTCACTGGAGAAAGCTGGAGTTTAATTTTTCTTTATTGCTATGCAGCAGAATGCCACCAACAGGGTGGTTTATAATGGTAGTCACCGATAAGTTTATATTGTGTGACTGGGATTCTCACCGGGGTCTTACAGGTCAGTGTGAGAAACAGGCTACATTATTTTTTTCTAATTGTATGTTGAACATATTCTGCTTTGCCACAATCCCTTTGTCTTCTCTCCCCGGTCTGCTTAGTCTCCTACTTGCAAGGCATGGGCATGTACGGGATGCTATGTTGCTACATATAATCTAGGGGCCACAGATGAGAGGAAGCATGGTATCTGTCTTTCTGAGACTGGCTGACTTCTCTTAACCTGATTATTTCTAGTTACATCTATTTTTTTTCTTCAAATGACATAACATAATTCTTCTTAATGTTTGAAAAACAATGCATTGTGGGGGCTGTAGAGATGGCTTGGTAGTCAGGAGCACTGGCTGCTCTTGCAGAGGACCAGGGTTCAGTTCCCAGGATGCATGTGGTGGCTCACAACCATCCTAAACTCTTGTTCTCGGGGTATCTGATGCCCTCTTCTGACCACCAAGGTCACCAGACATGCTTAGTGTTAGCACTGTTAACATCCCTTCTAAGCTCCACCCAACAGTTACCTAGCAACAACCAGGTAGGCCTGGCTTGCTATAAAAGGGACTGTTTGGCCTCTCCCTCTCTCTCTGACCTTTCTCTCTCTCTCTCTCTCTCTCTCTCTCTCTCTCTCTCTCTCTCTCT
>JANHMN010000006.1:3631493-3656847 GCA_030674055.1 Rhabdomys pumilio | reverse complement strand
TCTCTCTCTCTCTCTCTCTCTCTCTCTCTCTCTCTCTCTCTCTCTCTGTGTGTCCTTCTCTGTCCCCTCTCTTTCTCTGCCTCACTCCCTTCTCAACCCCTCCTTCCCATATCCCTAAATAAACTCTTTTCTATACTAGACCCATTGTGTATGTGAATGTCTCAGTATGGACCTGCTGAGACATCCTCTCCCACATACCATATTGCGTTCTACAAAACATATCATTTGTGGTGCACACATAATATATGGGACAGCACACACACACACACACACACACACACACACACACACACAAATTAAAATAAAACAAAAAATTTTAAAGCTTTTGTAAATCTATTGTATGTATAAGCTATGTTTTCTCTATTCATTCTTCTGTGGTAGACATATAGGTTGGTCCTTCAGGCTCTTTCTCTCTATCTCTCTCTCTCTCTCTCTCTCTCTCTCTCTCTCTCTCTCTCCATATATATATATATATATATATATATATATATATATATATATATATATAGTTTGTTTATTTTATGAGTACACTGTAGCTGTCTTCAGACACACCTGAAGAGGGCATCGAATCCCATTACAGATGACTGTGAGCCACCATGTGGTTGCTGGGAATTGAACTCAGTACCTCTGGAAGAGCAGTCAGTGCTCTTAACTGCTGAGCCATCTCTTCAGCCCAAGGCTATATGCTTAATAGGAAATAATAACCATCACCCCCTTTAAAGGTTCTAACAGGGCTATAGGGTGCCGTGGGTTGCATGCTGTAGTGAGGGAGCTACTCCATTGTAATTCAGAGTCAGGGATATGGAATCTTTATCTGAGTCTCAGCTAAGATTGGTTTACCAAAGGTTCTTCCATTTCCTCTGGTCAACCTTGCTCTGTGATATAACTGACGCTTGGGAGTGCTATTTCATGACAGTCACAGGTCTCAGCATTGTGACTTTAGTGTCCCTAAATGCTTATCATGGGAGCCTTTGTCTCCAGTGTGGTGACAGAGCCTTGAAGGGTAGGGCCATATGGGAGGAAATTCAGTCTTCACAAATGAGATGGGTATGGTTCTTGCTAAACCTTCTTAAATAATGAAAGAGCTAATTACTGCAAAAGAGCAAACCTGGCCCCCGAGTCCCTTGCTTCCTGGCCTGCCATGTGTGGCCATACCTGAAAAACAAAAATCTACATTTTTAAAAAGTTTCCAGATGTGCTGGGGTGACGGTGGCATTTCCTGGTCTGCTTTTGTGGATGTCAGGGCAAACTGCAAAAGTCCCCACAAATTGTCGGGGGGGGGGTAGGGGGAGAGGCACAGCAGGGGTGGGGGCAGGGTGGGCTCCTGCTGCCCTCACAGTGGCTACTTCTCTGAGCTGGAGATCTGAAATAACAACAGAGTGATCTCCACTGATCTCAGAAAGGGTCTAACCTCTAACTGTCCTTCAGGAAATGTGACACCAGAGCTCTGAAAACTGCCTTGAAAGGAAATCTAGGACAGGGAGACAAGCAAGTGACCCAGGAGTCCTTCCTGGTCAGTTACTGTTAGTTTCCTTTGACTTTCTTGCTAGCACTTTCAGAACTGTGTTCATGATAGTGTGTGCTCTAAGGATGACCTCGCTGTGCCATGAGTGTGTAACTGTGTGCGTGCTAATGTGTGCTCTAGTGAGGAATAGCTGGCTGTACTGTGAGTCTTCCCCTCTAGATTCAGGAGTGGTCACTGTAGTCATAGTAAGAGACTAGTGTCATAACGGGGTCAGACTGAGGAAGGGGTCAGGGGTTCTTTTGGTTTTTTGAAAGGTGATTTTATTAAAAAGAAAAACAAGAAAAAGGTGATGAGGCCAGAGCATAGGTTAGTTCATCCAGAGCACAGGTTAGTCCATGTGGGCCTTCAGCATCCTGATGGTGATCTTGTCTTTCTCAGTGATGTGGATGATGATGCCCATACCTGATATGGCAGTCCGGTCCACAGTATTCAGCATGGCCTGAGAAATGGTTTCAAACAGGTGCTCTGGATCCATGTCAGGCTCCCAGAGAGACTCACACATCCTGTACATTTGTTCCGAGCAGGTACCACTGACTACAAAGTCATCAGTCACCATGGGGCAGCCAGTGAGGTCCAGAGAGCAAATGAAGGGCTTAAAGGTCTTCGGGTCCAGGTCAGCAATGACAGGCTCTGTGTAGTAGGGACCAAACCGTTTCTCATACAAGAGGTTGGCCACTGTGCCCTTGGGGGTGTAAGGCTTGATCTGCCCACCTTCCTTCAACTCATACAGGTTCAGTCGGAACTTGAGATGCCAGGCAACTGTCTGGACGTCAGTGGCTAGGCCGGCCAGGCCTACGCAGAGCCTGTCACCCATGGGAAAGATCTTCTGGAAGTTTGTGGTCGCCATCTGGGCCTGGATTCCAAAATGCCTGTCTGCAGTGATAGCCACACAGTTCTTTCCCTTCATGGCCACGACGGCCCCTCCATTATAGGACATAATAGACGTGATTGCGATGTAGTGGGAGCCTGAAGGTCACCGAGTAGCCTGCAAACCGGCTCTGGCTTTCTCAGGACCCGGGTCAGGAGTTCTTATGAGGGACTTTCACAGAGGGACTCTGACCTTTGAACTCCTTCCCCAACATGTGGGCAAGAATAGACTTCACCAGAATTCTAGCACTTTCAACTGGACCATGGACCTGTCCATTCCCAACACTGTGGAGAGTCAACTCAGTTTATAAACATGTGATAGCACCACAAACAGATTGCCATAGGCCACTAAAAAGACTTTCTCATTAATTTATCTCTAATAAAACAAGACAAAGATTATCTGAAGTAAAATGTTTTGTTTTATATAAGCATCTATTATTTATGTTATAAATTTCTAAAACAAAAATTTAATATTGATAGCTTATAAAGACGAGTTCTGATTTTTTCTCCCCAAAATCAATATGATTCGTGAGCTCAGGATGTTATAAATGAACTATGAAAGGAAAATGTTATTTATTGATGACATGTCAGCCAAGATGATGCTATTATCTACTGAAGATATGAGAGCCAATAGAATCTGTGCCCAGCCATTACCATTATAACCCAGTGCTCTAAATAAGTTGTGACTCTGAAGGAAAGAAATCAAGAGCTGGAAGGAGCCCTCTGTAGAAGGACCAAAGGCTAAAGAGGGGGGCCACTTGGGAGTCTAGAGCATGAGTCTGAGTCAGAGGTCAGGGTCATCTCCTGACCGCTGGATCCAGGGAATCTGTGAAACCGAGCTCCACACTTCAACATCTGAGGTCTCCATGAAAATTCTAGGAACTCTGACTGAAGTAGATAGACTTGACTTGCTCTGATTGGCCTCGACCTCATACTCGATGAGCCACATACTGAAGTACAGTCAGCACCTGGGGAAGCTGAGCACAGTCCAGCATTGTGGAATGTGTCAGGATAAACACTTAAAGTATGAGTGCTGTACAGCATTCTATCTCATCTAAATAGTATCCCAACCAAAATAAAACCATAACCAATCCGTGGCTCCCACTGGTCCCTAAGTAAATCAAGTGGTGTGTGTGTCAGGAAACCTGGCATAGTAAGTGCATGCAGATTAAAGTTGACTTTGTGATTTTTTTCATGTAAGATGATTTCTGATGCTCATCATCTGTGACCTCACCTACCCCCAATGCCCTGACCCCCTATCATTGAAGTGTCGTGTATGACTTGGTGCTCTCCCAAGCTCTTTGGACTTAATGATGCTATAAAATGGCTCCACATCATCATGCTAGGACAGCCTCCTTACTGGGCTGGAGGGCTATAGCCTGTGACGGCACTAGGAGGTGGTGGATAAATGGAAACATGAGTCTCCCTTGTGGCCAGTAGGTTCTCCAGGCACAGGCTATCCTACTGAGAACTCTCCTCTGCCTTTTCATTCTCATCCCAAAAGAGGTTGGAGTGAAAACTTCATAATTTGAGCTTAGGAGAAAGTGCATACATCACAGAACACATTATGAATATAGAAGTACCGCACACCCCTTTCACCCCTCCTGCCTTCCTGACCCCTCCCCCATCACCATTTGTACGATGATAAAACTGAAGGTTTTATTTGCCCAGACTGTCAAATGTTCCTTAAGAGCATGAATGAAATAAACATCAATTTCATTAATGAGAAACAATGTAGGTTTTGTTTCTTTAAAAGACAGTGCATTTGTCTCAAGAATACCACCTGGGAACCTACATAAATGAAAACAAATAACGTAAAATACCCAGCAGTTTCATGAGTGAAAACGTTCAGAATGGCAGCATCAAGAAATGAGGAACATAGAAGCATTCTCAGAAGATTATAATGGATGGCTGTGGTGATGGATTATTCTGCCTTAAAGCATAAAACCCATGGGGATTGTATTTGTGTAAAAAAAAAAAAAAAAAAAAGTCAGAAATCAATACCCAGGAGTAAGAGCCAGGTACTGAGTTCATTCTGATATTACAGTCAAAGAAATCTCTAGAGGTCCAGAAACTGAGAGACTACTGAGGTATTTAGGTTGCTGCTATCAGACAAGGTATAAGGGGAAAGGGACTGTGAATATTTTGTGGCTGATGCTGCAGTGTAGTAATTATCAAGTTGAGATCTTTTAGGGGGAAATACACACCCGATCTGTCCTTAGAGCAGCCACAGCTACCTAGATGAAGTAGCACTCTTAAGAACATGCGTGATACAGAAGGCCACATGAGCTATGACACTCTTGAGGGCATATTCCTACTAGGGAGGTCCACAGAGTCAGAAAGAAGACTGGCAGCTGCCCAGATGGACCCTGGGTAGGAAGATAGCACTTCCCACTTATTTTGGAGTGTGTCTTAGTTAGGGTTTTACTGCTGTGAACAGACACCATGACCAAAGCAACTCTTTTTTTTTTGTTTTTTTTGGTTTTTTTGAGACAGGGTTTCTCTGTGTAGCCCTGGCTGTCCTGGAACTCACTCTGTAGACCAGGCTGGCCTCGAACTCAGAAATCCGCCTGCCTCTGCCTCCCAAGTGCTAGGATTGAAGGTGTGCGCCACCACCGCCTGGCCAAAGCAACTCTTATAAAGCACAACATTTAATTGGGGCTGCTTACAGGTTCAGAGGTTCAGTCCATTATCATCAAGGAAGGAACATGGCAGCATCCAGGCAGGCATGATGCAGGAGGAGCTGAGAGTTCTACATCTTCATCTGAAGACTGCTAGCAGGATACTGGCTTCCAGGCAGCTAGGATGAGGGTCTTAAAGCCCACACCCACAGTGACACACCTACTCCAACAGGGCCACATCTTCTAATAGTGCCACTCCCTGGGCTGAGCATAGACAAACCATCACAGAGTGTCACAAAGGCTTTTCATCTAGATGGATGTCACGGTTACACAATATTGAAAAAACAGTAGGTGCTACCGAATTTCCAGATTCAAAATGATTAGCATTATGTCATATGATGTGTAAAGCAATAGCTGTTTATCAAAGATTTTAAGTCGATGTCTGCCTAGACCCCACCCCAGTACATTGGGATTTTACTGTGTTAAGTTTCCAGGCAAGTATGACAGACAATGGGGGGGGGGGGTGAATGGAGCACTGCCATGGCCGCCTTCTTTGCCATGCTAAAAAGGAGGCCCCATGAAAGCAGCATCCTACCAGGACTGCAGCGTGTGCTTGGAGAGTGTCAGTCATTGGTAGTGAACTGGTGGGTACCAGGCATGTGCCTCTTGTGACTATGCCTTCTGAGCTTGCAGCCTTGCTGACAATCCTCAGGGAAAGGCTCTGCTTTAAATGTACTGTGGACCATGTCCGAACATCCCACAAGGCCAGGCAGGCACTTGGCCTACAGCTTTGATTTTCCTGCATCGTCTGCTTCTGTGTGAGGCATGGCCCAGCACCATTATTTTAGGGGAGATTGCCTCAGTGACGGCCCTGAACTGAGATAAGAGATGCCCGGTCTTTTTGAGTGCCTGGAACAAAATTTTCAGATGAGTTTTCCCCCCGTTTTGGAATCTCTGTCTAGACTTTCCCAGCTGGACATCCCTAATCCAGATATTGCAAATCTGAAATGTCCCAGAATTACAGCTGTCATGTTGAATCGGGGATGCTCAACTATGTTTTTATCAAAACCGCTAAGGATTGGCTGACTTAGTCTGCATGCTGTCTTTGGATGGTCTTTTGACCCAAGCCCAATTTCTCCCACTTACATTCATTGGCCTTCGGGAGATGAAGGGGTCTGCAAACACTGAGAGCAGTTCAAAGGTAACTCCATTTAACCAGCTGCTGGTGAGGCCCTGGAAATACAAAAGGCTCCAAAGTGTTAAAGCCCAGGGCCACAGGGACACAAAATGACACAAAGGACAGCCCCAAAGAGAAGACAGGACAGCCAGGGACTCCTCACCTTGGGCTCATTTATCCTGTCCAGAGGTGAAGTGTGCTAGCAAGAAAAATGCTTGCTTTGGCTAAGGGGGTCTTAAAGATAATAGGACCCTTTTCTCCGTTGGTTGTATCAACTTACAAAGAATTTCTGGCCTGATGTTTTTCTTTTAGGACACTGTGACTAATAATTTTAGGACCATCACTCCAAAACATCTATTTATTTTTTTCCGGGAATTTGTCCTTGCCAAAATTGAAAAGGGAAGCGTATGCACATTAGGATAAGGTTTTCGCCTTTTGTTCTTAGAAATATGGAAAATGAGAGCGGATCAAAAGGCCTGGTAATACCACTTCTCCTTTCACTCGGGAGGTCTCACGTTTCCCCGCTCAGGGTGTGAAATGCCTTATATTTCCCCTGTTTCCTTTTTTTCTCTTTCCACAATGACTGCAAGTGCAGGAACGTGAATAAAGCCCTTCCCCACCACACACAGCCATCTCCCACCCCCGCCAGCTTTCAGGGCCCTGACCTCCCTGGTGCCCCTAAGGGCCTGGTGCCTGTCTAGCCAGGCCCCACAGCTGCCCGGTGCTGGAGAAAGGAAAAGCCCAAAGCCCAGAACCTCCTCTCAGTGGTCTTCCTCCACCATCATTGTCCTCCACAGTGTCCCCCTCCACTGTCCTCCTGAGTACTCCTCCAGCGGGGTCATGCAGCCCAGGCACACCAGGGCCTTCCCAGCTCGCATCCCTGAGACCCCCATTTCTATGCACCCTGGAAAGGGTGATTAATTTAAAGTGAGTGGAGTCTGTTTCTTTAAGACAAGCTCATAAATCGTGAAAGATCACCACTTCTTTTCAAAAGCCTCTCCGCGGTCTGAGTCTCCCTTCTGGGTCAGTAAAGTCATTGAAGCTTTAACGGCGTGCCATGGCAGATTACACGATACAGCCGTCCCAGCACCGTGAAAATTAAGTTATGCCCCGTGTCAGCAAGGGGCTTTGCCCCTTTCTTTTCCCTCCCCTCCCCCACCAGGCTCCTTTCTGCTGTGTTCCTTCCCACCCAACGCTCACCCTCCACCAGCCTTGCTCTTTTCCCCCTCTCTCTCCCGCCCTCCTTCTCTTCTTCTCTTTCCCTCCTTCTCTCTCCCTCTCTTTCCTTCCTGAGTTGCCTCCTAGAAGGCCAGCCCCTTCTGCCCTTTCACAGTCCCGCTGGGAAGTGCACATCCCAGAAGAGGCAGAAGTTGGCCCACAGGCGGCTATGCTTTGAGCTTCAGCTATTGAGACCTAGTAAATGGAGCTGATGGGTTTGGCTTTCAGAGCAGAGCCAGCAAAATGGTGCCTTTTGTTCTCACCCCCCTCCACACACACACACATGCACACATGCACACATCCCAGCTTCTTTCTCTCCCTCTTCTACCTCCTCCTCTTCTCCCTCCCTCTCAGATCTGACCTGAACCCTCCAAATCAACTCACTGGCCCAGAACCAGGCAGCATCCTCCTGAGCTTGCAAAAGACCACCGCTGCTCCCCTAGCTTCCCCTGTGTTCTATGCAAAGCCCGGTGTGCTTGGTGGAGACCCTTCACCTCTGCCCCAGGTCAGGAGAAGTGGACAAACCAGAATATCCCTCAAAAGTACCTGTGCCTCTGGAAGGAAGGAAGGGCTTGTGGGGAGAGGCCGCCCCCAACAAACCATACCATGTATGTCACCAGTACCCCATCACTGAGCTACCCAGCATGCATAACAGGTATCCACACATACACAGCCTCTCAACAACCCCAATAGTTCCTTAGCACTGAGCAAGCCATCAGAGAGGAAGAAAAATTAACCCCTAAATATGATTTATATAGGGGTCTCTGCTTTTTCTTCCATGATTTATTTTTGCTATTTTAAATCACATACGTGTGTTTGTGTGTGTATGTGGGAGTGGATGTGTACATGTGTGGGTATGTGCACGTCACTGTGTCAGCAGAGGCCAGAGGCATCACAATCCCCTGGAAGTGGAGTTATGTGTTATTGTGAGCCATCCGACATGCATGCTGGGAACTGGACTCTATATTCTGGCAGGCAGTCTATACTCCTATGCTGAGCCACGACTCCAACCCTCCAGCCCTCCAGATGTTCTAAGAGTCCTACAAGTCTACGTATTCTACATGGCTTCTTTAGACTGTTCTTCTCACCTCCTGGACCCCCCAGTCATATCCTCCAGGCAGTTTTTCTTGTAAAATTAGGTCTGAGAGTAGAATATAATCACTACACAGAGTAGATGCAACTTTGTAACATTGATGTAATAATCAGGGCACAGCAAACAGAAAGGCTTTTCAGAATCTCACTTAACCAGAATGAGAGAGTGAGTGAGAGGAGGAGTCTCACCACTAAAGCAATGAAGCCTTTGCCCACAGCTCTTCTTTGTCACTGGTTGTCCCATGAAACTACCCACTCTGCTCTTCCGATCTGTGCATGCACCATGCATGACTGCCACAGAAGAGCCCAGACTAGAGAGTGATCACCAGAGGACTGAGGTAGAGAGGAGGATCCTACACCCAGAATTTCTACTTACACCAAATTGCATGACCCACACCTAGCTCCAGACTGTACCGTGTGACTCTGCTGTCTATTTTTCTACCCATTTCTAGTTATTAGCCCAGGTCTAGGGAAGTCACATACAGCTGTCTTTTGACATGCACAGTGGGATGTCAAAATTCCATGATTTCCTGAAGAAGCCCCAGTGTTTTATATAAAGGGACAGACTGTGGGCATATAATCCTCTTATATCCTTCAGCTTGCAGGTTACTGATATCTAATGTAATGTGTTTATGTACCTTTTTACATTGATTAGGGAATAAGAAGAAGAGGAAGAGGAGAGGAGGAAGAAAAGAAGAGGAGGAAGAAGAAGAGAAGGAAGAGGAAGAGGGAGAGGGAGAGGGAGAGGGAGAGGGAGAAGAAGAAGAAGAAGAAGAAGAAGAAGAAGAAGAAGAAGAAGAAGAAGAAGAAGAAGAAGGCTTATACATGTTTAGTTCAGTTTTTAAAATATTTTCTGTTTTTTTTTTTTTTTTGGTTGATCAAACCCTCAATGTTGAATATACAGATATGAAAGATAAATTTATTTGTAATGATCCAATATCTCCTGGATTAGAAACACAGTGTATTTAAGGGTATGCAGTACTTTTATTGGGTGATGCATACCACCCAATAAAGTTGATAGTAACACAGGGAAAGTGCAAAACCTGAGAGTATAACACTATTTAGTCAGTTGCTACAGGGAGCAGCTGATTCGCAATTCAACTGGGTTGTACAGGCCAGCTGGAGTCATCCATGACAGCTCGTGGAGACAGGAGGACTCCAGTACTTGGGCCCATGCTCTTGGTGTGTTAGCTAATGTGGACAGGAAGCTACAGGAACGTTGATTTTAGCCACTGCTCAACAGAGAGTCGCATGTCACCACAGATGCCTGTGTGGACACTTCCACAGTAAAGGGGCCAGAGAGAAGCAGGGGAGCTTTGACCGAGGCAGCTGAGATCCCTGGGAATATTGGTTTGCCAATGACTTTAGAGGCCTGTGGTTCATATGATTAGATTACCAGGGTTTTTCTCATGATGGCGAAGTTAGAGGACAAGACACACTCTGTGGATGCCACCATGTGTGTTTGCTTGGCTTTTCTCCTCTCCCGTGGAATCGCCCTTAGGTAGCTAATAGCCAATAACTTCTACAGGAAGTCATGGAAACAACCCACTGTGGATGTCAAATGACAACTATATGTGGCTTCCCTAGTCCTGGGATGATAACTAGAAATGGGTAGAAATAGAGACAAAGTCACAAGGCACTACATTCCTGAAGCAGCAGGTATTTTTCTTATATTACATGATATATGCAAACTGGAGCTACCCAACTGTCAGCTTCAACACACACACACAGACACACACACAGGCACACACACGCACACACAGGCACACACAGGCACATACACGCACACATACAAACACACACACACATACAAACATACACACACACAGACACACTCAGGCACACACATGCACACATACAAACACACACACATACAAACATACACATACACACACACAGAGACACACACACAGGCACAGGCACACACACATGTGCACAAACACACACGCACAAACATACACACATGTACACATACAAACATACACACGCACATACACACATAGACACACACACACAGGCACAGGCACACACACACACACATACATACAAAGACACACACACAAACATACACACATACACATACAGAGAGACACACACACAGACACACAGGCACACACACACAGGCACACACACATACATACACGCACACATACAAACAAACACACACAGATAGACACACACAGACACACACAGGCACACACACAGACACACACACAGAGACACTCACACAGACACACACAGGCACACACACGCACATACACATGCACACATGCAAACACACACGCGCACGCACACAGAAGTGCACACACATATACACATGCACACATACAAGCATACACACACAGGCACACACACACACACAAACATACACATGCTCACATGTACACACACACACTTTGAGCTTGAGATGGCATTGAAGCCCATCCTGCCGTAAATGGAGCAAATGACCAGTGACTCTGTGACACCTGTGAGGCTCTGACTAGTGCCTTCTTTGCATCTGAAAGCGGGCTCTGCAGAGGCACAAGGGCTTGGAACAGAAATGCTGGAGGAGCCCAGTGCCATCTGCTTCTCCTTCACCTAGGCTCTTCCTGCTCATGGACTTGGTTTTTGCGGTAGATAATCCAGCTTTTGGAGTAGCACATAGCTTCAAGAATAACCCTGTCTTGTAGTGTGAACAGAGAACACAGTATACACAGTGTTTTCCTCTACAAACTGTAAAAGAAGGAAACCCAGCTTCTCAGAATGAGCAGCAGCTGCCAGAGATTGATAACCCTTGAAGGTACAGCGATGTTTGAGGCAGGATTATGCAAAATGTTTGTTTTGATGGTAACTCAAACGATACATATAGAGCACAATTTTTTAACCCAAAATCTCAAAGCTATGGTTGAAGAAACTTACCGTGCCCATCTATTTGTCTCCCACAGAAACATCCAAGCCAATTCCTGCAAGTTACTTTTGAGGGGGCTTACTTTTGATACTCCAGAAGAGAAACAGTAGTTTGGCTTCAAGTTTCTTTTCAGCAAACCCTGTTCTCATTTGTATTTGCTGATCCATATAGAGAACGAGAGTATTCTGTCACTAATGGACAGCAACAGTCGTGGCAAGGTTGGCATAGAACAAGCAGCCTCCTCCCTGTCTTGTTCCAGTGTAAGTGCTGATATAATTTGTGGGGAGCCGATGATGCTGGCACCTGACACTCGTAAGTAAACAAGTAAAACTGCAAATGTGCAGTGGCAAAGGACCGCCTAATCACCGCCCAACCCTGGGCGTCACATGGGAATTTGAGCAAGCAGCCAATCAGATATGTCCACCCCACCCTAGGGTGTATATAAAGCAGCGCCATGTTAGATCTGGCCTCTCCTCCTCCACGCATGGGAATAAACACGTGCTGCAGAAGGATCCTGTGTGCCCGCGTGTGTTCTTGCCGGCGAGACGATTGCGCGGGTCACAATAATTTGGTTAAAAGAGCAGAGAGATGCGCTGGGCCCTGGTGAGGTAGAGCCACCAAGACACTTTGAAAGATCCCAATCTGGTAGCTCTAAGGCAGCAAGACTTGGGCCCCATCTGGTGAAAACGAATTAAAAAAAAAAATCTTTTTTTCTTTCAAGGATTTGATTCCCACAAAGGCCTGACCTGACGTGTGCAGGTCTGTGGAGGATTGCCAGAGGTTTGTCGTAGGTGTGGGGACTGACCGTGTATGTATACGTATGCTTTACCAGAGGATGGCCTACAAAGAGATAAGAGACGGGAGTGGGGTGAGGGAATGAGACTCAACTGAATTGTGCAGCAGAGTGGTGCTTTTGTAACTTTTTGCTGGAGAGGGAAAAGAGAGAGCATGCATGCCTATAAGGAATGGTATCTCCTGCAAAAGCCATCTTCCAAGTCACTTTGCCTTATTCTCCCTGGGGTGGGGGGACGCTTCAGATGCTTCCAGGTGATGTAATGGTGTCATTAGTGAGAGGCATGTTAAGTATACATAGGAGAGAAACTACATCCGAAACAAAATGTGCAGCCCTGAGAGACAGTACACAGAGAGAAGGTGAAGGGTGTGTCCTGTTTGGGCCTCTCAGATCAAGTGTAACTAATTTTTTTCAAACGCCTAATCTTTTTTTTTTTTCTTTTGGTTTTTCAAGACAGGATTTCTCTGTGTAGCCCAGGCTGTCCTGGAACTCACTCTGTAGACCAGTGTAGACCAGGCTGGCCTTGAACTCAGAAATCCACCTGCCTCTGCCTCCCAAGTGCTGGGATTAAAGGGGTGCGCCACCACTGCCCAGCTCAAACGCCTAATCATAATGATGGTTCTTAAACACCTTTACCTCCCTTTTAGTCCACCACTCACCAGAGATAGTGGGGAAAAATACAGGGGGCTGGGGGGAGAAGTGGACCTGTTTAGAAAGGTTCTTTGGAGTGACTCCCATCTGCATTGTGGGAAATCTGCGGTTCAGTGCACAGGTCAGCAGCGGCAGCTTGATCCATTCACAAACAGTTCACAGATACACCAGCAGTCCAGTTTGTTAGAACTGGGATGGCAAACACGAATCAGCAGTGGTGAAATGACCTAGCAGAGACAACCAGGCCTCAGCCTCAACACAAGTCATAAGAGGGACCAGGAGGAACAACACCAGGATGTGCCTGGTGTTCTCAGATGTGCCTCTCTCAGCAAAATGAAGATCAGCAAAGAGGCGACACCAACAAATGTTGCACAGCTAGCTCTGTTAGTGAGTTAGTGAGCCTAGCCCAGCCTCCTCCATTATCTGTCAAGACCTATTTATACTCTCCAAACATCCTGTGTCCTCCGTGGGTCTTGCCTCAGGATGTGCATCTGTCTCAGCTGACACCACTCTACAATCATCCCAAGTCTGTGGAAGCGGCAAGAAACTGCAGCACACCACCAGAAGTTTTTTTGTGCATTTCTCTCTGTGGAGTCCAGACAAATGCAGCTCAATTACACAATGTAAGGTGGACCAATACATGCATGTCGTTAGCAAAGAATCCTTCATTACATGTCCCTTTGCGTGCTTGCTTTAGCAGAACACCCTTCCTCCTGTGTCTGCTTCAGCTAAATGTTCCTTCAGGAGTCTGCCTCAGTTGTTTTATCTGTGCCCACTTCAGGAAAACACTCCTTCATGTGTTTGCCCCAGCGAAACACCATCCAGCTGACTTTCCAAAGAACAAGAACACTTAAGTTTCTATTTCAATCAAGGCTTATTTTTATTTTACATATGTGAGTATTTGACCTACATGTATGCATGTGTACCACATATGCCAGTGTTTATAGAGGCGAGAAGAGGGCACTGGATTCGCCTGGACCTTGAGTTACAAGTGGGTGGATGCTGTGATTACCATTGTGTGCTCTTCAGGGTTCCTTTGAGAGGGTGATTACATGAATCCCAGCCACATTTATGAAAAGGAAAACAAATTGTTGGAGAAATTTGGGAAGAGGGAGCCTCAGTTGAGAACAATCAACAGATTGGCCTACAGACAAGCCTCTGGGCATTCACATGATTAATGAATGGGTTGGTGGGCTCAGTACAATGTGTGTGGTGCCATCTTTAGGAAGGTGGTCCTGGGTGACATAAGAAAGGAGGCTGAGCACGTTATGGGGAGCAAGCCAGTGAGCAGCATTCTCCACTGGTTCTGTTCCAGGTCCCTGCCTTGGGTTCCTGCCCTGACTTCCCTTAGTGATGAACTAACTGTGGGAAATCAACTCTCTCCTCTCCTATTTGCTTTTGCTCATGGTCTTTAACAGAGTAATAGAAATTAAACTAAGACAAAAAAACATGTCCCCTGCCCCCAGAAAAACAAACCAAACCCCAAACAAACCCACACACATACACACACATACAAAAACCCACGTAAACACACACATACATATACATATACACACATACAAACACACACAAACACACATACATACATACACATACACACAAACACACACAAACACATATACACACAAACACAACACATAAACACACACATACACACATAAACACACACAAACATACACACATATACACAAACACACATACACACATATGCACATACACACATATGCACATACATACACATACAAATACACAAACACATACATACAAACACATACATACAAACACACATACACACAAAAAAAAACCATATAAATACACACATACACACATACACACACAAACACACACACATACATACACACACACAAACATACACAAACACATACACACACACACACACACACAAATGCATACACAAATATACACAAACACACATTCACACACATACACACATACACACAAACATATACACACAAATACACACACAAATATACAGAAACACACATACACACATACACACAAACATACACACACAAACACAAGCATACATACATACACACAAATGCACACACATAAACATACACAAACATACACATATATACACAAAAATACACACATATGCACATACATACACACACAAACACATACATACAAACATACACACGCAAACACACATACACACACAAGCACACACATACACACACAAACAAACACACACACAAACATGTACACACACAACCACACACACACAGAACCACAAGAAAATATTATCTCTGCTCCCTTCAGCTGTCATACAACGCAGCCATAGCACTTCTAAGCATACCCCAAAGGACTTTATATCCTTTTATAGTGACCTTTGTAAATCCGTGTCCCATGCTGCTCACCTGCCAAGAGCTAGGAAGTAGGCAACACATGTCTATGACCGGATAACAAAAATATGGTGTATATATACACACAGTGGGGTTTTACTCGAAAATAAGTAATAAATTCTGAAGGTAAATCGACGAAACTGGAAAAAGCATATTGAGCAAGATAAACAAGGCCCAGAAAGAAGTGCTACATTCTCTTTCCTGTGTGGATTCTAGTCTTGACTCTCTAGGCTTTTATGTTTAACTTGGAGATGTCCCCAACCCAGGGAACTACAACGCAGACAGTGGGAGTAGTTTGTCTTAGGAAAGAGGACAATAACATATAAATAAAATGAGAGTGGAAGGGGCGATTATTAGGACACAGAGGTTCAAACAGGAAGAGGGTGAGAAATGGGGGAGATGAGTGGACAGGGTAGCAAGACTTAATTAAAACGAAGGTATATGAAAAAGACATATGGAAACTTACTATGTGATTACCCAATCAAACAATAATAATAATAACAAATCTTGAAAGCAGACACCCTGAAAGGCTAGATGATCCTTAAAGGTTGTATCTCAGAACTCATTGCCACTAGACAAGACCCCCAGACCCCCCACAACAGTACAGCCTCTTGCAATTTCTCTTGGTTGCTTGCCAGAAGTAGTTTGTAAGAGACTGATTGCTGAAGGCACCGTGCACATTTTGGAAGCAAGATATAGAGAAATGCAGCTGAAACTGACCTGTAAGCTTCCTTCCCATTGACTAGCTTCCATAGTGCCAAGCCGTGTTCTGGAGGCTACTGGGGCAGTAAGACATCAATAGTCTTACCCAGACGTGAACTCTATAATGCCAACTTGTCAGGCACAATGTCTGATCTAGGCAATAATAGCAAAACTGCTATGGGGCTAGCCAACTGCTCCCTGGTTAGGTTTGAGGCACCCTCCACGAGAGGGAATAAACACATAGTCCTGTATATATTTGAACTGTGAAAATTTAACCTATAAATTGGTTAAAAATCCGTGACTAGGAATGTCTTAAGACACAGTGGATCCTGTCACTGCTGCTCATCTCCATTGACATAGCATCAAATGGTCTTCTAAATCCACCACTCCTATCCTCATCAGAGAAGCCTTTTTAACCTGTGAATGGAGGTGTATGCAGAGACCCTTTGGCTGCTCAAGATCCCAAGAATAAAGATAGCCAAAGGCTAAGCCACAAGGCTTTAAGGAGTACATTGCAGTAGAGTGGGCAGAACAATGTAAGAGACAGCAAACGAGGAGAAGGGCCATATACTCACTGGTGACCTTGCAAGATGGCTCAGTGGGTAAGGCAGTTAATGGCTAGTGACCTAAGTTCAACCCTCATAATCCGTGTAAAAAACAGGGTGAGAGAACTGGCCCAATAGGTTGTCCTCTGACCTTCATATATGTGCCGGGACACACATAGTCACCCTACACATAAGAAATTAAAATGTCTAATTAATAAAATATATAAAAACAGTATCCAATGGCGTAGAGGCTAATGTAGGCATAATGTTATTGTGCACTGTGTAAGAATTATCCCTGTATTATTCAAATATTGATCTCTGTGCTACCATATCTGGTTGCAATACTTATTTGGAGAATCTCCTAGCTCAATGTTGTGTAAACATTGCTTCACAATTATTCCCTGATTGGTGAATAAAGAGCTGATTGGTCAGTGACTGAGCAGGGGAAAGAATAGGGCTGGACTTTCTCCTAGCTGCGGGAGAGGAGAGAGAGAGGAAATGGGGGTGTAGTCGTGAGAAGTCCATGAGACATTATCAGAAAAGACCTGGAGCAGAGAAAGCCATAAAATCTCAAGTATCACAGGGATTTTGGCCAGAGGTAGTCAGATTATCTTAGAAGATTAAAATAGGTTAATACTGCTCAGTTGTTGTGCCTTAAAGCTGTTAAATGAATAGGCTAGTCCTGCTTCAATTATTTGGGAGCCAACTGCAACATTTACAAAATTGCCACTGATAGTTGGTGCCTAACATTGGACTCAAATACCATGACTCTGGAATTAAGAGTCCCGTGCTCTAGTGACTGAGCTAGCCCGGTTAAAAGAAAATGGCAACATTTATAAATGTGCACTAAAAGCCTACTACAAAATATACACATTATTTTTTAAAATGTACTTTGTGTGAGTGTGTATATGTGGTTAGTGTGTGTGTGTGTGTGTATGTGTGTGTGTGTGTATGTGTGTGTTTGTAGTTGGTCATTTCCTGCTGTGGAATCTGGGGATAGAATTCAGGTTGAAGTCATCAGGTTTGTGCAGCAGTCACTTTTACTTACTGAGACATCTGTTGGTCCAATTATTCTTAAATTACAAAAAAAAGTAATTGCAGATTACTGCTAAAAGATCCAAATAAAATTTTCTGTTTGGGAAAATATAACGGAAGTAGAAAATGAACTGAAAGGACTTGACAGAAAACATAGAAACTGGAAGAAGGATGTGAGAATGTGAAGATGGTTGGTTGAAATTATCCAGTCTAGTGAACAGGAAGTTAAGATGAATAAATGGGAGCCATCTAGGAATTCCTGAATATGTCATTGCATTGCTGAGACCCGGATGGAAGGAAAAGAGGAAGATACTAACTGTATCTGAAGATATAAAAGCTAAAAATCACATCTCTTAAAGAGCACAATTTAAAGAAAAACGGAGTGTGTGTGTGTGTGTGTGTGTGTGTGTGTGTGTGTGTGTTCACCAAATGCATGAAGTGCCTGAAGAGGCCAGAAGAGGGCAGCAAATCCCGAGACTGGAGTTACAGGTGGTTATAAGCCTCCATGAGGGTGCTGGGAACTCAGGCCAGCGTTCTCCACAAGAACAACTGGTACTCTTAAGTACTCAGCCATCTCTCCATCCAAAAAAGCTTAATTTTTGAGAAGCTTATGTGATCAAACAAAATTTTCTGAGAAATAGGAGTGTAGAGATTGTTTAACATCATCCAACAATTAATTGTATAAAGAGGAAAATTCGATTTTGAATTGACTCAGAGAAAGTAGTACAGTTCAGCCACCTTTCATGGCAGAAACATTTCGACAACTTGAAATAGAAGCAGTGTTGTTCTCAGTTTAACAGAGATGTCTGTGACAACCGAGTTAGCAGCTACCAGTAAACTTAACTTTACCTGAATGGATTTCTCTGAGGGCAAGAGAAAGCAGATGTGTGTGTGTGCCTGATACTTCAACTCAGCATTGCTTTTGAGTGTCTAACCAGGGTTCTAAACACTGCTTCCTGAGGTTCTGAAGGGCAGGGCAGGGGAGGAGAGGGCAGAGCAGGGCAAAGGAAAAAGAGAAAGGAAAGATGGTCTTTGCAGCCATAATGCCTGGTCCTCCAGAACGCATAGATTCTAGGCAACTCTGACACCAACTCTGCCACAACACCCGGCTCTGGGATTTGGCTCTTTAAGATATCAGAGAGTGACAAACAACACATCCTGCACATCTCATACTGAGCGCCCCGACAGAATCCGCTGTACTTTTTGACCCTACAGCACCCTTATTGTTCCGATTTCCCAGGTAGGGAAACTGAGACTTTAATTCCAGTGACAGATTTGACAACAGAAACAGAAGTTGAGTTGGAGGAAGAGGGGGATGACGGGATTGTATATTTTAAAACCTGGTAAATCTCAGCATTTGTGGCCTGGCCCTTCTCCAGGACTTCTGTCCACCCCCACTGCAGGCAGGCCTCAAGCCTGGCCAGGTAGGCTAGGGATTTGTGTGTTTGTGAACTTGCCCTTCGGACAGTCTCCTGTGGTGTTGCTGATCCCAGTCCTTACTGGCTGCTTCTCGCCTCCCCAGTGGCTCATGGAAAACAAGTTCCAACAGTTACTCTAGAGAGCTGGGAAAGTAGCGTGGGTGTCTGTCACATCCCAGGGAGGAGCCCGCAGATCATAGCTGTCCACAGGGAGCAGCGGGGTCTCTACCCAATTCACATCCCTCAGTCACACTGAAGTCAAATGTCTAACCATTTCTTCGTCAGAGAGCAGATAATTCAAAAGCCCAGGCCACAGCGACTACTCTAAAAGGATCTAATGAAATCATTTCTGTTTGCAAATCCCCCGAGAGAACCCCTTATCATAGGGAGGCTTAAGGGAGAGCAGAAGTCGCGAGACTGAGATGCTCGGGTCTTAATGAAATGCCTCTCCCGCTGAGACATTCCCTGCAGACTTTTCATATTTCAGCCTGGGAAAGGTTTGATGCTTTCCTGTCCTGCTGTTGCCAAGAGTTAATGGAAAACATCGCAGTGCAAACTCAGTTGAGGGGCCAGCCTTCCAGGTCATCATTGTTCCTCGCAATAATGGAGCAGTAATACCGCTTTATTAATAGGCATGTTGTGTCCTCTTAGACTGCCCATGGGTTGAGGGACTGCGTCCCTGTCCATCTTTCTAACATGGCCCACTAAAACCTGAAATATGAGACCTGGAATTTAGAGGGAAAACAAGCTTCTGCCACTAAATTATACACTCTGTCTCTTCCTGTTTGCAGTGGTGTGCTGTGGAGCTGGGTGCCTGCTGCTGCTTTTTCCCCTCGAGTTTTGCTTCCAAATCTAGCTTTGCATTCTGAGAAACACAACCTATGAGTCGTAAAAGAAAATGCGCATAAACATCGGGGGAGGGAAATCACACAGTTTTAATAGCGTGGCTTTTAACATAGTGCTTGCTGGAATGAGTATTACGGCCCTATCTGTCAAAATTAAACTAACCTTAAACTTGAAAATACAGTCCGTTTCACCGTTTGCCTGGAATCTGCCTTCTCTCGAACTCCATGGTTAGGAACAAGAACTCAGACTCTCATATTCTTTGCTTTTGAAGG
The DNA here is from genome assembly GCA_030674055.1 of Rhabdomys pumilio. Lineage (NCBI taxonomy): Eukaryota > Metazoa > Chordata > Mammalia > Rodentia > Muridae > Rhabdomys > Rhabdomys pumilio. The sequence goes on along the minus strand of JANHMN010000006.1, from coordinate 3,636,829 downwards.
GTTTGATTTTTTTTTTTTTTTTTTTTTTTTTTTTTTTTTTTTGCACGTTTCCATTCTTTTTGGAACCCTGTGATCAAATCTGTCACTGAAACTTCTCCCTGAAGTCCTCACAGAGAATACAGGGTCACATCCCAGCCCTGGCGGTTGCTGGCTAAAGGGGAGCAATTAACGCCAGCCAGCCTTTGGCATCGTCCCCCTTCCACAGAGGGCTCACAGACAGATCTGCATGAAGAGATAAGGAAGTCACTTGGAACTGTACTGTCACATTTTTAGGGTACTGGTATAGCTTTAAATCTCTAAACTTTATATAATTTATCCCCTCAAAATACTTTAGCAAATTTTACAAATGTGGTCTTTAGATTCTTTTATTAGAAAATATCCTCATACCCATTTTCTATGTAGGGCAAACTGAGGCACCTTCTGCAAGGCAGTGAATGAAGCAGCAGGGAGCGCTGTCATCTGCCACTGGCCTCCCCCTAGAATGTCAGCCTGGTGAGGTTGGGAGCCCCTCTGAGCATCCCCCTTTCTCTGCCTCAGAGACTGCTAAGTGTAAGAGATGAATGGGTGAATTTTCTAGCCCTTCCTGTCTCTTTCTCTTACTTGGGGATAGAAACTCAATTTGAAGTGATTTTCTCCTTCATTAAACTGTAATGGTGTGGTTTGTGGAGTTCCCTAATAAGATCATTTTAACTTAAGATCCATAATGAATACTTGGGGTTATTTCCTCTGATGTTAGCCGGGAAGATTGCTATTCTGCGGTGGGATTCAGAACTGTGTGTGGAGTTATGCTATTATGTTGTCTAGTGCCCCTGTTGGAAAGCTGATCCCCAAGGTGACAGTCCTGAGTCCTGAGGGACATTCGAGAGGTCATTAGGTCAGCCTAAGGATGTTGGTAGACTGCTTGCCCAGCTTGCACAAAGCCCCCGGTTCCATCCCCACCACTGCATAAACCAACATGGCCATCCATGCCTGTAACGGAAAACTAAGGAGGCGGAGGCAGCAGAATGAGTTCAAAGTCATCCTCAGCTACTTAGCAAGTTCAAGCCCAACCTGATGTATGTACAAGAAGCCCTGTCTTTAAAAAGACAAGGTCATTAGATCAATAGGACTTAGTCCTCTCATGGACAAATCAATACTGTTTTCTGGTGTTGGCACAAAACACAGCTCTCAACTCAAAGGAGATAACTTGTTTTTAAGCACAATTTGAACAACCATTCGTAATTAGTATGTACTAAGATATTATTTTAGTTTATACTAGGGCCACTGTGGTGAAGGACCATGAATTCAATGGTCCATCAGAACAGTCTCAGTTCCAGAGGCTAGCTCCTCCTGGGTGTTGAGAGCAGCCCCTGTCCACATTGCATTAGACGGTCAGCGCTCATCTTGGGTGTTCCTCGGCTTGTGGGAAGCATCACCTCAGCCTCCACCTCAGCCTCACCATTTCTTCCTGAGCTCAGGAGTCCATACACACATTTCTCATGTTTTAAAGATGGGACACCAGTCATTCTTTTGCATTTCTGGTTCCTTTTTTTTTTTTTTTTTTTTGTACTTAGGTTGAGAATTTAAGCTCTTAGCTTCCTGTTCCTGCTGCCATGCCTGCTTCTTGATGCTCTCCTGGCCTATTCTGACCATGATAGACTCTTACCCTCTGGAATGACAAACCAACATAAATGACTTTTTCTTCTATAAGTTGATCTTGGTCATAACACTTTATCACGCAACAGAAAAGCAATGTTCTTAATGAACACTGGGTCAAGAAAATCTTGAGGAGGCTGAGGCCTCACTTAAAACCGAATAGACATTTTCCTTTCAGAAGCCTTATGCCCCCTACTACAATTTTTATTATATTTTAGTTATTTAAAACCATCTTTAAATTTAAATATATTTTGATTATACTCTTCCCTTTCCCCAATCCCTCCTCCTTCCAGATTCTCTCCCCCCACCCACCCAAATTTAAATTTTTTTCTCAAAAATAACAAATGAAAACCCAATACAACACACCCCCTGAAACCAAGAGAACAAAATAAAACTGCACCCCTAAATCAACAAATATAAAACCCCACCAACCTGCATCCAAATAAAAGCACACAAAGACCTCTGGGGTCCATTATTATTATTTTTTGTGTATTTCTATTTATTTATTTTATAAAATACATTTCAGATTTTATCTCCTCACCCCATTCCACCCACCACCCAGGAACCCCCATCCCATTCCCCCTCCTGCCTTCACAAGGGTGTGCTCCCACCTACCCCCTACTCCCCCCTCCCCACCCTCTAATTCCTCCCCGCTCGGTGTTCAGCTTTTATGGGACCAGGGATCTCCTCTTCCACCCATGCCTGTCAAGGCCATCCTCCCCTAAGTATACAGCTGAAGTCATGGGTGCCTCCCTTTGTGCTCCCAGGCTGGTCTGGGGTCCATTATATGTTGCTTTAACTACTCCTGAACATGAGGCCTGTCCTGGAGTGGTTGATATACTCAGTGTCTCTCTGTGAGTGAAAACTAGCTATCTATCTCTCAGTGAGTATAAGTAACAGTTCAGTTGTTAACCTTTACCCTAGTGGCTAAGTTTTTATCCACCCATTCACCTATCTACCCACCTACCCATCCATCCATCCCACCCACCCACCCATCTATCCACCCACCCATCCATCCATTCACCCACCCATCCATCCACCCATCCATCCACCCACCTATCCATCCACCCATCCATCCACCCAACCATTCACCCATCCATTCACCCATCCATCCACCCATCCATCCACCCATCCATTCACTCATCCATCCACCCATCCATCCACCCATCTGTCCATCCATCCATCCATCCATCCATCCATCCATCCATCTCTTTAAATGTAACAAAATAAAATATAAGATAAAACAAAAACTATCACATCAAAGTTAGAGAACACAAACTAACAGAAGGTAAAGAGCCCAAGAGAAGGCACAAGAATCAGAGAACCAGTCAGGAGTCTCATAAAACACTAAGCTAGAAGCCATGATATATCTGCAGAGGACCTGGTGCAGACCTGTCAGGCCCTGTGCATGCTGCCTCAGTTTCTGTGAATTCACTGAGAGGAGTCCTCCCTCCTCTCTGGCTCTTACGCTCTAGCAGTCTCTTCTCTTGAGGGGTTCCCTGAGTTCTGAGGAGAGGGAATTTGATAGAGACATCTCATTTAGGGCTGAGTGTTGTGAGGTCTCCTACTCTTTGTGTGATGTCTGGTTGTGGGTCTCTGTATTTGTTCCTATCTGCTGTGGGAGGAAGCTTGGAGAAGCCTTCTCACTGACAACATCATAAACCATTTGAAGTCAGAAGGCACTACTGGAATGCATCAAGTTGACAGAATCTATTCAGAAAGATTTGTCTTGGCTCTGAGATGTCTCAATGAACTTAAAGTAAAAACAGAGCGTTGAAAATTATATTCAGCTACGAAGGACAAACGACAGACACGTACAGAACCCTTAGGTCAGCAAGGGAAACTTCAGCTCCTCAGTGAAAGCTGTCTCTGCTACCACTCAGTAAGAAAACATTTAGATAAGAGGCTGACAAAGAGTTCTGAGGGATGACTCATCTCTAAGACCAGAGGGTATCTTTGCGGGCCTAATTATTTTAATAGCATCTCTGTATCAGCTAACAGTTAACTTGTAAGAAAAAAAAAAGGTTTATTTAGCCCAGTTCTGCAAATACCATCCTATCACTTTGGGTCCTTGTCAACTGTGGCACATTGTAACAAGAGGGAGTGTGGGACAGAGAGAGTCTGGGAGACAGAAGGAGGAAGGAAGAGGTCAGACCCTCACAGTTGTGTTTGAGGGTATCTCAGCAGTGACATAAGGATCCCCATAAGGAACTTTCTAGATGTTCTACCACCTCCTTGTAGTATCACCCAGGGGCCAATCGTTTAGCATGAGAACCTTGGGTACACTCATGCAAACCACAGTAAGATGACACTTGGAAGTGCCTCCATTGTGTGTCGTGCGAAGTCTTCATGTATGACCTCACACAGTTCGTCTCTCTTCCTGGACTAGAGTAGGGGTGGAAATCATATTCTCCAGCAGTGGTATCCATCTGCCCCTGCCCTGGTCACTGAGGTTGAGGTCATGACCTCTGCCCTTGGTTCTATGGCATTTATGTCTTCTTAAGGGTACAGGAAATACTCTTCTCCGACCCCGTATTCTGCTTCTCTTGTTCTCTCACCTCCACAAAGACATCAGCTACCAGACTCTGTTACTTGTTCCCAGCTCTCTTACTCTTCTCTCATTTTTGACTTCCCAACACAAATTATGGTTCACACACCAAACTCACCCAGATGGCTATCTTGTGCTTCTTGACCAACCCTGACATTTGGGGCTCCCCTTTTGCCACATTCCTCCCCTTCCTTCCCCTCCCCTCACAAAGGCTCTTCCTCAGGAGACTGTTTCCTTCACTGAGGGCAACCTGATTTCTAGCTGGTTAAATACATTTTATTTCTTCCTCTTGTAGTTAGCGTTATCATTGCTGTTGATGAAACACGGAGACCAAAAGCAACTTGGGGAGGAAAGGGTTTATTTCACTCACAGTTCCTTAGAGCAGTTCCTCATCAAAAACAGTGAGGACAGGAACTTACTCGGGGCAGGAACCTAAGGCAGGAGCTGATGCAGAGACCTTGGAGAGATGCTGCTTACTGGCTTGCTTCCTGTGGCTTGCTCAACTTGCTTTCTTATAGAACTCAGGGCTACCCTGCCCAGGAGTGGCTCCACCCACAATGGGCTTGGCCCTCCCCCATCAATCACCAATTGAGAAAATTCCTTACAGTCTTGGCTACAGTCCAGTCGTATGGAGGTGTTTTTTTCCTTCCTTCCTTCCTTCCTTCCTTCCTTCCTTCCTTCCTTCCTTCCTTCCTTCCTCCCTTCCTCCCTTCCTTTCTTTTAGTTTACTTGTTGTTTTGTTTCGTTTTGTTTTGGTTTGGTTTTGAGACAGGGTTTCTCTGTGTAGACTCCTGGGCTGTCTTGTAACTCACTCTGTAGACCAGACTGGCCTTCAGCTCAGATATCCACCTGCTTCTGCCTCCTGAGTGCTGGACTTACAGTCATGCACCACCACGCCTGGCTGGAGGCATTTTCTTAATTGAGATTCCCTCCTCTCAGATGAGTCTGTCAAGTTGACATAAAGCCAGGCGGTGGTGTCGCATGCCTTTAATCCCGGCACTTGGGAGGCAGAGGCAGGCGGATTTCTGAGTTCAAGGCCAGCCTGGTCTACAGAGTGAGTTTCAGGAGAGCCAGGGCTATACAGAGAAACCATGTCTCTAAAAACCAAAAAAAAAAAAAAAAAAAAAAAAAAAAAAAAAAAAAAAAAAAAAAA
>JANHMN010000006.1:3585175-3628600 GCA_030674055.1 Rhabdomys pumilio | reverse complement strand
AACCCTAACCCTAACCCTAACCCTAACCCTAACCCTAACCCTAACCCCAACACTACTCCTAGTCCTAACCCTGACCTAACACCATTAGAGAAAACAGAAATAAGCGTTTCACTTACCTAGACCCTAACCTTGATCCTTACCCTCACTGTAAGCCCTAGCCCTAGCCCTAGCCCTAGCCCTAGCCCTAGCCCTAGCCCTAGCCCTAGCACTAGCCCTAGCCCTAAACACAACCTTAGCACTAAGCCTAAACTGAAGCCTAATTCTAAGCCTAAGCCTAGCCTAGCCTAGCCTAGCCTAGCCTAGCCTAGCCTAGCCCTAACTCAGTCCTAACCCTAGCCCTAAGAAATCAGAGCAACCGGCAGGGACTGTACCCCAAACTCTTTGCTCTAACTTAATCACAATCACATTAATTATTTAAAAGTATCAGGTTGCTGGAGACTAAAGTTTCAGAACGACTTTGTGTATTTTCTATATAGACAACCAAAGTTGCTGCCAATGACTGGAGTCCTGAACCTCAAGGAGGTGCCTGGATGCACATCCAAAGTTCAAGCCCAGCAGTTCCTGCTGGACGGTCAACTCAGTAGCAAATTAGTGTCATAGTAATAAGCCAGCAAAGTAACTAAGTACCCAGGAATAAGTGTAACCGGGTGTAGACCAGACCTGGTTGACAAGAGAGAAGAGGCAAACAGCTTGATAACTCTGTTTATGCACCAACATAGTGTTTATCTGACGGAAATGGATAGACTTGCCCTAATCAAGCTGCCATGCTGCCAGCTGCCTCCATACTGCCCTGTCGATCATACCCAGTCCTCATCAAAGTTTCAATAAAAGCTTTGTAAAGAACGTATACAAGCTAATCCTGGGACTCTTTTGGAGAGCAAAAGAATCCTAGCATCATATGCAGCATTTCAAGGTAGAAAAAAATGAAGGCCCGCTCCTGAGAGGTATCAAACCACACTGCACGTTTTCAGTGAGCAAAACAGGGTAGTATTTTGAGTCCTTTCTGGACCTTTATCTCTAAACTCTGTAAATTCTATAAATTCTGAAAATTGAGGCTACTGATTTATTTTCTGTACACCGCACACACACACATACACACACACACACACACACACACACACACACACACACACACACTCGATCTCTGTGTTTTTACTGGTTGTGGTTTCCTGTAAAGGTCTCTATTCTGATACCCACACACTTATATGTGTGGGTATCAGAATAAATATTTAGAATGTAGTTAGGGATTATACTGTTTTTATAAAGTGGCAGTTGTAGGCTCTCCTCTAAGATCCATGACTTCACTTGGCTTGGGTAGCTGCCTAGGTTTTCAACACCAGGAATGATTTTTCTCTTGTCACATGAGCCTTAACTCCCACTGGAGAGATGTTAGTCACCTCCAAGGTATGTGTACCCTATTGCATCCCTAGAGTTTTCAGGCCATGCTGGCCAAAGGTGTCATAGCTGGGCAGGACCATTGGTTGCTTTTTTTCCTTGGAAGTTTTCATAGAGCCTCTTAGTATTATGAAAGCTACTCCTCGGAAGGAAAACTTCTGAGTCAGAACCAACTTGGATCTAAAGAACATGGTGTCTTTAGCAATAGGGACTCATCTTCTGCCTCTGGGAGGCAACCAGGAAGCAGTCTACTCTCCACTCCCTGAAGTTAGACACAGTCATGTGATTTGCTTGGACCAATGAGACCTTGGCAAGTATGACCAAGCAGAAGTTTGAGAAGGGTTTGCTCATTTAGGGTCCCCGTTTTGGCACCTCGGTCAGTGTCAGTGGCATAAGAACCAGTCTCCCAGATGCCACAGACATAGTCATCAAACACATAAGCCAGTTTGCCTGGATCCAACGTTCATGTTCATCTCCATCACTTACCTGCTTTTGTTAGCCAAGTGAGCCAGAAAAGTCAAGCAGAGAGCCCAGTCCCCCATTGCCGATTCACAATTCTGTGATCAGATAAATGATTTAAAACTTAACGTTGTGGAGTTGTGGTTGGACCACTGTTCAGCAGAGACAGGTAATAAATTCGCTAGTGTCCTTTCAGGAGCCATTTTCAGAATGGATTCCCACATCGGTTACTGTTGGATCCTCAGAGAAAGCGCTCTTGAATCCCTTGAACTTGACTCACTCTTTCGAAAGACTCTTGGAGTCTCTTTGCTTTTTCCATTTTGAGGATTCGTATGAGATTAGAAAATCAATTTCTAGGCATAGAGTGACATAGGTTGCAAAGTTGCTGACTTATTCGTTGAAGAGTCGTAGTCGGGCTTAAGTTGTTTACGTATTGTGTCTGTGTGAGGTCATGGTTCAAATGTGTGAGTGAGGACATGTGCTCCGTGATTCATGTGTGGAGATCAGAGGACAATGTTGTGGAGTTGGTTCTCTCCTTCTGCTTCTGTGTGGACTCCAGGGATTGAACTCAGGTGATCAGGCGTTTCCCTACTGAGCCATCTCACTGGCCCTATCGTCAAGCTGTAAGCAATCCACTCATTTCAAAAACAAAACAAACAAAACAACCCCAACTACTCATACTGACTTAATGCTTAAATCCATGAGGTGCATTTATGTGTGTAACACATGTATATACCGTTCACTAATGTCTATTATCACTGCCTATTATTTTTTTCTAAAGAAATTGTATCATTTTGGTCATTTGTATTTTCCCAGAATTGGTTGTAGCTACAACTTCTGTGTATTATTATTTTTTATTATTATCATTGCTTTAATTTTATTGTTAGGATGAAGGATTGGAGGGAGTTGGCTTTCTTATTTTTTCTTGTCTCATACATTACCTCCCAACCCTGGTTTTCCCTCCCTCCACTCTGATATCCCCTTTCCTTCCCCTTCCCCCTCACATCCACTCCTCTTCCCTTTCCCTTTAAGTTTCCCTTTAGATCTACCCTGGGTCTCTGGGATCTGCAGCCTCTGGTTCCTAGTCCTTCAGGCAGTGTCAGGTGTGGGTTCCCTCTCATGGCCTAGGCCTCAAGTTGGACCAGTTGTTAGTTGGCCATTCCCACAAGTTCTGTTCCACCAATACCCCAACACATCTTGCAGGCAGAAGAGATTGTATGTTAAAGGTTTTGTGTCTGGGTTGGTGTCTAAGTCCCACTGCTGGGAGCCTTGCCTGGTTATAAGACCAGTTCAGGTTCAATCTCTCCCACTACTAGGTGTCTTCCCTAGGGTCACTCTCATAGATTCCAGAGAGTTCCCACCGCACTAGGGCTCTATATTGCCCTGCAAGCATGACACAACTCCAGTTATCTCTCCACTACTCTTTCCCACCATCCCCCTGCCTGATCCTTCCTGTTTCCATCCCTACTCATGTCCAGCCCACCTGCAAAATCTACTCTATTTTCCCTTACCCACGGGTTACACCTTGAGCCCTCTTTGTTACTCAGCGTCTCTGGGACTGTGGATGGTAGCATGATTTTCCTTTACTTAACAGATAATGTCCATATATACTAAGTTTCTCTTTCTGGGTCTGGGTCACCTCATCATCTATTGCCTGCAAATTTTATGATGTCAGTGTTTTTAACCTTGAGATAATACTCCATTGTGTAGACGTACTACAATTTCGTTATCCATTCTTCAGTTGAGGGACATCTGGGTGGTTTCTAGTTTCTGACTATTATGAACAAAGTTGTTATGAACATAGCTGAGCAAGTGTCCTTATGGTAGGATAGAGTGTCCTTTGGGTACATGCTCAAGAGTGGTATAGCTGGGTTTGGGGGTAGATAGATACCCAGTTTTCTGAGGAGCAGAAATTGATTTCCATAGTGGTTGTACAAGTTTGCTCTCCTACCAGCAATGGAGGAGTGTTCCCCTTGCTCCACATTCTTCCAGCATGTGCTGTCACTTGTGTTTCTGATCTGAGCCATTCTGGTAGGTGTAAGATGGAATCTGAGTCATTTTGATCTGCATTTCCTTGGTGGCTAAGGATGCTGAACATTTCTCTAAGTGTTTCTCAGTCATTTGAGATTCCTCTGTTGAGAATTCTCTGTTTAGATCTGTGCCCATTTTTTTTTTTTAAAAATTTGGATTATTTGTTTTGTTGATGCCCAGTTTCTTGAGTTCTTTATATATTTCGAATATTAGACCTCTATCAGATGTGGAGTTGAATGGGAATCTTTTCCCATTTTGAAGGCTTCTGCTTTGTCCAACTGACGAGGTCCTTTGCCTTACAGAAGCTTTTCAGTTTCATGAGTTTCCACACATTAATCTTTGACTTTAATGGCTGCACTATGGGTATTCTGTTTGATTTTGGTTTTTCAAGACAGGGTTTTTCCTTTTAGGGTTTCCTGACTGTCCCGGAACACATTCCATAGGCCAGGTTGTCTTTGAACTCCAGGTCTGCCTGCCTCTGCCTCCTGAGTGCTGGGAGTAAAGGCGTTTGTCTTTTCTGTATTATGCTTTTATGGAAATTGTGGCTCCATTCTACTTGCTGAGCTATGTGGAGTGTATTTGTCTCTAAAGCAGTTTAGGGCCCAAGTCTCCATGTCTTTTCTTCCTCCTACTATTTCTTAGATCTCTTTGATCTTCCTCCTGGCTGGGTAGTTGTGGGCTCCTGTGATGGTTCATCTTCACTGTCAGTTTGGCTGGATTTAGAATCACCTAGGAGACACACTTCTGGGTGTGCTTATGAGGATGTTTCTAGAGAGGTAGCCGAGGAGGAAAAGCTACCGTGAAGGTAGGTTAGAGCATCTCATAGGCCAGGGTCCCAGACTGAGTGAAATGCAGGGGCATTCGCCTCCTGCATCCGAAGGACAGATGCAATGTGTCCAACCACTTCAAGCGAGTTCTTGCCACCAGGCCTTCTCTGCCAAGACAGACTGTAGCTCTGCAAATCAAAGTCCAACTGGCCCTTCTCCCCAACTCCTCCTGTCAGGTTTCAGACATGAACACTGTTCCGAGTCTGACTCCAGCGTCAAGCTACGGATTCTTGCAACATCCTGAACTTTCTCAGATACCACTCACCCACCAAATATCTTCCCTCAGGCCTGAAGGTAAGTCTATCCACATCTGGTCCAGAAGTCCAGTGCTGAGGTACTGGCCTCTCCCTCCCTTAACATCCACCTTTGCCCAGTCACAATGTCTTGAGTCTGTCTTTAGCTTCTCCTGATACCCATCTACTAGGCCCTGCTCTGATCTTCAGCCCTTAAAAATCTTCACGTATCCTGTTGAAAAAGCTAACCCCCTGTTCCCAGCCAGACTCAGTCAGAAACTTCTTGTCTCGGACCAACGTTGTGCAAGGTATCTAGATTATGTCAGGATGACCTTTAAGGTTTCCATTCTGATGACGGCCCGTCTTTGAAGTTTCATTTCTCCTATTTCCTACATCCTACTCTGGTAACAAGTATTGTCACACATGCATGAGCACACGTAGCACGCATGTCACCTCTGTGCTTTGTCTCTGGGTCACTTTCTTCTAGCTTTTCTTAAGTACAACACGGGGCTAAGCCATCTTCTATTTTGTGTCCCCATGTTGACTAAGGGTGGTCCCACTAAACTAAGGGTAATGTCTGTGGACGTCCTTCTACCTGTCCAGTATCACAGACAAAAGGTTTAATCAACAGAAAAGCTCTTTCCTCTTCTTTCTTTCTTTCTTTCTTTCTTTCTTTCTTTCTTTCTTTCTCAGACAAAGTCTCTCTATTATGTAGCTCTGGCTGTCCTGTAATTCACTATGTAAACCAGGCTGGACTTGAACTCATTCTGCCTGTCCCTACCATCTCCTGAGTGCTGGGACTAAAGGTGAGAACCACCATGCCCAATCAGAAAAGCTATTTTCAAATATTCTCACAGAAAAATAGTTCAAATTGGTGGACTCTTTGGTGAGCAAGAAGTAGAGGGCTAACACTGAAGATGAGGAGCGGCGAGCGATGTAACAAAAGAATCACGTCTAAGAAACGGTCACACCTCACAGACATAGTGCTTGATCAGGGATGAAATATACAGTAAGAGTTACTTGTGGAACGCTGCCCTCTCCGGTAGACAGAAACCAATATCCAAGATCTTACAAACTTCAGGCACCTTACTAAGGGCACTTCCTGATAGCAGAAGATTACAAGGTATCCACAGTGGAGGGGCTGGAGAAAGATACTACTGTTTTATCTTGTGTATTTTTACCTGTCGGCAGAGTTCAGATCCCTTCCGTTTGCTTAAAGAGACTCTGTCCAAGGTATGCATGATATATACTAACACGATAGAGTCTTTGATGCACTTTATAAACTGTAAAACAGTCTTTGGGAAATGTCATGTCAAAAAGAGAAAGAAAGAAAGAAAGAAAGAAAGAAAGAAAGAAAGAAAGAAAGAAAGATGAAAATCTAGTTCGAAGGGAGAAGAATTCAGGCCCCTGGAATAAGGGTTGGAAACCCTTCTCCATTTTCAACAGCCCTCTGGCTTTTCCCCCTGAATTTTACGCAGGGTTTAGAGGTAGCCCTCCAAAATATTAGCTGAGAGCTTCCTCGGAAAGCAAATCTTTCCCACATCCTTTCCTGCAGCTCCTCTTTAAGAGGTGTCAGCATGGTTGAAAGAATGAAGTGGCCTCACATTGTCTGGCCCCGCCATTATGAGCTCATCATTACCATAACAAAGGTGCCACTCGACTTCCCTCCGATTAATGCAGCTCGAGGGCTCTTGTCGCCTTTAATAAAACATTGTTGAAATCATTTATTTAGAGCCCCTGGTTACTAGTGGGAGAATGACCATCTTTGTGCCAAAATATAGTGTATACAGTCCACTATTTTGTAGTAGATCATTGTGTTATTTACGAAATTGATTAAACGGATGCCTCAGGGGGTATTGATGCTAACAGCACATTACTTATGTCATTGGGATAGTCAAGGGTGAACTTTGTCAACTCCCTTCCAGAAGCAATCTCTCAAACAGAAAACACTGATGTCCAACTCCACCGGCACGCACGGAGCCCCACTGGAAACTCGACCCAGGCCACACTGCTTGTGTAACCTGATGCTCTCCCACCATCCTCCCTGGAGTAGCTGGGAGAAAGCCAGGTCAACTGACAACATTTCCCATGTTTCTTGGTGCGTGGGGTCAAAGAACAATGCTGTGCATGCTCTTCCCTTTTGTGCTTAGGAAAAGGATACACGGACTGTATATGTCTGAAGCGTTCACAGTGCAGTCTTAGTGCTGATACAGAAAAGCCCAGGTTGGAAAGCTGAGGATTTGTTGGATGTTTCTAGAAGTTTTCAGGGCCCACTAAGATCTCCTGACTTTGGATCCTGTGTGATGTTTCTGGGATGAGGTAGAGGCATGAGCTAGGGGTAAAAAAAGGACACACCACTCTAGATCCTCTGGTTTTTCTTGCTTTCAACAACCGTCAATATTCTCCAGGGTAGAGAGGAACGTTGCTCTGTCTTCATGTGGACTCCACTGGACGCCTGTGATCCCCTCCAGACATGTTAGAGCTCGGTGGACCCTTCACTATGTGGCACTTGGAGCCAGGAGCTGCTTCCATCCTTATGGACCACTGTAAGAGCTCTATTCAAGTCCTCTGAGTAGACAAGTTCACTTCCCTAGGGCCATTTTCCCACTTTGCATACGGGGCTTGCGCGTGTACATTGCTGTATATTGTTAGAAATCAACAGAGACCTTATGCTGTACCCATTGTGATCATATACAAAAGCCTTGCTGTGTGCTCGGGTGAGCAGTGAAGCCGAACCTCTTTCTATTTACTGTATGGTCACTTCAGTTCAATGAACTGCCCCCCTTGTTCTTGACCATTGTCCCACACTCCCTTAAACATTTGTCACTGAAGTGCCTCCAAAGACAAATGAACCGTCACAGAGAATCACAACCTACTAACTGGGGAGATAGGAACAGCCTGGAGGACAGATTAGACATGAAATCCAAACCCTGTGTGTCCTGGGGTGGGGGTGGGGGAACTTCTTGGAAATTCTCCAGAAAAGCCAAAAACTACCTTTTCCTCTCATTAATGGCACTTCCAGGCATCTCCAGGAGACATCTGAGCCTGCCAAATGTCCAGAATTCCAAAGGCCTCCCCAGAGACACCGAGATATTGCAGATGTCAACATCTGTAAAAATTTTTTCTGTCTAGAAGCAGATGGCTGATGGGTGGTATAAATATGCCACACTCTTGAAGCCCACTGCCTTGGCAGGATCTCTGCAATCTGCTCTGAAACCCACCAGGGCCTTTTCAGAGGCAGGGGGACACAGGGCTAGAGCTTGTGCTTTCTTCAAGGGAGAAGGCATAAAGTCTCCTCTGGCCCAGGGTGAGCTGTGATGATTTATTCTAGGCAGATGCTTCTGACAGGGCTCTGTAAAAATCAAGTTGTGAGTTTATTGTTAACAGTTAGTTGTCAGGCCTTTTCTAGTGCTGCCTTTTACTTATTACTGGGGAAAACTGGAACTTTTACTGCGACAAAGACTTAACTTTTAGTGGAGAACATGTTAAAATAGCAACGATGGGGATTTGAACATATTTAAACAAAAAGGCAGGAACCCTACTTACCTGTAGTCTCTTCATAAAAATAAATAATAATAAAAAAAAAGCAGTTGACTTCCCTTTCAAGCCTCTAGAATATCTTTGTTCTGTTACAAACAAACAAACAAACAAACAAAAAACTGCTCTAGGCTTTGTCTTAATATTTATTATCTTTACTGAACAATCCATTACTTTTTCCTGGGCTCCACAATAATGACAGCTACGAGGAAGGGATCTTGGTTTGGGGGACATGAAGAGGAGCTGGGACACCCTCCCTAATAGCTGGAAAAAAAGAAAGGCTTTTTTAAAAAAAAGCCTCAGAAGTGGGGGTAGGAGCAGGTGGGAAAGGGCACAATTTGGTTAATTACCTCAGGCAGCAGAGAAATCTAGTTGTTTTCTCAGCACATGCTAATATCAAATAAAGAGACACCAGATCTTGCTAATCTGTCGACCCCCTCAGACAAAGTTTATTTGTGGTGACTTTTTAAACTCCCGACTTGCCTTCCAATCACCGAGTTTAAAATGAAAAGCTTTAAATAAACACCAGGAATAGAAGATAAATAAACTTTTTCCCCCTTGCAAGTGCCTAGCCCGCCGAGGTTCAGGCTCAAATCCCCAGAGGACAGAGTGCTCTCTTTTGTGTTAATGTTTAAAAGATTTTCCAATGCTGGAGTTTATTCCTACTGCAAACATTTCTATTTACAAGGTCAAGTGTATCAGCACTCGACACAGCTTAAGAGTGTAATTATTTATGTAAGGGCGTTTGAGTGTGCATCAGGAGCTTGGCGGAAGCCCAGCCTTCAACCCACTGTTCAACAGCTCCTCAGGACAATATTACCAGTCCTGGTGATTATTCCCCTCCACGGTGTGTTTACTTTTGCACGCCTCAATGTTTTGTAACAAAATTTTGTATTTTTTTTTCCACCAAAAGTGTGAAAATGGCTTTGAAGTATTGAGTCTCAGAGGCTTCCTAGACCTATTGGTAACAGATGTTATTGGCATGTTTGATTGAATGAAAAGGCAGAGAGGACACTCCTGGGGGTCAGGAGAAAAAGGGAGGGGGTGCGCAGGGTGGGTCTCCCGGGGAGGGGGAGGTTATCCTCACACAAGAGACAGTATTTTGTGAATTTTCCTCACAAATGACAACAGCAGCAGAGGCGAGTTACAAATTCTTTTAGCTGCCCCATTTACAGACGTCTAATTGTTCATTAAATTAACGGCAGCATTAGCTCACATTCCGCCTTGCGCTGAGTTTTAATCTCACTTGATGCTCCATGGACTTCCAATGCCCCCTCCCTCTGCACCCCTCCCGCCCCATCACTGGGTTAACTGCTGTGTAACTGTGGAAAGCAACTGCACAGTAGACACTGTTTAAACTCTTTACTGATGTGTGCATTTTTAATAAAACAACCAAAAATACACAAAGTCATAGTTTTTTTTTTTAAACACGGAATTAAAAAAAATGATGTCTATAAAAATACAATGTTTAAGGCAGTTTGGAAATGCATTTATACATTTCTACAATGTCCATAAATTCTCTTGAAAATAAGAACGTTACTTCAAATCTGTAAAATACACTGTACATTTTAAGACTGTTCTTCTACACAGGGCCCGCTTCAAAATGGGCTGCGGGAGTGGGCTCCTGGTGAGCAACGCATTCTATACATTTCTTGGAAGGGGGATGCAACAACGATGCAGATTTAAAACTTTTAATTTCTTTTTAAAAATAAATTATTTTCTGAAGCATACAATTTATAAAAATTCTATATACAAAGTACAGCAACTGGTAAGAAACCCCAGTTTTAATACAGTTTATATACGACGTACCAGGGTGGAAGACCCCGATAGGGGCAGAGGCAGTATTCAATCTCTGCATATTCAAACTTAGAATTTCTTAGTGGAGGAAAAAAAAAAAAAGGACAACAAAACAAAAATCATAGAGGTTTTCCTAGATGGCAGTACCGAGCTTTAGGATAAAAAAACGTGTATTGTTCAACACCATGGTAACTCTTTAGACTAGCGTTTTTTTGGATCCTTAATTCTAAGACACGTGGTGCAGAGGGATCAGAATGGTGGCAGGAAAATTAAAGGTGAGGGGTTAAGATTATAATGCAGTCGTAATTTCGGGGATCCCCAACAAGGCGATTGCTGGTTCCACACTCAGCGTTACCAAGGGCTATACCAAGAGTACAGAAATGAATCAGTAAGAGGAGCTTTTCTATATACTTACGATTGCTGTGCTTCTCAGTGGTCACAAGCAATTAAAGTCGTTACCAGTATTATGTGTCCCCTCACAGGAAAACGGTTTAAAAACAAAACAGAACAAACAGACAAACAAAAACCCGGCCCCTTTGCAAACCTAATTCGCTCAACATCCCTTTCCCAAGTCCACTGGAACTGTAAAGACCCCCACGGTTCAGCACTCTGAGTCCAGGCCTCCATTGCTTTTGGCAGGGTGTCCTGAATTCTGCAGATTAGAGCCGGCAGTATAAATCAGCCGGTTATCTCTGCAGCCTGGAAAAACCGCACAGAAGAGGGCCGAACGTGGTGGCTGCGGTACAGGCTGGGCCCTGTCCACCCGGGGAGAGTATGGGTCAGTCTCCGATCTCCGAGCCACAGGTGCCCTGCTCGGGAACCAGCCGGATCGTGCATACCAGCCTGGAGCAGCCTGCAGCAGGGGCGCAGGGGCTACAAGTGTGACCCAAGCAGCAGGAGCAGCAGCAGCAGCAAACAGGCAAACGGGGTCCAGGCGCTTCGGGTCGCCCAGTGGCCTCCGCTGCTGCTGCTCCTGCGCCCCGGCCCGTGAGGCAAGTCCCCGCGGCCGCCCGCCGCAGCAGCGCCGCCGCCCGGGCGCGCAAGGCCGTCATCGTCGTCCAGGGGCTGCTCGCCGCCCGCGGCCCCTGCGCGCAGCTCGTCGTCATATTCTTCGTCGTAGTAGTCGTCCAGGCCCCCGTCCGAGCCGCTGCTGCCCGGACCGTTGCTCGCATCCGGGCCGAAGCACAGGCGGGCCATGTTCTCCTTGACCGACTCGCAGATGGGCCGCTCCAGCCCATCGCACACGCAGTCGTTGAGCAGCGCCGCCTTGGGCACGGCCAGCATGTCCTCGATGACCGCGCGGCACTCGTCGGTGCAGCGCAGCCCGTTGAAAAGCTTGCCGCAGTAGGCCAGGTAGCGGCTGAGCGCCAGGTTGCAGCGGCTGTCCCGGTCGCAGCGCCGCCGGGCCTCAGTGCAGCCCATGACCGAGCCCGCTCCCGCGCCCGGGCCCACGCTGCTGGTTCGGGGCAGACAGGGCTCGATGGCGCGCTTGGTGGACCTGCAGTGTTCGTCCTGCGCGCAGTCGCAGTCCTCCAGCGCGGGCCCGCGGCGCGTGTGGTTGAGCTGGATGAGCGCCGAGATACAGTGGCTCGGGCAGCGCCAGCGCGGCGAGAAGGACGCGGCCGAGGCGGGGAAGGCGCCGGCGGGCCCCGGAGCATCAGCCCCGCCGCGCTGCGCTAGCACCGGCGCACACGCCTCGGCGTACTGGCTGTAGGCGTAGCTGCAGTCGGGCTCGCCCTGACACTGGAGCAGCGCCTGCCAGCAGATGAGGCGGCGGCCGTGCGCCAGTCCCGAGCCCCGCGGCGCCGAGCCCAGCAGCTGCAGCAGCGCCATCAGGCACAGCAAGGCGCCCGGCAAGGTCCCCGTGCGGGCCCCTCCGCCGCCCAGCAGCACGGCTAGCATCGCGGGCAGCAAGGGCCGCCGGACGCGGTGCGGAGCGGAGACGAGGCTCGGGTGGCGGCCGCGGGGCCGCTGGAAAAGTTTGTCCGAGTTCGGTGCACTTCTGGCATGGGCGTCCTCATCCATCCATGCCGGCGGCCCCGCGACTGGTAGAGGCGGGTGTTCGCTCCGGCACCGCGGCCGGGGCTCCCTGAGAGATGCGGCGACACAGGTCCGGCTCCGGTCGGCGGCTGGAGGCGCTCAGTGCCGTCCTGGGGGGACGCGGCGAGGCTGCAGGAGCGCGCGGCGCCGGGGGTGCATGGTGCTAGGCGCCTGCAGACAGTCGTGCGGCCGGCGGCTCCTCGGTTCCCGGCTCAGCGGCGCGTAGCACTTCGCAGCTCTGGCATCCCGCCTTCCCGCGGCCAGGACGCTTGGTCCCCTCCCCCTCTACCCCGGCCTGGGCCGCGCTCCGGGAAGTTCTGGGCGCCAGGCGCAGGGAGGACCCCGAAACTCGGAGCGTGCGGCTCTGCTCGGAGACCGGAGCCTGGGGAGCGGATCCGCGGAGCCCGGCTGCAGATTCGCTCGCGGCGAGGCTTTAAATACAAAAGTGGGCCGGGAGCCCCCGTGTGGTGCCGCGGCGCCCCCTCATTATGCATGCATAGAAAAGCAAACAAACAAAAACATTAGCAACGCTCCTCCGGCTCGCCGAGCCCCGGCCCCGCGCGCTCCAGGCTTGCCCGCTTTCTCCTTTCTCCACTCTCCGGCGCCCTTTGCTCGGCCCCCTTCCCCGGCTTTGCGCGCTGCTATTGGTCCAGCCTGTTGTTGTTGAAACTTTTTTTTTTTTTTTTTTTTTTTTTTTTTTTTTTACGAGCCTCTGGAGTGGGGTTGCAGAGTGGGGGAGGGCGGTGGGCAGCTCACATTCAGGCATTCAGGGCTTGAAAGGAACGGCTTAGGGAGCCTGACACAGGCCCAGCTCCTCCCACTCTTCAGGAGGCTGGGATACCGAACCCCAGCTCGCGCACAGAGCCAGCGGGCAGGGCTTAGGGCCAGCTGCCTGCATCCGGCTCAGCCACCGGCCTTTTTGTTCGCTTCCCCCGCCCCCTTTTTGTTTGGGTCGGGGGGGGGGGACACTTTTATTAATTCTTACTGATCCCCCATCTTTGCATCCGAGAGAGTTCGAAAGTCACTTTAATTTTCAGGCTCCTCATCTCTGAGTTCTGATCACCTCAGGGGGTAGAGCGAAGGCAGGGAGTCTTGAGAATTCAATGTGAGACTTTAGAAACTTAGACACAGAATGCGCGCGCGGGCATACGCAGGCATTCTCTCTCTCTCTCTCTCTCTCTCTCTCTTCCTGTCTTACACACACACACACACACACACACACACACACACACACACAGAGCCACCACCACAACCATGACCTCTACCACCACCACCACAAGGACCTTACCACCAGCTTTCGGTCCCCACTTCCGGCAGGTAAGGCCCTAGCACTGGACATCAATTTCAAACTAAGAAATCCAAAGAACTGAAACAATTTCTTAACTCAACCATTTATTGTAATATGACAATAAATGACAAATTTGTGACAAATTTTAGTGACAAATCTTAGCATTAAAAACACTGGGAATGCTGAGCGCTACCACCTGGCTGCGGTCACAGCACAGAGGACGGGGATAAACTGACCCGCTACACGCTGTAAACTGCACGTTTCAGTTCCTCGCTGTGTTTAAAGCAAAAGCCACCGGCGGAGCGGGCTTTGCCCTGTGAGCAGGACTCTCACAAGCTGCCTTAACTGTGGCGCAATGCAGCTTTTGGCCACTAGAGGCACCGCGAGTCTGTGGCCTGTCAAAAACTGGCGTTTTCCCCTCCCCTTTCCGTGGTGAGACTATCAACTCAGTCTGTCACAAATGTTAAGGCTAAATCGCTGCTGAAGCAAAGGGAGTCTCAGCTGAAGTGCGTTCAGAAAGTGGACTGTCCACCTCTCCAACGAGTTAAGAGAGCTTGAAAGGGCGAAAGTGAGGGCCAGACGGATTAACCTGGCTTTTGGAAAAGCTGGCCGCCCAGACTGAGGAAGCTGTGTCTCTGCAACCTCTTCACACCATGAGGGAGCCAGACTGAGCTGTGTGAAGCCACCGTGCTCCTCCTACCCTAACCCTAACCCTGAGTTTAGTAGTAGAAAAGAAATGCAAATCTATTCTTAAAAACTATCCGGATATGGTGCAGCAAGCCTGTTTATTCCAGGCTGAAGTGGGAGGATCACTGTAAGCTCAAGGCCAGCTAGTTCCATCTAGTGAGAGGTCCAGGTCACTTGCTTTAAGGTCAGATTACACACTTGTTAATGTCCATTTTATCCTTAACAATCTGTGGTCCAGAGCTCCTAAGAAGAAGGCCAGCTCGGGATGCATCCTCAAGTTTGTGTATGTTCTGGCTTCTTTAGCAAGCTCTCAAAACAGCCTGCAGGAGAGTCATCTGGAGACCTTGTGTTCATATCTGGATTCCTGGCTCCTTGAATCTCTGACAGCTAAAACCCTGGAGGGCCTGAAAGTCTGCATTTCCAACAAGATTTAAGGCAGGGGTGGGGGTGGTGTTACTGATGCTTCATAGCTGCTTACTGGGGGCATGTTCCAACTGACTTTGTTCTGGAGGTTACAAATAGTTCACCTTTACTGGTCACATGGGTCCATCTTAGCCTTGATACAGGTCTCAGTGGGGGTTATGGGAGCCCAAAAGCTCTGCTCATCCTGAGGACATCTCTACAGACTCATGGCCTTGACATGGAAGGCAAGACGAACAGGCAGCCACAACAGGCTGTGTGCATTTCCCTGTCTTCAACATAGACTTTTCTGGGTCCTGGGCTTTCACTCATTAAAGACACCATGTCTATGAATTCTCCTTTCCCTACCTCCTTTTCTCCCTCCCTCCTTCTCTCCCTTTCCTCCCTCCCTCTTTCCTTTCCTTCTTCTCCCCTCCTTTCCTCCTCCCCCTTCCTCCCTCCTTCCCTCCCTCTCTCCCTCCCTCCTCCCTCTCTCCCTCACTCCTCCTTTTCTCCCTCCCTCCCTCCTTCCCTCCTTCTTTTATTCCCTCTCTTCTTCCCTCCCTCCCTCTTTCCTCAACAAATCTTCCTTCTGTCCTTCCCTCCCTCTTTTCCTCCTTCCCTCCCCTCTCCTATTGACTTCTCACCCGTGAAGTCCCATCTGGCATTTTGCTCCCCAGGGACACCAAGGACAGGCTCACTCTGCCCACTGGTGGTATCTCAGCCAGCCTGTTGATGGAACTGTCTCCTAAGGCCTGACTACCTACTTTCTCAGCACGCTGTGTTGGTGTTTGTAGGTCGGTCTCTGGGCTCACTGCTCTCCTGTTGACAGCCTGACTACCTGCTGCATGCTGCTCTCCAGTTTCTCTTTCAGTATTTTCCTTAAAACATTTTTATTTTTGCATTTTTTATTTTTATGGGTATGGATGTTTTGCCTGAATGTATGTTTTGTGTGCCAGGTACATGCAGTACCTGCAGAGGCCAGAAGAGGGCTTCAGGTGCCCTGAAACTGGAGTCAAGGGCTGTGGTGAGCTGCCATATGGGTGCTGGGCACTTGAACCTGAGTCTTATACAAGAACAGCTGGTGCTCTTAACTGATGAGCTCAAACCTATTTTCTGTCTGTAGTGAGCTTGTGTGTATGTGTGTGCGTGCACACGTGTGTGTGTGTGTGTGTGTGTGTGTATGTTAGTTTGAATGAGAAAGAATGGCCTATATGTTTATATGTTTGCATGGTAGCTCCCTAGACTGTAGAACTAGTGGAAAGGGTTGGGAGTTGTGGTCTTGGAGAAGATGTGTCACTGGGGATGGATACTGAGGTTTCAAAAGTTCCCACCAGGTCCAGTCTTGCTCTCTGTCACCTGGTTATTGTCTCAACATGTAAGCCTTCAGCCACTGCCCCAGCACCACGCTGGCCTGTCTGCTGCCACAGTCTATATGGTGATGGTCATAGACTCAACATCTGAAACTGTAAACCTCCAATTAATGCTTTCTTTTTATAAGTTGCCTTAGACACATGAGGTGGAAGTTACTGGTTGTGTCATGTGATGCAGACTCACATGGTGTTTTGCTGAGGCGAGACCCATGGAGGACACGTGGTATTTGGAGGGAATATAAATAGGACTCAATGGACAATAATGGAGGCTTGCAAAGCTAGCCTTGCAATGCTTCCTTGGTCTTGTGTCTTTGCTGATCTTCATGTCTTTAAAGAGGGATGGCAGGGAACTTCTCCTGGGTCCTGGCTGGTTCTGGTCGTTCTTGCTGACTCCTGGTGATTTATTGGAGGCCTGGCTGTTTCTGCTGTGTCATGCCACTGCTGATGGTTCATGTTTGGTATCCTGACACTACTGAACTGGAATGCTGGCATTCTAACAACAGAGATTGGAGTCACCCCCAAAGAGCTACCCTAAACAGGTCCATATCCCCTTGTCCTATTTACCATCTTCTCCCCCCCCCCCCTTTGGACAGTAGGCTAGAAGGGGGATTGAAGGGTTTGAGAACCCTTATTAAAAGTAGATTTAAAAAAAAAAACTAAGTCTACAGACATGGTGTCTCTTCACAGCAATAGAAAAATATCTAAGTGACTGTATCTGAAGTTGTATGCACATGCTTGTGGAGGCCCCAGGTTGGCACCTGAAATCGTTCATACTGACTCTCCCAGCTTATTCCCCGAGGCAGGGTCTCTCAAACTCAGAGCTTGAAAGTGCAGCTAACCTTGGCAGCTGACTTTCTCGGAGGATCCCTGTGTCTCAGTTATTTATTTTTATTGGAGCAATGAAACAACATGACGGAGGAAACCTATAAGAGGAAGCATTTGATGGGGGCCTTCCTTACAGTTTCAGAGAACCAGTCCACAGTCAGCATGGTGGAAAGAGAGGTGTCAGGCAGGCTTGATGCTGGAGTGGTGGCTGAGAGCTCACGTATGATCCTTGGTTGCAGACACAGGCTAGAGGAATTACAAGGAGGAATCAGACCTGGGTGAGGCCCTTGAGGCATGTAGGCTCAAAATTGAAAGGGACACTTGCTTTCATGATGGTGCCTATCTTGGGGGTTCTATTGCTGTGTATAGATACTATGACCATGGCAACTCATAAAGGAACACATTTAATTAGGGCTGACTTGCAGTTTAGAGGATTGGTTCATTATCATCATGGAGGGTAGCATGTTAGCGTGCAGGCAGGCAGGTGCTGGAGAAGGACCTGAGAGTTCCAAAGACAGCAGGAAGACCCTGGGACTAGCTCGAGATTCTGAAACCTCAAAGCCACATCTGTGCCAACAAAGCCACACCTCCTAACAATGCCACTCCCTGAATCTTTGGGTCATTTTTATTCAAACCACCACAGTGCTCTTGGGAGCCAAGGTCTAGGGTCTTCTTTTTAAAAATTTAAACAGTAGGCACATTACTATCTTTTCTGAGTTCTGATATTGTCCCAAGAAGAACAATAAATCTTAGTCCAGTCAACCCAAAGAACCATTAAGAATAACACAGGATGTGGGCTTAAGACCACATTTAATATGGCTCTGTATGTGGCAGAAGATGACAAAATACTTCCCATCATAACCAAGGGATGAGAATTGCTGGTATCTAGTATCTAGGTATTTTCTCTCTCCCTTTCCCTCCCTCCCTCCCCCCCCCCCCCCCGCCCCTGTGATGAAAATTCCTGGTATCTAGGCAGATTCCTCTCTCTCTCTCTCTCTCTCTCTCTCTCTCTCTCTCTCTCTCTCTCTCTCTTTCTCTCTCTCTCTCATACACACACACACACACACACACACACATCCTTAACTGCACATGGATGCAGTAGTAAACTGGTTTAAATGGAGCATTATAACTTCTTGACTTCTTAAGTCAGCTTGTAAACTCAGAACTGGCACAAATCACTTGTACAATAGAAAAGCAAACAGAGACCCGTGTCCTTAAAGATGAAGAGAGTTCTGACATCCTCATGTGTGAAATGAGACTTACATTGGTGAACGTGGGTCCCCCTCTTGAAATTAGAGGAAAGTGCACTAGGAATTTAGCAGTGTATCAGCTGGCTGTCTGAATTGTCAAGAGTTCTTAAAACACAGATATCTTAAGTTGTAGGCCCCCACTAATTTACTTTGTTTGTTGCTTGTAATGACCAGAGAATATTAAGGCTTTTGTAGGGGGCACTTAGTAGGTCTGAAAATCATCCACGGTGGAATTCTACATTTCACACCTTGAATGCCTAGCTCATCCATCCCCAAAGCCAGTGTTACGCTTCCTAGAGAGACGTAACTCTTTGGAACATTCCACCTGGAAATGAACCCTCATCTTGTCCACAGGCATGTCAGAAGACAGGGCAACTCCAGTCATTTGTTCTCTCTGTCTCTGTCTCTGTCTCTGTCTCTGTCTCTGTCTCTGTCTCTGTTTCTGTCTCTGTCTCTCTCTGTGTCTTAGTCTCTCTCTCTCTCTCTTTCTCTCTCTCTCTCCCTCTCTCTATACCCCTGGCTATCCTGGAACTCAGTCTGTAGACCAGGGTCTCGTCTCTTTCTGGTAATTCTAAGGAAAGTTTGCTATAGTCCATATTTCCTGGCATCTCACTGTTTCTGGTTCCTTGGATATTTTCATCCCTGTGGAACAATAGTGTGTGTCTTCCAAGTCATCTTGCAAACCACAAGTTCTCAAGCAGGGAAGCATCTGAGAAGCACATGCTTGCTTTTTCAAAACACGTATGCCTGAGACTAACTCCACTGCACGTCAGTTTCTCTCTAGGGACTATAGGGTGTGGAGGTGGGTGGGCTGGGGTGTATTTCTTAAGCATATTTCTGCTTAACTAATGGTTTTTGTGATTAGGAAAATTTTCAAACTTCATAAATGGAATTATCTTTGGGGAAAATGATAACTTCTGTTTTTAAGTATTGTCAAGCAAGTATAAATAAATAAATAAATAAATAAATAAATAAATAAAGCTTAAGCAAACCTCTTCTTGCCTTCTATTGACCCCAGTATTCTGTTAAATTAAGATGAGAAGCCTCTGGACAGGAAAGGAAGAGCCAAAGAATAAAGGCCTTTTCTTATAAATTTGAAGCATTTCTTTTCCAATTTCAATATGAATGGAGTTTCAATGTAGACAGACCACAGAAGAGATGCCTGTTCATCTTCAGTCAGCACTTTGGAATTACTAACTCTAAAACATTTTTTTTTTTAAATAATGGTTATAGTACTGAATATGGAGCTTGAAAAAAACTTGACAACAGGAAAAGGTTTCTGGATATACTGCAACCCCAACTTTATTAAAACCCAAACACCTAAGAAGCAGGGGAGGTTCTGGCAGCACAGGACTTCCCTGTGGCCTTTGGACTGTGCTTGCAGGAACACTCAGGTCAGAGGCTACGGCAGTGATTACACTATACATAGGACATTTTCTGTTCTTACAGAAACACACGGCTTTTTGTAGAAAGTGAAAACATTTACTTTTTAAATTTGATTTTGGATATTTGCGTGTGCCCATGTATAGAGACCGGAGGTTTATACCAGAGTCTTCCTTGATCCTCTTCATCTTAGGTTTCCAGGCAGTCTCTCCCACGGAACCCAGAGCTCACCAGTTGCTGGACTGGCTGGCCAGCAAGGCCTGAGATCCTTTTGGCTCAGTGTTCCCACTGCAGAGTGGGGACTGCCACACCCAGCTTTTTATGTAGGTGAAAGGTGACACAGACAGCTTCTTGGACTTATATAACAAGTATTTTACTAAGTGCACGATCTCTCCAGCTGGAAAATAGACAACAATCTCTTTGCTCTTCACTCCTCAGCTTGTATCAAGTTGCTCTATCTTTTTTGTATTGTATTGTACTGTATTAGAATGTTTGCTTTTAAAACGTGCTATCCGAATTACTGACTTGAGTCTCACTTGAAAAAAAATTTTTTTTCAATGATTTTTGACATGGAAATAGGACAGCATTTCCAAAGCTTTTTGAGATGACTGTAGGCTTAGATTTTCCAAAACCTACTTTAATAAGGGTTCTCAAATGCTTCAATCCCCCTTCTAGTCCACCGTCCAAAGGTAGGGGAGAAATGGTGGTAAACAGGCAAGGGGATGTGGACCTGTTTAGGCGCAGCTCTTTCCGGCTATTCTCCGTTGTCAGGGTACCAGCAGTCCAGTTCAGTCAGATACCAACAGTCTGATTCAAAAATGTCACCAAACATGAATCAGCAGCAGCGCATGATCCAGCAGAAATAGCCAGGCATCGGCAGAATAGGCACGGGTCAGCCAGAGCAACCAGTACTCATGCCGTTGGTATTACATATTTACCTGGAGAGGCTTTCTCAGTATTGACAATTATAAAACTAAGTCATCCATTAACTCTAGAAAAAAAACATGGATGCAGCAGAACCAAGTATGCAGCCTGGGTTTAATTTTTATGAAAAAATAAACACACCAATTTCATTAGTATACAAACTTACTTATATTTTTAAGAAATGGTAAAATTGTTTGCATACAATCACTTTAATTGAATTTCTTAGACTGATTTCTCCGTTTATTTTATATATCTGTATATCTGGGGGGGGGTGTCACATAAAAACGTTTTGGTCAATAACAGATTGTGAGAGAAGCTGATAAACCTGAAAAAAAGAAAAAAGTAACTGTTAACCAAACCACTAATCCACAGAACAGCCCAGGCTTCAGAAAATTTCCCAAGATTATCACTTTTCTTGCGGAACATCATAGTTTTGAATACTGATTTCAAATACTAATAGCACCTGTGTATTCTCGCAGATCCTCTTAAATACAAACACACATAGGTGCACACCCTTTCATCTGTATGTGTATGCACATACACATAGGCACACTCAAGTATGTACTGGGACACCTGAGTCATGCATAAAAACATTCATTTCCCTGTGGACATTTTTCTTGGCACCTTTCTCTGCTCTCTAACCCTCTGATGTGTGAGCCTCATCATAAGCATGGTTTTGGTCTCTGGCTTTGAGGGATTATGGGAGAATCAATTACAGAATTACAGAACTACGGTTCCTGTAGTACCAATGCCTGCCTCTCTGTGTGCACATAGTTTATAATGTCAGTCAGCAGCTGACTTCCAGGCTATCTGTGTGAGCTGGTCATGGTGGGCACCAGCTGCCCAATTGTACACACTAGCCTTGAGACATCTTAGTGTTTAAA
The DNA here is from genome assembly GCA_030674055.1 of Rhabdomys pumilio. Classification (NCBI taxonomy): domain Eukaryota; kingdom Metazoa; phylum Chordata; class Mammalia; order Rodentia; family Muridae; genus Rhabdomys; species Rhabdomys pumilio. The sequence continues at coordinate 3,607,268 of JANHMN010000006.1, read as the reverse complement.
AATAAAGCACTTTAAGAATAAAATGAATTTATTCTATAGGTTCAAAGTCAGAGAACATAGCCAGATAATATATACAAATGAAAAAGATAAATGTTTAATCCTATCAAACAAGGACAAACATGATAAAAATCAGCAACCTTTTCCCATAAAAATGCCAGGGACAGGCAGAAACTGATCATAGTATTCAGAACACCAATGGCGAGTATCCTATCACAAATTGCTAGGAGACCTTCAATTCAAGTCGGAAATAAAACAGGGATAGTTGGTTTCATTATTATTTAACATATTCAAGATATTTAACATATGGATCTTATAACATATGCAATAAGGCTCTGATGGTTAGTGGACTTGACACACCTGGAGAAGAGAAACTCAATAAAAGATTATCTATATCCAATTGGCCTGTAGACATGTCTGTGGGGGACTGTCTTAATTATTTAATTGATGTGGAAAGATGAAGCCTACTGTGGGCAGCACCATTCCCTAGACAGGTGGTCCTTAACTGTGTAAGAGTAGGCAAGCACCACACACGTATTTCTCTCTGCTACTGTCTGTGAATGTGATGTTGAGAGGCCATACCAACTCCATCTTGGGTTCAAACTCCATCGTGGGTTCAAGCTCCATCTTAGAGAACCTGACTTAAGGTTGAACTCAAGTTAAACATCATGACTGTGTCTAGCACTGGTCTCTAGGTCACTCCCTAACAACCACCCTTTAGGAAGAAAGTGAAATTTACAGTTGTACCTAAAGATACACTAGATTTCACTTCTGAAAGATTATGGTTTGACTCACAGCACCAGTCAATCATTTTAAAGAACAACAAATTCCATAATAGCCAACACCCCCATCAGATGTGTGCCAAACTGGATACTTCCTCACTTGTTTACTTACCTCTATAAATGCTTGCTCGAAACTGGATTCAGGGTGTCACCCTCCCACCCTGCTGCATCGGTGATGGTGGTTATGGCTCAGGCTCAAACTTGAATAAAGACCCCTGTGTAATTGCAACAGAATCAGCTTCTAGGTTCAACATCGTGACTAACTGTTTAAGATTACTGCCTTGATTTTCCCAAAACAAATGGATGGTGACGTTGAACTGTAGCTGATATAAACCTCTTTCTCTCAAGTTGCTTTTTCTGGGGGTATTTAATCACAGCAACAGAAAGGAAACTAAGGTAAAAACCAACATGCAACTGTAGACAAGCAATGGGGAAGAAGCTGAGTGAAGATAGGAAGACAGCACTGTGAGTATGCTTCTAGCTGGTGGCTGTGACTGACAGTGACATCGTCACCTCCTAGGTAAGGCAGATAATCTCTAGTCTAGCACTTGCACTGTTATTGCCCTTGCTGGATGAACCTAGGATCCTTATTTCACCCCAAAGTTGTCCTTAGATCAGAGTAACTGGAAGGTCATAAGAGTGTGGCTTTGGATTCTCGCTAACAGTTCAGGTTTTGAAGAGCCTATTTCCAAGGACCTTTGGAAAGAAGAGCCACATGAGAAGGTCTTAGAACTCTGGGGACAAGGTTTCAAAAGCAGTTGTGGGGCCTCTTCTTCTTTTCCTCCCTCTTGCTTCCTGGCCATGAGGTAAGCCATCTTGTTCTTATCCTGTGCCTCAATCATTGTGTGCATCCATAGGTCCAAAGCACAGGCTAGTTAGGTTGCAGGCTGAAAATTACCAGCTCCTATAACCCTCCCTTCTTTATAAAGTGATTAGCATGTACTGGTTGTCGGGCAGCCATTGTTCTGTGTATAAAGTTCGTAAAGGAACTTGTTTAGGGGGTGGAGAAGAAAGCTTCTTAAACAAGCAACAGTGTATCAGGAAATGGAAACACTATTACCAGATTGAAAATGTACATGTTACCAAGTAAAGCGCCAGAAATCAGATGAGAAGATCCAGACTATGGCTTATAATCTGTAATTTAGGGAAATTCTATAATCAAGTCAGGAAAACAGACGGCACAGGAATAAAGCAGGTTTTAGCTGTACAGACATTAAGAACTTGCACACAGGGAAGTGAAGCAAAGAGAAACTGGAAAGAGTGTGAAGTAGGGCTGTGGGCTGAGTGTGTTCTGATGTACCGGCAGGAGACACCACTGGGAGACGATTGGGTTTAGCTGAAGTTGTGAGGTTGTGTGAGCTGGCTTGTCATTACTGTAACAAACTGCTGGAGCACTCTTCCGGAGAGGAGAAGAGGTTCTGTGGCTCACAGGTTTCAAGGTTTTTTGTCCTTGCCGATGTTGGGTCTGTGGTTTTGTCTGGAAAACATGGCCTAGAGTGATTCAGCTCAAGTCCAGAAAGAAACTGAGAGGATGGGGTCCATTCAAGGCCATTCCCCAAGTGGCTGGAAGAATTCCAAGTAGGCCCTACTTCTGGAATTTTCCACCACTTCCTAGCGGTACCAAAATGCTAAACAGAGAGTGACCCTTTAATACCTGTGCTTGTGAGACAATTCTAGATTAAGGCCACCTTGAAGATGAAGCCTTTTTAAAAAGAATATGTCTTCAGAGGAAGAAGAGGCAGATGGCTGCACACCCCAGAGGCAGCCATCAGCGATCCCAGAACACAGTCTGGGGGGCTGCTCTTCTGACCTTGGCTTAACTGTGAGAGGTGTTTCAGGTATACCTACACCACAGGTGTCAGAGATTGTTATTTCTATTGAGTCAAAAGCTCTTGGACAAGAACGAGATAGATAGATGATTGATAGATAGATAGATAGATAGATAGATAGATAGATAGACAGACAGGAGGGAAAGGAGGGGGAGGGGAGGGGGAGAGGTGTCCAGAGGGTGTGAACACATGCTATCAACAAAGCAAAAGATGGGCTAGAGCTCATCAGGGGGCCTGGCTGTGGACCCCCCAAGACCTGTACTTGGGATTCTCTAAACATTGTTTGTGATTGAGAAGTATCTCTAGAATATTCAGTGCGCATACAGCCATGCCTGGTAGTCTCTGACAGTAACAGCCAGAAGAGCCACCAGTATACACATCCCTACCAGGCCCAATAAGAGAAAAGGTGCATGTGGAGTGTCCCTGGATACTTTCATACTGATTTGAGTTTAATAATAAAATCTGGTGCTTCTTCTTTTGTGCATATTATTGCATTTTTACATAATAGCAAGGTTTTTTTTTCCAGTTTTGTTTTGGGAATTCTTCTGTGACAGTTGGAAAGAAATAATCTAGTCAGAGACAACCTGAGGATACAGTGCTACCTTCTCCTCTAACCTCAAAAGGGAATTGATGCTGGTGGTTTTCTCTGGTTTGAGGAGTAAGTAACTTTTCACGTCCAAGAACTTAAGGATTTGGCACCGTATGAAGGTTAAGGAAAGTTCTAATTCTGCAGGTGATGCTGTTAATACCCAGGTTGCAAAATGGCGGCATGGTCTTACTTTTAGAAACACGCACAGGAGAGCAGCTAAGGCCATCAGTCTCCCCATGTCCTGCTTTGGAATTCGAGAGCTCAAGGTCCTGAAGGGGTTTCAACATATTTCAACTTCAGGAAATCCCCACAGAACCAGTAGACAACTCCAGCACTCAGGAACTGTGGCTTTCAGTGATAATGAACCAGGGTTTGAGCTGAACAGTGAGATCCCCTGAACCACATAGAGACTCTGCAGCCTCTCCCTATTGGCTGCTCACAGTTAGCCATCTATTTTTCCAGTAGGATGACTGTTATTTTCCATGAGACCTCATGGTGTTACCCCTGTTTCAGTCAACAACCAGGGCCAGTTGTATAGTGGGCGTTACAGAACGTGTCAGGCTGTTCTGGGCCTTCCTCTCTCTCTCTCTCTCTCTCTCTCTCTCTCTCTCTCTCTCTCTCTCTTTCCTTTCTTCCTCCCTTTCCTCTCTCTCTCTCTCTTCTTCCTTTCTTTCTTCTTCTTTTCTTTTTCTTCCTGTATTCTTCCTTTCTTTGTTTTATGTATGGGAGTGCTTGGTCTTTCTGTACGCCTACATTCTAACTACTGCAACCAAGACAGAACATAACAATCTGGGGAAAACACAGCAGAACTGCTGACATTTGTGTTGCTGAAAATCAATAGTTGACATAAAATAAATGTCTCATGATAGAGGTTCACACTCCTAATAATTGACAAAGACTATAAATCATATTACAAAAAGGAGAAAAAAGTGTGCAGCACATGTTCTGTATTTGGGTATGTGTGTAAGTGGAGTCCAGCGCATTGGACGTCTTCTCTATCCCTCTTTGCTTCATTGTCTTGAGACAGACAGTGCCTGTCACTGACTAGAAAACCCATGCTTTGGCTGGGCTGGCCAGGGAGACCCCGTCTCTGGCCTCCTCTTCCAAAATACTCGCGCGTGTGCGCACACACACACACACACACACACACACACACACACGCGCACACACACACACAGCCTTATCCAGCTTTTGTGCAGATGTTGGAGATTTGAACTCAGGTTCTCATGCTTGTGTCCTGGTGACTTGTCCTGTCATAGGCATGGGCTGTTCTTCTCAAGGCACAGATACTGAGTCATAGGGAGGTAAGCTTTTATGATTGTAGAGGGAGCATTTGCTTTTATGCCATACCCACTAAACAATGTGGTGTCTAACTTAGGGCTTATGTCACTCTGATAGGTTAAAAATTTGTCCCATCATATATGAAGATGTGCTAACTTAGAGTATTCAGAAAAGTAATGCAAGTTTAAGTTCAAAGAGCTTTATTGAGCTAACATCAGGCACTGCAGATGATGTCTTCATCCTGTCTTTTGTCCCCACTGTCTCAGTCTCTAGTACTAAACCTGCAGGGTTTGTTACTTTGTAATCAATAACTGAAAAAGCAAGGCTTCTAGCTAAAGCAACAACATCAGTTGACTCTGAAACACAGACTCTGAAATTCCCTTTAAAGCCTTAGGAAACCTCAGTCAAACCAGCAAAAAGGAAATTCTGTTTCTTTTAAGATCTGGATAGCTACCAAATGTATGATATGAAAATGCTACTGTGTGCTGGCTGGGGAGTTGAGCTATCCTTTTACTGATGGGCTATATTGGAGAAATGAAGCTCTTATTCTTTCTCTACACTGTCTGCTCCTTTTGTGTTTTCAAGTTTGAGTTTGAACTTCTGTGCTCATGGATCAAGAACCTTGAGGCTTCTCTATGGTAGGTAAAGATTTTGCCCCATGCCCTGTGTGTGTGTGTGTGTGTGTGTGTGTGTGTGTGTATGTATCTGTGTGTGCATGGGTATACATATTTGTGTGTATGTGTGGTATACATGTGTCTGTGTGAGCATGAGTATGTCGTGTGTCTTGGGTTAGATGCAGGTTTGCACTCTCTTCAACCATCTGCATCCCAGATATCAGGTGAGTTTGCTGTTAGCAGACAGCTGAATTGTTTTACCATCCATTATCAGGGTCAAGGGGTTGGATTGGGATGCTACAAGGGAGAGAGATGTCCTGAAAGGAGAATGTTTCTTCTTGTCAGAAGATGGGAATTTTTGGCAGTTTAGTGACCAACAAAACAAATTAAGCAGACAGTAAGCCAACCCTGAAATATGAAATTTCACTCTTGATTACCCTTTGTTCAGCAAACACCAAGCACCTCTGCATGTTGAGGCCCATCCCCGATTCTACAGATCAAGTCACAGAGGAAGCCCTGCCCTTGACGTCATTTATCCAAAAGTCAGCATATTTTCTGTACTGATTCTCATTGTGAACCTGAAAGCAGCCAACTTCTGCCAGGGGCTCCTTGGAATTGCTCAAGAGGAAGAAAAAAAAACGTGAGTGAGGGAGAGACAAGTGTACAGAGACATTTTTAAAGTAGCTAGCAACCAAGACAGCACCAATTATTTAACCACACTAGAGACCAGCAGCCAAACCACAGATTATTTAACTGCACATCCAAGTGCTGAGCCCAACCTCAGCCAGCCATGGTCCTTTAATGTAAATATCCCCAGCAGCCGGTTCCCAAGAGGGCAAGAACTGCAGAGGGGGACAGCGGCTCACCTGTTCTTGTCTCTGCTCCAGATGTGTGGAGCTGAGAAACTGGCTCCCAGCCAGCCAGGACTCCTCTCTCACTTACTTCACATTTACATGACTGTTTCTCTAAAAAATGGACATATTCTTCCTCTACCAAGCTGAGTCTCTGGGGACATGTGCACAGAGGAAACCATTTCCCACGGAGAGTTCAGTCTCTGGCATCCAATTTCCATCGTTCCTCTTTATTTCCAATACCTTTCTCCTTTTATACCTCAGTTTTATTTTTTAACTACATTTGGCCATTGCTTCTATAATTTTCACTCACTAGCATATGCAAGGTTTATTCATAGAGTATTTATTAGGAAAACAGGCTACCTTCTTTCTTCTTTGCTACCACAGAGGAGAGCCCTTGGATATTGTGATGCAGATATTTAGTGTAGGGTCTCACTGTGTTCTTTCTAGCCATGGGAGTGGCTTCTGACCTAAGGCTAGCTTGCTGCTTGACACCTGCCACCCAGTCTGATTTTCCTCTTTGGGGAGCTGAATCAAGTGACAGAAACTGGACTTATAGGCAGTATAGAACCAAGGGTGACTTACAGGGGCCAACAGGAGGGGAGATGGCTGAGGAGAGCCCTGTGGTTCAGAGTCAAGGGAACCAACCAACAGACAATCACTCACTGGAAGAAGGAAAGAGGTGCCATCTTCTGCTTGATTGACTTCATTTCTCACAAGACTGTCTATACTTCAGCTGTGGAACTATGTAAGTACTGTTGTGCCCTGAAGAGGAGGAAGAGGAGGAGAAAGAAGAGGAGGAAGAGGAGGAGGAAGAAGAGGAGGAGGAGCAGCACCAGCACCAGCACCAGCACCAGCACCAGCACCAGCACCAGCACCAGCACCAGCACCAGCACCAGCACCAGCACCAGCACCAGCACCAGCACCAGCACCAGCAGATGTATCACTTAGAGCTCTCTTTCTATGTCTCCTCCTCCAATAGCACCCACCTCTTCTATGAATGTGTATTCCCATCTGGCTTTGTCCTCTGGCATGACGCGCTCATCTCATAGTCAACGTGGAGCAGAAATAATGCTGGCTCCATAGTCATAGTGATAGAGTAAGGAAAGAAGAGAGTGATTGGGTGGTCCATGGCAGTGATGATGGGCAGTTAACAATCTCCAATGGAAAAAGAGGTAAGAGGGCATGTGTTAGTCAGGTTATCTAAAGGAACCCAATGGATAAAAGAAATTAAAAGGGGATTTATTAGATTGGTTTACAGATTAGTGTCTGGGTACTCCAACAATGGCTTTCTCAACATCTAAGAGGTTGAAAAACAGTGATGGTTCAGTCCTTGATATCTCCACAGCTCAGATGAGGCACTGATTTCCCAAGGAAGTCCCGGAGAGTTGCTGGTCTTCAGTCTTGGTTGGAATCCTGAAAGTGCTGGATTGGATACTGGTGGCGGTAACAGGACAGATGCCCTTGCCAGCAAGAGTGAGGGTAAACGGACCAAAAGCAAAGCTTTCTTCTTCCATGTCTTATTATATAGGCTGCCACCAGAAGGTGGGGACAAGATTTAGGGCGGGCCTTCTTGCTTCAAATGATCTAATTACAGGAGTGCCCAGCAGCTTGGATTTTAGTTTATGCCAGATGTAGTCATGATGACAACTAAGACCACCCATCACATAGGGTCCTAGCACCCTCACCTGGATTTTAGCCATGGTTCCCTCCTGTTCTCAGCTGCACTCAAAGCTGGGTGGTACTAATATATAGAGGAAGTAGGTTAACTAAAGGCAAGACTCCATGATGCAGTTTCTGTAAGGTTTTCATTTATGCTAGGGTGGGACTTTCCAGTGACACAGCCTTTGGCGGGCGTTCTGTAGCAAATCCCTCACCCAGATGCCTAGAAAAGAACCCAGTCAATGTATCACTCAGTAAGATCAACTGAGGTTTGATTGTTACTTCTGTCTCTGTTTGTGACCCAACAGAGGTGAGGGGACATTTATTCTTGTTTCCCCAGGAAAAAGTAACAAAATGACAGGAAATCAGTTTTACAAAGCTGTTTCTGAATGAAATATTCTTCTTACATTATATAACAGGAAGTCTCAGAAGCACTCCAACAAGCCTAATCGAATTTGAGATTTGAGGATACCAGTATGGAGCTGCCACTTATAAGAAAAATGCCCACAGGCCACTTCTGCTACCCAACCCCAGGTAAACCACAGCCCCACCCCCTGTCCATTGCCTTGTGAGTCTCTGAGCTGAGTTCTGACTCTTGGAATTCAAATCTGAGAAGGTTTAGGGGTGGAGAATTAGAAGAGCCATTGCGACAAGTCACGTTTGAGATTTAAAAAAAAAAAAACAATCGTTTAAAGATATAGACATGGAAATCAGAAAAAGACATAGACTGAAGACACAAAGAAGCACCTGAAACTGAAGGGAGTGGTCAGCCATGTCCAATATTTTGAAAGGTTACAGGAGAGAAGGAATCACATAAAGAAAGAGCCTGGTGGTCCATGACCTTGATCAATGAGATGGTGAGATAAACATGATCATAGAGAACCAAAGAGAATTCAGATGGAGAAACGGATGGCAAGAAACTTTCTTGGGGAGATTTCATAGAAATGAGATAGTTACTTTTAAGAACCTCCCCGGAGGATAATGTCATTGATACAGGAGTCGCAAAGAGCCAGAATATGGGCTAATTAAACTCACTGAGATGCAAGTTCCTTAACCTTTGAGATAGAGTTTGGGTCATGAATTATTAACTAAAGAGTTGGGCTTCTGGTGTCAGCATCATAGTGTTATGGTTAACTTACAGCACAGACATGAGGTCCCATTTGCCAAATGCCCAGGAGCATAGGTGTGTCCATAGAGACACAAAGGATAAAAATTCACAAGGATCTTTTTACCATCATGAGCTACTCAGTGCCAAGCTGCACTGCCTCGGTAACTGTGAGACAATCTCTTCCTAGAGGAGACGGCCCCAGCTAAGGAGGAACACCCTCTTTACCCACATAGTATATCTCAAATGTCAGTGCAGTTCCCTGGGTTGTTTTACGAGTGTAGATTCCTGTACTTATCCTGAATCCACAGCAAGATTCTCTGGAAGAGGGACCTGGATTCTGCCATAACTTGGTACAGTTATCCACATGCTGGAATCTGAGACCTTTTACTAAAAGACACATCCCATGCTTGTGGAAGTCTCTGGGAAGAGGGATGACAAGGTGTTAATATTGCAAGAGCATCGGCTGCTAGAACAGTGGCAGAGATGAGGCTGCCATCAGCCATGGTAAAACATGCTAATGCTCGCCCTGAGCGTGGGGAGCACCTTCTATAGAAAGGGGGGAAGGGAAATAAAGGGGTGTGTTTCTAAGGCTAAACTGATAGTGGCTAGCAATTCATTAGAAATACTGGCTGAAGGAGTACCACAGTAATGGACTTCTAACCCCACCTCCCAGCTTTAAATAAAGACATAGAGACTTACATTTATTAATTATAGCTTTAGGCCTAGCTTACTCTTGCTCCCAACTATCTCTTATAACTTAAATTAACCCATATATATTAATCTATGTTCTTCCACACGGCTCATTCATTACCTCTCCTTCAGTCCTGGCCTGCTTCTTCCCCCATGGCTGACTCTTTCCCAGAGTTCCTATCTCTGTCCAGAAGGCCCATCTATTCTCTTCTCAGCTATAGGCCATCAGCTTTTTATTAAACCAATCTGAAGGGCGAGTGTGTGTCCATAAAACATGATATAGCTTTATGAATAACAGTACCAGAGTCTGGTTTGCACTCGACTCTCTACCCACACAAGAATTTGAATAATACAAAGGCAATCTTTACACAATTCACAAAAATATCATCCCCAAAAGGAGGGAGATTATGGCTGCAGGGGTTTGAGGCCCTGACTCCTCTTCTCCTGGTATGGTATCTTTTCTCTCTTCCTCCAACAATCCACTGGTAATATAATAGTCCACACCATAGGATGGCAAGTCCACACCACAGTGATGGCTAAAATGGCTTATCTCTTCCACAGTCATGGCCAGTATGGAAAGTCCACACCACAGTGATGGCAAGATAACATGTCCACATTACAGTCATGGTCAAGATGGCTGTCCATACCACAGTCTTGGCAAAGATGGCTTGTCTATTCCATAGTCATGGCCAAGATAGCATGTCCACATCACAGTCATGGCCAAGATGGCTTGTCCACACCTCAGTCATGGGCAGGATGGCTTTCCATATGGAAAGCCTGACTCACAATCTCCTTTTCAGACTTCCTCCATCTCAGTCAGTGATAACCATGCCTGCCTGTGGCTTCCCAGGACAAGATCTGAAGCAAGTTTTGATTTATCCCTTTCTCTCACAGTCTTATAAGCAAATATCTCCATTTCCCTTTCAGGTCCAATCAGTGGAGTTTACATTTTTGGCCACCAGAAGCATGTGGCTGTAGATTCTTTAGGGTGACTTCCATGAGGAATGAATGTTATTTTTCTTACCCTACCTCCTTGGCCATGAGCAGGCTTCTGAATGCTTTGCAACAGCAAATGGTGGCATCAATGTTTATAAAGTTGGCCAGGCTTCTGCTCTTGGGAGAACACGTGCCTTGAATCTGGCATGTGTGGGAGCTCCAATCTGTCTTCCATGTTCCCAGTCCAAGGCCAGGCAGAAAATATTCAGGTGATTACAGGCCCCTGGTAGGGGCTGGAGAATGATTGGGATCATGATAGCGGCCAGTCCTTCCTAGTCAAGGCCTTGAACACTTCAGAGTGTCAACAAATGCCTCCCAGTGCTGCTGCTGCCTCTGCCCCTCTGCCCCTCTGCCCCTCTGCCCCTCTGCCCCTCTGCCTCTGCCTCATCTCTCTCTCTTGCCATTTCCTCTCTGGGTCCAGGCAGACTGTGAGCACAGCAAGTGGCCATATCACTGAGTGTAAACTAGTTGCCTGGCAAAGGATCCTGGAACCTTGGACCTCACCTTGAAGACTGTTCTGAGATCCAAGAGAGTTCTGTATGTCAGTTTTTCTCAACCCGTGGGTCATGGCCCGCTTTCACAGGGGTTGCCTAAGACTATCAGAAAACACAAATATCTACACTACTATTCATAACAGTAGCAAAATTACAGTTACGAAGTAGCAACAAAAATAATCTCTGGGCAGGGCAGTGGTGGCACACGCCTTTAATCCCAGCACTTGGGAGGCAGAGGCAGGTGGATTTCTGAGTTCGAGGCCAGCCTGGTCTACAGAGTGAGTTCTAGGACAGCCAGGGCTACACAGAGAAACTCTGTCTGAAAAACAAACAAACAAACAAAAAAAAAAAACAAAAAAACCAAACCAAAACAAAACAAACCAAAAAATCTCTGGGTAGGGGTCACCACAACATGAGGAACTGTATTAAAGGGTTGAGGCATTGGGAAGAGGGAGAGCCACTGCTGTAAAGTGAAGGGCTTAGAAATAAGCCAACCAAGCCTGCATGGTAACTGCCATTGTCTTTGTACAACTGTAATGAAAACTTAGGGTTCTTTTTCCTTCTTCTTTAGGTCAGTTCTGCACTGATTGCCTTTTCATGAGAGTCTGAAATCAGATACAACCAATCTCTCTTTAGAGATGTGGAGCACGTGCTGGGTTTTCTACTTGAGAGCCCAGAGGCAGCTCCAGCTCATGTATGTGTCCGCTGATCACCTAGCGACAGAACGACACCCCCAGTAGGCACTTCGTCAATGTTTGCGTTTCTGGCGTGATAAATGCACTTGTATTCGCTGTCTTATATAAACTCTTTTAGGGCTTGCATTGGGTTATCTAGCATTTTCTCCATTTTTGACTTGCAGTCTGTAATATTTGCTGAAAAGCTGGTTGGTAATCTCATAAAATTTAAGATTTGTGTTTATGGATCACATAGCCAGATTGTCAAGAACATACAGTATAAACACATGCATCTTGCACAACCCTTTGCTCCACTTTGGGCTTTTTTTAAATTTATTTTGAACCAGGTTCAAATCTAAACTGAACAAGGCCACACAGGGCGTTAAAGTAAAACAGTGGTACAGTTGGAATGTACTGAAGCCCTCACTCAGCTGAGGGAGATGAGCATTGGAGGAGGTGATTTTAAAGAACCCGTTTCTTACTTCCAATCACCTGGCAAGGCCATCTAAGAAAACACACTGAGCAAATGTGCTTTTCCAGCCACACACATTGTCTAGATAAAAAAACAACTTCAAACATCTCGTGCTGTTTTGGAAATTATTTTCTGGATCTGTCAACATACCTCCTCAAAGAGAAGCGGTTGCCTGGATTTTTGGACTCTTCTCATGTACATATTTCTCAAAAATGGAAATAACAAGATCCTCAAATAATTACTTGGATATACGCCACAGTTTTAAAGATGGCTTCTTGGAAGCTTTGCTCCACAACATTCAGTGGGTTTGATTTCATGGGGAGGTGCCGATGTGCATGAGGCGGAAGGGAGGAAGAAGAGAACCCAGGAGAACAAAGCAGCTCAGCAAAACCGGAGGGAGGAGGGAAATGCTTGGGTCTAAGAATCACACCGTACCATGTTTGCAAAGGTCGACTTACCTGTGATTCGCACAGCAAACGAACTCGAAGGCTCTGCGGGTCTCAGTTTCAGGTGAATGAGATGCAGCACACTCTGCGTGATCAGAGTGAAAGGTAACCAGAGTTAGTCTCCTCCAGTGATAGGCGCCTGGTGCAGAGGAGGCCAGCTATACTAGTGACTCCTTCCTTATCCCTTGCTTGGAAAGGTTCCTGCAAGATCTGCTGACTTCTGGGTCAGGACTGTCAAGAAGAGTGGTGGATTCTTGGAACACTCAGTCCTAAAAGGAATGTCTTTATCCAATCCTCCCTTCAGAGCTTGCAGAAGAGGAGGCTGAAGAAACCAAGGCCCTTTAAATCAACATGATTAAAGCTCTCACTTGCTCACAGAGACTGAGGCAGCATGCACAAGGCCTCCACGGTTCTGCGACTATTTTGTGGCTTCCAGTTTAGTGGTTTTATGGGATTCCCCAGTGTGCCAATGAGTGGGTCTCTAATTCTTACGCCTTCTTCTGTTGGTTTGTTTTGCTCAATTCTCATGTGTTAGTTTTTGTTTTTATCTTATTGTATTTTATTATTACCCTTAGAAGCCTGCTTGTTTTTTAATGAGACAGGGAGGGAGTGGATCTGGAGGGGAAGGGAGGTGGGAGGAACTGGAAGGAGAAGAGGGAATAGAAACTGTAATCAGGATATATTAGGCAGAATTTTCTTTCTTTTTTTTCAATAAAAAGGAGGTTCGCGAAGTACAATTGTGCCAATTGTAAAAAACAGAAACAAACAAACAAAAATCCCCAAAAACAAAAAACAAAAAAGCCCAAACAACAAATAAAAACTCAAAACAGCAACAACAGCAAAAAAACAAACAAACAAACAAACAAAAACAAAAAACAACAACAACAACAACAACAAAATAACTCATACAACGGGAAATAGTTTTGTCACAGCACTTATTATGGCCTCCCATTTTTTGTTAATGTTGAATTTTTAATAAGCATCCACAGCTACAGGAGGTTTCACTGTAAGGTCACCGAAGGTCAAATACTTAGGAAGCCCAATGGGCTATCATGTATACTGTTTCTGGAATCCTCATCCCATCGCTGGTTCTTTCTCTTTCTTTGTTTCTTTGTTTTGTTTTTATTTTGTTTTGTTTTGTTTTGTTCCTTTGTTTCTTAAACTTTTCTTTTTAAAGATTCATTTATTCATTTTATGTATATGAGTGCACTTTTGCTGTCTTCAGGCACACCAGAAGAGGGCATTGAATCCCATTATGATGGTTGTGAGCCACCATGTGGTTGCTGGAAATTGGACTCAGAACCTCTGGAAGAGCAGTCAGTGCTCTTACCTGCTGAGCCATCTCTCCCGCCCCTCATCCAGTTCTTTCAATTTTACAGATGAGAGACTTGTAACCTTGTAACCAGTGCCTTATAGCTGGGAAACAAAGAGCTGCCTTTTGGAGTGAGAACTGTCTGTTTCCCACATTTTGCCCCAGCACACACATGCAATACAGGACTAGCTAATCTATGTGGCCCCTGAATGATCCTTTGGTCTTTAGCTCCTGGCTTAATGTTGGCCAATTATTTCAGCCTGAAGATAAAGTAAGTTGGAGGTGCGGGCTGGCTTTGACATCAGCGTGTTGAAACTGGTAACTCAAGCCCAGCTCTGATACCATCATGGTGAAGTCAGCTTGGCACGGCCCCCACTCTTCAATGCCACAGTATCGAGGTCTAGCCACAAGCCTGGCATCATCGTAGGCTTTGCGATCTGAGTGTGCATGTACATGTGTTTGTGTATGTAGCCGCTGAGCAGGACTGTACGAGAGGTGAGCATTCCCCAGCTAGTTCTTTAGGCCAGCCGAACTTGCCTCTCCACAAGACAAAGAAAATCGCATTGTTAGCTGTTTCGGATTGAGGATGGTGATTCTAACAATACTCAATGAGATCTCTCTTGATTAGCTAGGCAGGAGAGGAGAGATTGGTCCCTATACCCAATCTTTCATGAATTTCTTGCTGAATTCTTTGAGCCATCTTGGTCCATGTAGGTGTGTATCTATACACATATATTGAAGATTGACAATAGGCCCCTTTCTGAATTAACACACAACGTTGGTGTTATCAAGGCTAACACACTCCATCTGCATGCTAGGCTTTGAGATCATGTCTCTTCTTTCCTACAGCCTGTTCAACACCACAGGGAGAGTCGGTGCTAGCTGTGCTTCCAGGTCAATCACCCCCTTCTGCAGGGTTGGCTAAGAGGAGCCATGGGAAGGAGACAGGAAGTAAAGAAAGGAGAAATGCAGGCACACCACTCTGTTTGACCAGCATGTCACTGCCATGCTCCGGGTGCCTACTTACCCTACCGGCCTTTTCTTTCTCTCCCTTCAGTCTCCATATTTTCCCTACAATTACTGGCAGCTGGGTTGCAGCCCCCTGCCTGCAGCTGCCTCTGTCTTCTGAGGGAGGAATCGAATTCTGTCTGCTTCCAGTTCTCAGAACAACTTTTGTTTCCAGGGTTAGCCCCCTCCCCTGCCCCCACAAAAATACAGGTGCATCATTTTCCCTATCACGAAGGAACATTTTACTCACCTGTTCATCTTCTGATTTTGATAAAATTTGGGGTTGACGGTCTCAAGGGCACATGCAAAAACAGATGCCCACAAAAATGTCATCTGCTATTCAAAATATTGCCTTGAAAAGTTGAGATGATCTGAAAATATTTCTCTTCATATCAGCGAGACGCAGTTGATGTCATCTGAACATTAACCTGATGGAAATACATATGCAGGCTTCTGTCTGGATAGTGCTGGTGTGGGGCTTGCCACACAGAGGTGACATCAGATTGTGTCTGGATAGTGCTGGTGTGGGGCTTGCCACACAGAGGTGACATCAGATTGTGTCTGGATAGTGCTGGTGTGGGGCTTGCCACATAGAGGTGGTATTAGATTGCCCACTGGCCAGTGTTCTCCAAGAGTACTGACATTTCCACTGGAATAAATCATCGTTTAAATGGGTCATGTTTGTAAGAGTAGGGGAACCATATTTCAGGCTGCTACTGAACAAACAAGCCATTAAGACACCTTTCGTGTCTCTGCTAGTTGACCAGTCTGAGAGAACCACGGGCAGATGACCCACGAGAAAGGAAATGTGGAGGAAGTGGTCAGCTGGTGGACATTTGGTATTTTTCCAATACAGCTGGCATTTCCTTTGCAGGAGCAAACAAGCCACTGGCTAGAATTATCACAACTGACTGTGGTGCAGACCTCCTGTGAATATCCACTGGCTAAAGAACATAGACACAAATCCATGTGCATACTGTGAATCACAGTATTTCAAGAGGCGCCATTAAACAGTGAAACTTCCTTGCCAGAAGGTAATTGACTGACTCACAGGTGAGCAGCAACCGTTGAATAAAGTTCCTCGACACACAACTCCCCGCTGCCGCCTCCTCTTCCTGTCAGGCTCAGAGCTGCAGAATGTTGACTAGTGTACTAGATTCTCTAGTGTCCCACAGAGAGCACAACAGCACAACCCCCCACCCCCCACCCCCCACCCCCGGCATTAACAGTGGAGAACAAGACTCAGAGGCTTGGTGGGCAAGGCCATCACCATTCCGGATGCTGTTACTGAGTTAAATCCTATTCTCCCACCTCCTGCTTTTCGTCACTTTCTGCTTCTCCACACTTCTTGCTTTTCCTACTTCCTGTTTCCCCACTTCCTGCCTTTCTTCACTTCCTGCTCCTCCACATTTCCTGCTTCTTTCCACTTCCTGTTTCAACTGCTTCTCTCACTGCTCCAGCAGAGAGGCCCCTTTCTCCCGGCATATTTGTCAAGTAGTGGAGGACAGCAGGATCTTCTATTTGTTTTCACATCTCTGTTTAGACCAGAGGCAAGCTTAATTTACCTATAATCTTAGCATGTACTTGTATTTTTAAAATTAAGTGTAGCATCCATTTTTACCTCTGTCTCTCTTCTTGAAATCCAGACAATGTCGCAGGCTACTTGGCTTCTACTCAATGCTCCTTTACTTGGCCAACTCTCTTGTAATACCAGTCAAAAAAGGTCAGATGTATGGTCTATCTGGTTACTTACAAAGTGGTTCTATGGTTATCACATTAATTTGATCCAGAGAATAGATACAGTTGAGTGTCTTGGCAGACTTAGAAATTATATTTTAGGCATTTCTCAGAAGCATTGAAACCCCCAAATTGGTGAGAGGATGAGGATTAAAACGGTTACAGAAGGCAACTCTCCCCACTCCCTCCTGACTCTCTTCTTAAATTATTTATTTATTCTTATTTTATTTAGAACTCCGGTCTGCTCGAAGAGCAGCCAGTGTGTTAGCCATTGATTATGTCTCTAGCCCTCGACTCTCCTCTTTAAAGAAGTTTTGACCTTAGATTATAAAGTATCAGTCACCACCATTTTTCAAATATCTCAACACACTCACTCTTAGGAACTTAAAGCTGTGAGCTTTGGTTTGTGGTGGAGTTTGTCGAGCACCAGGAAGAGGCACTAATGTGACACACTTATTTATCCTGTCTCTTTCCTCTCTTTCTCTGGCCTCAGCTTTTCCCACATTCTCTTTTTTATGCTATGAAGATAAATTTGGAGAAAGTATAAAGCTGCTTTTCTCTCCAAAACCATCTTACATATTAGAACCAGGGATTCAAGATCCTGCCTAAAATGGAGGCATGGCCACTCATTTCAACTGGACCAGCTTCCAGAAAACTCCTCTGACTCAGCGACTCGTGCATTCTGGATTCAATTCCATTAATTGAGTTAAAATAATAAGCTGTTTGAATTTATTTGACTACACCTATGTGGCCACTCCTCCAGTGATCAAATACTGAAGAGTGACTAGACTTTTTTTTTTTTTTTTTTCAGAAAATAGAAATCTCCTAACCAGTTTATGGAATGTTCACAGGTTCCTGGAAACAATTCAAACTAACTAAGCAACAACGTTCTTACTCTAAAAACAAAAAAAATTGCTTTCAAGGTTTTCTGAACAGTTTAATACTAAAATTATTTGGCCATTTCACATTTAAAGTCATTAATAATTTGAGCACTAATGTTAATATCCACTTTTGAATGAAGTCTAAATGTCTTTACTTCTAGTTACCTAAGTTTTATTGCACAATTAAAGATAGAGTCCAACCCATAGGGGTTTTTTTGTAGTTGATTTCTTCTTAGAAAAAGCATTTTTGTGACACAGTGCATACATATGTGTAAGCCTTAAATATACATGCTCTCAAACAGACAGACACACACACAGACAGACACACACACACACACACACACACACACACACACCCCCCCCCCCCCCCCCCCCGCCCCCAAGCATTTACCTCCCTAAAAGATACAGGATATTTCTCTGGAAACTGTCTTATGAGAGGATGTTTTACTGAAGCAGACACATGGGAGGAGGTTTTGTTGAGAACAGACATGTGATGTTTTTCTGGAAGCTGCCTGGAAAAGGAGCATAAGATGTTTTGCTGGAGTAGATGCTTGAGAGGACATGTGATAAACATTTGGAAAGGGTAAATATGTAACCCAACAGACAATGGACACTCTGGCATTGGTTCACCTTGCCACTCTTTGCTGGTTTGCATTGGGCTTTGTTGATGCTGGTCTTTGCTGATGATGCTGTGACATTGGCTCACCTTGCCTTCTTCACTGAACATCACTTGTCGTGACTTCTTAGAGAGAAATGAATCAAAGAACTTCTTGTGATATTCAGGTAGCTTCTTGCCACTTCAATGGACTCCGCCTGATTGGCAGAGCCTTGAGGTTTCTTCTAGATTCAGTGTGAACTGAACTGCTGATATTCTGGCAACAAAGATTGGAATCACCCCAAAGAACTATTTCTGAACAGGTCCATATCCCCCTTTACCGGATTAAACTTTCCTTTCCACTACCTCTGGCGTGGGTGATGGGTGAGAAGGGATTTTAAAGTATTTAAGAACCCTTATAAAGTAGGTTTTGAAAACTCTAAGCCTACAGCTCACTGACTCTGTTGCAGATCTGTGTAACTCATGATGTTCTAATCGTTCCCAGGAAATGACAGAGACAAGAGAGGTCAGAGATTAACAAAGGCACTGATGGTCCTCTGCATACAATAGCCAAATATGACTCTGAGAGACCCAGGGAACAACTCCTGTTGCTGAAAGTTTAGATGAGACTCTGGGACTTCCGGGTCATGCTTGTGAGTCCTGTTAAGTAAGCATGTTAGACCTGACTGTGGCTGGTCCATGCCAGTGGCCATTGTACTGATCCTAGAGGCCATGGAGCTGCATGTGAGTCTGCCAGTGTCTGATCTCTTCTTCTTATACAGAAAGCTCCCTAAATATGAGAAGCCAGTGGTGCACAAAGAAGAGCAGACTGAGATGAACCTGAAGGGAAATCAGATTTTCTAAGAGAGTCACAGAGCTGTGCACCATGGAAATGAGTGATGAAGAAAGGGCAGGCCAGAGAGTCAAGGTTAACAGATTTAGAACATAAATATGTTTCTTAGGATATAATTTCTTTAAGATACTTCTTATGTTAAAGAAATCTGGTCATCCTTCCATTGAGGATGTGTGGCCAGGTCCCATGTCAATGTCTCAATCCATTTTTTTCTGGTCCAAGGATACAGCAGAGAAAGTAGTACATTCATCCAGGCACAGTGCAGCAGATAGTACCATCAGCAGCGTGAGCCAGAGTTCACATCCAGTGAAGAAGGAATGAGGGAGCATTGCAGCCGATAGAGGACACACAGGCAGGCATCCATCTGTTCTCCAATGAGGAGAGAGCCACGCAGAGAAAGAACTGAAGGTGAGGCTTAAAAAGGCGACCTCCCTCCCTCCATCCTGTCTGTCTGCAAGCTATAAGCTCTCTTCCACTTAACTCTATGTTTTAAAGTTTCACCTCTGTGCTTCGGCTGAGAAAATAAAAATTTCTATGGAGTTCTGGTGATACCCAGATTGTCCTTTAGGCTTCCAATGGGCAGTTAACCAAATGTCTTTCTCTGCTGACCATTCCACATTGACCACTCATACGAGAAGACTCATTGGGAAGATAAGCCATGTCTTCTTTTGTCAATGGTCTTTTGTGTTCACTATGCTACCCCCAGATTGATTTTCATGAGTGAAAAATAACTTGGTAGTTTTTTTTCCCCACCCTATGTTTAAGCTTGGTAGGATGTGCAGATTTCAAAGCTAAGCTCTCTCTGTTAGACACTCAAGTATAGTGAAGTTCCTTCTCTTCTTACATCAGCCAGGTAGTCCATGTTCAGGTGGAGGAAGAGGTGGTTTGTTTGACCCATGTTCTCACGGGATGAGTTCTGCCTTCATTATGGCAACCCCGTTCTGTGAGAGATGTTTTGAGAAGATGACTTTCCCCGCACAGCCCCTAGATCAGTGATTGATGTCCATATAAAAGCCACATTTTTAAAGAATATACAAATTATGGTTATGATGTTTTGCCAACAAATCAAACACTTTAGCTCCCAGTCATCACAATGGATTCCGTACCTTTAATGAACCTAAGTGTGTCATGACATCAGAAGGTGCTCTGACTAGCCATCCCTCCACACTCCTTCCTTTTTACCTTAGTATTTTCTTCTAATCAGGCTGGACTAATGTGCTCAGGGCACCTTTCATTTCTGTCTTTAAAATCCTAATGAACAGTTATGGGTATATTATTTTTACAATGTAGTGAGTGTTATTTCACAATGTTTTACTAGCCTCAAACCCTCAAGTCAGCTTTACGAAACCCAGATGCCTGGCTGCGGGTGTTGCTGCAGCTGTTTAGTGGGAAATCATGAAGGTGTACCTCGTTTGGATAGAAAGAGAACATGTCTTATCCCTACAGACTCACAGCAGCCGTCTCCGAAACAGCCTGAACAGCATGTGTTCTCGACATGATCCTGAATTTGGATACTTCAGGTGACTTGTAATTTATCAAATGCTTTGGTTTGGTTTCCCTGGGAGAGAAGACTCCCTTCTGGGTTGGCAATGGCATACTCTGAGATACTTTTTCCTTCCTGATAGTTGCAGGATAAAATTGGACTGAAAGAGATTCTCTCCTCAGTCAACACATTTTTCATGCACTTTATTGGTTTGAGCTATGAGGTGAACTCACACATTGCTGTGAATGGTCAGCATCACATCAAAGGCAGTCATATTGTATCCAGGGTTTGGTTCCAGGAAGTCGGTAGGGTGACAGAATGCAAGGATGCTCTAATCCGTAGATGATAAAGTGAAGAAGTTACATGTAGCCTGCACACAACCCCTAAATGAGTAAGCTCTGGACTGCTTCTATGTCCTAGTCATAAAAGTGGTTGTGTAATGAACCACTCAGGAAATAGTCACAAAGCTTGTTGCTACTTTTCAGTGCAGATTAGATTTTATTTCTTAAATATTTTCCGAATAACGAAGGTTGAATCCACAGGTGTGGAGCCTACAGGCACAGGTGGCAAACTGTTCAAACTAATAACAAAATAACAACCTTCTTGTCTTAGATCACATCCCTCTTTTAAATATTTCCCCATTTTAAAAAGTCATATACTTCAGGATATTATATTTGTCTGCTATTATCTCATACTCAGACACAATTTTGGCAACAGACAATCAAGCCTTGTGAATTTTGTAAGTAAAGAGAAAGATTTTCTTTGTGTTTTCTGTGATTAAAGTACCCACTGAGTTCCCTGGGTGAAGGCCTGGTGCATAACTGATGACCTTATTGAAAGGGGGGGGGAGCTTGCAGAGATGAGTCAAGTGAGTTTTCTGGTCTTGCAAGGGTACCTTGGAGGGGATACTGAGGCCCAGCCCCCACCTTCTTTTGCATGTCTTCGATGGGGTGAGTAATTTTGCCATATGCTGTCTCTCCACTGGTACTGCAGATCACAGACTGAGACCCATACAGCACAGTGAGACTAAACCACCTTTTTCTTTCTACAAATTCATCTTTATCAAGTACCTGTCATAATCACCCCTTCTTCACTGTGAGCCGGAATCACATCATTTCCTGTGGCCATTCCTTCTGACAAAATCAATAAGAAAATGTTGGGAGGGAAGGTTTAGGGCGGTCATGTTTTCTCATAGTTCACAGGACTAAGATCTTGACTGAAAAGCAAAGGCGAGAATGACCTCAATGGTGGGGGTAATGAAAACTGACCTCCAGTGAGGGAGAAACCATTTCAAGATGTTGGTGACATCACCTAAAGTTAGCCAGGTCTTAAATCCTTCTGGTTGAGGTCACTGGGGCCTGGGTATCCAAAACAACATCAGCGCTGAGAATTCCCTCATCAAATTAAAAAATCAAGTCAGAGAGCTGGTGATGTGTCTCATGTGATGGAGCACTTGCCTAGCATGCTGGAAGCTCTGGGTTGGAGCCCCTTTGTGAGCCTCCCATCCCAGCACTAGAGAGGCAGAGGCAGAGGGGCAGAGGGGCAGAGGGGCAGAGGGGCAGAGGGGCAGAGGGGCAGAGGGGCAGAGGGGCAGAGGGGCAGAGGGGCAGAGGGGCAGAGGGGCAGAGAGAGGCAGAGAGGCAGAGAGGGAGAGAGGCAGAGAGAGAGAGGCAGAGAGAGGCAGAGAGAGGTAGAGAGAGGCAGAGAGAGGCAGAGAGAGGCAGAGAGAGGCAGAGAGA
>JANHMN010000006.1:3553683-3572214 GCA_030674055.1 Rhabdomys pumilio | reverse complement strand
ACACACACACACACACACACACACACACACACACACACACACACACACACACATCATGGCGCTTCCTTTGAATGGCCAAGCAATTGAGTCTTTTTTTTTTTTTCCCCTCTGAAGCTCTTGGTGGAGCTTGGCTGAACAATAGTATTATCTGGAAGGGGCAACAACTAAAAGAAACAAACTAAAAAGCAAAACCTGATGCCTCTGGTTCTGTTCAGCAGATCCTAACTTAAGTTTGGTGGGGCATAGCTTGAGCACTGGAGCTTCCTAAAGCCTAAGGTGTAAAGGCCGAGAACCCACTGTAAGCCATAATGAAGCCCCTTACTGGGGGGAGGCGCCAGCTGCAAGTATGTTCACACCAGTGCTTTGGTGAGCATAAGCATGCCGGAGCAAACTCTTACACCCAAGACCCCAGGGCAGCCTGCGGACAATCTTTAGAAAAATTCAAATTTGTAAACTGATAATACATATAATTCCATTGGCTCCATATGGTTCCTGTTATCTCGAGGGGAACTATACACATTTGCCTTGCCCCGGGCAGAAAGATAAATAACAGATGTTGGTAATTTTTATCATACTTGTGCTGAACAATAATAGAAAAATAAGAAATGAAGAGGGCAGAGAACAGAGCAACATTCATGAAAATAAAGCTCAAATTATTCTAGGTTATATCTCAGAGTTTTCAACAGAGGTCACAGTTTCTGAGTGGGAATATCTCTAGAGAGAAAGCAGCGATATTAAACACTTGAGAGTAATGCAATCAACTTAATCCATTGATAAAAGAAATAACTAAAACCAACAGGCAACGTTTTTCTAAGCAATGTGTGTTAAATTAATTACCTGGCTACAAGCCTGAGATTAACTCTACCGCCATGTCCTATACCTACTATCAGATGAGGAGACGGATCAAGAGAGCGAGCAGTTTGTTCAAGAGGATACCACAGTACAGTAAAGTCTCAGACTGACCTGAAGCAGTCCAACTTAAGATGCCACAGATCCCAGAGTACCAGGTAGTGATCAGGTGACCATGCTCTGCACAGAGGGACCACAGGAATATCCAAGCAGAGTGTGGGGCCCAAAGAATTACTGGGAGAATGGCTGTTGATACTAGGGTCAGGGAGAAGCAAGAGCCTAAGAACCTTTCCAGCTATAGATGCTGCTGGGTCCCGAGGCTGGGTAGTGATGAATTTGATTCCCATTTTCTCTGCTTTAAAATGGTGGCGTTGTCTAAGTACTCTCAGGGGATTTTAATATATACACTAAGTATTGACTTAGTTTAACCAGTCTAATAATGTGTTTTGGGGGGTTGCTTTGAAATAAAGAGTATACATATATCCACACGTGCATGCACATGTAGACATTATTATTCATGCTGTAAGCGGTTAGTTACTGAACGCTCATAAATACATGGCTAATTTGTTGTGTAAAGTGTCAGGAGGTTCATCGGACAAAGGCCAGTTCCAGCCTCCTGCTTGTTTTCGTAAATAACATTTGATTTGTATGCAGCCATGGCTAGTTTTTGCATGCTGCTTGTGTCTTCTTGTTAGTGTGATGGAGTTAAATACAACAGAAGGCCCCAACACAAACTTCTGCTCCTATGGGAAGCATGGGTAAGCCCCACCTCACATGAACTCTTCTGCCTACTCTTCCTTTAGGGGCAGGGCCTTGAGTTCAGGACCCACCTTACCTATAGCGGGACTTTCGTGGACAGTGTAAGACACGGAAGCTGCTAATGAAGTTTAAAGCTGAGGCCATTTGCTGGATCAGTCTCCTAGCTACCATTTAAACTTAACCCAACTACCTCGGCTATGTCCCGCCATGTGGCTAGTTACATACCTCTCTACTCGGCTGTGGTCTACGTCACATTCACTTCTAGATACCTTTGAGCAAATGTTTTATTTAAATACTGGATCTGTTCTTCCAAACAGTTATTCAATAAGGACATTTTATTCTATCTAGAAATTTCATTAATGTCATATAGTCTGGCTGGAAATTATTTTACTATTTATCTCCCGTAAGATAGGACGTTAAGTTCTCCCTTTCTCCTGTTTCCCTTCCAGATAGCGTTCTGCTGCTTTCAGTTTGGCTTCAATTTGTCAGAGACAACACCTGATGTGTCTTCTATCCTTTGATTTCTGCCCACAGTGGAATCCATGGAGATTATCCTCTGTGCTGTTTAAAAACTTAAAGTGTGTTTCTGGCTGTCACTGAGTGTCCTGTGTCATGTAGGCTGCATTGACAATGTTCTGTCACCATGCATTTCTGTGAGTTATTGTTGGTATTTCTAATTGTGACGCTGGATTTGTGTCACCAGCTTGCAGATTCAGTAGTTTTAGTGTGGAAAACCATCTCTCCCACACACCCCAATGTTTCTGTTTAGTTGATACATTTTTCCGTTTGACCCACACATCAGATTATATCACACGTGAGACTGTGCTTTACATCCATATGGACCTGTGCTTTCTCTTCCAGCTTGTTTTCAGGATCTTGTTCTGTTTCTGTGGCCCTGGAGGCGGAAGCCGGGGTCTCTGTCCCACCGTGCTACACCCTCGGCTCTTCACGACTTTACCTTCTCGTTTTATGGCACCTCAATGGTTTACACTCAATTTGGTTACTCTTGTGGATTAAGTTTAAAATTACTACCTTAGGACTTGGTTACCGTTTGGCTTATTGCTTATCTGTTAAAAACCAAAACCAAACTAAACCAAAACAAAAATCCCTCTAATGATCCATTTCGTCCCGAGTGGATTTTTGTTTCACTGGTTTTTGTTGTTGCTGCTACTGTGTTACCTTGAGATTTGTACTTTGTCAAGGGGGTGGTTGGTTACAGGTTACAGTGTATGTCTAACCCACCACCGTGTACTTTCTACTTACATAGAACGCAAGGACTTTACCCTGCTACACTTTGGTCCTTCCGTGCTTATTTTATTTTACCTTCTCATGTACACACACAGTGCATCCTGTGGACATGGACCCTGCCCCCTCTGATCACTCCATGTCCTGTCTCCTCCTGTCCCACACTTCCCAGTTCCCTTTCTCACATTCATGTTCTCTCGTCTGCTGTGTGATCACAGGTTCTGAGCTATCTGCTGGAGCCTGCTGCTTCACCAGTGGGCACACAACTGAAGACTATCACTGTCCCTCTTCCAGAAGCCACAGGGAGCTATAGTTCAGTAGGAAGAGGTAGTGATGTATAAGTCTCTCCCAGATCCATGGTCGACTGCTGACAGGTTCAGTCTTGTGCAGGCAACCTTAGCTGCTGTGAGATCATGTTTGCAGTGACTGCACCATGCACAGAAGTCAGCACTTCGCAGCCCTCCTCCCCATAGTGTGGCTCTTAGATTCTTTCTGCCCCTCTTCTGTGTTGTCCTCTGAGTCTTACAGAACATGGTGTAGATGTCTTTATTAAGGGACTGCAAGGTCACTTCTTCTCATCACCTTGAGCATCTATGAATTCTGCAATCCTCACCATACACTGCAAAGAGAAGCTTCCCGAGTGAGGTTGAGAGTAGCATTTGTCACTGGATATAAACCTAAATATTTAGAAGGTAGTTTGGCGCCAATTCATTTTGTTATTGCATGCTATAAACCTCACATAATTTAAAAATAAGTTTTGTTTAAACAATGAGATTTAAGAATAAATTGTAGGAAAAATATATTTATCATGTGGTTATATGCCTACTAACTCTCTCTCACATTCTTGTGCAGATTCATAATTTCATCTGGTGTTATTTTCCTTGTGCCTGAAGTTACCAGTGATAATAAACATATATGCATACCCATACCATATACATGTATAGTTTAAAAGAAATTTTCCTATCCGGGATGACAATGTTCATCCCAAGAACCATAGAGTCTCTAATAAAATCCCAACAGCAAGCACAGGAAGCCCTCTTTTGAGTTCCTGGTCACCTTTATCCAAGAGGATCTCAAAACTTTAAAGGCCATTGCTATTGCTTTTTTGTTGACTCCCCTGAAAAGATCCTCAACTACTGAATTCACACATTGACACGGCTATAATGCCAGAGGAATACTTCAAAAACTAACTAGTAAAACTGTCCATGGACCTAGAAGAAGATATGAGAAGCAGATGAATTCTGTCCAGGACCTGGAGAGAAGAATTAGCAGCATAGACAGAAAGGTTAGTGACATATATGAGACTTCTAACAACACGCATGAGCCATGCGTTGTCAGCATGGGAGAATGCTTTAGAAACGAAACTGGGATTCTGAGAAAAGACAAACACACAGAACTGTTGGAGATAACAACCTGCACTGATAGAAAAGAGGGAGAAAACAGCAGCTCTGGACTCTCCCAAGACAGGTCACCAAGCTGGAGAACTGAGTTGACAGAATACACATTCACTCAGCAATAACGACAAAACACACATGGCCATAGTGTCCAAGGACTCTGGGGTGAGACCAAGAGATCAAATTTAAGAACCTATAGAACAATTGGAGCTTAAACAATTGAAATAAACACTGAAATCACAGAGACTCTCGTTAAAGAAATTATGGCAGAAAATTCCCCCAGTGTAAAGGGGAAAGCAGCCATGCAAACACAAGAGGTATAGAGACGCCAAAAATAAAAATTATAGACAAAAAATTCCCCGTGACATTTGTCAAGATAGCAAAAACAGAGAGGAAATAAAAATAGTAAAACTCATTAGAGAAACACATCAGCTTAGTCACCAATGACAGAAATATCAGAGTAACCGTCCTAAATTCACAAGGAAGCATACAAGATCACCAAAGTGAAGACAAGCCTTAGCAGAAGGACCAGTGTGGGAGTTGCTGCAGTACTTGATCTCTAACTACAGTACAGAGACATAGTAACACAATCAGTATGGTACTGGCAGAAACAGTCTGAAACAGTCAGGAAAACAACAAAGTAAAGAGAAGACACAGAATTTACCTCACAGCTATAGTCACCTACTTTTAAACAATGTTGCTAAAACATATGTTTGAGAGAAGACTGTATCTTCCATCTCAGAGTAAACTACATCACAGAAGTGCTAGGGAAACTGGCTTTCACATGTAAAAGAAGGAAGTTTGATCCACTCCTAAACAAAAATCAATTCAAAACTAAGCACCTTAATGTAGAACCTGAAAACTTACAACTCTTAGGGGGAGAGTTGAGATAGGCCCAGGCTGGCGTCTTCTGCTGCTGCAGGCTCCAGCTGCACAGGAAATAGAACCAGGACCAACAGTGTTGGCAGAGAAAGGATCACCTCAGAGAAGGAGCAGCCTACAAAGATGGCTTTCACCATCAGACAGGGGATCAACATTCAGGATACATAAAGAACTATAGAAATCATACATCAGAAGATCAGTAAAAGGGCCAAGAAACTGAGTTACAGCTCTTAAAAGCAGAGATACTTTTGAGTGTTATGTATATAAATTTCTCTTTCTAGAAATACCCATTAATCACCCTCCTCTCTCTCTCCATTCCTCTGCCCCCTGACCCCACCTCCATATACTTAACTGCAAGGGACATGCTTCAAGACCCTCATGGATGTCTGCAACCCTCGGTGATACCAAACTCCTTAAACTGTTATCTCCCAGTGTAAATATATACACAATCAAGTTTAGTTTACCTTGTACATTAGTCACCATAAATGATTAACAGGAATGTCTACTAATGAAATACAGTAGGCTTTCTAAGAGTATGTTATAACAACAGTTGTATGGGCATAGCCCACTGGCTCTACTCACCATTCCTGTGTTACCTGCTGATAACTAAGTCCTCATAATCAGGTATATGTGTGAACACACAAGTCAGAATACATGAATGTTTAATAGATATAAATCCAAATTCTCATCTAGGAGGGAACACAGCAGGCCTGTGTCTGTGTACATGCATATTCTTCACAGAGTTGTCAGGTAGAAGTGGCTTCTTCCATAGGCCTGCTTTCCTGCCTCTGGGCACAAGGTAAGTCCCCTCTCTGAGCTTACTTGTAGCTCTATCATAGATCTGTTGCAGTGCTTTCTCAATAGCAGTCTTTTGTCCACACAAATCTCTCTCTCTGGTGGTACCTAATGTCTCTGGGATTTTGTCTGCAGTCTCCAAGGCTACTGGAACCCAGCGGCTGCTCAGTAGATGAAGATGGGTTTGGATCTTTCTGGTAAGTGCCTGTCAGTTTTTGAATTCCCTTTTCGAAGGGGCATTTTGTGAGCACATCTCCATCGATGGAGCACTAGGACCTCTGTAGAAGCCTGCACACTCACCCCTTATCTTTTTGCACTACAATTTTCAATTCATTTCCAGGCAAGTTGGTGGAACACACAACCTCCCCCTAGGGCAGGAGTCTGAGAGGGGGTTATGGCATCACTCAGTCAACTCAGAGGTAAAGTCAGTCTGGTGCCCACATGCGCTGAGAATGCTGGCGGCCAGCCAGAATACAGGCCTCAATTAAGCAGATTAGGCCAAAGAAAGCACATATGAGATCCAGGCAACTCACCCGAATTCCAGTGCAGTTTCTGAATACACCCTGTCCCCAACACTAAGAAGAAACTGAACTGTGCAGATCTTCCAGGCAGCTCCAGAGCCCTCTTACTCAAATCTCAGATTTCCCCTGGCACCAGGCAGGAGGCCTGGGGGTGATCCCCTCTCTGTTTCTCTCTGTCTCTCAGTCTCTGTCTCTCTCTATCTGTCTGTCTCTGTCTCTGTCTCTGTCTCTGTCTCTCTCTCTCTCTCTCTCTCTCTCTCTCTCTGTGTGTGTGTGTGTGTGTGTGTGTGTGTGTGTGTGTGTGGTATGCATGCACATGTCTGCATAGAGAGGTACAGTCCTGTGTGCACCCGGAAAATTCCTTCCATTTAAGGCAACAGTTGTTCTGTCTTGTTAGGCCCATGGCATACAATGGTTTCTTTCTAAATAAACAGACGCAGAGAGCACCCAATAAGTCATTTGAAAGACACACAGGTCACATCCAATCAGTGGCCCCCAAGTGCAGACAAGCAGCCTTCTATGCTCTCTGGCTCTGGAAGAGATATCATCTATCCCCTTGCTCAGGCCCCGTAATTGCATCTCATTCCTGAATCTTGCTGAATAATGACCTCTCCTCCACTGGCTTGCAGAACGC
Source organism: Rhabdomys pumilio (assembly GCA_030674055.1). Classification (NCBI taxonomy): domain Eukaryota; kingdom Metazoa; phylum Chordata; class Mammalia; order Rodentia; family Muridae; genus Rhabdomys; species Rhabdomys pumilio. The sequence continues at coordinate 3,565,135 of JANHMN010000006.1, read as the reverse complement.
TGCAGAGGAAACAGATCTGAGCTCACTGGCCCTGAAATTCTAACCAGATGATGGAAAAATGTTTTGTCAATGTAAAAGCTCTTTGGATTTTTTAAAAGAGCCCCCCCCCCACCAATCTAATAAATAGCATTTTCAAGGCCCAGTCCCTCAGTGGGGCCAACAAGACCGGTTACCAATTGGGGTAGCAATCATTTTGCCAGCTCCTCCTAAGACTCCCTGATTCTTTTTCTCAGAAGGGAATAGAAGACTTTCCCCTCTTAAACAAAGCAGTAAATGTCACAGTTGAAAGGAAAGAAATGTCTTGCCAATATTACACACACACACACACACACAGAGAGAGAGAGAGAGAGAGAGAGAGAGAGAGAGAGAGAATTTTAGGAGTCTGATGCCAGTTCTTGGGATGCAGAGGGAGGTGGGTTGCTGTGAGTTCACAGTGAATGTGAGACAGGGGCTTCCCCTCACAGACACAGCAGAGATTGGTCTCACATCTCTGAAGGCCATGATCCTGAGGAAAGGACCAGGTTTGGGCACAGCACTGTTTTCCCACTGGACTTTCTGGCTGTGATGTCAGATGTTCGTACATCATGCCGTAAACTAGTCTGCTGGGGGCAAAACTCAATGCTGTAGAGAGAATCTCTTGTGTGATGGAAGGTGTATGGCAGCATCACCTGTCAATAAAATGCTCTTGGCCTATTAGCTGAGACAGGAAATAGGGAGGTAGAAGTTCCGGTACAGAGAGAGGCTTCCTGGGATAGTCACGTGGGAAGAGATTCAACCTGAACTCTGAGGAAGATGATCACACAACGTGAGGAGGGGTAACTAGTCATGTGGCAGGATTTAGAATAGAATAAATGGGATGATTGAGTTATGAGCTAGCAGGAACAAGCCAAAGCTTTTGGCCTAGACATTTATTTATGAAATATTAAGTCTCAAAGTTGTTATTTCGGGAACTTGGGCATGGGTGGAAAAGCCCAAGGCTACACAGTGCTTCTTAGTTATTTTTGATTCATTAATAAAAGGCCTTTCTGAAAAGTGCACCTATGGGAAAAAGCAGTAAACCTAACAAAGTTAGTTCTTTCTTGAAAATGACTTAAGCTTGCAAGACAACTCAACAATTAAGAGCACTGGCTGCTCTTACCAAAGCCCATGGGTTCATTCCCAGCACCAACACGTAGGTTCACAACAATCCTTAACTCTAGCTCCAGGGAAATCTGGTGCCCTCTTATGGCATCTGCAGGTACTGCACACAGGTGATACACATACGTGCACACAGAACACCCTATATCTAAAATGAAATTTAAAAGCAGTTAGATAAGAATGGTTAATATTAATGGTAGAATACAACCTTTTCTCTTTATTATATTTATAAACACTCCTACTCTATTCCCATTCTTTCTGAGCACAAATTTCAGGTTTGGCATGTGTTATTACTTATAACCCAAAAGGGATCCATCTCTTTTGATGTCACTTCTAAGGACTAGAGCAGGTAAAGGCCTTTCCAGGCTCTGGGTTACCAATAGCCAATTCTTCAGACAGCATTTATTCCCACACCGAGTACAGAACAGGAAGCTGATGGTCCTGGGAAGCCATGTTTGTAAAATGCTTGCTTTGAACAGACACCCATTATAGATGAAGTTCTTCTATGCAGTAAACTAAAAAATGGGTAAGTCCTCACACAGTTACTCTCAGTATCTGCAGAGGATTCACCCCAGGATGTCTCAAACATCAAAGAGTGACGTCTGTCCTCCAGGAAGGCACAATGCACCCTTTCCACACCCTCTCCCTTCAGCGCCTCCCTACATTATTTATAAAGCTGAGAGTAACTAAGTAAATAGTTGTTGTGCTACATTGTTTCCAGATCAAAGACAAGAAACACAGTCTGAACATATTTGGGACAGATGCAGTTCCTTTGCAAATATTTGTATCTGTGGTTGGTCGAATCCACTGATGTGGGGATCCGCTGATAGGGCTGAATGCAATCCAATCTTCGCTTTGGCCAAAGTCTGCCAGATGTTTCTACCACTTGATCCTCTCTGCATGAAGTGAATATGGGAGAAACTGAATGAGACCACAATCAACCGGCACAGGAAGGAAGCTCCATGTGGGAATGGCACTGCAGAAGGTCAAGGTCATAGTAAAATAAGCCTTAGAAGACTCTAGACAAATGACAAACCTGAGTGGGATAGCTCACTGTCCTAAAGGTTCATGTGGTCTCTGGGTAAAACTCCCCTATCCTGGATCAGGAGCTGAAAGCCAGGCAGCAGCAACAGAAGAAAACCATGAGATTAGCAGGGTACACGGGTCCAGGTGCTCACCATGGACATGTCTCAGAAAAGTCCCTAAAGTTTGATGGAGTTCATGCTTATTCATGGGGACAACCTTTTCCTTTCTTTTCCTTTCTCTGGGAGCTGGTGAAACCCAGTACAGGTGGCCGTTCTCAGTGGACTCTGATAAGGAGGGAAATGGGAGGGATTCAGCTAGGCAGGAGGACTAAGTTTTAGAACATCCTTGCCTACGCTCATTATCACTGGGATCAAAGGACAAAGAGGACAGAGAAAGAAGAGTTGTAACAGGTTAGGGTTGAAATCATGGAGGAGGGAATCACTACACCTGTTCATCTTGTGACACTGTCTTCTTGTAGACTTGAGTTGCAGGCAGAGGCACCACACAGCAAGGTGTCTGCCCTTTAGCTTCTGTGAATAAAGTGTTCTCAGGGGAAAGAATTTATTGGCAAAAATCATAACTTTCCATGATAGAAAAAAAAATTACATTCCTTTTTCTGGGGGAAAAATGTTGATTTGAAGAGGAGCTACCAAAGGAACCCTGTAAGATGTAAATTCAGATTGAAACCCATAGTGTTCTTGGTAATGCAGAATGGCTGTCAGTGTGCTATAGGAAACCCATGTCTTCCTGGGACTCAGCTATGACTCTCCCTCTCAGGTCACCTGGTGCTTCATTATACATTCATGCCAGGTTTTCATTCTCCAGACCGGGTCTTTCCACAATCCTTCACTCCAGTAATTCCATCCCTAAGGCCTTTGGTCCACCCCTTCTATTCTCCCTTCACAGGCTTCCTAAAACACTAATATGTCTCCGAACAAAAAACATTTGTCACTATCCTTTTTCTTATGTAGATCTCTTAGGTCTGGAATCTGCAATTCTGCAGAGTTTTATTTGTTTGCTAATGTATTTTATGTATATAAGCATCATATAACACACACACATATTTCTTGTTTGCTTACTCATGAGCATTGTTTGCTGACTGAGTGGAAACTCAGTGTGTCGGATACAGTTCTCTTCTACATTTGCAAAGGACGCCTACTTTCAATTCCACCCACTTTAAAAGAAAAACCTAAAGCAGTGAAGGCTTGAGACCAGAAGAGCATCCCATTTGACTGGCCCTGGTCTCCTTTTCTACTTCCAGGGCCTCTTTTTTGATACTTCCCTTCGGGCAGACTTCCTGGATTTCTCAAGAGAAAAAGCAATATCCCCCAAAGGAAATGCTTATGGTATGACAAAGTTTTGTTAGTCTCAAGTCAAGGGAACTGGCTTGTTGGTGCTGTCAAAATGCACAGAGGCCCCTGGGCTGGCCAGGAAAACACCTGATAGTAATCTCAAGGGTCACCTAGAGTGGATATACAAATGCACACATTAAAAACAAAAGAGGAGAAACAATGTCATAATGTTAATAAGCAGTAAGAACACTGTTGGTGTCATTGGTTTCTCTTTTATACCCCAAAACACATTCTTTACAATGATCTTATGCATTTATTTTAAATGGAAAAGCAATGTGGACAATACATACAAACCCTCCTAAGTGTTGGTAAAATGTTTTCACGTAGGTGTGCACTCTACTCTAGAAACTATAAGCAGATTAAGATCACTGGAATTCAAATTCAAGGTGATCGTCACTGATGTCCATTTTCAAATGTTCAGAGAGTAGACAGGATGAGACGGTATTTGTGGATGAAGGAAGAGGCCTGTGTTCTGTGTCAGATGGCTTTCTCTCTTCAACCAATGTTACATTTCTTCTCCATATTTCCCATCTCCATATTTCTTCTGCCTTTTTTATCCCCTTCATAATTGTGACATCCTCTCATGATGGGGATCTCTCTGCCGTGTTCTGGTGGCCACAGATCTGAGATTAGCCACTTTCAAACCAACCTGAATGTTCCCAGCAGATCCTGATGTAGGAGTGAATCCACATTTCAGAATGCCCAGCTCTACTCTGAGAGTTAAAACAGCTGGGGCAGAGATGAGTGGAGGGTCATCTTACAGCATCAGAATACACTGTCAGACTGTGCTGACTTCCCTTTGCGAGGTATTTCCATGTGCTTAGGTGACCACAGCAGTGATTAAATGTGGTTATGGATTCCAACGTACAACTTTAAAACAGAATTCCAAAAAAAACCCCTGCCTCTAATGGGTCAATCCATTTGCTTGGATAAACAAATACCAGAGTTCAGAAAGGAGGTCAGGAGCAGAGTGTCGCCTTTATTTCTGAAAAGCCACGTTTTAAATTGGGTTCATTTGCGTTAGAACTACATCTGTCCCTAAATCAAGCCCCACCTCCCACCTTACAGATGTTTATTTATTTACAAAATCATGTAAGATCCTCATTTAATGCTCCATTAGTCCTAATCTGTGCTTTTTTCTAGACTGTCAACAAATTTGGTTCTCATTATAATGAAGCCCCTCCCCTTCTCCATCTGCCTCCTACTTCTCTCACAATTCAAGGGGGAGTAATTTACAAAGAGGTTTAACTGCCTGTAAGTTCTGGAGCGTGGGTGTCTATGAGCTTGTCAGAGGCTTGCTGTACCCCATTCAGCCTCTTGGAGGCGCTAACACAATGCTCCCTTGGGTCCCTCTTTTTCTTCTTAAGTCTCCCATGCTATTGGGGAGCTCCACTCTCATGACCTCGGCCCGGCTTGATTTGAGCCTCCATCCACAAACACCATGGACATATGGACTTTGAGGTAGTCCCAGTATATGAATGGGGGGAGGGGACACCTTTAAATCACAGTAGGGAATCTGGACCAGTGTCCTTGAGAAGATAAGTTTAACAGGAAAGTAGGGTGGCCAAGAAAGGTGCCCTGGGGTGGAGGAGTCATGACTTTGAAGGTGTGGGGGTTGATGGGATGCTGTGGGGGACAATGAGGTCAGACAGAGCGTAAGGTACCAGTTGGATGGAGTTCCCTGGGCCATTGGTGGTCTTTACTGTGATGTATAGAAAGCAAGTATAGAACTTGAGATGCCCACCAGCTGGCCTGTTGAGACAGGTTTCAGGCAGGTAGAGGTTGAATGTATGGGTTCTGATTTAGATGCTTGAGGAAAAGTAAGGGGATGCGGTGAGACCCTCAGTATGCAGTGAAGGTTGTGCTGAGGGACTGGGGGTGATAAAGGGGACATAGTCAAAGGAGATCAGGGCTCAGCCATGAGAAGGATGGAGTTTGCATAGCCTTCAATTTCTCCATTGTTTCTGGGACTCAGCTTCCGGAAGGCTGTGGTCAGCATCCTGTGTTGCATTAGTTTCACAGATTTGAGAAATAGGGTAAAAGGTGTTTAAATAGATAACTGAAAGTTCCCTCCGCTTGTTCGTGCAACCTGGCATTTTCCATCCCGAGCTTCATCTGGGGGCTGAGCTGTCATAACTAGTTGCGTCCCTGGCTGAGGTCCTCCTGGCAAACCACTGGGTGCTTCAAAACATCTGCATTTAGATGCCAACCTAGCCGGGGTGGTACGTGGCTATGGGGATGGGTGACTTCTTATGTGTTCTGGGTATTCCCTTTTCCAACACCTCCAGCTCCAGGAGATGGAAGGGGAGGAGAGAGGAGATGAAGCTGTACCCCTGGTCTACCTTTCCTGTTCTCCTGGGTTGTAAATGCTTGAGGCTCAATCTATAGGGCATGAGACAAAAACTTTTTATACAGGCCAGGTCAAAAATATCAGTGAGCTAACCACCAAAGGCTAGTGAGGTCGTGGATCTAAGAGGAGACTCTACTATCACCAATTTACTAGACCAGCACAATTTCTAACTGCATTCTAAATACTTATCCTTATACCCACAGATCTAAGTTCTCATCACTCATCAGAGAGACTTTAAAAAAAAAAACAGATGGAGACCACCATTACAGGAAACCACAAGTGGTCAAAATGCAAAAAACAACTTGTTCTTGGATGCTCAGCTCCATCATCTGGGGTGCTCAGCCCCATCATCTGGGATGCTCAGCTCCATCATCTGGGGGTACTCAGCTCTATCATCTGGGGTGCTAAGATCCATCATCTGGGGCGCTCAGCTCCATCATCTGGGGTGTTCAGCTCTATCATCTGGGATGCTTAGCTCCATCATCTGGGGCGCTCAGCTCCATCATCTGGGGTGCTCAGCTCCATCATCTGGGGTGCTCAGCTCCATCCTCTGGGGTGCTCAGCTCTATCCTCTGGGGTGCTCAGCTCCATCCTCTGGGATGCTTAGCTCCATCCTCTGGGGTGCTCAGCTCTATCATCTGGGGTGCTCAGCTCCAGCTGATATATCTATAACACTGTTGCACCTAAACATTGCAGAAGATAAGCCAGAAAGATGGTAAGAGCCAGAAGACCAGGAAATGGACTGTGAGATTGTGTCTCCTAGAAATTGCAGGGAGCAAACACTCATGATACTTTAACAATATGTCTGCCTAAACAAGATCCAAAGAAAGACAATCCCAAGAGATATGATAACATGGAGGGGGGCATCTCATGGAGCCCCAACCATAGACAAAGAACTGTAGGTGACTGAAGACTACTGAGAGTGGGAGAGCCAGTCTTTCCCAGGGGCTGGCCCCCCAAGTGGTTATGCAACACCAGTGGTCAACACTGCTCCTCAGTCAGTAGAACGCACTCTCACTGTAGAGATCACAGGCTCTCCTACAGAGGTGTAGTTTGCGAGGGAGTTTTGGTGTATATATCCCTGAGGCTTTGTTGTGATAGTTGTCACATGGAGACTTTCCCCCAGAGTTTTACCGTGCTTAAATATGTAAGAAAAATAAAGCGTGAGGTCAGAAGCTTTTGTACTAACCCGAGTTCTGTTCTTCACCTCACCTATGTCATTTCATGATGCTCGCTGGAACTCCAACCCCCACAGGCTCACGTATATGAATACTTGATCCCCAGTTGATGGACCTGTTTGGGAAGGTTGGAGGTGTATCTTGCTATATCTTCCTCTACCTTTACTTTCATTTGAGACAAACTCTGTTAAGGAAGCTCATTGCCTTAACTAGGCCATCTGACCAATGGACTTCAGGGACCTGCTTCTCCCCCCACTTCCACTAGGCTGAGATTACAAGCACACCCTGCCATGCATGGCTTTTTATGTGGATACTGGGGAACTGGACCTTGATCCTCATGTCTGCACAGCTGGCCCTTTGTCTAAGAACCTGTTTCCCAGCCCAGAGCTACTTTTGGTGTCACAGAGGAAGTATACCGAATCTGTGACTTTCTCATTGCTTCCCTATACATCCTGGGGAAGTAGGGATGGGGGGGTGCGGCAGGAGGGGGAAGCTATTGACTTATGGCCACAGGAGGCCACAAAAGAGGTTGCTTGCTGGTTCCTTTCTGCCACATGAATTTCAAGATCACACCCAGAAGAAAAGGAAAAAGCTAACATAAGAGAAATAAAATTATTCTTTCAACACACACAGAGAAAAATACACGTGTTAAGAGAAACACATGTTAAAATTTTGAGTTGGACCCAAGCTGACATTCACTGGTGTCTGATATCCTTGTTTTACAAGCACACAAGAACCCATGCAGACTTTGTATTCTCAGAAACCCTTTTATTCCAAGGTATTATCAACGTCTCTAAGGACCTAAACTGTAAGTCCAAATCGACTTGCTCATTAAAACTTTTCAGAGCTCCATGGTGCTATGGTTTGGATGTGCTGTGAATGTGGGCATGAAGGGTTCACCTCATACAGGTTTGGCTCTCAGTGAGAGGCAATAGGACTTTAACTGCTACAGTCAAGTGACCAGGTCACCAGAGTACTGTTACAGGGAGTTGGTCCAGTTTGATGAAACACTGGATTGTTCATGAGAGAGTTATTACAAAGGACAAGTCCAGCCCCTCTGGAGTTTCCTAGGTCGCTCGGTGACCTCCACCTCTGACATTTGCTTTTTGCCATGATGCTCCACCATGGGTCAGTCCCTCACCAGAGGCTGAGCATTATCCAGCATCACGTATTTCATTATAATCACGAAAAATGAACTAGCGTACGTGGGGAAGAAATATTTCAGAATGTGTGTATTTTCCATTTAAGCATCTCTAAGGAGAACTGCTCTGTCTGAGGTGACAGAATGGGCTGTTGTGGTACACCTAAAGACTGACCAGGAGACGAACTGTCTTTAGTGATAGATTTATGAGCTCAAGGGGCTATCTTCTGTGACTCATTTATGAGCTCAGACCATTTCTTTTCAGCTACTTGAAGAGCACTGCCCCTCACTGCCTCCCTGGCCTCCACCCCTCCCCCTTCCCCTTTCCCTTATCCTAATTCACCAACAGAAGCCAACTAAACACTGGACAGAGGCTGAGATATAGAGATTTCTAGAGACTTCTGCATGAGAAAAAGGCCTGGGAATCAGGAGAGGTACTGCCATCCGCAGGCTGGAGAACAGAACAGCCAACACAGAGCAGAAGAGCACAGTCCCTACCCCACAATAACTGTCAGTCTTCCATTCTTCCTTCACTCTGATGGTGGCTCCTCACTGTTAGCTTGAGTGGATCTAGAATAATCTTGGGAATATATCTCTGTGTGGTGTTTCCAGACAGCTTTAGCTGAAGACAGAGACCACCTTTTATGTGAGGGGAACAATCCCTTGGGTTGGGTAGGATCCCAGCTATATAAAACTGAAACAGTGAGCTGGACACTAGCTCAGCTGCACCTGCTTCCTGTGGCATTGCCTGACAAGTCACTGTGTGTTTCCACAACAACCTTGTCCTCCACAACGGGTTGAGTCCCTCCTTAGCCCCCAACCCACAATAAGTGTCTTCCTCTGTCAGCTGCTTTGTTACAGCAAAGGCCTTCTGTACCTACAAGAATGAGTCATCTGTACCTACTATGCTGCATGTCTGTACCTACTATGCTCATTTGTTGTTAAAGGTAAATGCTTCCAATTCATTTAAAAGTTTTAAACTCAAGTAAAAATTCCAATGTTTACAAAGCCGTTTAATACCTTCCACTATGCTTAGGAGTTAAATGTAATCCCTTAATTTATGTTCGTATCCTTCTGGGAGGATGAGCTTGATGAGACTTTAGAATGAAGAGAGCTTTCATTCTTCCCTGGGGTAAAAAAAAAATATTTTTCTCTGCCTGCTCCCCCATTCCTGGCTGCTCTCAATATTGGCTGATTTTATAAACCTAGAGATTTCTAGTTCATTCTTTGCTGTGTCTTTGAGAAACCCCAAGTACCAAGCAAACATTGTCAACGTGTCTCCTGTAGGGGACAATGGCCACATGCTCTGCAGTCCCCTTGTTCTTAGTACCACAGGGGTTTGGAGTCCCAAAGACCCTGTTAGAGTCATTTTAAATCACTTTAGGACAACTGACCTAGATTAGAGACCAGTGTGTTATGGGGGAGGAGAGGCCCACAGACTCTTGAAGGGCTCCTTTGGAAGGGGTGAGACTTATTACATTTTTTTTTAATGTCTTTAGTGTGTTTCCAAGTCCTAGTTCTGTGGCCATTGCTGGATCATTAACTCCATAGCACCAAATAATCTGGGATGCTCCCAAAGCCCTAAGAACAAAGGAGACTGCTTCAGGGCTGGTGGACTAAGGTGTAAGCACCTGCACAGATGCTCTACCTTCTGTTTGACCTTTGCCTACTGTTGATAATAGGCAGAGAAAAGCATCCCCCAACCCTGTACCTTCCAGCACCTCTGTATCCAGCAACAGAGCCTGGCTAACTATGAGCATACAAGTGTTCAAGCATCCAGTTGTACATTTAGTCCATGGCTCTAACAGACCTTCCTGGGCAGTTACTAATCACAGAGGCATTAATTGCTCTTCTCCAGGACTCCAGTGACGTCTTGAAAAAGCAGCTGCAAAGCCGGGAAGTCATGGTGCCTTTTTGTGGACTGTCCCTGTGACAGCTGTCTTCTTTCTTTGTTGGTTTTGTTTTGTTTTTTTTTTTTTCCTTCAAGCTTCAGGAAAGGAAGAAAGAAAGAAAGAAAGAAAGAAAGAAAGAAAGAAAGAAAGAAAAGAAAGAAAGGAGGGAAGAAAGAAGGGAGGGAAGGAAGAAAGAAAGAATACTGTATTAGTCTACAGAGGCCCCTTGCTGGCGTCTTGCAGAAAGGCAGTTCCACGGTGTCTAGTTTCAGGGTAGCTTACTAAGATCATAATTCCAGACCTCGGATGGCTCTCCCAGATGTCTTTGGTCAAGTTAATCACAGTTTGCCTGGAGGTTGAGTCTCCAGGTAATCCATCATGGCGTAATTGTAAATCAAGAGCTCCTGCTTCTTGAAACTCGGGCTGCTTAGCTAAGCTGAGCCTCAGGACAGTTAGCACAAGGCTCCTAGCCTTTATCTTTGCAGTTTTGCAACTGAAGCCAATTAAATGGTTCTTTCAGAAGGACTGAAAAAACCTAAGAAGTTACACTTGAGTGCACCGTCAGTAACTACACGGCATCCTGACACCATGGTGACACAAAGTCATGGCATGGGCCCTCCACTGGCTCCAGAATTCTGTTTAAAATTATTATCATTATTATTATTATTAGTAGTAGTAGTAGTAGGAGGAGGAGGAGCAGGGGGAGGAGGAGGAACAAGAAGAGGAAAAGGAGGAGGATGTTGATAGTGTGCGTGCCTGCGTCTCTGTCTCTGTGTGCGTGTCTCTGTGTGCGTGCATGTGTATATAAGTGTGTATGTTTGTGTTGTTTGTATGTGTGTGGTGGTATGGTATGGAGATGAAGTCTGAGGCTAGCTTTGTGGAGTTGGTTCTCTCTATCATTTATGTGGTTCTAGGGATTGAATGGAGTTGTCAGGGATTGCATAGCAAAGGTCTTACTCACCGAGTCAGCTCATCATCCCTGGCTGAGACTTTTTAATCCTACATGGTCGACAGTTGGGATTGCATCCTGCGTGACCTTGACCAGGGATCTGGGTGCTGTTTGTGTGTGGAAGAGGAGGAGGTCTTGTCATGTATGTCTTCCTGCTTCCTCTGACTCTTGGTCCTACAAGCCTTGGATTCATGGTCTGTCTCTCCAGCTTGAAGTTAATCTCTTATCCACTCACAGGGAAGGTTTAGTTAGAAACCTAGAACTGAAGAACTAACGTCTAATCTACACCAGAGAACCCTGCTGCCTGATGCCCAAAATGCTATTTACATCCAACCCAGTAAAATTAGCTATACATGTATATACATGTGATTATATGACTACCACATACATTGTTTAATTTAGAGTCAGGGACAGTTGGCAGCCTGTT
>JANHMN010000006.1:3515620-3542769 GCA_030674055.1 Rhabdomys pumilio | reverse complement strand
TCAGCAGATACGAATACAAATGAAGAAAAAAAATCTAATCTTTTCCAGGAATGTGCTTCCCAGAGCACATAAATAGTTCTCAGGAATGAGCATTATCCCAACTTAAACACACACACACACACACACACACACACACACACACAACACACACACATATACATACAACACACATACACTCACAACACACACATATACACACAACACACACATACACACACAACACACATACACAGACAACACATACATACACACACAAACATACACACAAATACACGAACACACACAAACAGACGCACAAACATATACACACAAACACACACATATACACAAAAACACACACATACACAAACACATACACACATAAACATACACACAAACACACACAAATAGACAAGCACACACAAACATATACACATACACACACAAACATACACATACAAACACATACACACATAAAACCACACACAAACACACACATACACAACCATATACATACATACACACATAAACATACACAAACATGTACACACATAGACACACAAACATACACACAAATACACACACACGCACACGCACACGCACACACACTAGCCTAAGACTGTGTTTTGAAAACTTTGATAATTGACAGTGACTCTACACTTGAGAAAATGAATGAAGTCAGAAGTTACAGGTCAGGTAAGAACAAGTCTTAATGAAACTGCTGTGGCATGACAGTTCAGTCAGGAGATGGCTTCTCGGGGAGCCTTCCACGGTGTGCACACTGCAGATGGTCTCTGAACTAAAGGGTCCAGAGAGTATCGAAAACTCAGGAGTGAGCATGAAGGATGGTGTGCTAGCCCCATCCATCTCCCACATCTAGTGGCTCTGCTGTGGCCACTACTGTGTATTTGCCAGCTTCCTGCTGGCACTGGTGCTGTTCTGACGTGGGGCGTGGGGTAGGGGAGGGGTGCAGTTATTCACTCATGCTGCAGACCTGCACAAGCCCAGCAGCTCTGCAGAAGAATCTGGGCATAACTGGAGCCTCCTGTCTTTCTCTACTACCAACACCCAACCAGTCTCAGCCAGCTCTTGAAGATGTCTCCCAGAGGTGCCCAGACCCAGAATGTACTTAGAGCTGGGTTTTTGGTGCCTGTTCTCAGTGTTGGATCCCCAACTGATCGATTCCCCCAAGCCATTGTATAGAAGCCACAGTATTATGAGCAGTACACACTTGTAAGAGGTGGAGCCAGCACGAGAGCTAACGTCACTGAGATGCTCCTTGAAGGACACTAGGGGTCCAGTCTCTGCCTCTTCTACTCTCTTGTGTCCCATCCAGGAAGTGAGTAGTTTGTTCCATTCAGTGCCCCTGCCATGATATATTTCCACACCACAGACTCAGAACAACAAGGCCCATTAGTCATGGGCTGAAACCTCCATAGCTGTGGGCCAAAATAAATCTTTCCTCTTTATAAGCTGACTGAATTGTTCTGGTGACAGAAGCTGGCTAACACACCATCCTTCATGCTCACCCCTGGGTTATGTTGCCCAATGGAAAATTTGAATTTAAGCTTTGTTCCAAGCTCTGCTTTTTGAGAAAGGAAAAAAAAAGGACAAAAACACATTTCCACTTGGGAAATGTCACATTCCATATCTTATTTCTGGAAATCTGAGATGCCCATCTGTGTTGGTTTGAATGAGAATGGCCTACATAGGCTCATATAGTTGTGTGCTTAGTCCCCAGTTTGTAAACTATTTGGAAGGATTAGGAGGTAGGTCCTTGTTGAAGGAGGTATGTCCCTAGAAGTAAGCTTTGAGGTTTTCAAAGCCCAGGCTAGACCCAGTGTTGCTCTCTCTGCCTGCTGTCTGTGGGTCAGGACATAGTTCTCAGCCACTCCTCCAGAATCATGCTTACCTACCATGCTGACTTCATCATGCTGACTTCCATTATGATAATGGACACCTTCTGAAAGTGTAGGCAAGTCTGCAATTAAATGTTTTCTTTTATAAGAGTTGCCTTGGTCACTGTGTCTCTTCACAGCAATGGAACGAGTACTAAGATGTTCTCAACTTTGTAAAGATCTTAAGGAGTTTCACTTAAACCAACCAACCAGCCAGCTAGCCAACCAGCCAGCCAACCAACCAACCAACCAACCAACCAGCCAGCCAGCCAGCCAGCCAGCCAGCCAACCAGCCAGCCAACCAACCAACCAACCAACCAACCAACCAACTAACCAACCAACCAACTAACCAGCCAGCCAGCCAACCAACCAACCAACCAGCCAACCAACCAACCAACCAGCCAACCAACCAGCCAACCAGCCAACCAACCAATCAACCAACCAACCAACCAACCAGCCAGCCAGCCAGCCAGCCAGCCAGCCAGCCAGCCAGCCAGCCAGCCAACCAGCCAATCAACGAACAAGAACAAAACAAAATAAAATGGAAATAAACCAAAACAACAACAAAACTTGCTTGATGTTTAACTTTAGGTAGAAAATGACCCAAATCCTTGGATTATGAACCTTCCTTGGGAAAGAGGTCTTTAAAAACGGTGTGTGAGAGATCGATTCTAAGAAATGTAAATCTAGAATGTCCTAAAGCCACATTAAAGATTTAGAATTCCTGAGATCTGTATGTACAAGTGCAGCAGTGGGTGGTGAATGGTGGCCCTCGAAAGGCCTGTCAGTGTCCTACCCTTGGGGCCTGGGTGTTGTTTGACTTCACCAAGAAAGAGGGTCTTCACCATTGCAATGACTTAGGTACCTGGAGAGGAGAAAATCGCCTTGCGTTAACTGGGCTGAGCCTGCGGACTTCAGGCAGTTGGTTGCTCTTGAATCAGAAAAGGAAAGGAAGGTAGAAGCCCAGAGGGGAGGGAGGAATGGGAAAGAGACTAAAGATCTTACAGGAAACCACTGAGTGGCAGGGGTCATGAGCTAAATGTGACAAGGGAGTGTTCTTTTCCCTGGACTTCTGACCTCTTAAGCTATAAGAAGATAGAGTTCTGGTGCCCTGAGTCAAGGGGAAACTGAGGGAGAAGAGCCCTGAAAGGGAGCATCCCTTGTCACCTGAACCCCTCACTAAGGAGATGTTCATACACAGCGAGCACTCTCAGGGCTTCATTCCAATACAGAGAGACTTGCAAAGAGCATGCTCATGTCAGGGTGAGCAAAAAAATGGATACACACAGTTCCCAAGGATGCCGTGGGAGAGCAGCTCTTTGTAGTCAGTGCACAGGTGAAGTATGACCATGCAAAGTTATCAGATGATTACTGCAGTCCCTGTGGCTTTAGGGTTTTAGGACCATCCACAGGAATCCTTAAAGAACGAGCTCTCCACATACTTTTAAAATTCATTTTGCAGTGTTGTCCTTCCAAATCCACCTCGCTCGCACGTGCTGGCCAACACTCGACAGTGACCCACAAACTCCAGGCCTCAACAGGTTTCATCGCGTAGCTAAGCTTTCCACAATGTTAGGTGCGTCAACTGTGGTTCAACAAAAGTAGATGATCTGTAAGCTTCGAACTCCCAGCCATTTTGAGTAGACTGATGCCATCTGGTCTTCTCTTGATCCAGTGTATTCATTCTGTACATGTGTCCCATCTGTTAGTCACTCCATAACCCTCTTGGTTAGCAACAGACTGTCATGGCATCATGGTGTTTGGATACAGTGGCCAGGGCTACCTGGTTTTTAGGCACTGAATGAGAATCTTGGAATGGATCTCTCACAGACTGGACAAGGGTAGATGTGTAGGACACCAGACTGGATAACATGCTTACAGGTAATAACTGACTGGAGCTTAGGTCCACTCACATATGAAGGTCCACACAGGCTTCTTCTTCTCTATCTTGGATCATTTCTAGAGAAAACTATGAACAACAGTCTTTATTGGAAAGACAGATTTTCTGGAATTTCAGAAAACTTGATGTCTATAATCTCATTGGCTTCTTGGTTAGGTTTTGTTTTTCTCAAAGCTTAAATCCATGGGCAGCCGAGAGTTGGGGACCAAGACCTGTTCCTCAGCCTTCTTTTGGAGATTTAAATATTACCGTTTCCTGCTGGCTTTAAAAGCAGTGACTGTTTAAACCAACGACTTTTTGGGAAAATTAAGGGTTTTTTGTTTGTTTGTTTTGTTGGTTTGTTGGTTTAGCTTTTTATGAGATGAATTATGTTTTTAAATTTTTTTATTAACTGATTACAGCTTAAAATTCTTTGATAGAGCAGCAGTAGTTATGTACTTCAAAGGGACAGTCTCATTGGAGGCTGCTTTCCTGTCTTCTGGTTAATATAGAGAGAGATGTGCTTGCATGCCCACCATGCTTTTTCCAGATGCAGAACAGCACAAGGCTGCTTCCCTGCAGAGCCAACCTGTCAGAAGCACTTCACAGAGCTCTGCCCGCGACCTCCAAGCTACAGTAAGCAGTGAAGAGATTCTTGAACTAGGTCCAGATGGAAAACACAGTGACAGCTTTGGATTCCTTCCAGGGGCCCCAGAAGAGGTGCTGTAGACACACATACTTCTTCATAGGGTCTTTAGAAGAGGAGGGGGCTGGGGAGCCACAGCCCTAAAATCTTTCCCTGGTCAGAAGTAAACAGACCTATTACAGGGCCTATATTTCATATGGACATTTTCACAGGACTTTTGTAGACTGTTACAGCCACAGCCTTCTCGGTGTGAAGAAAACCCAGGCTGAGAAGCGAGCCTGGCTTGCCTGTGCACTACAGGCAGCACCAAAAAGAGGAGGGGGAGGAGACTAGCTTCTGGGGTCATGGCAAGGACACAATGAGATTGATAGAAACTTTAGTTTGTAAAGATGGCGCCTGTCATACAGATATATTAGGAATGGTCCAAGAGAGCAGTTCTCCTGAAAGAGACATGCGTCATCAGACGGTTACAGGAGCTCTGTACAAGGAAGCAAGCAGGGGGTGGGGGGTGGGGAGGGCGGCTAAACACCCAGACATCCAGGCTCCTTTTCCTTTTCTTGAGAAAATAGGTTAAGGTTGAGATTCCTCACTTCCTGGGGTATCCAAAGATTTGTATGCACAGTGGTTTCTCTGAGAAGACAATGGCTGTGGACTGGCCCTGGAGTCTTGCAATGAAGGGATCTGTGGGAATCTGATGGGGACACGTACCTACGTGACAGCCAAAGTCGCCCATAGGCTGCGAAGAGGAACAGCGAGCACAGTGGGTGTTGCTACACCTAGTGTGGTTAGGGACGTAGTATTCTACATGGTTGATCAGCTGTCCCAGCTGCAGAGGATCTTAAAGGTGGCCAGGCTCTCATCTCATTTCAAGGAATAAAGCTTGGGCCCTGCGTGTTTCCCTGCTCACACAGTTAGGTCACCCAAGGGCTGTTGGTTCAGTGTTTTCTTCATAGTCTCTTTTCCTTTATAAGGGATGACATGTACAAAACCTACAGGTCTTGGCCACTTAAAGGGGTCCCAGAGTCTACAAATCCATACTTTCTGTAAATGAGGAAACTAACTGTACTAGAGAGATTCAGAAGCCTGCTTGATGTTGCACAGCTCATCCATGATCATTATGGCCATTGGAGGACTTACCAGCTGCTCATGTGACCTGAAGCCCATCACTTAATCCCTCCCCCACCCCCACCATGATACTCAGGGGTGTGGCTAGTGGATCAGCACTGATGATGTCACTTGGCAGAAACCAAAACCACCCTACCCCCACACCTGCTCCTTCTGAATGAACTGACTATTTCCATTCAGAGCATTCCTCTTTGTTGCTCATTCATGAGGGAGGTCGAAGACCAGAATCTTCTATCTGGAATCTTCTTTCCAGGCTCTGAAATATTCTGAGTTCTTCCCGATTCTAAAGACACATCTGAAGGATGAAGGGTTATAAGCCAGCCTGAAGGTTGGAGTGGAGGAACAATTGACAAGGACATGATTCTTTCTCTTGGGGGTGCTGTTTCTGGGTCTTGGGAATTAGGTGTCTGTAGCTAGGCCATTAGTCATTGATCCAAATCAAAGACTTGTCCTCAGCATTTCCTCAATGCCTCTGAGAAGGACTGAGCACAGGGAGTCTCTGCAATAGGAAAGGAATGACTGTGGACTCCCAGAAGACACGCTCATGCTGAGGCAGGGCTGGTACAGTGGGCCAGCGGAGGGAGTGAGACCTTGGCTTTGGGACCAGCTATGGGCCTTCCGTCTCCTGACTCCCAGCCTTCAGAGCTCTCCTGACTCTTTTCAGGCTTATACATGACCTTTGGAGTCTGTGATTAATGGACTTTGTATATTGAAGATCACAGAACCCTCAACTCAGATTCAAGGAGACCAGAGTACTTGTTGTCTCAATTCAGATACCCAAAAGGCTAAGGGAAGCCATGAAAAGAAAGCTTATAGGATCAGCCCACGCTCTTCCTAACTGCAATTAAGAAGGAATTCTAAGTACTTTCACTGTTCTACAGGACGAAAAATCAGGGCTTAAAGATATGCTTCTCTGGCTGGCAAGATGGCTCAATAGAAAAAGGGGCTTGCTGCCAAGCCTGACAACCGGAGTTTGATCCCTGGGTTCCACGTGGTAGAAAGAGTGTGTACTGATTTCTGGAAGTTGTCTTCTGAACTCCACACATGTGTTATTGGCGTATGCATACCGAGCAATACTACCCACACATATAAATAAATAAATAAATATAATTTTCAAATTAAAATTAAGTTTAAAAAAAAATACTTGTCTGATGAATGTGGCTGAGGTTGCTTTTTCCCCGGTCCAAGACTTTGCCACACAGGAAGAGAAATGGGGAATTTGGAGTTCTGGGATGCCAAAAATCAGAATTCCCGGAGAAGCAGAGATGAGAGATCACTTTACTGAGTGGCTTCCCATAATACTGTGTTAAGTGAAGGATGAATCCCTTTCACTTTGGTCTCGAATTTAAGTAAAAGAGTTACATTTCTCACATCTTCTAATAAGGCCTATTCTTTTACATGACCAGGGAGACACACAGCCAAAACAGCCCTCAGTTTTGTCAGTATACAGGGGAAGCAGTTCAAAATACCCAACAAAGGGCACTCCCCTAAGCAGCTTTGCCAGGTCCCCTCTGGATAGAGCATCACTCTCTACAGCCCCAGCCACTCAGTGTTTCTGACTACAGAGCTCCTTCATCAACCTCAACCTTTAACAGTTTTTATTTTATTTTATTTTATTTTATTTTATTTTATTTTATTTTATTTTAGATGTATGCATGTTTTATCTGCATATATGGATACTCACCACTTAGATGCCTTTGGAAGTCAGAAGAGGGTACTGAATCTCCTAGAACTGGGATCACAGATGTTTGTGAACTGCCCTGAGGTTTCTGGGAATTGAACCTGGGTCTTCTGGAAGAACACCCAGTGCTGTTAATCATTGAGCCATCTCTCCAGCCACCTTTGGGCACAGAGTTCTCCACAAATATGAGGCTAAAAAACAGCTTTCTATTCTCACAAACATGGGCATTTTTACTAGTCCAAATTTGCTTTTGAAGTAACAAAGAGATACACAAAGCTTTGGTTGCCAAACATTTGTAAATAATTTTACTTTTGCAAATGCCTTTAAAACACGAGTTCTCTGAATCTCTTGGCCCACAGGGTGGCCCTCTGTGGAGACCTTGGTAGTTTTCCTCCATGATAACCAACTGCTGAAGAAAAGTGTCTTAACCTCTATTCTATTGCTGCAAAGAGACTTCATGACACAGGCAGTGGCTATAAAGAAAACCATTTATTTGGGAGTTTGCTTACAGTTTTAGAAGGCTAGTTCATGATCACCAGACAGGCATGGCACTATAGCAATAGCTGAGAGCTTTACATCTTGATCCATAGGTAGTAGGAAGAAAGGGGAAAAGAGATAGGGTTTGGGGAGAGGGAGAAAGAGAGAAAGAGAAACTGGGTCAGAAGTGGGCTTTCGAAACCTGACGGCCCATCCACAGTGACACACTTCATCCAACAAGGCCACAACTCCTAATCCTTCCCAAACTGGTCCATCATCTGAGGACCAAGTATCCAAGCAGATGAGCTTGTAGGGGCCATTCTCATTTGAACCAGCGGAAGGGCAGGTTCTGAATGATGGCTCTTCAGGAAGAAGTTTTCAAAAACTGACTGGAAAAAGCAAGGACCTTCTCACTTTTCTCTAAGGCATTCTGAAAAAAAAATGTTGTGAAGATAGTTTGATTTTAAATAAGTGTGGCTAGCAGATAAATGGTGAATCAGAATTTCGAAGTATATCCAACTGTCCTCAAGTAGATTCCATGTTTTGGTTTTGTGTTCTCTCTCTCTCTCTCTCTCTCTCTCTCTCTCTCTCTCTCTCTCTTTCTCTCTCTCCTTTTTCTTTTTAATGGGAAGATTTGTGCCCAATTGGAATCCAGCTCTCTGTAAGAGCTAGTTTTTCTATGGAACTAGAAAAGGTTCTTTGTAACTATATCATGGACTAAAGAGAGACTTTAGGTTTAGTGGTCACATGACTGGAATCACCAGTCACTACCAAGCTCCCATGTAATCTAGCCCTCACGAAGACCAGCCTTTACTGTAAAGATCGACATGAATCACCAAGAGAGAAAAATTTGTCCCATTCATAAACGGTCCAAAGAGGCATGTAGTCAGAGGCAGGGGCAGTCAAACCAGATTGTGGTTCAGAGGCCCACCCAATCCCCAATTCATCAACACACTGCCCTCTAGTGGTCTGGAGGGGCATTGTCAAGCAGATGTGAGTAATGTAATATATTATTTTCCCACTGGAATGGAAAACTTGATCTTCATCTGAAACAAATAATTACAAGGTCTTAATTAAATAATCCTCTCAGGGCTCCTCTGTATGGGGATCTTGTCCCTCCCCCACATTACATTCCCTCAGTGACTCTGACATAAGGATTATCAGGTCCCCACCCTGGGACTCTGCAGAGGAAAGCATATTTGATCAGAGAATGCAAAAGTCTCAGGAACTATGTAGCAGTGTTGAGCAACACAGTGAATCATATGCCCTGATGACCCTTCATTTTGCTTTTCATGAGCAAACTGAAACAATACAGAAATGTATATGATGGAGAATCTTAAGGACTTCCAAAAATACATGAACTTTTTAAAAATGTGTTAGCTGTGTTACCTTCATTTAAAGCATTGATTATGTTGTTTCCCTCCTTCAATATATTCACACACAGGCCTGGCACTGGCAGGACCTCGAGTCGCCAAGGGCTGCAGCCAGCTCTCCAACATCAACAAGGCAGTTTCATTTCTAGAAATCTAAATAAACCCATTTATTTTGAGGCCAACTAAGCAGCTGTAATATACAATAAGAGGGTTGCTTCTAGTGCCAAGACAAGGTGTATGTATATTCAAAGACGTAACACACACACACACATTCAGACGCATACTCATGCACACACAATAGAACACTCATACACACACGACACACACTTGTGCATAATTCACACACTTGTGCACATGTAGCACACACTTGTGCACACATACACGCACCCACACAACCTTATTCAGCTAAGATTACTCATCCTGAAACAAAGTGTAGGGCCTCACTTGATGCCTTGGTAATCAACAGTTTTGCTGGGAACTGTGAGAGAATGGGAAACATTCTGTCACGTCCTGAATGCCAAGGCTAGGGAAAGAACAGAACTATCGGGAGCTTTTATTTTCCTCCATATATTAGTGTAAAAGGTCATCCTCATGTCCTGCATCTGTCTCCCATAATACGACAAATCAACCATTCTGCAGGAGTTAGTCCCGCTGTTATTCCTTAATGCCACAGGGGCTGGTTTATTTAAGGACTTGCACATACTAAAAATGCATGAATATTTTAAAAATACATTTAAAAATAAATTGTGCTTACTTATTCATTTATTCATTCATTTATTTATATTTATTTTGTGTGAGTGTGAGAGAGAGAGTGCGAGACAGAGACAGAGAGGTGTAGAGAGGGACAGACACACTGTGTGCAGGTGGCTGTAGACTCCAGAAAAAAGTGTCATATCACTAGATTTACAAGTGATTGTGATTTGTCCTGTGCAGATACTGGAACTAAATTCAGAAAAAGAAGGAAACATTTTTACCTGCACACATTCTCTCCATCCCTAAGATGTATGGACCTCAAGAATACAACTAATTAACCTGACCTCTGGACAGACAGACATTGCCATCAATATAGACAACCATACATTCTAGGACACTTCTAACTATGTCAGAAAAATTCTACACACACTCAACTCTGTGGACTCACAGTTATGTAGTTTAGAGCATGGTGATGCAGTTCTGATTCATGCTGGTGTATCTAACTCTGTATAAATGAGGATCCAGGGAGTAGGGAGATGGTTCAGTGGCTAAAAGTATTGGCTGTGTGAGGATGAGGCATTATCTTTGAATCCCTGGCATCAACATAGGACGATAGGTGTGGCCATGGGCATGCCTTTAACTCTGGTGCTATTGGGGAGGTATATAAAAACAAGAGGATCCTGGGGGCTTGCTGGTTCAGTGAGAGACCTTGCCTTAAGGGAATTAGATATTCAGGGATAGAGGAAGATGTCAGTGGTCAGTGTCCTCTACACACACACACACACACACACACACACACAGATGTACGCATATACACACATGCATACACATACATTCACACATGTGCATATACACACAGACACACATTTATAACATATACACACATGCACACATGCAGACTCAAATACATATACATGCATACATACAGACACACACACAAGCACACAGGCACACACACATACAGACACAC
Source organism: Rhabdomys pumilio (assembly GCA_030674055.1). Classification (NCBI taxonomy): domain Eukaryota; kingdom Metazoa; phylum Chordata; class Mammalia; order Rodentia; family Muridae; genus Rhabdomys; species Rhabdomys pumilio. Next base: position 3,532,048 of record JANHMN010000006.1, on the reverse strand, counting down.
ACAAGTACATACACAGATACACACACACAGACACACATACACCAAGGGGGGGTATCCATCATGTTTTTCTGTTTTTGTTTTTGTTTTGTTTTTAAACAGAGGACAGATACAATTAATTATGTTTAGAAATTTCACTCTTACTATTGTGTTGAAACTGGATTGTAAAAACCTGTGGAAACAGACTACCATAACCACAGGGATAAAAATGCTGGTTCAGGCCAGGATAATATACCTATCAGACAGCCTAAAAATGATTGGATCCTCCTTACATGTTTGCAGGTAAACCTCTCAGGAATCCTCCAGACCTGTCCCTTCATGGTCTCCTACCTCAGGGACTGCCAAGTCAATGGCTGCCATTGTGCAATGGACATCCAAAGTGACCCTCCTTCCAACTCTGGTTTTCCCAGCAGGAGGCTCACAGAATCCAGGTTGCTGAGAGCCAGTGGCCGTTGTTCTTCCAGCTTCAGCTGTAGCAGTAAAATAGATCATAGATCAGAGGAGCCAGATTGGTCACAGCCCCAGGCCAGACTAACACGGCCCCACAGACCTGGCCTCTGCTCTACCAGTCTCTAATCTCTGAATCCCTCTCTTCTGACTCTAGGGATTCAGGGATGGTGTTACACCATCTACAAGGAAGGCCAAGGAAGAAGGGGGCATTGAGGAGAAGTAGGGTTGTACTCAAAAGTGAAAACTGACAAATCTTGAATCAGATTTACTCCCTTTCTCAAAGGCCATTCCACTGACCACAGACATGTCCAGAATCCCACTATTCCTCAGCACTGACATCACATCCACATAACGGTCTATATGTCCCTAATCTGACCACACAGCATTATCCTTTGACCATGCAGTGGCTTGATAATGTCACCCAGGGGCTCAGGTATTTGAACACTTGGGTCTCTGGGGGTAGTATGGTTGGGGAGATTATGGAGCCTTCAGGAGCTGCAGCCTTACTGGAGGAAGTCACTGGAGCAGGCCTTGAGGGTTTGTCTGTCACACTTCCTGTCTCTCCCTCTCCCTCTCCCTCTCCCTCTCCCCCTCCCCCTCCCCCCCTCTCCCCCTCCCCCTCCCCTTCCCCCCTCCCCCTCCCCTCCCTCTACATTTCCCTCTCTCTTTTCTATATGAAACTGAAATGTAATGATCCAGCCTCCTGCTTCTCTGCTTTTGCCTGCCTGGTCTGCCTTTCCATATATGAATAGAATCTCTCTGTCTGGAACCATGAATCAAGATAAACTCTTCTGTAAGTTGTCTTTGGTCCTGGTGTTTTGCCACAGCAACAGATAAGTGACTAACACAGACAACCTCCAAGCTCCTCCTACCACCACCACCACTGTGTCTTCTGGAACTTTCCAAGCACCCCTGCTGTGTCCTCTGGAACTTAAGGCTCTCAAAAGAACCCTCATATGCCAGCCTCCCAACCAGAGGTTGAGCCTCATCAGTTACACAGATTTCTGTATTTGTGAATTCATTTGCCATCCTTAAATAAGTATCTGCAGTGTGATTGTATCCATTTGCAAACATACACAATGACAAGGCAATCTTATCATCCTGTGTGTATTCCCAGGTCAGGGTGGATAAGATGATGCTCTTGGGTTCAACTCTCATTCTGTAACAAGGTATCCTTTTGTGGCCTATGAGTGTCAGTTTTGTAAATTCTGTACTTGTTGATTTCCTGGTCCTAAAGGAAAGCGCCAAGCTCCATGCAGATATCTAGTGGTTCCTAAGTGCACAAAAGCTGAGAAAACGTGGGAGAAAACATGCCTTGGATAAGCTTCATCCTAGCAGGAGGTACAGTAGGAGACGCTGAGAGTCGAATCTTAGCCAGACAGCAGAGATTCACATTAGCAAGGGTGGGCATGGCCCAACCGATGCCAGCCAGCACTGCGAGCAGTCTTTCAGTGCTTACTAAGCCAGTGTTCACAGCTACTTCACAGAACCGCTAAATCCAACTGCTCAGCCACTGCCCTGAAGACATGAGTTCCAAAGCAATGGCTGCTACAGAGATTTGATACTTAACTCCTTCCTTTGCCACCACTGAGGCTAGGGCTGTCCTCCCTTCTCACCACTCATTCTTCCAGAAGGTTCTCCCTTCCTCCAGCAGCCCCTCCCCCCAGATTCGCTGTCAGAGTCTTCGCCTCCCCATCCCCCTCTTCCCGAGACCGGCTGTCGACAGACCCCTTCGTTTCTGTCTGCAGACGCGTAGAGGCTTCGCTTCCTGAGTTTTGTGCGTCTGTGTTCTTTCCAGTGCAGCTCCTTTTATGGCTCGTGAGGGTTTCAATGTCCATGTCTCCTTTCTAATAGTTCAGCTTTCCATCTCCCTTCGCGTTGATTTTTTTTAACCTCCTCTGCACTTCTACACTACCCCACCTCTGTTACCCTCACATGATCCAACAGTTCTTCAACCACATCAGTCCTGTAAGCTGTGGCTGTGGCCCTCACAGAAGGTCTCAGTGTCAGGCAGCCCACTTTCATCTCCTGACCTTTCTTTCCTATCGCAGTCTCCGAGGCACAGATCCCTGCAGAGCTACCCCGACTCCATTCGTTCACTGCCCCTTGACATTGTGCCCTCTTCTTTGTCGATATCACCTCCCCTCCCACTACTTGCCTCGTTACTCTATATTGGAAATTCTCAAAATCGTTTTCCTAAACCCACTAACTCCCATTGATCCTTTATAACGTCTTGGAGATAATCCAACATGGCTTCCCGCATTCATTGTCTCCATCTTGTGTTTTTTCTGGGTGTCCCTTGGATATAGTCCCATCGGATTTTGCCTGTCACTCTGCTAAAACCCCTTCCCATTGGATCTAGTATTCGCATCGTGGTTTTTTTCTCTCTTGATCTTTCGGCACAATGTGGACCAGTTGCTCCCCCTTCTTGTGGCTCTCCTTGCTTAGCGTCAGCACCGTTCGTTCCTGGCTTTCTTCTGGTGCCGGTGCCTGCTCCTTCTTGTAAATTTTATTAGATTCTTCTTATTCTTTGAACCTCCAAATGCTGGTACTTTCCAGAGCCCAGCCTTCATATCTCCTTCCTTCTCCATCTTTGCAGACTGAAAAGTCACTTAATCTCATCTAGTAAATGCCCCTTCCATCCAGATGGATCCCAAATGTCTGTGTGCAGCCTGGGCCATCCTCCCGGACTCGAGATTTGTTTATCCACCTGCCTTGTTGGGTGGATGACTAATCTCGGCAAATCTGAGTGGCTGACTATCTAGTTCAGACTTGACCTTTCCTTGTTCTCAGTCTCAGCAGAAGACAGCTTCATTTGTCCTTTTGTTTCCGTCCAGATCCTTGACATCTTCTTGGCTCCTCATCCTCTAGGATCTTTCCCCAATGTGTTATCTATTGCTCTTGGCTCCATCTTTGGGATGTACTCAGAGTCTGGCCACATTTCAGTCTCTTCTTTGCTCCCATCCTTTTCTTGCCAAGTTTGCTGCTTCAGTCTCCTCATCTCCCTGACTGTCTTTGCTTCTCCTTCAGGGTAGTGGGGGTGACGGTGACAGTGGCCTACATGCTTTTGAGGTCTCCGAAGGCTTCCCCACTGCCCTGTCCTGAATCTGTCAGAGGTCTATAACTTTTCTGAATGAAATCCCAAGTTTTCACTGTGACCCTAAATCTCTAGCCATTCTGGACCTTCCTGTTTCCCCATCTTCTTTTGGAGCTCTGCTTGCTTTGGGACAAGTACTTGCTCTCCTGTGTCAGATCTCTCTGACTCCACCCAAGAGTCAGTTCCTGCGCCAATTCCACACAAGTACAAAAAAATATGACAGTTATGTGAACTCGATATTGCCATTTCACAACAAATTCATAGATCAAAAATCCCACTATATATTATAAAACATTTTGTAAAGTTTAAGACAATAAACAAACGTTTCCATCACAGACTTCACTCTGCACTCCGAGTAACGTCCCACCACACCCCCTTGTGTCCCCAACTACTTAGCCTACTTTCTTCCTGGTATACTACTGGACACCTGGCAGAATGTGTTTACTTATCTATTGCTTCCACCAAAGAATGGGGTCCCTTATAACAATGGCTCTATTCATTTCATTGCTTTTCCCATGAGCTTTCTCATACTGTGAATGATTAATCACCAGGTGTGCCTGAGTCAATTAGTCTTCAGTAAGGACATTTGGGTGGTAACATATACTGCAACTCTGATTCAACCATTGACTTAGTCACTGGGCATGTTTAAACATTGTTACTAGAAGGGACTGGAGAGATTCCCTTCTGGAGTTAAGAACACTGGCTCCCAGCTCCCACATAGCAGTGCACAACTGCCTATAACTCAATTCCAGGGAATCTGATGTCCTCTTCTGGCCCCTTTGGGCACTGCATGCATGTGGTGCACATACATACATGCTGTGAAAACACCCATCCACAAAAAAATAAAATTAAATAAATATTTCTTAACTAAAAAATGTAGCTAGTTTATGCATTAAGTTTTTGAGCGTCTTCTTTGGATCATAATAGTATCAGGTGAAAAATAAAAACTGAAAATAAATTGATAACCACCTAAAGGTAGTTTTACAAGTGGACGGTGGGATTGGCTCAGTAAGCATAACAAGTATACAAGCATTAGATGCTGAGCTCAGATCTCCAGAAGCCAATAAAAGCCTCTTACAGCTGTGCACAGTTCTAATCCCAGTATCCGGGAGACAGACAGAGACTCTCTGATGTCTTTACCCAGCCAACCCAGCTGAACTGGTGAAGTGCAGGTTCTGTGAGACCCTGCTTCAACCTACAATACAATACAGCAGACACCCAACATTGACCTCAGGCCTCCACTCGCACAGAGTGAGACACATGTGTAGGCATGAATACATCTGAGCAACACATGAATGTACATATACATAAAAATAAATGAGTATTTCTACACATGCATTAACATGAGTGCAAATCATACCTTTGCCTGAGAGTAGGAACTTGGGTGTAGAAAATCAATCATTGACTTAGTTGTCACTTACAGACTTAAATGCCAAGGGAAATAACTTCTGCTGTGAAGTCACTGGCCACAGAATAAGAGTTTGAGGAGAGCTTAAGGGATTCTGACTGCAGCACTTTCATGACTGATAGTGGAGCAAGTGTTGTAAAGCTTCTGGTTCCCTCACAGGAGCTGGGGTCTGTTTGAGAGGTCCTTTGAGAGGTCCTTTGCCTCTCAAAGAAAAAAATACCTCTGGGGGGAAAACATAATAAATTTTATTTGCTAATTAGCATCTCTGGTCAGTGTTCTGACACTCTCTTGAAGGAGTTTCAGATGTGGGAAGGGTTGTTTTTAAAGACATAGTTTACTTACTTTAGCAGATCTTGAGAGCCCCAGTGTCCTGACTTTGGTTGAAGAAGTGGCTGTTTTATTTGTGCTGCATTTAGCTTACATCTTATGGGTGTGGCATTTGCTCTGGTGGGAAGAGTCAGGAACCTCAAATGGACAGGTGAAGCGTGGAACCCTGAACATCAGACATCCAAGACTGTCATTGAGGACGATGTCTAGAGCTCTTAGCTTGGCTCAGAGGCACCTCTGCTCACTGTAGCACAGCCACCTGGATATTTCTCTGTTACTGATTACTTGTTTAGAAAATAGTTAATAATCACTTTTTCTCTATTAATCAAAATGCTCGTAAACTTCTTTTCATCTGTTGCTATTCTTTTAGGTGTCCAATATTTGTTTTGCCTTAGGCTTTGAGAATTTTCTTTCTTCTCTGCCCAGAACTATTTACCCATTAGAGGAGTTTGGGACAGGAAGACATTAGGCCACAGACGCATGGTTACTATTAGGAGGAATAAGTTCCAAGGAATCTAGTATGCAGTAGAATGGCTACAGTTAATTACAATACTTCATATTCTTTAAAATAGGTTCCAAGAAATCCAACCACAGCAGAATGGCTACAGTTAATAACAATACATTGTATTCCTTACAATGTAAAGAGAATAATGTCCTGTGGTCTCACCTCAAACTCGGGACTTTATCTGACGATACACGTGTTAAGTAGTCAAATACAGCTGTACATATTCAAACATCTTGTTGGACATGATTGACAGCAATATCATATTCATTACAAAAACCATAAATGATAAAGAAAATGGCTGTGAAGGGCTAGGGAAGGCTCAGTGAATAGAGTAGCTGCTGACAAACATGCTGCTCCCATGTAAAAGCCAAGTGTGGATGTGCAACAGTAACTTCACCACTGCGGGTGAAAGGGTCATTATGGGGCAGATATGGGTGAATCCTCAGTGTCTCAGAGTCAGCCAGCTAGCCTGGCCAATCAGTGAGCTCCAAGCTCAGTACTAGACCCAGTCTCATAAACTAAGGTAGAGAGTGACACCTGGCATTGAGCTCTGGCCTCCACATACAGATGTGTGCACTTGTGCCTGCACACACAAACAAGCAAAACAAAGGTTACCTCTTTGGGGTCACCTCAGCAACTCCCGCCATACGGGGATTCCTGCCCCATCATCGTTAACATTCCTGTTTTAGTTCTTCTAAAAATGTGCCATCTTGTTTACTTATCTACTTAATCTCCTCTTCTTTCTTCAACTTAGCAAGCTTTCCATGAGAACAGAGACTGCATAGAATTTCCTAAAGCCTACCTGCCCGGGACTAGACCCACTCCTGGACACAACAGGCACTGTAACTACAAGTTGTTTGTGAAGAAAAAAAAGTGAAATGACTTCTTTCTGAACTGAGGCCCTTATCCCCAGAACAAAAGAATTCTACTGGATCCATGGCTCCTGATGAGAGCTCCTGAAGCAGCTTCAGCACCAGCCAGGGTCATGTTAGAAATGCAGAGTCTCAGGCCCTTCCCAGACTGGGTGTGGGCCCCAGGACCTGCCATCTCCTCTGGAGTGTGTGAGTGGAGCTTCACTCTTGCCTGGACACACATTGCTGTGTGAAAACCAGCACACACAATACTGTCCTTCAGCATTTTAATTAAGAAGCGTTTCATCTGTGAAAGCGAGAATGTAAGATCATAGAGCAAACAGCATAGTTGAGCCCAAAGGTCTGTTTAGAAAAATCTTCATTTGGAAGTTACTTGTCTGACTCTGCTCTCTTCCCACTTTCTCTAGAGAAGTCACTGTAATGGCTTTGCTGCTCACAGCTCAGCAGCAGAGGACTCGTATAAATCTTTATCTCCACTAACAAGACAGAAACCTATCCATCAGCCACTTCCAATATTACCTCATTTCCCAAAAGACACTTTAGGTTCCATCTTGATGGACCCTGCATTATAAATCAAACAAAAATGGCTGCCCTTAAATTGCTCACAGGATGGGAAGTTTTAGAGAAGATCTTAATGAGCTGTGGAGAAGATGAAGGCTTCTGGAAAGGTCACTGAGCTGAGCTATGCCAGAGGACTATTCAGGGAACAGAGTGCATGAAGCATGCTGGGCTGGGCATGCGCAAGCAGGAGCATGGGCCCTTCCTGTGGGCTGGGCATGCGCAGGCAGGAGCAGGGACCTTTCCTGTGCTTCAGCTGAACCTACACCACACACTTCTCTTTCCAAGTCCATCTTAGCCCCTTCTCCCACTGAGTATACATATCATATTTGGGGGCTGTGAACCCCCAAACACACATGCTTAGAGATTTTTTCAGCTCTGATTTGAAGCATTCTGAGATGAGTTAATTGTTTTGTCCATAGTGATTTCAGTTCCTGGAAGGCTCAGGTACAGACAGAACTGTGGTTGTGCTGAGCCCGTGAGCAGAGCATTACAACTCCGCCCACCCCTTTGACGCATGGTTTGGTGTTAGGAGCGCCAGTGTGTATGGGAACCAACACAGACAGTTGATTATAACGGACACAGAGCCCAGCAGCTAGCTCCACAGTTCCGTGCTATCACAGCAGTGAAACACTCGAGTCAGCAGCATCCTTCGGTAAGCCCACCCTGAACTTCATGATCTATGTGTTGAGGCAGGAGGGATAAAATGTGGGGAGTACGTACATGTATGACAGTATCCAATATGACACTTGGACACCTTTGAGATATTACTTTAAAAACATCTCTTTGAGGGCTGGAGAGATGGCTCAGTGGTTAAAGAGCATTTTTGCCATGGCAGGGACCCAGAGTCTGTTCTCAGCACCCATGTGCTGCTCGTGGCCACTTATAACTCCAGTTCCAGGGGATTCATGACCTTTTTTGCCCTACACAGGAATGACATGTGCATGGTGCACACACATGCATGCAGGCAAACACTTATACACAACTGAATGAGTGATTGACTATAACAGTTTCTTTGACAACTGTTTGATATTGTGTCTTGCTTTTCAGAACTTCAGAATACTTTGTAATTGTGCTAGCAAGTGGAAAAGATGAAAACAAGAAGAGAAGAAAGGAAGAGGACAGTCTAACGGGGAGGGGGAGGAAAGAAAGGAAAACAGAAAGGGGAAAGAATGGAAAGAGAGGAGGCTATTGATGATGATTGGAGAAGGAGGAAGGGAAGGAGGGAGAGGAGGAGGGAGATGATTAGTAGGAGGTTGAGGTGGAAGAAGAGGAGGAGGAAGAGAAGGAGAAGGAAGAAAAGAAGGAGGAGGGGGACAGGAGGCTATGGATGATGATAATGATTGGAGGAGGAGGAAGAGGAGGAGGGAGAGGAAAAGGAGGGAGATGATTAGCAGGAGAGAGAGGAGGAAGAGGAGGGAGAAGATAAAGATGAGGGAGAAGAGGGGAAATAGTAGGGGAAGGAAGAAGAAGAGGAGGAGGGAACAGAAATGACATGAATTACAAATTTACTTTTCTAGATATGCCTTTGTCCCTGAACTCTCACAAAACATGGAGTATGAGGGGGTTATGGGCTCTGCAAGAACATTTTGGGTGTTCTCTATTCAAGAATTGCTCAGGTAGTTGGTTATCTATCTCCAAAGCACTATCTGTAACATCCACTGACCACAGCACAATCTAGAGTTAAGGGTGCTGGCTGATGCAGTCTGTCTTGGTGGCATCAAGGGACACGTGGCAGAGTGACTCTCCTCAGTCGTGTTAAGTCAGACAGCTAGCCACTTAGCTACTTTAGTTGTCCACTGTTAGAGAAGAGCTTTGGCTGTTATAAAAGCCAGTGTCCACAGGCGGGGACTGTTCTAGCCTTCTTTCTAACCATGACAATAATCTAGTCAGACTTAACAGGACTCTGCCTGGGCCAAATGGATAACATGAAAGAATGTACTCTGATTATTTCCTGGGTGGGCCAGTATCAAGCTGATGTGACCAATGTTTACTTAAAAGTCCAATGAAAAGAAACAATAATAAAAATTAATCAAAGGATCAGTGGCCAGGTTTTAAGTGTTCTAAGCTGACTTCTGCCTTCAAAGAAGATAAAGAGGAAACTAAGTCCACAGATTCATTTTATCGGCTCTGTGTAGAGCCATTTAAATACAATTTTAATTTGGAGAACATAAAAAAGTAAATGAAGGGTAAGTATTTGAAGAAAAACTGAGGAATTCTGATGCCAAAGGACAGCAGTTAACGAGGATATTGGCTATTGTAGCCTACTTAATGATCATTTGTTACTTATTAGTAACAAAGTTACCTGGGTCTTCTCCCTAGGAGCGCTTACTGTTTTCTATCTTAAATATCTTGTTAACTATAGGTATGGCCACATTTGGGTCATCTCTTCAACCAAGCCACGGTTTACACTGAGATGCTCTGTACCAAGTCGCCTCCCTTTGCTCTTTGTAGTTTTTCTTAATATCTTTCTTCTTATACCAGAAGTATATCTGACATTGTATCATGTAACATAAGCTGGTGTAATAATTAGTAATTCCATAAGGTCTAAGCATTGGTGAATATGAAATTATAAATATCCTTGAGGTCTCAGAGCTCAAAGACATTTGGACTGTAAAGGACACAGTCAAGACGTGTGCCCAGTGGTATAGCTCTGTTGTGCAGTAACCAGTCACTTTCTGGTGGCATTTGAGGCCTGGGCCTCAGGAGGAAATTTCATGCCTGATACTGTAAACAAGAGCGCATGGCTGGAGAGGTCATGGGACTTAGGACAGAACCTATTGCTATTTTGTAACCTATTGTTATTAGGTCATATTTGTAACCTATTGGTAATAGGTTTATAACTATTTTTATTCTGCTAAATGGTCATGTTGTCAAACTGTCTTCTAAATATCTATGTGTTAGGCACCACCCAACCGACTTTCCAAAGAACCCTCAAATTTCCACTTCACCTAACCAGTGGCTATACTACCATACAAGGCTAAAAAATAAAATGTGATTATGTTTTTGTGTCTCGATTACAGAGGACCTTGGAGGAGGAAGGTGGGCGGTTTTGTAGCAAAGGAAATCTGACGGTGGAATCCAGGCTAAAACCAGGTGGTGAGTATGGAGCTGCCACATCTCCTATTTAGAGGCTGGTGGGAGGGTCTGAAAACTGGAGAAGAGCAAGGAAATCAGACCCTGAAGAGGAAGCAGGCCCATCCCACCCTTCCTTTCAGGCTAGCAAAACTTCTGACCTGCAGAACTGTTAGATAACAAACGTGTTGTTTTAAACCAGAAAATCCAAGGTCCTTTGTTTTAGTGGGAACGGAAAATGAACACAATATTCCTCGCGGATCCGAGGTCACTTCAGCATCGTCTGAAGCTTTCATGTTTTTTTTTTTTTCTATCTACCCTTTTCCTTCTGCCCATAGACTTCACGTCACAGGCTACACTCAGTCTGCACAGACTCTGCCCTGCTGCTCAAGACTGGCCGGGTCTGTGTTTTGGTGGTACTTGTGAAAACATCCCACTTGCTGCTCGCCTAAACAGGGCCTCATCTTTTGTGACCTCCCAAAGGCTGGCAGGAGATGCAGTGCAGGGCCCCTGTGGTATCCACTAGCCTTCCTCCTGCAGGAGCGGCAAAGTATTTCTGTCTGCATTCAGCACAATCATTCACTAGCTAGATGCCTGGTCAGTGGTAGACGTGTGTGTGGTGAGATCAAGGTGCAAAATACTTAACCCCATTTTGTTGCAATTAACTGAAGTTTATTTTATTAATTTTGTTAAAGTTTTATTTTTATTTTATGTGTGTAAATGTTTTTGCCTGCATGTATCACTGCATCCTGTGCATGCAGTGCCTGAAGAGGCCAGAAGAGAGAAGCAGATCCCTGACACTGCAGTTTCAGGCAGAGTTGTCGTATGAGTGCTGGGAACTGAACCCTGGTCCTCTGCTCTTAACCACTGAGCCAACTCTCCAGGCCCTATAGTGGAATTTAAATATCCCATATGTGTCTATTAGTTAGTACGCTGAACAGCAAAGATAGGTTTTTCACTAAAGTGTGTTGATAACAACCAGTTAAAGCAGCCAGCAGATGTCTATTACCTTAATGTAAAGTTAACTGAGTTTGCTTTAATGATTACCTTCAGATTCCACTGTCATCTGTCTCTAAAAATCTAAAGAGACACATCCAGAATCCCTCGAGCTATGAGACCCCATCACACTACCTTTACCTTAGGAACTCCCGAAAGGAAGTGCCCTCAATTAAATGTGTGGCTTGTTGTGGCTCTGGGGACATTTTGATGTCTGGGGTATCAAAGAGCCACGTTTATGTCCTTTGTTTAGTCATCTCCAGCACGCTGAGTTCTCTGCTTTAGAATGTAGAAATGGCAGGGTGTTGCTGATGGCTATGTCCCCATGCTTGTTCCTCTGATCCAATCTCCCACGGCCTCCTGTGATGTAAAAGTCCATGTAAAAGGGGGTACGTGGGGAAAAGGGCAGGGATTTTATAAGCACCTGAAAGTCACTGGCTGAATTAACTAAGCAAGATACAGCTGTGTCTTTGCTAGGTGAACACTACCTGAGCATCAGACTAGACAGCCAGGAAGCTGAGTGACAGCATATACAAGCTGATGTGATCCCCATGATAAAAACCAGATGGCTTATCAAAGATGGCTGCTCTCTGTGCCCACCTGGCTTCCTCAAGACTTTGTCTCTGGATTTGAACCAAAGCCACAAAGGGAAAGCGGTATCAAAATGTTAAATCTGCAGAGCATTCATCTGACACTTCTCCCATAAATAGCTACAGAAATGTATTTAAATGCATTATAATCCACAAGAGGCTATGCTGCTGGTTCAACCTAGAGTCGGGGGTCTGATGATGTAGATGGCCTACCTTTCATAGAGCGGCCTTTTTCACCTGGACCTTTCTTAAAGGTTGTGGGACACTTTGTGTTATGCCGGCTTTTGCTTATAAAATGAATGAATAATTTAAAAATACAAGTAAATTTAATAGACATGAATTTATACAATGCCAAGTCCTGTTCAGGTTACCAAACACCTCTGATCATAAGATGAAATATATTCAAGCTCCTGGCTTTTCTACTTTGGAAATTGTCTTAGGGTTTTCCTGCTGTGAACAGACACCATAGCCAAGGCAAGTCTTATAAAGGACAACATTTAACTGGGGCCGGCTTACAGGTTCAGAGAGGTTCAGTCTGTTATCATCAAGGCGGGAACATGGCAGCATCCAGGCAGGCATGGTGCAGGAGGAGATGAGAGTTCTACATCTTTATCTGAAGGCAGACAGAAGAAGACTGGCTTCCAGGCAGCTAGGATGAGGGTCTTAAAGCCCACGCCCACAGTGACAAATCTACTCCAACAAGGCCACACCTTCTACTAGTGCCACTCCCTGGGCTGAACATATACAAACAAACCATCGCAGAAATGTTTCTCAGAATTGCAGAATGTGTTCTTAACCTACCAGTCAGTTGGTCATCTGGCCAATATTGAGAACCATACAATATTCATAACAAGGCTATAATAACTATTTGAGGGTGAATTAAGTCATTTTCCTCTCAAGGGCAGTAACTAGGGGAACACTGTCTGACTCTTCTGCTTCAGGCAGTGCCTTATCTCCATGCTTAGTCAGACTCCCTCCGTGGTCTCAGTCTGGAGCTGCAGATGAAGCCCCAAAGCATTCTGTGTTACTCTGGCAGAGGCCTCTGCTGAAATTTCAGAAATTTGACTTCAATTACGACTTCTAATTCAGAACCCTATTAAGAAGCTGCATTTGAACGGGAAGGAGAGGCTCGCCTCAAGTGGGCAATAAACTTTTAATGGTTTGCATTTCCTGTGTCATTATTTACTTTATCAAACTTGAAACCAGTGCCAAGTAGATCTTGGTGCCTCCCCATGCCAGCTAAGACTCAAAACTTCTCAGTGCTGAGAGGAAGAGGAATCAGACCTAGATGAGGGAGATCAGAGGATGTGAACCCGAAAGGCCACCAATGTGTGAGCCTGCTGTGGTCCGGAGGGAGTGGGGCTGCTCGTGGAAGACTCATTTCAGTCAGAGGCAGCAAACATGTGCTATTATGTTTCCAAGAGACATGTGAAGGCGATCCAGGCGAGCCTCTCGAATTCAGCACACATGGCTGTAAGATCTTAAATACATTGTATGTGTGGGGGGGGGGAGAAAGGAGAGAAGCGTAATTGAGAAAGACTGTGAGTCTGTTGCCAGGCAAGAGAAAAAAAAACATATTTTTTTAGATCTTCGTGTTTTTTAAAATATGATTTCTTGTTCAAATTATGCTCCTGCTTTTTAAAGAGAAGCCAGGAAAATGAAGTTATTGGTACATTCAAATTTTCCTCTCTGCTGTCATTTCAATTTAATTATTGCTCAGACATCTGTAATGGAAAGAATCAGGGGCTTAGAGTGCAGCTTCCAGCTGGGAGCCTTCTAAATTTGTCCCTGGGTGGATGATGAACTTCAACAAATGCTTCTGGTCCTCAGAGAGATGTATGCGTTTCTTCACATAAAAACAAGGTGGGGGAGGGGACTATTAACCTCTGTGTAACAGAATTCGTGAGACATAACTTGTGACGAGCATGACGCCAGCTCAGTGTGCAGCGTGCTCCCAAATTTAACCGTATGCTCATTGAACCCACAGTAAGTCAATCACCCTTAGCCCTGACGTTTTCACTTATTTTGCCCTGGAATCCAGAATTTCATAGATACTGAACATTGAGATCGCATACTGAGATTTAAAGAGCAAAGAAATATTATACAGTGTCACAGTGGAGAACTTCACCCTCAGTTAGTGGCTTACCTCTCAGGACAAACGGCAGAATGTGACACAGGAGATGCTCATCCAAGCTCTGGTCAGCAGGACTTTGAAACTCTCCTAGAGACCAGAGGATAGGGGAAATGCCACCAACAACTTCCTCAGATGACATGCTCACCTGGTTCTGTGGGGATTTGAAGGGAGCTGAGCACCTACATTTGAGCAAGAGGTAGGAAGGGGGGCTCTAGCCTGGTGGTGAGGTGTGTGGTGCACACCCAGCTGGTGGACTTCTCATCTGTCCTCTGGACTCTCACTGAGAAGGAAATCAGGGGCTCCCAGGAATGACCCAACACGGACATGAATCCTCAGCTCCTCCGAAGCAGACAATTTAGATCTTTTAAAATACACTTTTAAAAACAAACGATCTTTTGTCCAGGAGGCGACTATACACATATGGCCATAGGAACGTTTTTCCTTTTCCGGAACTTCATTCTACTATTTTCCAGTATTCCAGATTTGAGGAGTTTTCAATGTACACAAAATTATCGACCAACGTGGATGATCTGGTGAAATCAAGCAGGGAATGCTGTCTAAGTGTATGGCTTTGAGTCTCTCATGTGGGTGTCTCAGAGTTCTGTTTTGTGGGGCAAAAGACCTCCTTAACTACAGGAAATTAAAAAATGTCCCATATACACCCTTTCAGTTGTGAAACTAAACGCTCCCAGCCAGAGCTATGCCAGGCTAGAGTCCATATCCCAGTCAAACCCACTAAATGCTCTTCCCGGGGTGCTGGGTTGGCTTGCTGATCACACACTCAATACACTGAGTTTTGGCATTCAGCTATTCTTATGGTCACCCCCAGGTTCGGGGTACATGAGAGACATGTCACTCTCAGGGAAGGGGAGGGGTACTTCCAAGATAACATCTTGTGTTATTTGTAGTTGGGTTCCCCTCCTTGAGAAATCTCAAGAGGAAAAAAAAAAATGCCCATCCTGTACTTGTGTAATAGCAAAGTTTACCCACAGGGTTCACACCCATAAAACCTGGTGTCTCAGCCTCAAGGCAGTCTACATGGATTGGGGTTCATGCCTCACCACCTCCCTACTGAGCTCCCACTGAACCCTGGGTAGCTTGGACACCGTTCTTCAGCTGTGAACGGCTCCCCCATCGCAGCATGTGGGTACAGCCAACACTTGAGAGTTGTTGGCCGTGGCTCTGAGGCCTGCATACACTTCCAGTTGTACTCTTTTATTTGTTAGACATTGCCTCAGCCTGGAGGTGTGTCAGCTGCATCCCTCAGCCTATCTAGCCAAGGCCCATGCTGCGGTGGCCTGAGTCTTCTGCCTCAGAGCCACTGTTTGTTGAGTTTTATTCTACACCAGAGGACAACTGTGAGCTGGCTATGAATTATCATGCAGAAGAAGACTACTGGGACTAAGGGATCTGGTTGCAAAGGTCAAAGTGTGTGCTGTCTGTTCCAGAGATAACCCCAAGAAGCACAAGGGTGAGGCTGTCAGGAGAGCATGAGTTAGCAGGTCTGTGAGTACTGTTGGCAACTGGAGCCTGCTTGATCTCTCAGAGAGCCTTGGAGCTGAGACCACTCTGCTGCATGACGGACAAGGAGTGAGGGCGTTTAACCTCAGTCTCTGCATGCTTGGGTGCTATGCAATGCAAGACTGGCTGCCTGAGTTCTACCCTGGAATCTACTTAAAAGTGGAAGAAGAGAATTGACTCCATAAAATTGTCCTCTGAACTCCACACAAGCATCTCAGCACACATGTTCATGCTCACATCATGAGCACACAATAAAATGATAATAATAGTAATAATTTAAGTCAGCTATCTATAGTAGCATGCAATTAGATGGTACTTATTAGATGTGTTTCCTTTGTGAATCTGAGTGAGAAGCCCACAGTTTGCATCTAATAGCACCAACCCTTAAAGCCAGGTGGATCTCGCCAAATATGGGTGTGACTAGTGAGTTAGCTATATACATTGTGTGAAGTTTATATTTGATCCTGACAAATGAGTAGAAAGATCTGGCGGATTGCTTCACAAAGTAAGAGGTTCCTATTTAGCAATCCTGTGTCCTGGCAGAGTGAAGATGGGAAAAGACATCAGGATTCTACCGCACAGTTGGCTGTGACAAATCAGATTCAGTTTGCGGATGTGTGTGACTTGGCTCTGCATGATATTCACCCATGTGGAATTTTAATCCTGCTTTCTTTCAGCTGGTGTCCTTAAAACCCACCGTCAAAACAAATCAAATGTGCATGTCGAGGTTCTCTCGGGTTATCAAAATGTCTATCAGCCCTGGCCAGGCTTTTCTTTTAAAAAAAAATATTTATTTTTTAACTCTGTGTGTGTGTGTGTGTGTGTGTGTGTGTGTGTGTGTGTGTGTGTATGAGAGAGAGAGAGAGAGAGAGAGAGAGAGAGAGAGAGAGAGAGAGAG
>JANHMN010000006.1:3504442-3515610 GCA_030674055.1 Rhabdomys pumilio | reverse complement strand
GAGAGAGAGAGAGAGAGAGAGAGAGAGAGAGAGAGAGAGAGAGAGAGAGAGGGCACATGAACACAAACGTCTGAAGGACCAGAAGAGGATGTTACATCCCCTGAAGCTGGACTTAGAGGCAGTCATATGCTAGTGGATGTGGGTGCTGGGAACCAAGCTCTGGTCTTCTGTAAGAGCTGTGTCACTCTCAATGGCTGAACCATCTCTCTAGCCTCTGATTTTGCATTTTACCCTTGCTTTGAATATGGTCCACCTTTCCTAGGGTCACAATCTTTCTAGAACACCAATTCCTCACACTGTGGAAGGACAGTCATCATGCATTGGTTTATTTATTGTGTTGCATGTTCATTACCTCACTGGTCTGTGCAGACCTTCTGGGCAGCTAGAAGGGAACAAGACTTGGGCGTTTAGCTTAGCATTTACCAAGATGACTGAAAACCTGGACAATTTATGCTTCCATATTTTAGTTCGCAGTGTTCTGGGGCACACGCAGAGGTCTCTAGGAAGACTCATGGCACGTGCCCTTACCTGGTGTTGGGTAGACAACAAGGAACACAGAACTTATGGTCTTCAGGGAAGGTAGACAAATCCCACCGCTCTGGTTTTTGGTCGGGTAAAAGCAGCATGCTGTCTTATGTGTAATGAATGGGGAAGCTGGCTGCATCTTGCAGGCTCACTCCTGGATTATGCCTTGGTGCACCCCAAACAAAGAGGGATGGGGTAGAGTCTCAGCTGCTGCTTGCACGGGGCTCTTGGCAACAATGTTAGGAAGATCCAAACGGAAGCATCGGAAGATGGAGGTAAGGCGCTCCCAACTGAGAGCTCAAACACAACTTCAGTTTGCATCCCAGGAGAGAAGCTGGGAAAGGGCAGAAGATACATGGTAGCAAACAAGGTTCAGGTGCGTTCCCAAGTAGAGGAAAGAATCAACCCACAAACTCTAAATGCTCCAAGAGACACAAAAGCATAAGTAGCTCCTCACATGTCAGTACAGCTCCACGTGGGGCTCTCCATAACTCAGAGGGCAGGGGCTTGGCATGGACGGGGCCTGGGCTCCATCCCAGCTCAGTAACAGTAATACTCGATGGAGCATATGAGAACCTGTGACAGGAGAGGCTGCACGTGGAGTTTGAAAACAGTGTGCTAAAGGAAGGAAACTGGTCACAGCGAGGTGTGTTCTGTATGACACCAATGGTATGACATTCTGAAAATGGCAACCCCTTGGTGGAAGACAGACGCGAAAACCAGTGGTTACCAAGGCATGGTATCAGGAAACGGACTAGAAAATAGTGTCAAGGAAATTCCTTGAGTCTGGAACTCTCAGATGTCTATGGCATGGTAAAATTTTACTACAAAACAATACTATAGAAAATATTTATAATCTAACCATCAAGAGTTAGTCACTGGGGACGGAGAGGTGATTCAGTGGCCAAGAGCACTGACTGCTATTCCAGAGGACCCTGGTTTTGTTCCCAGCATCCACATGGTTGCTTACAGCATCTGTAACTCCAGTTCCATGGACTCTGACTCCCTCTTCTGCCTTACTTGGGCGCTGCACAAATATGGTATACAGATAAGCATGCAGGCAAAAATACCATATCCATAAATAAAACAAAATAATAAAATAAAGTCACTACTGGATTGTATTTGCTTTCAGTTTTGTTGTTCATATGTGTTCTTAACTGCTGACTTTTCTAAAATAACAATGAAGTTATCATAGCTAGGGATACGATTTTCCAAATTTGGTTAAGAGGGCATGCGGTAAATCTGCATACAGACCAGGTCTGTCTGCTGCTCCACCCTTCTGAGCAACACAGTCACAGAACGAATGTCCTGCTCAGCCAGTCAGGACCACCCTGGAGTCAGATAGGCCAGCGATGACCTTCCAATGTCAGGGAAACATGCCCACCCACTACGCCACCTGTTGGTTTATGGAGGCTCACCCACCTTCCTTCACACCACACCTTTTAATCACAGTAGTCTGCTACATCTCAGCTGAAGGAAATGAAAACAAGAACAAAAGTGGCTAATTATCCAGGAATTATTCAGGAATAGGTCATAACACAGACAGAGTTCCATAGAGGCTAAGTGGGGCTGGGAGAAGCCGGTGAACCACCAACACTTTCTCCTGCTGTATGATGGAAGTGAGTGATTTCACTACCCTGAAGCTTTGGGATGTTGCCTTGCTGCAGAGAGCTCCATCCCTTTTGGCTCTCCAATCCCTTTGCTCGCTGTACCAACCCAACAGTGAAAAGAGCTTTTCTCTGAGGGCTCGGCCCCTTCTTCTCCTCCTCTGTCCCCCTCACTCTTCCTCTTCACTCAGAAATGGTTTCGTACCAGAGTTGTCATTCTGCAAAGTGCTCATTTGTTTTCCTCCTTTTAAACATTATTCCAGGATCATTCAACCAGATCTCGAGTATTTACTTCGGCTGCTGTGCGCAGTCGCACCACAGAATCGGCACGGCTTAGCTAGTAGCATCTTTTTATATAGCCATCATCACATCTGACCGTCCACACCAGTATGGCCCTCACATCCAGGCATGGCTTGGACAATCGCCACTCAAGGGCAATGTCAGACTACTTGACAACCGAACTGTATAGGGCCTGAACCTTCGCAGAGCTGGACTCTAGAAGATCTTGTGGTCCTAACATGAAAAAACTTACAGCATCAATATTCTATCCCCAAACAGCTGTGTCAAACTGACTTGGGGTAAACATGCAAAATTAATTAATTAACTAATTAATTAATTATTTTTCCCATAAAAGTTAAAACCCACCTCAAAAGTGGTTCCATATTAACACTTTCTCCACCTTGCCTGGCTCTACCTCAGGCTCTGGAAGACTTTTTCCAGCTCACCACCCCTAGAGCAGCTGCAAGGAGCCAGCTGAAGTGCTTGGGGAGTTTGCACTGGAGATAAGATTGATTTTTCTAACACTAATAATGGCAATAATAATGTAGCAAGCTGTTGGAGCCGGCGTGGTGTCTGCCACACTTGCAGTCCTCCATTCCCTGAATACAATCCCAACCCTGTTCTGAGCCCCTACCAGCCATTTCAGAGTCATGAGGTCATCCCAGCTGCAACTGTAGCCTGGAAAGGAGCTGGCAGCATCCCTTCCCCCACAGAAGGAAATGTCCTCTGCTGAAGCTCAGATGCTGCCAGGGGAAAATGTAAGTGAGTGCATGTGTGTGTGTGTGTGTGTGTGTGTGTGCATGTGTGTGTGTGCATGTATGCACGTGCATGTCATTATGTGTGTATGTGTGTGCATGTCCAAGTACGTGTGCGCATGTGCAAGTGTGTGTGTGCATGTTGAAGTGTGTGTGTATGTGTCAGACAGAGAGAATGACACACACACAGAGAAACAGAGACAGACACAGAGAAACAGAGACAGACTGAGAGACAGAGATGCAGTGTTGATGGAGGACAGAAGGGGAGAAACAATGTTCCCATCTGAAGCTGGTTAGCAAGCTGCTTAGAATTCAACATTGTCCTCTGAGGCCCTCCAGCAGGGCCAGGAGACACAAACCATTTTGACTTGGAATGTAGGACACGGATGGCCTCCAACATGCCAACCAAGTGTCAACTCAAGTTCCAGTCAATAAACCCAGGAGGACATGTGAGCAGTTTAATAACTGGGAGCTACAGGTGTGGGGACTGAGAACAAGGCCTGGGTTGGGAGGCCCAGCCTCCTGCCTGGCCTGTGGCAGTGGAAAAAGTAAGTTATGTGCCAGCCCCCCAGTCAGCCGCCATGGACCCTGATTTTACAACAGTTTGTGAGGTATTTTGCCATGGCGCCTGGCAGAATTTGTCCATTAGTGCAGACTGAGCAGATGGGAACACGAGCCTCCTGGGCTTCCCAGGCTATCAGTTTCCAGGTCCAAAGTCAGGTTCTGAAGTCTACAGGGCATCCTTCAGACTGAGCTAGAACAGCACCACGCCTGCTGCTTCACCAGACGCCCACGAGCATCTGAACTCTAGATAAAACCGTTTGTGAATACTTATGAACTGTGGTGATTCAGACTTCCAAGAAAGTCTACCTAGGGCAGAGAGAGCTAAAGACAGGAGGGTGCCATTGTATGACAAGCCCTTCGAGCCTGGCCCTGGAGACCTCTCTCTGTGAAGGTAGGATCCTAGTGTGAGGACTGGACAAAGCTAGCCTCCACTCTCACCACCAGGAGCCATGCCCAGCATTGAAGGTCACTCTCATAAATGCACCAAGCAGACCAACGTTTTTTCTGTCTCAGGCCCAAGAAACATGTATAGAATACGACATTGAGGGCTGGGATGTCAGCTCTGTGGATAAGATGCTTGCTTCATAAGTGTGAAGACTGGAATTTGCATGGCTAGCACTAACATAAGTGCCAGGTAGCACAGTATCCCTACCGTAACCTTATCACTCAGGAGGTGAAAACTGGAAATGGGGATCCCCAGAGCATGTCGGCTAGCTAGGTTACTTGAATCAAGTTCTGGGTTAAAGTGACAGGGACTTTCTCAATGTATAAATAAGGAGAACCATGGTGAAAGACATCTGATGTTAACCTCTGGCTTCCAAGCATACACATTTGCACACACTCACACCTGCACATGCATCTGTCCATAAACACGATGCATATAAGACTGACTCACTTGCACACACAGGAAGAAGAAGATGACCATTGAGCTTGTCCGGAAGTAGCTCTGAGGAATACAAGAGTTTCCCTCTTGTTATTTCTCTTTAATACTGTTCTAAGGACTCCTGGGCATTCGTTCAGAGAGACTGACAGAAGTGACTAAAACATCAGCTTTAACTTTATAAACCAGAGGATATAGATTACACTTGGATGGAACATTCATTTTCTAAAAAGTCCTGAACTGCTTTCCCATTGTCTAGAAGGTGACTTTCAGTGGCCCCTGTGTGATTAGTGGAAATACAATCTGGTTTTCCCAGGACATGTGTGCTCATCCTTTATAGCTCCGGATGTCTCAGGCAGAATTAGAGAAGGCCCTGTGTGGAGTTCTCACACTTGGACAGACCTCTCTGCTCACTGTGGGTGATAAGCCAACATCAAAGTCACTGTCTTTTGTTGTAATGAAATGAAACTTTGGTCTCCGCTGCATAATACCAGGTTTCACAAAGGTCCCAGTGTACACAGGGGTAGTAGAAACAGCGGGGTGCTGTGTCTGGAGTCCCCTTCCATCAGAGGGGACTAGATCGGTTTTTTGCCTTATTTAGACAGAGATGTGTTTTATTATGACACTGAGCGTTTGTTAGCACACACAGAGAGAGGGAGAGACAGAGTGGCTCACAGTGTTGAGTCGCTTATCTCGAATTGTTTATATTCCAAAAATAATTTAATTAGCTCAATAAACAAAAGCATTTTTGGGTCCATAAACAACGAGAGCCTGGGAGGAAAAAAAATATCAAACGTTCCAAAGGGCAGAAAAGAAAAATAGAAAAAGTCACATTTTATTCTGAGCCCTTCTTTCTTTGTATTGTCCATTCGTACAGCTCCACACCTGAAAAACAGCGGGCAGACGGAGGGTGGTGTCTGTTTTCACCGTTTTGTACTAACTTAATGAAGCCTCAGAAGCCTTCAAGACAGGTTGGTATTTAGGCTAGCTCCGAATATTACAGCTGTGTCTGTCTTCCCTTCTTTCCCGATTTATTTAGCAGGAGAGTACACATGTACCACACCAAGCAAGTGGGCATCAGAAGATGACTCAGGGGAGCTGCCATTTCCTTCCATCACCTGGGTTCTGGGAATCAGTCCAGTGTCATCAGATTTGGCAGCAAGCACCTTTCCACACTGAGCTATATTGCTGACCCAGCCTTTTTCAAGGACTCTCCAAAAAGGTAAGATGTCAAGAGACACAAATAGATGGTTTTTAACTTACAAATATGCTTTAAAGTACATTCATTGATTAATATTTTTAAAGTAGGGAGAATTTAAAACTGTAAGGCTAAAGGGGAATTTCAGAGAGCAAAATGAATGAGGGTGTGGTTTGCCTGCTTCTTAGTCAGCCCTGTCACTCCAGACTGTCTGAACCCCTCACCATTTACCGTGTCTCTGACTTTCTATTACTGTGAACTCTTAATGCCATTAATGGCAAATGTCCCGTGTTTTAGCATATATGTGGATATTAGCATTTGCGCTTTAGACATTGTGGTTTCTTGAGTGAGCAAGTCCTCCACAGGCTCACACGTTTGAATACTTGGTCTTCATGTGGTGGAACTCTTTGGGAAGGATGGGAGGTGTGGCTTTGTTGGGGTGGTGCATCATGGAAGGTTTTGAGGTTTTGAAAGCCCATGCCCTCTCTAGTTAGCTCTCTCCATCTTCTGCTTTCAGATCCAGATGTGAGCTCTCTGCTGCCATTGTGCCACCATGGACTAACCCTCTAAAGCCATATGCTCAACTAAATGTTTTAGTCATGGTGTTTTATCACAGGAATAGCAAAACCCAAGACAGACATATGTGTTCTATTTACAATACTCACAGATGTTAGGTAGCTTAGTAAAGGACAAAGCAGGAGGAGAATACCTTCCAATGAAGGGGAAATACAATACCCTATTATAAGGGAGGGAGGTGGGAGAACGGGGTAGCTAACAATAAAGGCCTTTTGTAAAGCCATATAGAAGCCTACTTCTATAGAAGCTTCTTAAGATAGACACACAGGTAGAAGGAATTTAAATAGAGTTACCACCTAACAGATGAAATAGTGCACATCCATCCTCAATTTAATTCAGCTAGCTACCACATGCTGCTAAATAGAACTGCCAATACCATGAAAGGTTTAAATCCAGTTGAGCCATCAGCCAAAAGGTCCCCTAAGTCCCCAAACATCCTAGGCCATTGCCGATGCTACTTATTACTCTCCACAACCTGACTGGAAGACCCTATTGCTGAGGACTACCTGTGCTGATGTCAGCAAGCATAGAGAAATCAGCTGCTGCCCAACTAGAAGCTTCTGAGCAGCATTCTTTGTGCTTGGAGGTACCTACCATTCAGGATTCCAGAGAAGAAAAGCAATCAACAGCCTCACTCAGCTACAACCCTGTGAACGACAATGGCAACTTGCCTTCAGGAAACTGGTGCAACAGCAGTTCACGTTATGGGAATAATCAACCAACTTTTAAAATTTGGATTTAAGGCACTTTCCCTGAGTTGAGAGGCAGAACAAAGTGTCTGAGGTGGTAGATGACTCCAAGGAAATATTGTGTGGCAGACACAATAAGGTTGGTGCACATAGGAACTTGCAGAGATTCTGAAGGCACAGATAAGACCCATACAGGTCCAAACCAGACAATAGCCCAGCATGGAAAAGAGGGGAAAGTCCCAGCCCTAACCAAGGAACTTCTTTAGTGAGGTGACATTGGGTATATCAACTGCACCGCAGAGCAGGCTCACTCTCTTTCTGTTTCCTTGAACTGGAAGAGTCTACATATTTCATATAAAATAACTAGATTGTCAACAGTGTAAAGCTAGAACTCTCTCCTGTCAGCTGACCTGAGGTGCACATCCTCTGTGCACTCTGTACCCAGATTACCAAGATGATGGGCCTGTTCTTGCCTTCAGGAAGCTGCTGTCTGACGGGGTGAATGGAAAGAACACCAAACGGAGAGAAGAGTGATAAACACACAGGCATTTAAATAACACCAAACGGATTTAGTGGGATATGTTCAGGGGTTCAGCTCAGCACAACTAAGTAGCTGATATTGGTTTAAACTTCAGGAGTCTGATCCCAAGTAGCTCACTTTAGGCATATTTAAGCATCACACAATTTTGGTGAAAACTTTCCTGGAGATAATTAACTCAGTGTGAACAATATAACTTAAGTGAATGTCCTTGTGGGTCAAAGTATGCTACATGAAGAATCAAGGTGAGTTCATCAGAACTCTGGAAGGTACATGTGACACCATCCATAACTGAGTCCTGTAGGTTGAGAAAACAAGCTCACAGTCAGGGGGAGAATCCAATGTGGTCTTAGCCACATAGACAGGACAAAGGTCACCAGACTTATTAATCATATCCACTTCCAGCCTTCTGGGAAGATAACAGGTTATTCATCCCTTCATTTGAAGGAACAACCCCATGAGTTTAACATTCCAGGTTTTCCTAGTGTGTCTCTGTGAGCACAAGGACCTCTGTGCCTCCTACACCTATATATTATTATTCACATATATGACCATCCATATATATGTATATATATATACATATATATATATATGTATATATATGTATACATACATATGTGTATGATCATACATTTGAGAGGGAGTGGAAGGATATGGGAGAAGTTGGAAGCAGAGAGAATGGAGTAGAAATTATATAAATGCAATACTTATGTATGAAATTCAAAAAGTATACAATAATAATAAGATGAACTTTCGATTGACATCAAGCAGGAAATGACAATCTAATGAAATGTAGGGTCAGTCCAAAAGCAGGTTGAGATGATGCAGCTGATAGAACCACCTGATGAGAATTGTGAATTAATATTAAATATCACTCAAACTTCTACAAAATCATTAATATTGGGAACAAATGAAGAATACACAGAACCATACCAAAGAAGTATAGCATGCTTGGAAGAATCAAATGGAAATTTTATGGCTGAGGAATGTGACAGTAGAGTTTTCAAGGAACAAATAGGCTCTGTTATAGAATCCGGAGGATGGGCAAAGGGCAGCACAGACCCTAGAAGAGGCAACACGGATGTCCATACAGTAAGATGTAAGCCTCACGCATGACAGGGAGAATGAAACTATGTTTAGATGGATTCTCACCTGTCAGAATGACAAAAAACATGAGCTATGGATTGCATGGCAGTGAGGACATGGATGTGCATGGCAGTTAAGACATGGATGTGCATGGCAGTGAGAACATGGATGTGCATGGAGGTGAGGACATGGACATGCATGGCGGTGAAGACATGGGTGTGCATGGCGGTGAGGACATGGATGTGTATGGCGGTAAAAACATGGATGTGCATGGCGGTAAGGACATGGATGTGCATGGCGGTGAGGACATGGATGTGCATGGCAGTGAGAACATGGATGTGCATGGCAGTGAGGACATGGATGTGCATGGCAGTGAGAACATGGATGTGCATGGATGTGCATGGCAGTGAGGACATGAATGTGCATGGTGGTGAGGACATGGATGTGCATGGCGGTGCATGATGATGAGAACATGGGGAATTTCCCCAGATGCTTTGGGTCATCTAGAAAAATGTGTTCATGTTTCTCTAATCCACATGCTATTCAGTTTTGTAAACCTGCTTGTGGCCATTTACTATCTACAAGAGAGGTGACATGTGTACAGTATTATTTCTGGTGACACTGTTGAAAATCCAGGAAAGATAGAAAGGATGTCATGTCTGCCAATAGGCCACTGGGTAAATGAACTCGTATGCATCTATATAATGGATGGTTAAATGCTGACACAAGCATAAGAACGTGGTGTGAAGCACAGGCTCATGTGTTCTCATGTAGAAAGTAAAGAAATTGTGATCTGAACTTGTATCTATTTTTATAAGCATGAAGGATCTGTGTAAGTACAGGTAACAAGGGAGGGAGGGAGTGTGGTGGTCTGCCTGATAAAATACTATCTTTGTAGAGTTACATGGTATCTATCAAAAGTAAATAAATAAGGAAATAAGTGAACCAAAGCCAAACATGTGCATGAGAATACACACACACACACACACACACACACACACACACACACACGCACGCACGCACGCACGCACGCACGCACACGCACACGCACGCACGGAGGGAGGGAGCAAGGGAGGGAGAGGGAGGAAGGAGTGAAGGAGTGCAGCCCTTTGCATTCAATTCCAGGGCCTTATCATAGTGGTCCCTCCAAGTCTGGGTGAGGCAAACCTACCCAGGGTTTCAGTTAACAAGGCTGAGTGTTGATCCTATAATACGAAGGGCTTAATGTCAACAGGGGTATTGTTTCTTCTTGGTCTGTGTTACTTACACTTCCTGATGATACCAAGAGGGCATGGCTTGGAGTGAGAGTGACAGCATTTTCTTGTGGCTGAGGTTGTGGGAGCTTGGTTGGCCACCCTAACACCCCACCTTGCATACCCTGTTGCTTTCTGCTCATCTCACTGGGGCTCCTGAATGTTTTAAAGAGTTCTTTCTGGTTTGGATTCACCACCAGCCTCGTGCCATATGCTGGTGTTCGGTCATGTGTTTTCCTATAAATACTATGTAGAGTCAGCCAACGTGGCCTTCAGTCCTGACTTCCAGACCCCAAGACTGACCCTATCCCCCATCGAAAATTCTCACCTTCACTCCAGCTTTGAGCACTTTGAGCACAAGGTAAGTGCTCCCTTTTTCTCTGCATCAAGAACCTGATTCTGGTTTACCTTGGGGCCAAGTGACCCTGACTGTGGTCTGTCTTCAGACTACCTCTGGCTGTAGACACCAGGGCTCCTTCAGAGGATCAGGTTGCTTTCCCCAATTCTCAGTCAAGAGGCACCGGGTCTTCCCTTTTGTTTGATCTGGGCTACTTTCTCAGAGGGCACACGTGGCGTGGCGTGTGCAGCTGCTCCTGCCTGTAACTTTGGCTGACACCCAGGACAGCTGCTAAGGGGACATGAATCTCCCTCCCTCTTTGTTTCATTGAACCCAGGTGATTCCCCTAATTGTCAAACAAAAGCCATTGGAATAAGGCAAAGAGAAGGCTGGCCCATGTGCAGTTCGGCACAAGTCATTTAAAATGAAATCAATCTCGTTCCTTCCCTTCCCCGTCAGTGTTCTGAAATAATATTTGAAGTTCTGTTTGGTCTCTTTGGAGAAATTCCAATGAATTGAGGCATAGTGGAACTATATTTCAAGTCATGATTGTGCTCAGGACTTCTGAAAAGTGATTCTGACTTAAGGGTAATACAGAATATGGATTTAATAACCTGCCGTGTGACTTCTCCCTTGGGGTTTTTCCTAAGGAAATGACGATAAAATACAGACCCAGCTAGCTGTATTTCCCAAGAATAGGTGTTAGTCCATAGTGGGTTTTTTTTTTCATTTATTTCTTTATTTAATTAAAATTTTAGACTTATTTATTTTACTTTATGTGCATGGGTGTGTTGCCTGCACGTGTGTATGTACAGGCCTGGTGCCCACAGGGTCTGATGGTGTCGGGTCTCCTGGAACTATAGTTACAGATAACTGTGAAC
>JANHMN010000006.1:3484661-3504432 GCA_030674055.1 Rhabdomys pumilio | reverse complement strand
GTTGGAAGCTTGCCACTAAGCTCGCTCCCTGTCCCAGGCTCACTGTGCTCATGGAGACCCATGCTGGATACCCCACAGTCTGCATTTTCCACCGCTGGCTGCCAACACTCAGAGAGGACAGCTTGTACACTGCCTCTATAACTGAGCCCACACCTGCTCAGAGAAGACACCTGCATGGTGTGGATGCACTCTTCCACGGCCTGGCCACCGAATAAAACTAATGTTTACTTTAAAAGTGGTTGGTTATTTGCAAACAATATTTAGTGGGACAACAACCTATAAATTTAGTTTTAAAACAAGCAAACAAACACTCTCTTACTACATGGTGGTTATGGGTGAATTGTAGTCTTTGTCTAAGAACACCTGCTTATTTGTTTCCACTGTTTCGTGCTGTATCCATGTGCACACTTAGTGTGTACAGTCCTTCTCAATCTCCAAAAAGATCCATAAACTTAGTTATGGGATGGCTCAATAGGTAAAGTGCTTGCCCTGACTCCACGAGGACAGGGGTTCAAAGCAGTAATGCTCAAGCGGATACTGACTGTATGCACAACTTCATACATACAGTCTACCTCACTCTGAAGCTTGTCAGCCATTGTTCTTAGGGGTCACTCAGAGGGGCCAAGGGTGAGGAAGCTTCAAAGGTGCTGTGGAGAGAGAAGAAAAGATGCCTGGCTAGTCATCCTTGTCTGGACCCTAGACCAATAACCCTAGACGTGGAGAAGAGATCATGAGCCTCTCTCACTGTGGACTGAAGGGGCAGGCGGAACATACAGTGAAAACTCTGCAGCATCCTACCTACGCCCAGGCCGCAGGAATGATACTTAGTTACCTTAAGCCCCTTGCTTTGGCAGTGGTTTTATGATGTAATAGTTTTCTGGAAGATAATTCTACTGAAATGTAACATTTGAAAGACTTTTTAAACAAGTTTGGTAAGTTTAGACCTAGGTTTTAATTCAGGAACAGATACAAGTGCTTCTTTATGGCTTTAGCCATGGCAACAATAAACACTCTCAAACAGCATTCCCAGAATGCTCTTTTGCAGACAAAAGTGTCTATTTAAGAAGCACTGCTTTTAACCACTTATAGCTTTAAATGTCTCTTTTCCTAATAGGAACAGATTAAGTACATTTTTCTCCAAAAATACACATCTAATCATGTCTGTCACCACAGACAACTCATTTTCTTTTTGCTTTTTTATTGAGAAACAGCTTTAGGAAAAAAACACACAGAGAGAGCCTTGAATCATCTTTGCATGAATTCTTTAACTGTTTTCACTTTACCACGCTGGCCTTATCTGTCTTACTTAATCTGAACACATAGCATTGTTTATTAACTCTCTCTTCCTCCATGTCTAAACAGGGCAATGGTCGATACCAGTACTTAGCACCAAGGAGGACTGCTCTCTAACAGACAAGCTTAGTCCAAAATTCATCAGCCATTCCAATAATTCCTTCATAGAACAGTAAGAATGAAGTCTCCACTGAGACAATAATCTAGAGTCACACTTCACTGGCAGGTCTCTTCTGTGCGCTTTAATCTGGGATGGGATGTTAATCTCCTTCTGTCTAGTTGTAACCACACACACAAAAAAAGCAAAAGCCAAGTTGCTTGAACTTTAAAACATATCAAAGCTAGGGAAGACAAAGGAAGACACGATTGCCATGACAGATAAGGAAGGGGGCAGAGGTCTCATGCTGTCATTGTCATAGGGTGGGTGGTATGGTGTGCAGCAGCCTGGAGTTTATGCAGATGCAGACCATGGGGTCGCCCTGGCAAAGGTTCACTTTCTCTATTGAACTCCTGGAAGGTCCACCATGGTCCATGTCGCCACTGTCTGTGGTTTATTCTGCTGTCCCAGACTGCTTTGAAATCTGAGATCCAGGTGAACTTAGGGGACATCCTTGGGTTTTGCTGCCTTGAAAGGTTATGTTGATGTGAGAGACATGTGTAGCCACTTGAGGCCATGTTGAGGCTCATGGTCTGTGCAGCTGAGGGCCATGAATGGGTCAGTTTTTCTAATAGGGTCAAGGACTGTCTTGATATATGTGGCTCCGGTGAAAACCGAAGCCCATGTAAATGTCCATGGTTGGGTTGCTGCCTGAAGCTATGTTGATGTCTGTGGGTGTGGGAGAACTGACTCCACCCCTCATAGGGAAGCTGGCCCTGCCCCTCTCTGGGTGCAGCATGACTCACCTCAGTTGATGACTTCTGGCAGGGGTACAGGTGGAAAAAGAGTCACCTTTCCATGAGAGGCCACTAGAAATGTGGCCATGCTCCAGTGAGCATATGTACAACACAAAAATGGACATTTTTCTTTTCCTTTCTTTGCTTTTTTTTTGGGGGGGGTGGTACATGGGGAAAGGAAACATACATGGGAGGATGGGGAGGTGAGCACAATTGGGGTTCATGACATGAGATTCCAAAATAATTAACAAAAAATATTGCAGAATAGACTTTTAAATGATTATTGCTGAATTTATAAACTGTTTATAAAAACATAACAAGCCAACATCAATTTGAATATTTCTGAGCATCCCTAGAGAGCTTTATCTTTGTGTTTTAATTACTTGTTAAATACCTAATTATTTATTTTGGTGTCAGTGGATC
The DNA here is from genome assembly GCA_030674055.1 of Rhabdomys pumilio. Taxonomy (NCBI): domain Eukaryota; kingdom Metazoa; phylum Chordata; class Mammalia; order Rodentia; family Muridae; genus Rhabdomys; species Rhabdomys pumilio. Next base: position 3,501,822 of record JANHMN010000006.1, on the reverse strand, counting down.
TTTTCATGATCTTACTGGTCATTTTAAGACTCTAACCTGTCAACTGAAGTTACCTGCTCATAGTAGTGAATATAAACCACTGTCTAATATCTTCCTGATGATGGGCACATTTTCTGCTTGATTGTTTTGTTTGTGAAATCTTGTATTTGTGAGGTTTCTTTCTAGTCTGTACACCCTCGGTGCTCATTGCCTGTGGTAGTTCTCATTCATCAAGTCCTCACATGATTTATTACACACTGAGACATCATTCCTCATTTAACATGAGGTCCTTGTGAGCCCAGACCTCTTTGTGCCTTGCTTGTGTGTGTTTTGCCTCCAACAGCACTGTATTCGTTGTTTGCACAGTTTCAAGGCTCATCACAGCCTTCTGAAAGCTGGGCTTACAAGCAACAGTGTAGTATTTCAGCTCAACAAACAACGTTGTCTCCAACAAAAATGTGGAAAATACCATCAAAGGTTCCAGGAAAAAGATACTCACTTGGGTATGAAAGCTGACACAGGAAAACAATGTCACCTTGTTTGACTCCAGCTGGTAACATTCACATCAGATAACTAAACTTGCCAGCTTTACAAGGGAGAGAAAGCCCACATGGAGCTGCTCTGCCAGCTTAAAAAAAGATGCAGCAGAGAGGCACTGAAGACGATGACTGGAAGAGGAGAGAGAGAGAGAGAGAGAGAGAGAGAGAGAGAGAGAGAGAGAGAACAGATACTACAGGCAGAGAGTCCAACCAAAATATTGAGCCCAACAATGATAATACATCTATGTATGAAGAAAAAGCCCAGAGAAATTAACAACTAGAAGGCTCAGAGAGGAGGATGCCTGGAACTCAGGAAAGCTGTCGAAAATCTGTCTTCTCTAGCACAAAGGGAAAACACCCTAAGTCCTGTCATACTGAGAACCCAGGGGTTTCTCAGAGAGCCCAGGGAGAACTTGCCTGAGCCCAGGGAGAAGTCTGCATCAATCACACACAGTTTGCTCTCCATAGATGAAGATGAAAATTGAGACCCTGTGAGGATCAAACTATTTCATAGTCATCCAAAGATTCATCTCAAGAATATGTACTACAGGACTGATGAGATGGCTCAGCAGGTAAAGGCACTTGCCACCAAGACTGACAGTCGGACTTTGATCCCCAAGACCTACAGGTGAAAGGAGAGAATCAGCTCCAGCAACTTGTTCTCAGATGGCCAGACACGTCCCTTTTATTCTCTCGATGATGGCCAGGAGAAGGAGAGCTGGTTTTCTTTAATGATGTAGCCTGTGGTAAGTCCTTACCAGGGCATTTCTTGTTGATGGCTTTTAAATAAGTGCATTACAATTTTTCTCTTTCCCAGGTAGCTCCCAAATAATGGGGACTAGACTATTCTATTTATTTAACAGGCTTTAAGAGCTCAACAACTGAGCAGTATTACTCTATTTTTAATCCCCAACTAAACTGGCTACCTCCCAGTCAAAAATCCCAGTAATACTTATATTTAGTCCTGATCTGCCTCTCTGGGACCCAGAAGTGTTTGCTTATGATGTCTCTTGGACTCTCTCACCACATTGAATCCACACTTCCTCTCTCTCTCCCCTCCCCTGGCTAGAGGGAAGTCCAGAGCTATTCTCTCCCCTACTGAGTCACTGGCTGATCAGCTTCTTTATTTACAAATCAGAGAATTAATGGGGAGCAATGCTCACACAACATTCAGGCAGGAGATACTTAGAAAAAGCATAAAATGTGATGTCAGATTGCAACCAGACATAGGGACAGAGAAATCAGCACTTGAATAACACAAGAATGATCTTCCAGTGCACAGTTACATTGTACTAACAAGCTCTTGCTCCCAAGACTAGCTAGCTGGGCAGCACAGACTAATATTGATGGGGCTAAGAAGAAAGAAAAGAAAGAAAAGAAATCCCAAAGGTGGGTGGGAAGAGATGGATTGTGGGAAGAGTGGTTATGGAAGAAGCTGAGAGTGAATGTGTTCAAAGTATATTGTACAAAATTCTCAAAGAATTAATTAAAATATTGTTTTTATAAGATCAATAAAATAGAACATATGTTAAAGACAGGCAGACACAAAGGTCAACAATGGATTTCTCAACGTACACAGAAGATAGAAGATAGGGACAAACATTATTAAAGAACTAAAGATAATGCCCATTAGCATATATATATATATATATATATATATATGAAAATATGTTCTAAATGCAAGCAAAATTAGGTCTTTTTCAGAAACACCACAGCTAGACCATACACACAAAAAGTTTTGTGGCACGTCCTTCAGGCACCAAGCAAAATAACACCCTACAGAAACCACGAAAGCAAAGTACAAATAAATTATGTGAATAATTATTTATTGTTTAAGTTGTTTTAAAATACAGCTGACTACTTAAAGGATAATAACAACATAAAGAGAGGTTTAGAGCATGTGTAAAACATCTAGCAAGCATCAAGAAGGCTGTGGATGGTAGGAAATGAACAGTTACAGTGTTGCAAGATACAATACACAGTTACAACTGTGTTGCAAGAGGCAAAGCTGTGTGGTATCAGCTGACCCATCAAAACTATATGCTTAAAACTCTCAAGCAAATAAAATCATAAGACCCAGAGTTAGAGCCATTAGGGCAATGAAGAAGGTGGTTCACTGTGCCAATCTGATTGATGATACAGAGAGAATAACGCCACTGGAAGAATAAATTCAATGTTTCCATTTCCTGGGAGTGGAGGCACTCTTACCCTGAGGCTTCATGGGAAGGAGCCAGTGTCTGTCAGGAAGCAGAAAGAAGCAAGGAGAAGCCTAGGCCAGAGCCTCTGCTTTGACTTGGTGCATCAAAAATAGGAGGTGACATAGGGTGGGTAAACTGAGTCAAACCATGGGGATCTAGCAAACAGTGGTTGCTTCTAGTTATCTAGCACTTGGTGCTGTGTGGTTCTGTTTTCTGTTTCTTCTCTCCAAATGTCCAGACACTATTGCATACCAGGCAGGAGAGGATGGAGCCAAGTCGAGTTCCACAGTCAACTTCTTCCTTTAGAGTGTCCCGGCATTGCTGTACACCAGGGGGAAGGATGAAGTGAAGTCAAGAATGGATGGGCCAGCAGGATCCTGGTCCAGCAGTGATACCCAGGTTAGAAGACCTTCTCCAAGGCTTTAATGTTACAGTTCTCTCAGGTTCATGGTGAGTCAAGGTCTCTGAAGCACTGAAGAGGAACAAGCTGGAGGATCCATGCTCCCTGACTTCTACACGTACACTACAGTGTCAGTAAGTGAAATGGCACCACTCTGCTGCATGGCAGACTAGGACAGCAACAGAACAGAATGACGGAAATCGGAAATGAGACCCACGCATGTATGGAAGGCTGGTTTTCCACAAAACAGAAGGAAAGTTAGTGAAAGATGTTAGTCTGGAGCAAACACGTCTGGAAGAATTCTCTACCACGTCCAGAAAATGAACGTTGATGTCCACGTTGTACCACACACAAATGTTAACTCTGATCAATTATAAGTTTTGTAAAATATGAAAGTGTAAAACATCTAGAAGAAAATCTTGCAAATTTGAATGATATAAACATCTTATATACAGCAACTGAAAGTATATTATGTAAAATAATCTGTCTCTCTGTCTCTCTCTGTCTCTCTCTGTCTCTCTCTCTGTCTCTCTCTCTCTCTCTGTGGATGTTTTTATCATAAAAGTTTTATTTAAACAGTAATGGGGATCTAAGGAAGGTGAGAAAATCAAATAAGATGGGAAATAATATCCAGAGAAGGCCATTGGATGGCCGCGTTTTGAACAAGCAGGTGAGCAGCAGGAAGAGAATCAGAGAGAAATAACGTCACAGCAACCTGTAGCAAGGGCGTTGACATAATTGTTTGGCTTTGAATAAGCTTTCTTCATCAATAGCAAAGAAGCAGTAATCCTTTACTGAAAAGAAAATGCATATAGCAGCTAGCTAATGCTTCCCCTACCTAAGTCCACTTAATTCTTACACCATCCTCCTGAGGTAGACATTTGAGCTCTAATTACAGACAAAGAAAACGTGCCTCACAGAAGGAAGAGACGTGCTCAAGTAGGGTCAAGCATGGCTGAATGCAAAGCGGTTGATCTAAGACATTCTACTTCTAGGATGGGACTAAGTCCACTTCACACCGACCAGCAATAAACTACAGATCCATGTGCACCCAACTGAAAGAACACTCATCTCTCTATGAAAGCATCCAAGGGCTGTGGAAGATACTGTTAGCTACTGGAACCAAGCTAAAGAAATCGATTCTTTTGGCTTGTTAAAAAAAAAAAAAAAAAAGTAAAACTTAAGGTTTTCAACTCCATTTAAATAAGCAAATGGCTCATAATATCATCCATGTGACTTGGTCTCAGAACATGGAAAGTATGAATAGATGATGAGTTGTGAGCTACTTCTATAAATCGGAGTCTTCCGCAACTGCCTGGTATACGTTGTCAGGTCTCTGCTTCTCTAAAATCCCCAGGGCCAGAAACTTTTCTGTGCTCTGAGATCCAGCCCTTCATTAGTGGGGAAGGAAGCATCAGAGTGTATTGTTTTTATTTAGCTAGCCTGGGAACTAGCTTTGTCCTCAATGCTAACCTCCACCTCTCTGTATCAACCACTTCCCTTTGAACCTGGAGAACAGAAATTTGATAGCGTACAGAATTCAAATCAGCTAAGCCAGAGGGATCCAGACAGAACCAAGAAATTCTGGGAGTTAACCATCATAATTCTTTGATCTCAGTAAGTCCAACCCAGATGTTTGTTTAAAGACTTTGCAGGACTGACTGGACTTTCTAGGGAGCCCAAGTTTGTTTCCTTTTGTTGGCTGATACATTTGCTTTCCTGAGAGGAGAAATGAAACCAAACCATAGAGGTGTCAGCAAAAGGCAAGACGAGTTTCAAAAGTTTAACTTTCGAACTGGCTTTGCAAAGGCTCCTAAATAGAGCAATAGTGGCTGCTCGATGCTCAACATGCTCATATCTTGTTTTTAATTTAAATATACTAGTTATGTTTATAATGTTATGTGGTATTCAAATCTCATTTTAAAGAAACAGCTAGTTCCATTCTAACAATGTTAAATGTCTTTTAATGTCACCCTTGTTGTGAATGAAGTGTTTCTTTTTCCATAAAATTCACATGTTAAAACTCAGACATGGGCTTTTGAGGCGAGCGATTGCATTTAGATATCTTAGGACGAGGTCAGGAATAGAGCTCTTGGACCACAGCTGGGAGTTTTGTTCACTGTAGTCTTGCAGGTGACTCAGTGACCAATGGATGGAAATTTGTTCACATTAGTCAAATGCCAAGGTAAGGCAAAGGCTCTGCTGGTATAATAATGTACCTTCATGTGTTTCAGACCTGGTCCATCATCTCTTTCCTGGATTCAAAGATAAGGGTCACATTAACTAATTTAAAAAGTGCTTTTGACTAAAAAAATGTTAATTATACCTTCTTTTTTCTACCTAAAAATTAAGTGCACACACACACACACATACAGGTAGAGAGTGAGTCAGGGATGGAGGAAGGAGAAACAGACAGACAGACAGACAGACAGACAGACAGACAGATGCATACACCCCCACCACCACCCCCATACTCCTAGATTCTACTGAGGAGAAAAACTGTGGTATTTTCTTCCTGCCATAATCCTCTTATATCCCTCCACTGTCTCCTTAGACCATTTCCTTCCTTACAGCCCTCCTATGTTCACCACACACACACACACACACACACACACACACACACACACTTCAGTTATCTACCACACATGACAGAAAATATGTAATATATTTCTAAGTCTGATTATTTTGTTTTAAAAGAGCCCAGTTTGGGGAAATGGACAGGTGGCTTAGTGGTTAAGAGCACCTACTGTTCTTGAAGAGGGCCTGGGTTTAGTTCTTGGCACACATGTGGCAACTCGGAAGCTACTGTAATGCCAGTTGTAGGGCAATGAGACACTTGTGACAGCAGCACATATGTGCACATGCCCTCACAAAGACACACTTCATTGAAATAAATCTTAAAGAGAAGGCCCAATTTTAATGCCCAGTGAGGAGTAAGAGATGTGTGTGTATAAATGTGCACATGCACACAACTAAGTCATAAAAAATGTTTTTCCAACATGAGCAAAAACATATGTATACATATGCTCACACACATACACGTGCACACACATGCTCTCACAGACTTTTATAAAGCATGTATAAGGCTACAGTTCTCAGGGTTTGAAAACACAGAATCTGATTAAATGCAGAACCAGAGAACAGCAGCTGTATTCTTAGTGGAGGAAAAGATTAATATATATCTACATTTGGAGGCAGGGGTGGGGGTGGGGAGGGAGAGAGACAACTCAAAGTGCCAGCAGAGGTGTTTGGAGGAGCTTGCACGCTTTCAGGGTGACCTAGCTGGAGACAAGTTGGGGTTCAGGCCTGGTAAGACCTGAAGGGGCAGCAACAGTGCTACCACAGAGGTTAAAGCAAGGAGCGCAAAGAACTAAAGCCAGTTAGGTTGCTGAGTGCTGCAAAGCCTGAGGGAACGTCTCTGAGATGAAGCTTTGGCAAAGAAAGAGGTTACAGTGTTTCTCAGAGCTTGGGAGAGAGGTGACCTTTAAAAGGAGGGCAACTGAGTTGAAACTCATGCATTAAGTCTCTGAAATGCAAAAAACTGCAACTTCCTTTGTCCTCTCCTACTAAACTCATCTTTCTCTAGAGACTTCCGGCCAATGTAAACTTGCCAAATTGAAAGTAACTGTCTCTGCTGTTTGTTACAACTCAAGTTCAATTCAAGGTTAAAGCCTCTTAGAACTGCTCCTGCCTCCTGCCTCCTGTCTGCCAGGACAGGACTCTGCATGCTGTCCTCCCGCTCCTCTAGTTCGAGTCTCCAGTGTGCAGGGAACAGAGGGTGGGTAGAAGATGTAATTGGCTCAACTAGGTGTGGTCTTGGCAGCTGCTATGCACATGACTTCGTATGGTGTCATGTGTGGCTCCGTATATCTTCATGGGTAGGTGCTATGACCAGTTGCTCTGGGCATCTTAACCATTGCTCCCTATTGAGTAAACCCACTCAGCTTTGGATATGAAGTATCCTCATTGGAGAAAGTTGCTCTCTAGGGGCTTTTCCTCTGTGGCTGTGTCTTGCCCCAGGTCCATTTCTGTTTCTCTTGTGTTTTGACTTCCATGAGATGAGAACAATCTGTTTACATGCCTGTTTGTCATGATGTTTCAGTCCTTCCGAGGAGCCTAGGAGCAATAGCAGTTACGTGATTCCTTTAAACATATTTTTGAAGTTGGAGGATCTAGATATTGGGAAACAGGTAGAGTACTTGCCATACAAGTGTGAAGACTGGGTTTTTGATCCCTAGCACCCATCATTGCTGGGTGAGTGAGGTGGCCCATCTTTAATTCCAGAGCTCAGAAGTGAGACACAGAGAATCCTTCCTGGAGCAAATTGGATAGTTGGATTAGCAAAAATCAACACACTTGGTTCAGCCGAGAGACTCTGCCTCACAACATAAAGTAGAGGACAGCTGAAGCAGGCACCAGACATCAACCTCTGTCCTTTATATGAACACACACACACACACACACACACACACACACACGCATTTACATATGTGTATGTGTGTGTATGTGTGCACTTCAAAATATACATGTGTCATGTGCCTGGGAACACACATGTACATGTATGTATGCCACCCAAATATGCATATTTACATAAGTAGTATATAACTAGTTTAATGAAAACCAAAGTATTTAGATTTCCTGCCTACAGTCAGTAAGAACTTTGTGTAAATTATTGCCTCTGTGAAGGTGCTTCCCTTGTCAGTTATTTCAGAGCCGAAGCTGACATCCTCAGTGTTGCCGGTGACCGGTTCTCTTTGGGCTGGGAACATTACATTGTGTGTATCTGTGGCATAGCAGGATGGCAATGAAGATGACGACATTGATCTAATCTAAGTGAGGAGAGACTTTGTATATTCATGTTAATGACAAACCCATCTCCATAGGGCTTTATACTTCACAGGGTACATGTGCGTTACATTGTTTCATTTTATCTCAGATTAAAGAACTCTGGTAATATCAAAGACACTTTAGTTAGGAAACGGGCTACTGGCCTGGAGTCACCAGAGTCTTGGATCCAGGGTAGAAAGTTTATTTCCTTCTGGCTTAGGGAATAGTCTCCCTTTGATTTTTCTTCCCATGGTCTTTGGAGCCTGGGACTTGTTCTTATGTTGTGATGTGAGTGGTTGATGAAGGTCCAGTTCTGGCTTGCACAGAACCACTTTCTTTGCAACATAGATGATAGAAGAAAGTAAGGGAACAGTTTATGCTGGTTATATATACTGTGTGTGTGTGTGTGTGTGTGTGTGTGTGTGTGTGTGTGTGTGTGCCACTGTAGAAAACACCATTAATTTCTCAGGAAGTTAAAGATGTAATTACAGTGTGATTCAGAGTGTGCATTCAAATAATTTCAAACATGGGGTCTGACAAGTATTTACACACTCACAGGAGCATTAATCAGACAAAAGAGATGTGTAACCCAAAAGCTAAAGAATGAACAAAACGTGGTCTATAGATACCATGTAGCATTCTTCAGCAGCCTTGCCTGGCCATGGGTCTCTGATGCTCACTGGCACTTCCCTGGCCAAGGCTGAGGATGGCTCCAGTCTGTGTATGTAACTATAAATACTTCATCTCCATTTAGCAAAAGAGAAGCAGTAGCTTCACCCCTAGGGTCTATGACCTCCCAAGCCATGGGCCTAACCAGGTGTAGAGCACCACACATGAACTCCATCCTACACACCAGGCTTCAGCTCCAATTGGCAAAGACGTGGTTGCCTCCATGACTGTTAAGTCGTGTCACTGTTGCACAAGTGAACACAGACAGGTTGCCTGGCAGGTTGATATTGTAATGTTCAAGGTCCATAGCTGACTAAGACCATGGATGACTTTTCTCCATCTGTTGCCTGCATAGCACCCTTCCTGCACCATGAAAACTAGCCGGTAGGGAAGAGGCTTCCTGTTCAGTTCCAGCTTGATTGTTCTGTGTCTTATATACAAAGCATGTGGTGTTTTCAATAGTAAGGACTTAACATCTAGTTCTTGTGAGTAATGAAGAGCAATGGCCATAACAGTTTTGGGAGCCTCTGGGCAGCCCTGGTTTACAACTCAGAGGGAGGTAGCCATACCTGTCACTGGGATTTTCATTTAGTAATCTATTGCTTCTGGGCTCAGCATTAGTTGTCCCCACTGCATATTTCCATTCAAATTCTTTTCTTCATTACATTTTTATTTAGCTTATAAAGTATTAGGTTTCAATTATAGCTTTGTTATTAATTCTTAGTTTTGATTTATCCCTCCCCCATGGCCTACTTTCTCCCATCCCTGTTTGAACCTTGCTATTTCCAGAATTTTGCATCTCTGTTTTATATTTTATGTCTGGTATGTTCACTTCTCTTAAGGCCTCTTCCCCAAGTGCCCACTGGTCCCTTTCTAATTTCCAAGTCTCTACAGACAATTTAAAATAAATATATAAATTCAAAACTTCAAAGCTATGATCCACATCTGAGAAAGAACACAGGGAAATTGACTCTTTCTGGCCTGGGTGACCACACTTAAAATATTTTACAGCTGAGGCAATCTTCCTGCAAATTTTAGAATTTCATTTTTCTTTATACTTAAATAAATGTCTATTCTGTTTATGTGCCACCTTCTCACTAACCATTAATGAATGGATATCCAGGCTTATTTTATATATCATCTTATCAAAAAAAGAAGATGGAGGAGGGGGAATAAGAGGAAGGAGGAGTAAGGAGGAGGAGGAGGAGGAGGAGGAGGAGGAGGAGAAGAAGAAGAAGAAGAAGAAGAAGAAGAAGAAGAAGAAGAAGAAGAAGAAGAAGAAGAAGAAAGATCCAGCCAGAATAAAACAAAAAATCAGTCACTGCTTATGAAGCACAGGGAAAAAGAAATCCACGAAGTGTATGGGACTGTAAGTTAGTGCTAGCACTGGGGAGATCAGTATGGAGGCTCCTTTAAAAGCTAAAAGCAGAGCTACCATTTGATCCAGTTGAAGGAATCAAAGGCAGTGTACTAGCAGTACCTGCACATTCTAGTTCTCCCAGCACTTTCTTCCCCTGCCAGCTATGCCACACCAGTCTCCTTGGCACCTTTGTTCTACTACTCGTGGAAAAACCTGGGAGGTCCTGCTAGAAACTGACCTTCTCTTTTGATTCTTTATCTTGTATTTTCTTCATTGTTTTCATTGAAAAGATACTAGTTTTAAACTTTAAAAGTATACAAGTTGCTTTGTTAAACTAAAATTGTACAGGATTATTTAAATCCATGTTACACTCACAGTTACAATGTGATTTAGAGGAAAAGGACAGAAAGCATGTCCAGTATAGCTCAAACCCAGTTTTCCTCCAGGTGTGTTTGATCCTGGGTTGGTAGGGATCTGAGAGTGAAACCCACAGCCGTGTGTGTGTGTGTGTATGTGTGTGTGTGTGTGTGTGTGTGTGTGTGTTTGTGTGTGTTTTCTGTAGTTAATACCATAATGAGGCTTGTGGTAAGCAGTATAGACAATAAAAACAAACAGAGCAAAGTCTGGCTGGGCACTCCCACAGTTCTCCAATCCGGTCTCCCTGAGAAGGCTACCGTTGAGAATGGTCACTCTTGGCTGCTTCTCATCGACTACCTTGGCAGGTGAGCTCACGCACTGCAGTGAGAGAAATGCATTTATATTTTTATTCCTAACTAAAGATAATCTGTTCTAAATCCATGTCACTGAGCTGGCAGGAAATTCAATTTCAGTAAACATGGAGGGTCCCTCTTATACTCTGTGACTGGTTTTAGAAGTCCGTATCTTCCAGAACATTCTAGGAGGGCTCTCTACTCATGCTGACCTACCTTTCAGTTTCTTGGCCCAAGTCTCTCTGTGTTTTGAAGTCTATCAAGCTTCAGGGACCAACGTGGGTATAAGAATACAGTACCACTTCCCTTAGGATGCAGGCTCCGCCCATGCCAGCAGGTTCTACCCATGCCAGCAGGCTCCGCCCATGCCAGCATTCCAGTTCAGCCCACACAGGCACTGCACATAAAGTGTGATCCAGACTGGAACCCTTCATACCAATTATATAAAGGTGTGTGATGGTTTATATCTGCTCAGTCCAGGAAGTGGAAGAATTAGAAGCTGTGGCCCTGTTGAAGTAGGTGTGTCACTGTAGATGTGAGTTATAGGTCTCTCATTCTAGCTACCTGGAAGTCAGTATCTGCTACCGTAGCTGTCAGATGAAGATGTAGAACTCTCAGCTTCTCCTGCAGCATGCCTGCCTGGACGCTGTCAAGTTTCTGCCTTGATAATAATGGACTGAACCTCTGAACCTGTAAGCCAGCCCCGATTAAATGTTGTCCTTTATAAGACTTGCCTTGGTCATGGTGTCTGTTCACAGCAGTAAAAGCCTAACTAAGACACTTCAGAATTAGCTCCTTTCTTTAGAAAATTAAAATGGCCTCTCTGTCTCCTCATTCCTCACCACACTTAAGTCACCCTAGGCCCCTTCACTGCACCTGTCACTGCCTGATGGGTAGCATCCTTAAATCTGCACTTCACATCTCTCTTGATGCCCCTGTAGTGTGAATACTGAGTTAAGAACTGACACCTCTGCCATTGGATCAGTTGTGACATGGCAAACGCCCCCTTCAGCAGAAACCAGGAGCAAACTTGTCTCTCCCATCTCTCCCTTCAAAGCCCTATCATAGACGCCTAAGTCATGGAATGATACTAGAAGCCTATGGTCATGATACTAGAAGCCGCCTACTATTCTGGGAACTGAAGGTCCTCTAGGAGCCCAGTTTATCCATGATGACCTATCTCTCCTAATGAAGCTTCTCTTTGGACTCAGAGTCTCCCTCTCCCATGTTAAGTGAAGATGCCATCACATCCTCCTAAAGCCCATCTAAGAAGGTGTTTATATCAGCTTCCGTCTCCAAACCTGAAAAATCTCTATACTTATCAAATGTACGGAGACTCAGTACCTAAGCAGGGCTGCACAACTATTAGAGATTAAGATTATTTCTATAATGCTATGTTTATTCAAGTGTTTCCTGCATTCCTAGTATGTTCAGAACAGTGAGATGGACAGAAGGAAGCAATGATAACAAAAACGGAGAAAGTGGCCATGGTAGTAACAAACCTAGAGGAAGAACTGATGTGCTCAGGCCATGGCCTCCAGCTGTGGCCTCAGCTGGAGTAGTGCTGTCCTATGTGGTCAAGGAAGACGTCTCCAAGATGCAGCATTTGTGCTGAGATCTGAGAAAGGAACGAGATTTGCTATGTCAGAAGGGGTAAGGAAGGGTGTTCTTATCCGCTGGTACTGACTGTGAAAAGGCTCAGCACAGGAGGGCAAGTCACTTGAAGAGCAGAAGTGGAAGATTAGACAAATGTAGTCTAGGACAAGGCTAGAGAGAGGCAGGTCGGGGTTAGTCAGACTGGTCTTATCTGTCCATCAATAAAATTTGTTATTACAGAAGTCCCTCTACTTATAATCAATACATCATAAGCTGAGACCTTTCTAAGCTGAAATAATTTGATACTCCACCCCTCAAGCACCACAGCTTGGCTCTGCCTCACTTCCACAGGCTCAGATCAATGATCTATAGCTGGGAATCGTGAGAGCCACTGTTCAGATATCGCTGAATTGATGTGACATTTTCATCATCATAAAACTCAAAATCACAAGCTGCACTGTGGTAAAATCAGGGTGTAGGGAGGGCTCTGTACCCAGTGTGGCGGAGTCTCAGAACAGACCTCCAGGGTGTATGCTGTCTCTTTCCTCCACTCCCTACTCTCTCCTGGATGTCATGTGGGAGACATACAACAGAGAGGGTGTTGGGTACATGGGACTCTCCTGACTCCTTCCTCTAACTTAAGGAATGTGGTCACTCCTCTACTGAGTACTGTGGGCAAGGCTACACTGTCACTCTGAGGGCCTGGCATTCTGCACTGTGTTGTTATCCCACAAACTGACAACCCCCCCCAAAAAAAAACCATAGAACTCTTGAGTCTAGCTTGACAAACGCCCACACATCCTCCCTGTGCTTTGCATCCTTTATGTCCCTTGTCACTGTTGCTTAGGACGACTGTTCCATCTTCCTCTCTGTTGTTGTGACAACAGCTATGGCCAAAAATATTCTGGGAGAGGGCTCATTTCCCTTGCAGATTACATTCCATCACTTAGGAAAGCCAGGGCAAGAACTGGAGGCAGGAACTAAATCAGGCCACGGAGGATCTCTGCTTACTGGCTTGCTCCCCATGGCTTACTTGGCTTGATTTCTTACACAACCCAAGCTCCCCTTCCCTGGGGAGGCACTGCCCATGGTAGTCTGGATCCTCCATCAATTAATCAAAAACATGCCCCACAAACTTGCTCAAAGGCCAGTCTGATAGAGGCAAGTACTCAGTGAGATGGTCTCTTCCTAGGTAACTCTAGTTTGTGGCAAACTGACCAAAACCGATAAGAATCAATTTCTGGGCTGGGCAATAGTGACACACGCCTTTAATCCCAGCACTTGGGAGGCAGAGGCAGGTGGATTTCTGAGTTCGAGGCCAGCCTGGTCCACAGAGTGAATTCCGGGATAAGCCAGGACTACACAGAAAAACCCTGTCTCAAAAACAAACAAACAAACAAACAAACAAACAAACAGAATCAGTTTCTGGGAAAGTTCTGCAAGGGTGCTATGAATGTGTGTGTGTGTGTGTGTGTGTGTGTGTGTGCATGTTTGTGTTTGTGTGTATGTGCACATGCATGCATGTGTGTGTTTGGGGGGATGCCTATATTACGTGTGTGCATGTGCATATATGTAGGTTCCTTAAGTGTTTAATTATAGCCAGTTTTGGACTTTTAGGTGTAAATGGTACCAGCGAGTATATAAATGTATACAAACACGTAAATTATAAAGTAAGTGTCCAGATGCAAAAAATATTTGTATATGTTTGTTCCTCTCTGATATATAAATAAATTATTGTCATTTAGGGTTGTCTTCTGTAATCTACCAATAATATGAAAGAAAAACCTTAGTCACAGAGTCAATTCAACCCCCCCAAGAGAAGCTGCCTGGGGACACGCTCCAGGTACTGCTCAGCCACGGCAGTGTGCACTTGGCTTCCAAATCAGAGGCATAGGCAAGGCCAGGGCTAGCCTTAGTTTTATTTTTACTGAGTTTTCTTGATTGCAGTCTTATCCTTTATGTCCTTCCAACATAGAGTGATTTTTTTAAAGGAGAATTTAATTCACTATGAGTCTGAAATCCTTTGGAATGCTAGAAGCCAGCGGTACCGCAGCAGCAATAATGAAAAACACACATTCCATGTGCCAATTTGTGGTTGGAGTCAGCATTCCATCCCTACTCTCCCGTGGCTGCTAGCTCTCTGTTACACTCCCTTTCTCAGCCCTTCTGACACTGGTTAAAGATGTCAGGGCCTGCAGCTCACACAGCATGCTAAACAGTCCAGTCCGTAGAGCAGGCTCAAATGCAAAAGCTTTCAACTCAGAAAGCATATCGTCATCACTACCCCAACCCCACATCACAACTCCCACCACCCCCAATTCCAACCCATGACCACCTCTCCCAATCTCACCACCACCTCAATCTCACTACTACACTCTCAAACCCATCCCTCCTCCTCAAACATGACTATGTCAACTCCACCAACCTCCCCTTACCCCCTCCCAGCCCCACCATTATTCCCATGAGCAGTAAATGCAAAGAAACCTCCATGGATTTTCTATGACTGCCCCATAATACAGATATGCACTTATTTTAAACCATCACACATATGCACATAGATATATCCCATACATATTCAAGACAAAGAGCAAGCATCTCCCAGAAGAAATTCTGTGCTCTGGGGTGAGACTGACTCAATCACTCAGTCACATGTTTTTTCACCAGCCTGGAGCTTCCAATAACAAAAGCAATCATTTGTGAACCTACAGAAAACACAGATTTCACACTGGAAGGGGACTCTGCAATGAATACCAATGTGGAGACTTGCTGCATATAAGCATATTTTATCTATATAGCCTTGTTTTGAAATTATATGGAATTTTAGTTGAAAAGGAAAGCACATACTGGAGTGGTCAAGCTTTGTGAGAAAGTAACATTTGGAATGAAATTTAATTTAACTGTAAAAGCAAAATCCAAGTCTAACTTAGATCCTCCAACTACATAAGACATTGCCCTTCCTTATGTGATAACAGAATTTCCTGGTCATTATTATTCTATCCTAAAGACTCTATCCTTAAATAGAATGCCTAACTATTTTGTTTGGAGCTGTTTAAATATTACTGAGGATAATCCCAAGATGTAGCAAAAACTGATGTACAGAGCCAAGTTAAATTTTATTTATGTGTATTTATTGAGCACATACTATGCTCTCACAGCTGTTAACAGTAATGTGCAGGTAAGAGAGGTGCAGAATAGGCAAAGGTCTTCAGGATTCACTTTGGGGAGTAGTTTCACTTTGGAGAGTAGTTTATACACAGCCTCTCCACCTAGAGGGAGAGGACTGACAGGTGGACATCAAGCTGAAGATGCAGACTAAACAGACACTGGGTATGTCCTTAAGACTGGTGAATCAGCATCTAAGAAAATGACAAATACACCAGAAAGTCAGAAAAGCTACCAGGAGGAGATGTGAGCCTTCATCTAAACTTGATAAAACAGGGAAGAAGTTAAGGGTTTACAGCACCTGAATTCTGGAATGAGAAGCATTTATTGAGCAGAATAACTTCATGTGTAAACTCTGCATTGTCAAACTATAATTTTCTGTGGTTTCCAAAGCTTAACTCATAAAAACCATATATATGTATATGATTTGTGTGTGTGTGTGTGTGTGTGTGTGTGTGTGTGCCTTTGAAAGGTCCACCAAGTTCAGTAGAAAGAGCCTGTAGTGTATGAAGCTAGCTCAGCAGTGTAGTCCCTCTTCCTATTGGAACAGGAACATTGTTTCTCCCTTCCAAGGAAGCCATTTTCCGACTCAACTATTGTGGTGAGGCTGAAACGATTTGACAGGGTTGAGGTCCTAAGCAACAGTCACCTGCAGTCACACAAGCATCCATCTTTCCTGAACATCAGTCACTCCTTGCTGAGGTCCATTTGTCAATGTTCCCAGATGACTTTGCAAGCACACAAAATCCTATCATGTGTCTTTTTCTTTGACACAGACTTTAGGAAGAAGGGAGTTCTAATCTCACTGCTTTCCAGTGACCTGCCAATGGGCTTAATTTCTTTGTTCATCATTTTTCTTTTTTGTGCTGAAGAATGATAACCCCAGGCACACACGTGTGCACGCACACACACACACACACACACACACACACACACACACACACACACACACACAGAGTGAGAGAGAGAGAGAGAGAGAGAGAGAGAGAGAGAGAGACATACATACACACAAATACACACACACATAGACACACAGAGAGAGAGGAAGGGAGGGAGAGAGAGAGACATACACAAAAATACACATGCATAGACACACACATACAAACAGGGGAAAGAAGAAGGAGGGTGAGAAGGAAGAGGAGGAAGAGGAAGAAGGAGGAGGAGGAGGGAGGAGGAGGAAGAGAAGGAGAAGGAGAAGGAGAAGGAGAAGGAGAAGGAGAAGGAGAAGGAGAAAAGTAGAAGAAGCAGAAGAAGGTCACCATGAGGAAGAAAGAGAGGAGACAATATTCTGACTGACATTTGGGGTGCCAGGGAGGAGAGCCATGTAAGCAGGAGACGTTGCTCATACTCCTAAGTCCTCAGGACCCACAATGGAGGCCAGGACATTCACACTAAGTCTGATTGCCTTTCCTTTTAACAAAAGAAACTAGAGACAGTTAATACACAAACTACTGGTATCAAATCTACTCTGAGGTATAAGGTAAGTTAACAAAGGAACATTTCCTCATGAAAGTGTGTAGAGGGAAAAGGGCTGAACCGTGGGAGAAAATTCAGGTGATGGGAGAAGGCAGTGGCTTGATTTGCTCCCTGACATGAGAAAGTAGTTTATTTAGGAATCCATCCCAGGAAGAACCAAGAGAGGAAAGAACAGTGGCCTTAGGGAAAGAAAGAAAGAGAGAGAGAGAGAGAGAGAGAGAGAGAGAGAGAGAGAGAGAGAGAGA
>JANHMN010000006.1:3468472-3484651 GCA_030674055.1 Rhabdomys pumilio | reverse complement strand
AGAGAGAGAGAGAGAGAGAGAGAGAGAGAGAGAGAGAGAGAGAGAGAAAGTAAGACAGCAAGACAGCACAGGCTTATTCATTAGCTGAACACATTGTGGACAGTTGAGGGTCCTCCCTGGGAGGAAGCTGGGGGAGGGGCTGTGAGGAACATCCTGCCCAAGGGATGAACTGTTGGGATTTCTAACCACCATGCCCAGGCTGTTGGCTGAGAGACATACCTACATTTTAGTTCCCCAGGATTTAAGGTCTACTTGTGCCCATGAACTGAGAGATCCTTAAGGAAAAGTCCCATAGGCATCCTGCAATGAGGTCTGTGGCCATGAGGAGGGGGGTCAGCCACAGCTCCTTAAGAAAGGATCACCCCAGTGTGACTTGGTCTGGATTTACTGCTTGTGAGATCAGGCCTTCAGAAAGCTTTCACTGATTAATTCCTCCTCCGTTTCAGTTTTCCCAAAAGGGAAAACCAAAGCCTTAAAAAGCAAAGGCTTTTATTTAATTTATCTAATTTAATTACTAGCAATTATGTTTTATTCTCTTGCTGTGAAACTGGGGGTAGAGAAGGGATTTCTGCATCCATCTTACAACCTGGCTCCCTGCATCCTCCATGTGCCAGGCTTAGGGACAGGCAGGTCTATATGCTTTGACATGAAGGAACATAGGTTTCTTGACAAACTCCTGGCAACTCATCTGTAAAGATGAAAGACAATTGATTAACTCTACTGAGTTTGGAATCACCTAGGAGACACACCTCTTGCCTTGTCTACAAAGGTTTTCCAGAGAGGGAAAGTCACCCTGAATGTGGGTGGCTCCATCCCATGGCTTGGGGTCCCAGACTGAACAAAAATAGAAGAAATCAGCTCAGTACCAGCGTCCATCTTTGTCTCTGCTTCCTGCATGGGATCAGCTGCCTTCCTCATGCCCCTGCATCCCCTGCTGGAGCATGTCTCAAGCCACCACCTTCCCTGCCACTCTCAAATTGTGAGTCAAACCAACCTTGTCTTCCTTTGATTATTTTTCATCAGAAATGAGGTCACAACCATAACAAAGGGAAAATAATACAGATAGATACCTTCTCGGATGGAATAGAATCGGGGATACTGCTAACCCTGGTCTTGAGTTCACCCAACAGTCAAAAGCATGTACTGATTCTGAAGACTCACGTGGCATCTCTTTTCCCACCAGACAGGTCTTAAAGGCTTTAATCTCCCATCTTCCTCCCTCTCCTCTACTTCCTCCCTGTCTTAGTTTCTTTCTTTCTGGTTTCCCTCCAAAATTCTGGTTAGTTGAATAGTCCTTAAACTTATTTCTGTACCTAGGAAGCCTACCTCTGTGAGGTGAAGGGAAAGCACTCTGGGCTCTGGTTAGGAGTTTTGAACCCTAATGTGCTAATGAGCCACTGTATTTTGGACTGGCTCACCCAACTGGAAGAAGCCGAGTATGGTCACAGGAAGTTCCAAGAAGGGGTCGACTTTACGGGAATTGGAATCAGATCCAAACATTCTGTGGTTCGGCCATTTCAACTTCTACTTACACATTAGAGTGTGGTTCTATCTCTGGTCCAGCCTGGAGCCACTGTGACTTGCACAAGAAATCCACAGCAAGCTACCAATTATTGCCTTTGCAAAACCCAAAGGTCACACAGGAGCTGAATTCTGGTGATGGCTTTTCTGCTCTCAAGGAATAGGAGAAAACATGTAGACTGCCTGTATTCCCACCAAGCATCTCCCTCAGGCTGAAGAATGCCACCCAAGGCCCCTGTCCCTTGAGGGGCACAGACTCCGGCTCCTCTCGTGTCCTAATTATGATGCAGCAATGCATGGGCTGAGCCTGCACAGCAGGTGAGCTCATGGTGGGGTCACTCAAATGGCTAGGAAGTATTCAAACACTTAAACACTGTGTGAGTGTGTGTGTGTGTGTGTGTGTGTGTGTGTGTGTGTGTGTGTGTATTTCCACTCTGTAGCCCATGCCACCATTTCAGCAAAGCTTGGAAAACTGAGTCTTTCTGGTCAGTGAAATGGGAAAGGTAGTGTTTCCAGTACCCAGCATTTCTTACACTCTCAGGACCATGAAAGCTTCCCAGAGCTCTCGCTCATGTGAATAATACCTGCCAATGCTGCATTAGAGTTGAATCTAAGAACTCCTTGTTTTACTGACATAACAGTAAACCTATGACATGTTAACATTAAATTAGGCTTTTCTGAGTAATAAGTAAATTTTCCAAAAACAAAATGTTCATCGATGAGGCTGGTATTGCTCTTCATTTTTGCAAATCTCCTCTGTTTGGCACCCATGCATTATAAAGCACCCATTTTCTGATCTCTGGTTCTGTGATCCCTCTGGAAAACTGCAGTCATCTCTTCCCAGCTGACAGGAAAGCAGCAATACAAGGTGGACAGATGTGGACAGATGTGTGGTGAGAGGGAGCGAGGGAGAGCTCATTGCTGTTCCAAAGAACTGCTGTGAGATCAGAGAACGGCAGAATGAACCGAGCAGAGAGACCACAGTTCCATGACCTTTACCCTTCAGATTTACAGAGTTCATGTTTGAAAACTAAGTGGGAACTTAGCTGTCACATGAGAAATCCTTATGCGACTCTTAGGAAAAAAAATGGACTCGAGGACAAATGACAGATGGCTAAGCCCAGCCAACACCTGGAGGTGCAGACCAAGCACTGATGTTGAGGAAGAAGAAGGGAATCCGAATGTTTCTCCACCCCTGCCACGCTCCAGAAACTCAAACTGTGGTTTAAGGATGATAAATAATTATGCTAATTAACAGGTTGGAGGAAAAATGTGATGTTATTCTCACGGAATGTTCTGGAAAGCTGGAAACACTTAACTGCAAAAACTATATGTGGTGAAACGCGCCATAATTTATTTAAGAAACCCACATCTAGTTTGCTGGCTCAAAGCAGGGGTTAATGGCCTTTTGAAGGCAGCCAGGGGTGGAAAGGGTCCCGGCATAGGCAGCCAAGCCTTCATGGCAGAAACATGGTTGCTCTTCTAGCTCAAGCATTTACATTGGCATCTCATCAGGGTGAAACATACAAGAAATTGTTTAGTTTCCTTGCCTCTTTCTTCTGTTCCTAATGTGGTTTGAAAATTCCTTACTCAACGTTGTGTGCCCAGAGATGGGAAAGAGTTAATGGAACAGTCAGCTGATGATTATTTCATAATCATTTGTTCCAAAGCCCCAAAATGATGCAGCAAGCAGGATGCTAAGGGGTAGACATGTGTGTCCACATTACAAATGCAAGATCATTTATTATTGATTTGATACATGGCTGACAAGCATTTGTTTACCTTGCACAAAGCCCAGATACCATAGTTATAACTTTTACCTAGGTGAGCCATTGGTAATCCCACCCCTCCAGGAGTCAGCAGTTCTAGAGAGAGACTGGCACCACGTCCAAAAGTCAGTGTGACAGGTGTTGTCAGAAAGCAGGGTGACGTGCTACAAGAGGCTCAGAGAAGGAGGCACCCTGTAAGTTTGTAGCATTATGACGTTACAGTATCAAGCAGTAGGTGTAAGTTTGTAGCAGTAGATGAATGAGTCCTGTCAACAGTGGCATTTCCTTTGGGGCATTAAAACAAGAGAATAGGTTTCAACATATAAAAGTAAATAAAGCAAGGAAGCAAGGTCAGAGTGTGGACCCCTGACTCAAATGTGCAAGGTAGATAAGGATTGTCAGCAGCCAGTCAGAGGAAAGCCATGCCTGAAAATGCTCACTGGAATGTTTGTCTGGCTGCATCAGTGGGTGTGGTAATGTGGAACCAAATAATGAGAACCAAGATAAGGACTGGAAAGGCAACTTCATTATGGCCCAGGAAGTCCTTCCAGAGCTGCTGCTTATTGCCTGTTACCCTTGATATGACTGAGGACCAATTAGATACCAGGGACAAGATAGGGAGAGGTTCCATCATCAGAGATCAAAAGGATGTGTTTGATATTCAATAGCTACTAGGCAGATATATCCAGCAGGTAGCTAAATATAAAAGTCTAGAGGGAGGTCTACGATTCAGAGTCAACAAAAGGCAGAGCATCATCGCACAGAAAAGTAAGTGGCAGTTTCTTTGTGCTCACCGTGGCCTTTTCCTAGGACCTCTACAGGCAGAGCATAGAGAGATACGAGTAGATCATGGTAGCTCCTGCCACACTAAAGCCTCCCAGTGGCTCCCAGGAGTTGTGGTATTGTATATCAAGCCCTGGCATGGCCTAAGAGTCACTGAAAGCTCCCTGTGGTTGGGTCTCCTCTTACCTCTTACAGAGCACACTCTTCCTGCACACCTGCGAACTGGCCACTGTGGTTCCTCTTTCCAACTCCCAGACCTGTAAAGTCTTTGTCTAAGACTCTTGCTCTATGAGAATCTCTCCTATCTAGTTACCACACGCACACACACATGCACACACCCAGCTACTGCAGCTCAGTGGATTCTCTTTAGGGTATCTCTAAATCTTCTCCAGTTGGAAATCAAACTTTCTCATCAAATCTCTTTGTTGTCTTAGGTTTTCCCTGTTCAGACTCACCAATTGTAACAGCTACTGTGATTCCTACTGCTACCTCCTTATGGAAGTTGTAGATCCCAAAGGATGCCCCTGCCCATCATTCCCAAGATGGCTTCCCATCACAACTCTAGAGGCAGTAGGACCTGGGAGAATGAGCCAATGAATGAGGCAGACTGAAGATTTATGCAATAGCCAACCAACTTTATTCAGAGGCTCAGTCAATTTATATTCCAAGGTCTAAAAGGGACACATGAGTGGAGTTCTCATGAATACAAGCTGCATACAATTGCAGAGACAAGCCATACATAGCAAAAACATGTTTTTTTTTTCATAAAGGCACATACAGGATAGTTTAAACATTTAATTGAATAACAGCAGCAAGCAATAATGAGTCATTTGAAGTAAGTTCGCACCTATCCACCACACCTGGGAGGAGCACAAAAAACACATTCTAAGAACAATTGCACATCTCAAAGAAACTAAGGTCACAAGTCTCATCTTTTTCCTGGAGTGTTCTCATAGGCACTCAGAAATCTCTCCACACAGCTCCATTCATGAACCATATTCTGACAGTCTCCTGCATATGACAAGGCTCTCATAATAGCTGTTGAATGGATATTGTTAACAGCCCAGCACAGTGACTCATACCTACAAACCCAGTGAGACAGAGGGACTACACAGAGAGTTCCAGCCTGGACTCCTGAGTAAGAGAATCCTAGTAATCAATCAAACAAATCAATATAAAATGTTGCTATGGGAGTGGTCTTATATGCATCACCCTATGCTCTCTTCCTAGCACAGCTATAGACAAAGAAACTTGAACACTGAGCACCTGGTTTGTCACGTGGCAACCATGTGTGACTGGACTCTATCCAATGCATCACAGTCTATGCTTGGGAACAGAATGAAGGCCACACATGCCAACGAGGGAGACAACTTCCACATCAGGCAAAGAGGGTCAATGGAAAATGAAGATGGAGACACTGCACTGACTTGAGACGTTTTAGGTCACCTCTTCAGAGTAATAGAGAATAGTAAGGAGGCACAGCAAGAGACAGTGTGTATGTGTGTGTGTGTGTGTGTGTGTGTGTGTGAGTGTGTGTGCATGAGTGTTAGTATGTGTGTATGTAAGGCCCCCACGAAGGGAGGACCTCACCCAAGCCTCAGGAATTCACAGCCACCCAATAACTCACAAGACACCCAACTTGATGCAATCAGTAAGAGGTATATTTCAATCAGCATACTGAGGTCAAGACCCATGACTCACTAAGGGGCAGTGGGGTCTGACCCCGGGGCTTTGGAGACAGAGAAAATTTAAAGGCAAAAACTACAACCCAGGGAGAAACCACAACCCAAGGGGAGTGAAGGCTATTGGAGGGTACCTGTGGAAAGTCCCAGCCCATTATTCAGTTTGTGACAGGGTCCAAGGAACAGTCATGGGGAACATTTTGTATAGGCTATTTTCAAACAGCCTATTCGTAACCAGCCATCTATCTTGTGGTCAGCCAAGTTCCTGAAACACAGAGCTCACGACCAAGCTGACCTGCACTCTTGCTTCTGCTCAACCTGTTAGGAGTTTTTAAAAATTTTTAACCCTTTCATGTATATGCATGTGAGTGTGAGCAAATATGTCTATGAGTGTGTGCATGTATCATGGATGTGCGTGTGCATGTATACTGGGCCCATAAAAACTTTGGGGAATCAACAAGGAATTTTAAGGTGATTAGGAAAAGGGATCTAGGTTGTCCAGAAAGAGGTTGTAAAAGAGCATTTGGAAACCAAGACCATTATCAACTTAGGGTGGAATCCTTCCCAGAATAAACATAAAGACAAACGGAATCACCCTTCCAAACCAAGGGAACTGGAACAGCATTGCAGCAGCACTTATCATAACATAAGTAAAAATGTAAGAGGTAATATCTTTATTAGCAACTGAAGTTAGAATTGTGGGTGTTATCTTCACTTATCAAACTGGGAGATTTTAATTTATATGTGTGTGAGTGTTTATTTTGTATGTAAGTCTGCACCATGTTTGTGTGATACCCTAGGAGGCCAGAACAAGATATCAGATCCCCTAGTTGTGAGCCACCATGTGTGTGCTGGGAATTGAGGCTGGGTCCTTTAGAAAAGCAGCCTATGCTCTTAAATGAGCCATTTCTCTATCCCAAACGTGGAATATATTTTTAAAAGATACTTCTTGAAGCATTACCGATTATCTTTGGGTATATGAAATGACTGAGCAAAGTTCAGAGTTTCAGGGTTATGTACAGGAATACTTGGTGGGCGTTGAGGTGAAGAATGAACACTGTGGTTGTTCCAAAGGCAGCCAGCCAACTGATCCCTGCCACCAACTCACTCTCCCATAGCAATTCTGGTTAAATCATCTGTGGCACAAAGTGCAGTTACATAGTGTGGGGTATGAAAGCATGCCATGATCTGGACATGGGGACAGCCAAAAAACATCTTCCCAGATTTAAAAGAAAGAGAAACAAAGAATATTTTCTGTACAAATAGTAGTTATGGGTAGTGGACATTAATATTTTTAAAAGTCACTAGTGGAAGCTTTTAATTTTAAATGTTTTAACAATTTAGCTGTATTTTGCTGACAATGCTCTCTAGTTACTCATGCTTCCAGAGGAGCAGCAGAGAGCAGAGAGGGCAAAGACTCTCCCTGTCCAGCAGAACGAGGAGGAACTAGGCTGGGCCATGAACTCAAGGTTGCAGATCCCTCTGCTCTCCTAGTGGGTGGAAGCAAAGATAAGTGTGGGTTAGCCCATATACTGATAGCCCAGGCTTGGACAGCTTTCTCTCCATCCTGAACTTCGCAGGGCTGTGCATGCAGCAGGGAAGACAGTCCAAGGCAGGCAGGGGAACTGGAGTCCCTGTAAAGCAAACGCAGAAGGCTCAAGAAATGAATGGAGTCACACATGTGAATTCACTGCTTCCCAAGACAAGAGGTGGCTATAGTGAAGGACTTTCAGGTGATGATTTCAGAAGAGATGAAACCTGCACAGCCCTGCTCGAGCGAGGGGAACGTCAACTGTCGGAAATTACCCCACCCACCCACCCCGGGGAAAGCTTCAACTTCTCTTCCCTTCCTCATCTAATTTACAATAACAAAAGAGGCTTCCTCTTCTCATCAGACCATTTTAATCTGCTTTGCTCTAAGTTCTGGCTGTGACAGTCAAGGCCATTCATTTACTCCCTTCTGTGTTCCTGCCTTCATTCCGGAAGGACATCTTGGTCTTAATTTTCTTTTTATTTGCACTTTTATTGTATATATTCATTACACGTGGCACCTCGTTAATGTGCTTATACCGAGTGCAGGAGTCTGCTTCTTGCCACTCTGATACAACACCGAGCAAAAATAATTTAGTTGGTCTTGATTGCAGGACATACATAGTCAGTCCATCATGCAGAGAAGCCAAGGCGGGAATCCGAAGGCAGGGACTGAAGCAGAGACTGTGAGGAGTGCTGCCTGCTGTCTTGATCCAGCCTCTTGTTCTACTTTATCACTCATCATTACAAGCTCACCAGTCAAGGACAGTACCAGCCATAGTGGGCTGGGTTCTCCTATAGCAATTATCATGAAGAAAATACCACCCAGACGAATCTGATGGAGGCAATTCTTCAATTGAGTGTAGGAGGTGGGGTGGGAGTGGGGTCTGGTGCTAAGGACCTGTTCCTCGATTGGTCCTTGATCGAGCAATAAAGATACCAGCAACCAATGACTGAGGATGGGGCGGGACACTTAGAGTTGCCGGGGGGACACAGGGAGAACTGAGGAAAAAGCAGGCAGTAGCGGAAGAGAAAGAGCCAATCGGTCATGTGAGGTTTTGGTTGGAGCAGCCAATGGCCACTCTATCCAATTATGTCTGGGGTGGCAGGGGAGATTTAGGAGTGCCCAGCCGTTGAGTTAACAAAGACATTTTTAAGATTAACTGGAGTGTGTGTGTGTGTGTGTGTGTGTGTGTGTGTGTGTGTGTGTGTTGTTTTTCATCTATGGATCCAAGGGAATCTAGGTGGGGGCTGCTACCCCGGAGCTTAAAGCGGGTAGCAAAAACTATATGCTGCAGTTGAGAGTCCCTCTTCTCAACTCTTATCATCTTGGTAGGTTGGTGCCAAGATGACAAAAAAAAAAAAAAAAAAAAAAAAAAAAAAAAAAAACAGCTCTAACACCGAGGGTTTTATTTTTTTAATAGGTGCAGTTGCCAACAGGTCATCAAAGGGTGGATTCTGACTTAAGTTTGTCGAGGTAGGAGATACTGATGATAGAAAGTTAATAAGAAAAGTGTACTATAATCCCTCCTTTGCACAGCATGACACCAGTTTTCAAAAGCCTGTAGCAAATGCACACATTAAGATTGGGAAGGAAAGATAAAAAAAACAGAAGGCATGCACTTAACCATTAGCAGCGGTGATAGCTGAAAATGTGTAAAATTATACGTGACATTATCAGTAAAGAGGTATTGGCTCCATTTTGTGCTGTATGCTTGATTTTTGAGATAGCCAGAAGAGAGCCAGGGGAGAAGGAAAGACAGGCCAATGAACACATGTCCTGGCCCAGTCCTGACCTCAGCAGGAAATAAAAATGGCCAAAGACAATTTTCATGTTCTGGTAGGTAACCCGAGAGAACAGAGTTCTAATATCCCAAGTGCTAGGCAATCACACTTATTCCTAATTTCTACCTGACAAGTCAGTCACAGACCTGTTTTATTGGAGTTTTATGGGAAAATGTCACCAATTCCAAATGGTATCCGTGGAACCAAATTCTGAAGTCATGGCAAAGTCACCTTAATGGAAAAACTAACATAGTTAAAGGTTAGCTAATGACAGCTAGAAACCCAGCTGAGATGAAAAGGACACAGAAGAGGAAGGAAAATATTTACACTTACTCGTTTATTTGAGGGGCCAGGATACAGCTCTGTTGTAGGACGCTTGCTTAGCATACGTGAAGCCCTGGGTTCAATCTACAACAACAACAACAAAAACCACAAGGCCACAAACGATTGGTTCAAGTTGCACAAAATATAAGCTGTTCTGTCTCAACTGTATTTATAACAGACCTGCCAAGATGAAACAGAATAAAATCCATGAATAACCAGAATCCATCTACAGCCGGTCCTGGTGGTCCACGCCTTTAATACCATCACAGGCAGATGAACCTCTGTGAGATCCAAATCAGCCTCACCTACATAGCGAGTTCCAGGACAAGAAAACAAGAAGAACAATAACAAAATAAAATAAAGCCCTTTAATGATGTTAAAATCTGCATTCTGAGAACTCTGTATGAGGTCAGTTCTAACCTGATGAAGATCTATGCCGATACTGGGAAATATATAAGTTAACACCCATGAAAGGTTGTATCCAATGGGCAGGGTCTGACCAATTTAATAACTAAAATGTTATTTCTAGTGGCCCCTTTGGGCTTTGGTTTTTGTTTTGTTGTTTTTAACTTTCTGTTTTCCTATACTTGGTATTTTTAGTCATCTGGACATTTTGACAGCCTTTAACATTTATTTTTTATTTTCTAAAAATGAAGGAATAAAACATATAGTCCATCAAGAAACATACTTAGATGGCTACCTCCCAAAGAGATCCATCAATCAGTTTGCCATTCCTCCCTCATCCAAACCTCTGACTAGGAGAACTTAACAGGGCTGAGCAAACCAGTCTAGATCTCAGACAGAAAAGTTCCTGGGTCTTCAGCAGGAGCCATCTCACCTCTAGGTGCTGTCCCCTGTGGGTGTCTCCCTTTGTTGGTGTGTGCAGTGGCTTTGACTACACTCCCTAACTTGAGTCGAAAGCCAAGCAATTTTTTTTCTGCAGAATCAAAGTCACTCAGGTAAGCCTGTCAAACCAGCTCAAGTTAAAACTGTCCTCCGCTCTCCCAGTGTGTCTGACACAGGGGCAAGCTGGGAAATGTCTTGTCTGGCATGCTGGCTAGTGAGATAGGTTTCTCCAGGGGCTTGGAATTCATGGACTCAGCAAGCAGCATAACTGGCTTTCCAATGGCAGCCTCAGCAGGAGGGCCAGCTGTGTCCCATTCTGCTCTGTTCAATCTTTCCCTTCCTTAAGGGCATTGAGGAAATTCTCACCGCCTGTGCCAACACAGGCCCTAAGTTAGACATATTTTAAAAATCAGGCATAGCTGGTTAAATTATGAGAAAATTGTACTGCTAATAAAATAGTGTGGAATTTATTTCCCTGAACAGGATTCCAAGTTCATCTGAAGCAAACCCCAACAACTCATTAGTAGGTTTAATAAGGAATACAATTAACTATTCCTCCATCATGTAGTTTTTAAAAAGTGGCACCAAATCCTTTAACTTACATTTGAGAAACAGTGAAAGGTGATGTAGCTCAGTTGGTAGAGTGGTTGCCTAGCATACACAGCTCCCTGGGTTCTATCCCAGCACTGCCCCTCGTGGCTCATGCTGGAAATCCTTGAGAGCAAGAGTTGAAGGTCACCCTCAGGTACATAGAGAATTTAAGGTTAGTTTAGGCTTTGTGACACCTGCCTGAAAAAAATAAAGGTAGGAAGATAGATGTTAGATAGATGATGGATTGATTGATTGATTGATTATAGATAAATAATTCAAACTATTTGAATATTGCTCTGACGCCTATTGTTGTCAAGGTTTGTAAAGCAGCAATGGTTTGACTAACAGCTTGATGTTGGGAAGGGTTTGAAGGATTCTCAGCCTCTCTCAGAAACAATGTTTCCAGACAACCTCCTTAGAGAGGCATGGTTCTAAGCAACAGAGAAAACAGCTTCATGTCCTGTGCAGAACTGAATTTGAACCTGAAACTTGTAAAATAGTGAAAGCAAGCCCAACAATCTTTGGACAGGTTTTAACTGCACAGTATTTTGGTTTGTTTCAAGTCCTTGTAAAAAATAAATGGACCCAAAACAAAACTACTACATGCAAACCAGCTGAGGTTCCATTCTATGCCTGGTATGACCAGCACAGGTCTCTCAGACAGGAAATGCTCTAGACAAACACATTCCAATTGCTCTCTCCTTTTCAGTTTCCTATGGTGACTTGGTGTGGCCATCTTGTCCAAGGCTTGTCCCAGGTTGCTCTCTGTCTCCTTGGTTTTAGCCAGTAGGAGGTACCATAACCAGTAACGGGTAGGATGGGGCTGAGGCAGAAAACTTCCTCCTTCTCCTCTTGTTGGAGTAGTCTAGAGATGCAGCTATAGTCAGACACAAGCAGTCCAGCACAAAGAAAGGAAAGACGTCTTGACCTAATCCTTCCTCCTCTCTGTGACTACCTCTTCCTGTTACCAACTCCTCAGCTCTCACCATCTCTTGCCTGTGTCCTTAACCTTGTGTGACTTCCTATAGCCAGCACTTTATCATGGTCCCTTTCCTTGAACCATTCAAGGAAGCTTTTATTTCTTGCTTCCACAACATTATTACAAAACTCTAATTGTTCTACCAGTAGAACCATGCCATTGGGAGCAGCAAAGATTAGAGAAAAGCTTTGACAACATTGTTTCAAAAATTCTAATTGTTCAGTAGAGCTATGCGATGGATCAGAGAAAGCCCTTCACATTTCTTTCCACATAACAGCAGTATGTTGAAGTAACGTTTGCTGTCTCAATGGTAGGCTCTCGGGTAGAAAGCAATGACTTTAGGAATCTGCTGGCTCAGCCTTTCTGTAGTTCCAGTAATGTCGTTAACAGTTTCCCAATTAGTAATATTCAGTTTTGATGTTGTTTAGGTACTGACAAAATCATCTGAGTGCACATTCTAGGGACTTCAATGTTTCACACCATCTTTCAGTCCTCATTTTGTGAACCCAAATCACTAACATGAAGCATTCAGTGTCACACGCCTTAGGCCTGTGGCAGAACTGTGTCCATTGACACATTGTGGTTGTCTTCCTGCCACAGTGTAATCTAGCTCTCCAGGAGCCCTGTAAGTTACCAGAAGATGTATCTGTAGCACAATCCAGAATCACCAGGCTTCCTTGGTGAGCAGGGGATACTTCAGAACTAGATGAAGGGCCAGCAAGATGGCTCAGTGGGTAAAAAACTGGCTACATAAGCTTAGAGTCCACACAGTGACTCCACAGTCCTGTTCTCTGACCTCAACTCACATGCACCCCGACATGTGTGCAATGCCAAGATATACACACACATACACACACACACACACACCACTACCACCAATAATAATAAGAATAAATAATATAGCAATTATAATTAATTATATTGTTAATAGTATAATTATTAATTATATTGTTATAAATTATATAATTATAGAATAATACATAATCATAAATATATAGTATGTAATATATGTTATATCATAATATATAATAAATTATATAATTATAAAATGATTATAATTAATAATAATAATATAGAAATTTTTAAAGAACTAGGTGAAACCCAAATGCTGGCCACCTTGTAACCAGCTGAATCAGAAGAAGCAGTGAGGGGCAGCATCGCCAGTGTGCCAACATTCCTGTCACTCACACGATGTGCCCTCAGTGGGTGGCATCTCCAATGCACTGCTATCAACTCTTGCTCCACATAGGTGAAGGGACCTCCTACTTAAACCTGTCATATCAAGGTCTCATGTCTTGATATGTGGGCTGTTGTATTTAAACCTCTGTATTTTTTCCTTGCTATTAAAGTTGGGGTGGTCAGGCTGGAGAGATGGTTCAGTGGTTAAGAGCACTGACTGCTCTTCCAGGGGTCCTGAGGTCAATTCCCAGCAACCACATGGTGGCTCACAACCAACTGCAACAGGACCTGATGACCTCTTCTGGTATGTCTGAAGAGAGCAATGTTGAATACATAAAATAAAAATAAATAAATAAATAAAGCTAAAAAAATAAAGTTGGGGTGGCTTTACATGAATTTCTAAAATATTTGAGCAGACAGATTTCATTATCTATTCATTTTATCCCAAGGAGGTGAAAAGCTGTTCTCTGTGGAAGGCTCAAAACTCCCTGGCAGGAAGAAAGGTTGCTGTCCTGCCTGCCCTAGGCCTACAGAGGAGCTAAAGGCCTCATCCAGAAAGCACATTGCTAAAGGACAGGAGTTTTGGGTCCTCATTGCTGAGCCAGGTCTTCTCCATAGGAGTGAAAACATCCCAGATAAACCGAACATGCCAATCCTAAAGACACCGTCCACCTAGAATCCCTTAAGAAAGAACGAGTCACATTGCTTCGCCCAAACCCCTGCTCTAGGCCTCGGGGATTCTCTATCTCCTGGGGTGGCATGGCAACCTCAGGACATTCCTCTTCCTCCCATCTGTGTCCTTCTGCCTGACAGATTGTAGGACATGGAACAGATCTGTCA
This sequence comes from Rhabdomys pumilio, assembly GCA_030674055.1. Taxonomy (NCBI): domain Eukaryota; kingdom Metazoa; phylum Chordata; class Mammalia; order Rodentia; family Muridae; genus Rhabdomys; species Rhabdomys pumilio. Next base: position 3,470,822 of record JANHMN010000006.1, on the reverse strand, counting down.
CTGAGGGCACAAGCCTGTGGTCATATTAACACAGGAGCAGTTCCAGACAAATCAGACTTGGAGATGAAGATGCCCCCTGCCACTGTGATCCCTGAAGGCAGGGACAGCCCAAGTGTCTTTGTCTATGCTTGAGCTGCAGGCCTGCACCCTTGCCCTCCTCCTCCAGGACAATGCTGAGGACAGGAAGGTAGAAGAGGTTAGGAGATTACAAGAATCCTCAGGGCCTCCATTCATGACACTGAATCCTCAGTGTCAGTGGCTTCGTGATGTGTCAGGCTCATGGGATTGCCTTTTACTTATTGTTAGCATGGAACCAAAAGCAATATGAGATTCAAAAATCTCAAAAAATTCTATTGTGTTGGGCCATCTTCTGCTGGGGATGTGATTTGCCATTCAATGTGGTTTGTATACCTAGTAAGACTCCATAGGAACGACTTATTTTTCCCTTTGTGAGAAGTTGTCAGTTGGAGATAACTTCTGGGTTAAGGATCAGAGAACATAGCCGCTCCCCCTCTTGGCACTGAGATCCCATCTGGGTTAAACCTGTGTAGACGCTGCTCGTGCTGCCTCAATCTCTGTGAGATCATGTGTGAGTCAGTCCTGCTGTATCCAGATGATGCTGTTTCCTTGGTGTCTTCATTCCCTCTGGCTCTTTCGATCTTTCTGTCTCTTTTCCCATGTATTCCCTGATCTTTGAGGGATCAGGGAGGGAATTGGTGGGACATCCTATTGAGAGCTGAGAGTTCCAAGTTCTTTCACTCTCTGCACGTTTTCCAGTTGTGGGTCTCTGCATTTGTTCACATCTGCCACAGGAAGAAGCTTCTCTGGAGATGGCTGGGTGAGACACTGATCTGTGAGTATGGCAGAATGTCACTAAGAGTCATTATATTGCTGTCGTCTTTAGCAAAACAATGGTATCAAGTTTTCCCTTAGGCTCGTGGCCTATCTAGTCTCAGGTTCTCGGCCACCTGAGTAATATCAGGTGTGGGCTCCATCCCATGAATTAGCTTTAAATCCAATCGGATTGGTGGTTGGTCACTCTCACAACCTTTGTACCACTGCTGCATCATGGGATATGGCGCAGGTTGCCTACCAATTGTAGAAGGCAGGGTTCAGGTTCATCTCTGGGTTAATGACTGCCTCCTCCTCTGGTAGTGAAGTGCAGAGGACCTTACAGGACTGTGAACACTCGTCTCTAGGGATGAAGGAAGGCACCAGCTTTATGTCTCTGGCTTTCCACTATTGGGGTAGTGATGGACATGGTGGTAATCTATCTTGGGAATTTTATGCAGCAGTTTTTTAAGGTAAACAGTCTGCTGACAGAAATATCTGAAGACAGCTAGCTAATCAACAATATCCATGACAATCAGGAATTTCAGGGTTTTTTTTTTTTTAACTATTTCATAAAATACCCCAGGGAAGAGTTTGTACCTACTTTCCACACACGTGTGGTTGTGTTAATTTTGGGTAGACACCAAGAAACGATGCTGTAGACTCAGAAGGCGTGCACACCTTTAAAAAGTTTGGCAAAGTGCCCTGTATAAGAAGCAGTGGAGAGCTCGATCCTAACCATCGGCTTAACTTACCGAGTCATTTTATCCCACATGACGTCACCAACATTCATGTTACTTAATGCTGAAATACTCTCTACTCTAGTAAAGCATAAAAGTTTGTTTTGTTTTAATTTGCATTTGGTTGATGGTGAAACCATCCATTTTAAGATATCTTTACTGTCCCTTCCATCTGTGCTCTGTAGATTCCCAGTCTCAGGCTGGACCTCCTTCTCACGAGGCTCTGGTCCGTCTATCAGCACCCTTCATGTACTCAGTTCTTCTTCTACTACACATTAAAAACGAGTTTCCCTGTCTAATCCTAGTGACTTATATGATCAGTTGAATCTTTGGCCAAAACCGATTTTCCTTTGTCTTCTTTAAACTTTCTTTATGCATATATTCAGATAATAAGTGTGCTTACGTAATTACTGTCATTCAGGGGTGACTTTAATTCAGTCTTTTTCTTTTTCTTCCTCTTATTTGGCTCAGTCTCTCCATTTCTTGGTCTCTGTCTTTCTTTTTCTCTTTCTTCTCCCTCACCCTTGCTTTCTCTTCTCTTCTCTTCTCTTCTCTTCTCTTCTCTTCTCTTCTCTTCTCTTCTCTTCTCTTCTCTTCCCTTCCCTTCCCTTCCCTTCCCTTCCCTTCCCTTCCCTTCCCTTCCCTTCCCTTCCCTTCCCTTCTCTTCTCTTCTCTTCTCTTCTCTTCTCTTCTCTTGTTTCTGGCCTGTATTGCCCCTCATACTCTAACACTCCAGAAATTATGGAAAATAAAATAGATGGAAAGGTTTAAAAGAAAAC
>JANHMN010000006.1:3430309-3463472 GCA_030674055.1 Rhabdomys pumilio | reverse complement strand
CCCCTCCTCCCCCTCCTCCTCCTCCTCCCCTCCTTCCCTCCTCCCCCTCCTCCTCCTCCCCCTCTTCCTCCTCCTCCTTTTCCTCCTCCTCCCCCTCCTCTTCCTCTCCTCTTGTTCTCTCCCCTTCCCCTTCCCCTTCCCCTCTCCCTCCTCCCCCTCCTCTTCCTCCTCCACCTTGTCCTCCTTCCTTGTCTTTCTGCCTCTCCCTGCAGTAGTTATGCACCCCAGGAACCTGAGCACACTTAACGTGTGTTTTGCCTCGGTCCTACTCTCTTCCCTTGATTGTTGAGCTTCTATTTCTAGGCAGAAGCAATTTAAAAATCCTTGGGTTTTGGCTACTTACCTAGATCTGGACCTCCAACCTAGATCTAGAAATGGCACTTGTGTTTCATTTGAGAAGTATGTTCTTAGCATCAATTATTAGAAAATCAAAATATGGATTAGACTCTGAAAAACATAGTGTCTTGAACTAACAAATATTTAGCCAAGGAATAATTTTTTCCATAAAACTTAACAAGCACACTTACTTCATTATCTACATTTGTTTTTGTCTTTAAAGGGATTATATATATATATATATATATATATATATATATATATATATATATACACACACACACACACACACACACACACTTTCAAATAATAAAAATAAGTTCTTTTAAATTTTCTAGGGAGTAAGGGGGTCACACATGGGAAAAGTTTAAGAAACTCCACTCTGTCAGATAGAAGATTGGTAAAAATTCTTTTCCAATCTGTAGGCTGCTGTTGTCCTGTTGACAGTGTCCTTTGCCTTATGGAAGCTTTGCAGTTTCGTGAGGTCGCATTCATCAATTGTTGGTCTTAGAGCCTGAGCCATTGGTGTTCTGTTCAGGAAATCGTCTCCTGTACCAAAGCGTTCAAGGCTATTCCCCGCTTTCTCTTCTGTGAGATTTAATGTATCTGATCTTATGTTGAGGTCCTTGATCCACTTGGACTTGAGTTTTGTGCAGCGTGATAAACATGGATCTATTTGCTTTCTTCTACATGCAGACATCCAGTTAGACCAGCACCATTTGTTGAAGATGCTTTCTTTTTTCCATTGTATGGTTTTGGCTTCTTTGTCAGAAAAATCACGTGTCCATAGGTGTGTGGGTTTACCTTTGGATCTTTGATTCAATTCCATTCTCAGTGTGTCTGTTTCTGTACCAATACCATGCAGTTTTTATTACTATTGCACTGTAGTACAGCTTGAGGTCAGGGATGGTGATTCCTGCTGAAGTTCTTTTATTGTTCAGGATAGTTTGGACTTTCCTGTTTTTGTTTAGTTTAGTTTTGTTTTGTTTTTTCATATGAAGTTGAGAGTTGCTCTTTTAAGGTCTAAAACTTTGTATGGCAATGGAGATTGGATGGAATCTGTAGATTGCTTTTGGTAAGATGGCCATTTTACCAACAACCAAATAACCCAGTTTAAAAATGGAGCACAGAACTAAACAGAATTCTCAACAGAGGAATCTCAAATGGCCAAGAAGCACTTAAAGAAATGTTCAAAGTCCTTAGTCATCAGGGAAATGTAATTTAAAAAAAAAAAAAAAAAACCTGATATTCCATCCTACAACTGTCATAATGGCTAAGATAAAAACCTCAGGTGGCAGCACATGCTGGTGAGGATGTAGAGCCGGGGAACACTTCTTCATTGCTAGCGGGAGTGAAAACTTGTACAACCACTTTGGAAATCAATTTGGAGGTTTCTCAAAATACTAGGAATACTTGTACCACAAGACCCAGTTATACCACTCCTGGCTATATACCCAAAAGATGATCCACCATCCCACAAAGACACTTGTTCCTCTAGCTGGGCTGCCTTGTCTGGCCTCAGTGGAAGAGGAAGCCCTAACCTCATAGAGACTTGAAGTGCCAGGGTTGGAGGATCTCCAGGGGGAGGGGCAACCAATCAGAGGAAAAGGGCAGGGGGGACGAGGGAAGGATTTAGGGAGGGAGTGATCTGGAGAGGCCAGTGAATGTGATGTAAAGTGAATGTTATGGTTTGTATATGCTCTGCCCAGGGAGTGGCATTATTAGATGATATGACCCTGTTGGAGTAGGTGTGGCCTTTTTGAAATAGGTGTGTCACTGTGGATGTGGGCTTTAAGACTCTCATCCTAGCTGCCTGGAAGTCAGTATTCTGCTAGCAACCTTCAGATGAAGATATAGAACTCTCAGCTCCTCCTACACCGTGCCTGCCTGGATGCTGCCATGTCTCTACCTTGATGATAATGAACTGAACCTGTAAGCCAGCCCCAATTAAATGTCCTTGTAAGACTTGCCTTGGTCATGGTGTCTGTTCACAGCAGTAAAACCCTAGGACAGCGAATAAATTTTAAAAAGTTAAATTAAATTAAATTTTAAAAAAGAAAGAAACTCTACTCTGTGTTTTTTTACATGCTTCTACTTTTAAAGCAGAGAACAATGCCTCTGGGAAAACATAAATTTCACTTGTTATTTTCCAAAGATAGCACAAACCCAAGGACATTTTCAGAGAAATTTGGTTCCCTAATGTGGTGACCAAGAACCCACATCTATTGCACAATGTACAAAAAAGTCAGTGACTTGAGAATGAGTTTTCGAGTCAAGGAAAAGGATTTATTTGGAAAAAGCTATGAACCATGGTAGCCAGAGGCTGTTACCCACTCCCCAAGGCTGAGTCTTGGAAGCCCAACATTATGTAGGAATCGTTGGGAGACATATCCAGAAGGCAGGTAGAATTATGGGTGCTTTGTCTGCTGTTCTGGGACTGATGATATCTATGGCCCGTTGGAGCCATAGATTCTGTACATAAGAAGAAACTGACATGTTAGTAAGTCCCAAGAATACTGTTGAATGTTGAGATACACAAAGAGCCCTTCCTGAGAGAACTATGGAAGGCCACAACTGGCCTGCTTCCTTCAAAGAAGAAACGAGAGCTGGAGCAAAGTCATTTTTCTAGGAGGGCAAAGTGTCCTAACATCCTCCACCCATTGAGAAACTTTGGCAACACATACAACATCTCGTTTGATATGTGGCCTCCAAAATTAATGATTGTTAAATCAACTGGTAAGTCAGAGCTACCTCACCCTACCCCTGCCCTGTTCTACTACTACTCCCTCCATTCTACTGCACCGTTGCCTACACCTTAGTCAGACTCTGCCTCTCAACCGACTGCTACTCTCTCAGAAGCATTCTAGTACTTTTTCTAGAATGATCCTCAAGAAGCATCCATCCTATGTAGCCACTGGATGAAAAATGATCAAGTGCCTCCCAGTTTCTCCCATTTTCAGTCAGTACCCAAACTTCTCTTCCAAGCCGCTCTCCAGCTAATTCCCACAATTCCTTCCTTCCAAGTGCTAGGCGGGTCCCAAGCACTGACTGTTCCACTTGACTCATCATTCCCTTTCCTTGGTTCATCTCTCTTCTTTCAACGTTACCTGTCAAAGCCTGTCTGTCCCTCTGCCACAGCTCTGTCCACAATCTACCTATATTCCAGCAATGGCATTGGAACCTCCTTCTTTGGGATTCTGGCATCAACTGAAGATGAGCTAAGACACCCAGCCTCATGGATCAAACAACTGCCACATATTCTTGGGTCTTCTGTTCATGGGAAGCCATTGTTGGGTTAGGTGGACCACAGCCTGTAAGTCATTCCAGTAAATCTCCTTTATATACAGATATATAGAAATAGAGAGATAGAGAGCTTGGGTATATATATATATGTATATATGTGTGTGTGTATGCATATATATACACACATATATACATATATATACACACATATGTACATATATATATATACATATATACACATACATATACATATACATATACATATATATATATATATATATATATGTGTGTGTGTGTGTGTGTGTGTGTGTGTGTGTGTGTGTAGAAAGAGAGATTAATTCTATAAAATCTGTTACTCTAGAGAATCCTGACTAATATGGGCAAGTAGGTGGGAACTAAGCCAAGAATTGTCTAAACTTAAAAATGACAAAACTGGACTTAAAGTGTATTCAGTAGGGCGAGGTCTGTCTAGTTTGCTTGAGGGCCTGAGCATTGGAAAAGAATGATAGGGAAGGAGTCTAAGCATGTCCAGACACCCCACTCCTGTGGGAGAATCCCACTTCAGTCCTAGACATTTTAAAGTGTCAGTTTTACTATCTCGGGTTTAAAGCGTTAATAATCTCCTCCTTCCTGTGACATTCTCCAGATGGGGGAGAGGAGGTCTCTCCCACTCCCAGAGTCCCTCAGAAGTCTCCTTCAGTAATGGATCCCAGCTTTATGCATGTTAGTGTTACTTTACAGCTCTGCTTCTGCTTCAGTTGTCATGGTGACGAGACCCATTTGGCATGGCCTTTCATCCTCTGGGGCACCTGTCCTGAGGTGGGGCGAGGCCCAGTGTTGGTGCCAAGAAGCTCACTGCTTCCATCCATGGAGACTGTGTCTTCTGGGGAGGAAAGTGATCATGGCCCATGGTTGGAGTTGGAAAGGCGCTGAACATAACAGCTTCACTGGCTTGAGGTATTTATCTACTGCGGCTTCTGATTTCCACTTGAGAAGTCTGTGATCTAGTGAGGTGTCAGTCATGTAAAACCCTTGAAAACTGAGGAAAATGTTGTTGAATTTGTTTTTAACCAATCCCTTCTTACCATAAATCACTGCACTTTGGGGAAAGAGATGAGCAACAGTTAGCCTTGGTCAATAGCGTCTGCTTAGGTTGCTGAAACCCAAAGCCCTGGACAACAGAACTCTCTCTAGTGGATCCTTTACACGCGTCGATCGCTTTTGAGGACTGGGGCAGGATCTCAGTTAGTAGACTGTTTGCCCAGTATGCATGAAGCTCAGAATTCAGTCATTAGCATTTCCCAGCACAAACCTAGCATGATGCCATACCTTGTAATCTCACAAGTAAAAAGGAAGAAGTTCAAAATCAGAGGCCAACCTGGGATGCAGGACTGCCTCAATACACGCATACACACACACACACACACACACACACACACACACACGCACACGCACGCGCACGCGCACGCGCACACAGAGAGAAAAAGCTCATTTGAACATACCAACATGACTAAGGTCCAACTGCCTGTGGCATAGGGTATCACAGGATCGACTGCTAGTGTGCAAAAGAATGTCACCATTACAAACTAAGTGACTCGGAAAGAGCCAAGTGGATAAAATGGGGTAATAATAAGAGACTACAAGAGATGAGGTCGGGGTGGAAAAGCCTCATGGTTATCATGGAGGACGTTTACTGCTGGGTCTGAGACCTCTGACGGAAGGAGATAAACCAAGAGCCAGGGGAAGTGAGGTGAACCTTGTCCTCAGCTCTCCTCCTCCCTCAGCTCTGCCTCTGCTCCCAGCAGCCGTAGACTGACAGATAACACCTCTTCCACCACAACATAACACTCCCTGAAAAGTAAAATTATATATTCATATTTGTGTGTATAAGTCAATACATTCATATTCATGTGTGTGTGCAAATAAATACATGTTTTTCTTTTCTCTTTGCAAGGCAGGGGTGTGCATTTCAAGTTCATTTTCAAGTTATCAGAGCTGGCAAGAAAATTTTAGCCATGAGACTCTGAAACCTAGTATAGTTCTTCCTTTTCAGTCAACCTGATGTTTCAAATGACTATACAACAATAAGAAATACAGCCTGGCTCATATGACACACACACTCTCCTGAAGGTGAGGTTCTCCTACATCCCTTGTCATTCACATTTGTTACCTAGGACACTATCACAGGTCTTGTCTCAACTGAGTCTGGGGCGTTGACTTTCCTTCAGATACAAAAGTTCAGAAAGGTCCCTAAACATTTGGATCAGGTCCCGGCTATCACATTCTGTCTTCTTTACCGAGATGGAAATTCCATGTCTTCATTGTGGCTTCTGGTTTTCTGTCTGATGATGTTGACTGCTATGAAATATTATCACACAGACATCACCGCTATCCTCCTCGGCCTCCGGGAAGGAAAGCGTGCATGTGTTTGTGCTATGGGTGCTCGAGTTTGCAAGATGATCTATAATTCTAACAAATGCAACATTCAACATGTCTCCATGAGCTTCTTGACAACATGGCATTTCCTGGCCATCTTTCTTAAGGCATAAGAGCAGTGGCTGCCTCTTGTGTTCTGGGAGGGGTTGCAGAAAATCTCCTGACTTTGCCTATGTGTATTTATTAGAAGAGTTGGATTAAAAAATGATAATTTTTTTAGGCTGATTTCTGCCTACACAGAGCCACATGTGAGAACTCTGCCATGAAGTTCTGGGGTGTCACTTTCTTCATTGCTCTGACTGAGCATGAATTATTTGCTTATTCTCTAAGTAACCTCATATGCCATGGAGAAAGTCCCAGAGAAAGCAGGGGTGATGGACCTCAGGAACTTTCCATTAGGTGAAAGAAGCCAGATTTAAAAAACACACACAGGCCAAGATTCCTCTCCCATAAAATGTCCAGAACAGTGTGTCTGCTTAAATCTGTACAGAGACCAGGAGTTTGCTGAAAATTGGCCCAAGGAATGCTTCTGGGGGACGAGGACAGTTCAGAAACAGATTGTGGTGGCTGAACAGCTCTGTATATTTAGTAAGCATAGCTGAGCTTTTATTCCATATATAATTATAGAAGATACTGTGTTCAGAAAAAAAATCAGAGAGTTGGCTCCTAAGTGCCCACATACATGCAACAAAATAAATAAAGAAAAGAATTTGCTTAGTTTTCTGTTTCAGTAAGAGCTGTGAGTGAGCACACTGTCATGCCGTGCTCAAACTGAACAATGGACTCTTTCAAAGCCTGCAGGCTTCACATTGCTCAGATTTGCAAATAAGGTCCAAGTAAATTTATTGTAACTGCCCATTTTAAACACTATTCAAGAATGGCATGCTTTCAATCACTTAGTGCAATTGTTTTAACTTTTTACTCCAAAATAATCTTAAGCTTAGAAGGCTTACAGTGGTGCACACACCTGTCTTTCCAGCACCAGGAAGGCTGGGGCAGGAGACTGAGACTCTGTCTCAAAAAGATTTCAAAGAGGAGAGGGGAAGGGGCATCAGCAGAAGGAGAAAGAAAAGAGAAGAGAAGAGCACATGTCACTAACTAGAGTCTTAACTACATTTATCCCACTGTCTTTTTCTTCATGTACTTATGTGTATATGTGTCTATCTGCTTGTCTGTATGTGTGTGCAGTTTCTCCAAATGCCAGAAGAGGGCATCGGATGCCCTGAACTGGAGTTACAGAAGGTTGCGAGCTGCCATGTTGGTTGCTTGGAACCTGGGTCCTCTACAAGAGCAGGCAGAGCTCTAAACTGTTGAGCCCCGTCTCTCCAGCTCCCTTTCTTTTTTCTTCCTATCTCATATGTATTTTTAACCCTTTTTCTCATATAACACATGTGTATGTATTAGAAAATTAAAATAATTTAGTCCCATGTGAAAGTTCCCATACCCTTACTCCTTAAAAAAAAATTCATTATTAACAGTCTTTTAAATATTCTCCATATATTTTAGGAGAAATAAATGAAATAACGTGCTTTGAAAATTACAGGGTGTATATGAGATACTATCAAAAGCAAAACCAAGCAAGGCAAAACCCAGTCAATTTCAGTCCCCTCACCATCATCTTTGTCTCTCACTCCTACTGGAGTCTGCTTTGTGAGGCATCCATTGTCAATGCTACAGTGTAGGCTCATATTCTTTTCAAACCCACTTTTAGTAAGTGTTCTCAAATATTTCAACCCACCCCTTCTAGCCCACTATCCAAAAGTAGGGGAGAAAAGATGGTAGATACAACAAGGGGATGTGGACCTCTTTAGAAGTAGTTCCTTGGGGCGATTCCGGTCTCTGTCGGGATACCAACAGTCCACTTCAGTACTGTCAGGATAGCAAACATGAATCATTAGTAGTGGCAAGATCTAGCAGAAACTGCCAGGCCTCAGCCAAATCAGCACGAGTCAGTGGGAGTGACCAGAACCAGCCAGGGATGCAAGGAGAAGTCCTCTGCCATGCCTCTCTAAACAAAGCAAAGATCAGAGACAATGAAGACTCGAAACCAACAAAGCTGTTGCAAGGCTAGCTATGCCAGCACACCCTGTCACTGTCTGTTGAGTCCTATTCATACTCTCTCCAAACATCACATGTCCTCCTACAGGACTTGCCTCAGCAAAACACCATGTGAGTCTGTATCACCTGACATATCCAGAAACGTCCACTTCACTGCAGTGGTCACCAGTTCACCTGACTCATCACAGGACTGGATGTAGCTGAGCCGGAAGCCCCAGTTAACACAGAAAAAATGTCTAGCAACAGGGATCACATATTCTGCTGTGTAGATCACATGGGCTCAGAGAGAGAGGGTGCCTGTATTTCCATAGACCCACGCATCTGGGTAGAAAGGAGCTGATGGTGCTTTTTCTGGCCATCCATTTCTCAGACATTGGCTGCCCACCAGTGACCTTGTGCATTTGCAATCACAACCTCGATGGTATGGCTGATGCCAGCATCAACCAGAGACAGTTCATGTACAGGATCCCCTCTGCAACCCTGCTGACAGCAGATAAGAGGAAAGCAAGGCTACCACTAAAAAAGCACATGCTAACACAACAGTGTGCCCTCAAGAATATCCCACTCCTGTGTGTCCGATGTATTGCCCCCTGTGGCAGCCATCATAGCTGTGAGTTTCTCACAGGAAATCTCATTCCAGACTTCTCAAACTCGATAGATTCTGTGTGGGCAACCAACAGCCCTGCTGCTTTATATAAAAGAAATGGTTTGTGTGTTAATCATGTATCAATAAAACTGGCTTAAATCTTTTTATCCTGATGGTTTGTTACTTAGGGGTTTCTCTAAGCAACAAGAAGTCCCTCTAGAGTGTGTGTGTGTGTGTGTGTGTGTGTGTGTGTGTGTGTGTGTGTGTGTAAATACTAGTGCATGTCCTTCATGCCCACTTTCCAACAGGCTCAAATGTTCAGTACTACACTGAAAAAGGCATGTGTGCATCTGTCCGCTTTACCATTGCAAAACACTGGACAGGATCGCTGACAAGATATTTGTAGATAACGTTCCTCTCCTATTCTCAAGGAAATGCGGGATATCAACAAATACTTCTTCAAATATAAAAATGATATGTCCTGGTCTGGAGGGATGACTTGACAGATAACTGTAGCAAGATATTTTTTCCCTGAGAATTGGGAAGAGCTAAGGTAGGAGGAGTAAGGAGAGGAAGAGGAGAAGGAAGAGGAGGAGCTAGGGGAGAGAGGATGAGAGAGAGAGGGGAACATGGAAGTGGACGTGTGTCTGTCTCTAGCAGTCAAAGGTAGTTGGTATATCTAGGTCAGGTATTGGGTTACACCTCTGATTGTGTGGGCATCTTGTTATTGAGCATTGCCAGGTATATAAATCCTTTGGATAATCTCAGCATTAGAGTCTCATTCCTACCAGGCCCGCATGGATGGCCGCGTGGTCTGGGTAAAGCCCAGCCTTGTGAAGACAGTGTGAAAGATCGGGAGAGCCATCTCCCACGCTGGTGTCTCTGGCTGCCTGAGCTGGTGGTTTGAGTGGATGTGGACGGACCAAGCTGAGCAGCAGCAGTACATGGCTGTTGCTCGCGGCCACAGGCCTAGGCTAGTCAGGAACATGGATGCTGTTTTAAATATCTCCTGCAACAGATAACAGCACGTGCTGCTCTTCCAGAGGACCAGAGTACAGTTCCCAGCCCCTGTGTTAGGCAGCTCACAACTGCCTGTGACTTTAGCTTCAGAGGATCTGATGCCCTCTTCTGGCCTCTATAAACACTGCAATTACAGGTTGGAAGATGTGTGTGTGTGTGTGTGTGTGTGTGTGTGTGTGTGTGTGTGTGTGTGAAAATAAATTTTTTGAAAAATTACAATCTTTTAATCTGTCTATACACATTCTTATATTAATTTATTTTCTCTCCTTGACTCAATTTGTATTCCTAAAATAAACCCAGCTTGCTCCTTGAAGAAGCTATTTCCCATATTCTTGTTTTGTGTGCATGTGTGTGTATATATGTGTGTGTGTGTATGTGTGTGTATATGTGTGTATGTGTGTGCATGTGTGTATATGCATGTATATATATGTGTGTGTGCACAAGTTAAAAATAAATAATTTTTATAAAATGATAATCTTTCAATCTGTCTATACACATTCTTATATTAATTTATTTTCTCTTCTTGACTTAATTTTTATTCCTAAAATAAACCCAGCTTGCTCCTTGAAGAAGCTATTTTCTAGGTTGTGTGTGTGTGTGTGTATGTGTGTGTGTGTGTGTACACATTGCTGCCTGTTATCATCACTTGGCCTGTGATATCTAGCCATTAGCAAATGTCTCCCTTCATATCATCTTTAACTCTTGGGGATTGTGGTATCCTGGTTAGAATCTGATGCCTTCTTGAGATCAAAACTTCTTACCATTGGCTCCACCTTTCAAATGTTTTTTAAATAATCATGATTTTCACAGTCGTCTTTGGAAATGACCTCACAAGTTTCCATGTGCATTCCCTGATCTTCCGGGACAATTATTTCTTTGAACCAAGAGGGATTTCAAACTTTTCATAACTTCTAAACACAAACATCTGTCCTTGACTTGTTAGCTTTCAAGTATCCAAAGAGAGAAAGCTGAGCTCACAGCTGTGGAGGAAGGACTTTAACCAGCCCTTCCCAGGTACTGACTCTCAGTTCTCCTGCTCCACATGAATGTTGTGGCGCCTTGGCAGGAGAATGTGTACTAAGCAAATTTATGCTTGATAATAATATCTGTGGGGACATCCTTTCAATGCTCTGAGCTGGTGTGTGCTAATCACGCTGCTGGGTCAGTAAGCAAAGCCATGTGACTCCTGCCTTGCTCCAGAGAGAATATAGCAGCAGACCAGGTTCCTCCCTGACATGCCAGCTGAGGCAGGGCTGAGGTTTCTAGCGCTGTCACAGATCATAGCCTGCTTCCTCCATACACATCCTCTGAGCTCTCACTAAACACCTGTACATCATCTGTCTGCCATCTGCCTTCCCCTTCGTGATATCAATTTTGAATTTGAGAAGTTGTCTCCCTTGTTTCTTCCTAGCCTGAACATCTAGCCCTGTTTCAGCTGCTGCAGGTGTGCTAAGGAATGAAGGAGGGAGAGATCAACATATTCACCTATTTCTTCCGCTGCCTAACAAACGGTGTTCACATCAAGAAAGCATCCAAACGTGTATGTTATAATAATAACTGCAAATGGGATCTCGGATCCACGGCGGGAACTGCTATAAAGACACGGGTATGTTTTTCTCATTTTGTAACATTTCTTTTAGATGTTTCTGATTATAGATGAGGAAATCGGAGACAGTGAGACTCTGGATCTTGCCAAGGTCACAGAGCCGGGACTGAGATCCAGAGCCGCTTCCTTTTGTCACATTCTGATAGTCTTTCCAGGAGGGTAAATTAAAGCTGAATAAATAAGAATACAAAAAGGAGAATGGTCACAAAGTCAGTGACAAGGTCGTTTTACACAACAGATTGGGGGCCAGTTCTAATTGGGTTGGTAGAGAATGCTATGTGTACACCCTCAATAGCCTCTAAGAACAAAACCCAGGGCCAGAAAGTCTGTCTGCTTAAACAACGCAATAGGCCATCATGTGTTCCACATTCTAGATCATGAGCTAAAGCTGTCTATGGGCCACAGTGATCAAGGGATGGCTTCATCCAGAGAAACGTCTGCCTTGGAAAGTGAGCTCCATACGCAGAGAAATCCTGTGTTATTTTGACAAGGAAAGCTAACGGCCCCAGAAGCAGTGACTCTTGCCCTTTGCCACCCATTCCAGCTGGTCTCCTGTACTGCGAAATGATGAATTTGTTTGAACCCACCCACTTTGTGACAACAGCAACAGAAGCAGAAAGCACTCCATAACTTTATCTGCAACCAAAGTTCTAACATCTGCACGTATGGCAACCTCTGCTCGATTCTATGAGGGCTGACGTTATGTTTTAAGTTTTCATTGCTGTGCTTAGGAGACCTATAAAACGAGAATGCCTCTAACATGTAAACCCTACCTGTAAGCCCCACCTGCCCAAGGACTTCCTGGAATGGTGAGGACTGTTTATAAAAGATAACAAATCATGTATTTTCACTTCAGTAAACAAGGTTGGTTGCACTTAATCACTCAGAGATCTACAACAAAACAGTAGGACAGAGCTCAGGGAGTCTCGTGGGAGAGCTGGGGAATGAACTGAAGAACCTGGAGAGGATAGGGACTCCACAGGGACAGCAACAGAGTCAACTAACCTGGCCGTTTGGGGCTCCCAGAGACTGAACCACTGACCAAAGAGCATACATGGGCTGGACCTAGGCCTCTCATACATGTAACAGATGTGCAGCTTGGTCTTCATGTGCTCCCCCAACAACTGGAGTGGGAACTTACCCTGACTCTGTTGCCTGCCTGTGGATCCTGCTCCTGTAACTGGGCTGGCTTGTCTGGGCTCAGTGGGAGAGGATGTCAAATCCTGCAGTGGCTTGAGGTGCCATGGTGGGTTGGTTCCTGGGAGAAACTTCTCCCTTGGAAGAGGTGAAGGGGAGGCAGAATAGGGGAAGAGGCTGTGTGAGGGGGGAACTGGGAGGAGAGGGGACTGAGATCAGAATGTAAAGTGGATAGATAGATAGATAGACAGATAGACAGATAATAGATAGATAGATAGATAGATAGATAGATAGATAGATAGATAGATAGATAGACAGGTAAATAGAAAAAATAAAATATTTTTAAAAAGAAAAAAAGATGTAAACCTTATCTTAAAATTTGTAAGGCCATTGAATGAATTATGTATACTTTCTATACCCTCCAGATTTGTAAAGTTTAGTGGATATGATTTAAAAAACTGTAATATCTGTGGTAACAAAGTTAACTTAAAACTCATAACACAGGGGCTTAGTAGCTAAAAATCTATGCATAAGTAATCTTAAAGGAACCACATGGCATGACACCATCTTGGGATATAAGCAGCGGGTTGTATGCCACCATCTTAGCTTCTGTCCTTTGTCAGGAGGGAGGCAGCCAAGCGGCTGGTAGCCACCTTTGCTAGGGTTAGAGAAGACGAATGTCATGTGACTTCACTGCTATTTTGATTAAAGGTGACTACATGGTATAATATAAACCATCCAAGGAGTCAGCAACAAGTCTCCAAGATATTTTGGATCAGGATGGATTTTTGTGTGATAATTCCTATCCTAAAACCAAAATCATGAAAACAAGGTTTATGGAAGATAGAATTTTAAAGCAATGCTTGTTTGATAAGTTATTAAAGCTGAACTTCCATGTGCTCATATTTAAGGATGTGCCTCAAGGGTCACCCAGGAGGGATTGGTTTTAGAGGCATGTTTGAAAGGGAGTGTGGAGAGAAGCTAAGACTTGCACTAGGTGGCAAGCTGGAACCCCTAAAAAGCCCAGCTGCAACAGAGACCCTACAAGTTTTGGAGATGCCAGTGCCATGTGACAGTCACCAAAACCCACCAGCTGCAGCAGAATATAGCTGGGGCCTAGAGGATAGACTGTGTGTGCCTGCTGAGGTCGGGGCCAGAGAGGTGACCTGAGCCCCTTGAGGGGAGCCCAGGGGGTTATAAGTGAATCCCATCACTGAGTTGTCTGACTGTTGAAGTTTCATTTTTACCTAGTCCAGATTGTGGTTGTGCTCTGTTTCTTCCCTCTTGAAGTTAAAAAAGGTACTTTATTTTTGACATTGCAGGACATTGCCTACAGCTGAGAGATTTTAAACTTCTTTAAAAAAAAAAAAAGTTTTGAAGTTTTACAGAAATTAAAAAAAAAACTGGATGTTTTTAAGGAATAACTTTTAAAAATATTTGAATGTATAAGGCTATAGGACATTTTAAGTTTATAAAATGTTTTACAGTATATCTTTATTAAGATATGTAGATGGATGGGTGGATGGATGGATAGATAGATAGATAGATAGATAGATAGATAGATAGATAGATAGAGGGTGAGTTAGGGCCGCAGCTGTGAGCACCAGACACTGAACACCAGACATGGGGATATTCCTGTCTTGTGATACAACCGTTTATTGATACCTGTTAGCTTGTTCTTCTGTAATGTGGATTTCAGTTCAGATTGCATACAGTGTCATGCTAATATAGTTAAAACTTTTATCTCTTTTGTAAACTAAAACATTCATATAAGCTTCTGGAAGTTGTGAAACTGGGATCCAGTTCTCAAAGGTCAAATGGACTCCAGGTAAGTACATTCTAAGTCAACCCCCCTACTTCCCTCACCTCCACCCCCACCTATTCTTGAACGTGTGATCTCTCTCTTTCCCCTGGCCTTGAGACTTCTTTTCTCTCTCAACTACCAGAAGAATGAGCCTGAAGATTCCAAATGTAAGATTTTCCTTTAGGCTCTTAAACTTTAACTTCTGCCCCTAGTCTATATCTATCTCCGTAGATTTCTACTTGGCTGACATACACTACCCAGGAATCATCTGTAGACTACAAACTGCTCCAGACAGCTGAGAGCCCTGGACTTGCTAAAAGCTGATGTGAACCAGTTCAGCTGATGTGATTGCTCTCTGTCTCTTTAGCTGGGTCAGCTAACCACATGCTTCTGATGAATGCCCCATTGCCTGAATTCCTCCTAGATTTTGACTAGCATTCCAGCCTTCCTGAGCCCTGACCGTGATGTCCTAATTTCAGCAGGAAGTAATTACAGAAGAGAGTATATCACCCCTTATCCTCACAGGCTGGACTGTTAATCTGAAGGAAACTCCCTGGCCTGGGGGATAAAATGGCTACCTATAGTGCCCATTGGCATACAAGGGAGAGTGCCTATTAAAACCAAACAGACTCAGATCTTTTAACAGGTATATTCGTCAACTAAAGTTCTACAATATGAGAGGTCACTTGACCCGATTTATACAGAACAAGGGGATTATTCAATGGCTTTAAGAGAAAATTGTTTCTATACAGAGCCACTTGGGAATCGTTAGAGATAATATGACTGTATTCAAAAAGCATGGCAGAAAAAAAAAAAAAAGGGACCCAAGAAGAAATAAAAGACCAGTTCCCACTCTCATAGTATCCCTGATGTTGGCCATTCTGTTCTGCTAATTACTGTTGCCCTTGCGCCATTAATGCCTTAAGCAGATAAATGAATTTCCATAAGGGGACCATTAAGCTTATGGGTATTAGATCCCAACATAAGTAGGTACTCACCACACAGTCAAGGATTTGATTCAGAATGCATCTCAAGGTGGGGAATTAGAGGTGTAAAGTTATGTCTTAGGTTTAAATTACTGTGCTTGAGAGATCATTAAGATAAAAATACCTCTAACCTGTAAGCCCCACTTGCCCAAGGACAGATAACTTTCCTGGAATGATGGGGTTTTTTACATAAGATAACAAGTCATATAGTTTTGCTTCAGTAAATAAGGTTGGTTGCCCAACTGCACAGGATATACTTAATCACACATAGGCGGGAAATACACAGGCAAGAAGTCTGTCAGGATGGATGTATGCTTGCTCCCAATTGGACAAATTGGAAATACATAACCTTGTATTGTATGGGGTTTGCTTTTGTAAGCACCAGACTAATGTAATCCATGGCCATTCGATGGGAATCTTGGGTATAGACAATATTTAATAAAAATAAAAACTTGCTTCAAGTTTGGTTCAAGAAGTTGTGGTAGTGGTTTTAGTCTTCCCTGGTGGTTTTAACCTCAAACAGGGGCCAAACGCATATAATGAAGCTTACAGTCCTTACACACGCAGCTAGGTCAAGCTCCAGCTTCGGCTTGATTGGCATGGGATAACAAGTTAGCAACCATAAAACATGAGTACCACAAAAGCCAGCAGCATGTCTGCAAGAGATGATAGGCTTCTAATACTCTTTTTTACTAGAGAGAGTGAGAGAGGGGAGAGAGAAAGAGAGGGAGGGAGAGAGGGAGGGGGAGAGAGAGAGAGAAAGAGAGAGAGAGAGAGAGAGAGAGAGAGAGAGAGAGAGAGAGAGAGCTCTTACTGAACCTGCTTGGATCATTTTAACATAAACCATTTGTCTGATAGACAGTATTAGAAAACCTTACTCTTGTGTCTTCTTTGCCTACCCAGACCTACCCCCCCCAGCCCTATCTTGATATCTACTGACCTCTAGGAAAACCTGACTCCTTCAGTGAAAGCCACCACAATCCTGGCCAAACCAGTTAACCTGGCATTGCCTTCATTCCATCTTCAGTAAAATGGAAATAACAAATATGAGCAGCTACAAAGTTGCTGTAGGGGGCTACATGAGACAATAAATGTAAACTATCAGGAGGCACCCAGGAAGCCCCCACCATGAGTTATTATTTTCACTAATTATCTTTATCATGCTATTCAAATCAATGACCTGCATGGCTGTCCCTCCCTCCCTGACAGTTCTCCATCTGAAATTCAGTCAACCTTATCATAAAAACACCTCCAAATAACCTCATGTGCCCTGGGCATATGCAGAGCCTTCCCCCTGTTATTCCCTAAGTGACACAGTGCAATTACTTACATAGTACTTGATCTCTGGAAGTATTGGGGGATGGAAGTGGTCATATACAAATACTGCACCATTTGTGTGAAAGACGTGAGCGTGAACAGACACTGGAACCCTTGGCAGCCTTGGAGCCCTCCCCATGGATGCCAAGAAACCACTCTGCTTCTCAGTGGCAAAAGCTCACACCAGGAGCATCAGCTCCAGGGTGTTACTTCAAGCTCACTTTCCCTACAACTGTGAAACAAATGGCTCTTTTCCCAGTGTTGTTCACTCAAATATATTTACTGAGAACTTAGGGTGTGCCAGATACTCTTAGGGTACCCCCAGTAAGTAGAAGGAAACGGTTCATAGATAAATAAAGTAGAGAAGGAGGGACATGCCCACCAATGCCTGCCTAGATACAATCACAGACTCCATTGGAACAATGAGGGTAACAACCCCTCCCCTCCTCAGTCCTCCCCAGTTGATCCTCCCACTCCAGCATGGCACTGCCTACCTGAAGAGTCTCTGGATTGAGCCCTTCTTCTGTTCTCTTGTTTGGCTTCTAACCAGTAAGTCTGACAAAGGAGCAGTCATTAGAACACATCTTCTTTGTATTCCTACAGTCAGGGGTTACAAAGGATGTCCCAGAGAATCTTCCACATGCCTGGGTAAAGTAGCTTTACCTTTTTGTTCCAGTCAAGGATACATTTCACTATATAGAACAGGGCCATCTCTCAACTCCAATTGCAGGGTGAAAGAGAATGAGTTTGTATGTGCATTGCCAGCCTTGGCCATGGTCAAAGGTGCTTCTCACTTTGATTGGCTTTGTGCACAGGCTAGCTCTGCCTCCAACTTTGTCTCCATGCAGTAGCAATCTGGTTTCATCTACAATATCCATTCTCTGTTGTTTTGAACACTCGGGGCATGACCTACTTCTACAATAGGACTTTGGGGGACTATACCTCCAGTCTCAGAAATGGGTCAAATGTCACTAACCTGAGTATCAAGGCACATAATCCACAGAGCCACAGAATGAGTAGGATAAGGCACCTGACTCACTTTTGCTAGCCAGAAACATCCCAGGAGTGAGTGAGTCCAGAAGGAAGTATTTTGCTCTTTGTCATTTTGGATGAGCTAGAAATAGTTACCCTGGGTTATCTCTTGTTGGGGTGGGTATAAGATGCTACCTAAAAGAATAAGCAAATCCTGGAGCAGAGAGAGTGGAGCCATAGGAAAAGCTAACTTTAATGATTACACTGGAGTTCCTGAACACACCTGGGGTTTCAGAGACAATGGATATATTCTCTTCATGCAAGGAGTTTAGGGCCTGTGGGTATCATAAATCCTTCCTTCCATACTACAGTGGGGCAGAATTAATGCTTCACACATAGAAGCAGCACCTGGCAGGGGCAGAAACCCACTTAGGGAAAAAGAAGAAAGAGACTTGGGATGGTAAGCTTGTACGTCAGGATGACTGAGATGGCACAACTCAGGAAGTACCAGCTTGCTGGTGGTTTGAGTAGGAACGGCCCCTGTAGACTTCTTGTAGCATGCTTGGCCCATAGGGAGTGGCACTATTTAGAGGTGTGGCCTTGGAGAAAGTATGTCATGGCAGGTGCTGGCTTTGCAGTCTCAGATGTTCAAGCTAGGTCTAGCGTGGCTTACTTGCTTTTCCTGCTGTCTGTGGATCCAGATGTAGAACTCTTGGCTCCTTCTCCGGCACCATGTCTGTCTGCATGCCACCATGTTTTCTGCACTTTGACAATGATGGACTGAACCTCTGAACTGCAAGCCAGCCCCAACTGAATGTGCTCCTTTATAAGAGTTGCTGTGGTCATGGTATCTCTTCACAGAAATAAAATCCTAATAATAACACCAGGGAACAAGGGTATACAGGAAGCCAGTGGTATAGTTAATGGAGGGCTGATACTGAACACAATTCAAGGAATAGGGGTTACCCAAGGCAGGAGGCAGAGTGACACAGACCAACAGCCCTCTTAATGGGCACCTTCTTCAGCCAAGCCAGCAGCAGGCAGTGTTCACCCTGCAAGTCCTCTGTCCCAACCCCCTCTGCATTGAACAATACCCAGGGCTTCAGGATCCTTGGGTCAAGAGCAATAGGAGATTGCTTATTCACATGTTCATAGCAAAATGAACAAAAACATGGTTCAGGCAGGATCAAAATATGGGGTTTTGGTTGTTGATGTTTTCTGTTTGGTTGGTTTTGTTTGTGTGTTTGTTGTTGATGGAATTAGTTACAGCCAGTCTCCTTTATCCCCATATTCCTGGTAACTCCAAGGCTAGGATTGGGGGGTGGGGGGCAGGGAGCCACAAAAGTCCCCGTTATAAATCCTAGAGCCCATCCCCAACAGTCACGGCTCAGATACGAATCGTTTTTCATTTGGTCTCAAGTCATTTTTTAAAGGCCTGTTTTTCATTAGGAAGGTAACTTGAGAGTCCCTGGGGGGAAGGAGGGGGTGCACGCCAGGCAGAAGAGAACTGATTTCCCTTCTGACTCAGGCTTGCTCTTTCCCTGGCTCTCCTTGGTCTAAGTGCGGCCAAGCCTTTTGCAATTTATTGAGACAAAAGAAGGGGGGGTAGAAAGAGGGAGGAAAGGGAGAAATCACACATAAATCTTAGATTCCACAGCAATTTTATCGATGTATTTGTGTGTTTGCTTGCATATTTTCATAAAACAGGCACATTCAAAAGGCACTAGTTTTTTTGGCCACACGGGTGTCTGTCACGGGTTGAATATGTCCCAGGTGTGGCTCCTTCAGCATTCCGTGTACACATGGTTCTCATTACAGCATCCCCAAGGGCTTGGAAGCATTCGCTTGTACCTCCCCCACACAGCCACAACTGAGAACTGGCAGATGCCAACTGGAAGGGCAGTGTTAGAAAACCAGTGCTGGAGATGAAGTCTGCACAGGCCCGGAACCTACAAGCCATCTCCTACCCCACTGGACCACTCGGGCCTTCTCTAAAAGCCCAGCCCTGGATCTACTGATGAGTGGACACAGAGATCCTAGGGCACAAGAGAACCAAGGCCCAGGGAGGCCGCATTATACGTATCTTCTGGTGACCACGTCATTGTCTGTTTGCAGGTCTATGCATAAACTCACACTGCTGTGATGAGATTATTTGGACTTTTAGAATATTTTCATTTGACAATCTCTTCTCTAAAGAGCTATTTATAGTAAGCAGAGGGTGGAGGCTAGAGAGAGAGATCAGTGCTTAAGAGTGCTTTCTGCTCTTCCAGAGGACTTGGGTTTTCGTGTCAGCACCCAAATCTCACAACTTGTGCCCCAGGGGACCCAGCACCCTTTTCTGGCATGCAGGTGCACAAGTAAACCCACACACACAAATGCACAAACACACACATAATTAGAAGTAAAAAATACATGCTAGTGATTCTTTTTCCTACAGTGATTATAAGATGAAGAGACACAGCTTGGAGACTGAGTGAGCAGGCAGCCATGAGAAAGAACCTTGATGAAGGATGCTGTGGGCAACCCGGGGAAGATTCTTCACCTCCTGCTATTATGGCTTCCACATCTGGAAAACAAAGGATTAAACCACAGGACCCCTTGGCAGCCTCCACCATCGAAATACTGAGATTCTCCTTATTGAATATGGGTCCTTAAAAAGAGAAAAGTAAAACTATAACCCTTATCCAAATACAGCATCTAAAGTCTAAAATGTTTCAGACTACACGACAGTGTTAGTACTGGGATTTTTTAGGGAATTGGAGCTGATTGATTTCAGATCTTCCGGTCAGGGCTGTTCGGCTTTAGCATCGCAGTTACTACAAAGAGAAGCTGCATTTGTCATCAAGAAGGTAAGTCGCCATTAGGGTGAGAATGCATTAACCAGGTGCAGCACAAGGAAGACAGACTGAAATTGTTTTCCTTTTGGGCCCTTCTCAAAGACTCAATCATGATAAAGCAATCTTACAAAACACAAGCTTGTGTCAACTGTGGACTTTGAGACCAGGCCTAGCAGTAGACACAAGACTGAGAAGGAAGGATCTTTGCATTTGTGATCAGAGACCTGGCCCAGCTGTCCCCTGCGCCATCACATCTCCTGAGAATTTCACAAGAGGCTTCCGGTAGAGCCACCAGCTCCAGGGGAACCCTTAGTGACTCCCATAACCTTCAGCCTCCTATTAGTGATATCTTCAAAGATAAGAAAGTAGGTTATAATGTGGGGCTGGCGTGGACATCTGTAGTGGGATATTTTCCGGCAAGTTGGAAGGAGCTAAGGTGGGAGGAGTAAGGAGAGGAAGAGGAGAAGGAAGAGGAGGAGCTAAGGGGGAGAGATGTAGGAGCCATGAATGACCACAAAAGTACCAAATGTATCGAGAGCAGTCCTGGGTAACAACTTATATCTAGGTTAGTTATTTGGGTAATACCTCTCTTGTGTGGGCATCTTGTTATTGAGCATTACCAAACATATAAAGCCACTGGATAATCTTTAAGCATTAGAGTCTCATTTCTACTATGTACCGCATGGATGGTGGGATGGTTTGGGCTCAGCCCAGCCTTGTGGAGACAGCATGGAAGATTGGCAGGGCCATCTCCTAAGCTGGTGTCTTGTGAGTGCCAGGGCCAGTATTCTGGCCTGCCTGAGCTGGAGGCCTGAGCCAAGGCAGCAGCGAGAACACACTGCTGCTTGTGACCTCAGGCCTAACCTAGTCGGGAATATGGTGGCTCCATAACATAAGACAGATCGGGTGCCGCTGTTTTAAATATTACTTCAACAAACATCCAATCACATCAGCTCATAAACAAGTTCATTATCTGAATTTTTCTGAACAAGTATGAATAATATATTCACAGTATGCAATGTGATGTTTTGGCTTATGTATACATTGTGGTATGATTAAATCAAGACAACTAACATATCATTGTGCTATGTACTTACAATGAGAACATTTTAAATCTATGTACCAATTTCCATGTATATTAAAAATTATTACCAGCCATTGTCACTATGTGGTACAGTAGACCATTAAAACGTATTACTAATAGAAACATTATACCCTTTAACACACACCACACCCACCCCTAGCCTAGACTGAAGTAACCACCTTGCTTCTGTTTGCTTTTCTGGGCTTGATATCATTAGATAAATCCACAAGAGTCACACAAGGAAGTGTCTGCTCATGCCTATTGTATTAGTTATGTCTCTGTTGCCATGGTAACACACCACCACCAAGGCAACTGATAGAAGGAGAGTTTGGATTATAGTTGCAGAGGAATAAGAGTGTGTCACAGCAGGGAGAACTGGAAACAAATGGCAGTCATGGAAGTAGAAGCAGGAAGCTGAGGCTCATGTCTTGAACAGCAAGCAAACAGAAGAGCAGACTGGAACACCATAAGTCTTTAAACTCTCCGAGCCTGCCTCCAGTGACAACTTCTTCTAACAAGGCTGTCTTAGTTAAGGTTTGACTGCTGGGAACAGACACCATGACCAAGGCAACTCTTATATGGACAACATTTAATTGGAGTTGGTTTACAGGTTTAGAGGTTCAGTCCATTATCATCAAGGTGGGAACATGGCAGCATCCAGGCAGGCATGGTGTAGGAGGAGCTGAGAGTTCTACATCTTCCTCTGAAGGCATCTAGGAGAAGACTGGCTTCCAGGCAGCTAGGATGAGGGTCTTAAAGCCCACACCCACAGTGACACACCTACTCCAACAAGGCCACACCTACTCTAACAAGGCCACACCTACTCCAACAAGGCCACACCTACTCCAACAGGGCCACACCTACTTCAACAGGGCCACACCTTCTAATAGTGCTACTCCCTTGGCCAAGCATATACAAAAAGGCCATCAGAAAGGCCATCAGAAAGGCCATACCTCCTAAACCTTCCTACACAGTGCCACCAACTACAGATCACGTGTTTGAGCATCAGAGCTCACAGTGGATAGCCTCACTCAAGCCATATCTGTCCTAGTTCACTAAGCCTCTGAGGCTTAAACATGCAGTAACGAATGCCAGGAGTCCCTCCTTTTGAGGCTGGGTATTTCCAGGGTATGCATGGTTCATTTTTCCTTGATAGGTTGATGCACACTTAGGCTGGTTCATGTCTCAGCTGTTTCGGACAGTGTTGCCATGAATTCAAAGTATGGATGTTTCAGCACATGGATTTCATTTCCTCTGAGAACCGACTTTAATCTACTCCTCTGGAGTGGCTTGATTTCATGCAGAAGGCCAGAGAAGATGACGAGGACCTAGAAGACACCAGGTTATATGTTGCAGTGAAGTTATAAAAAGCAACTCTTGGGCCTCAGGTGCCTTGAGGGTAGGCGGTGTGGAGATGGAATCCAAGGATATGATGCTGGAGTCCTGGTTCCAGCAAAACCCAGATTGCTAGCTTCAGAGTCTACCTACTCTCCACTAGGAGGTGGAACAAGCCCTCCATCAAAGCTTCTGGGGCACATGGAGCTACTAAAAAAGACTGAGGGGGAAGAACTCTGACCCTACTGTGTTCACTCCTCCAAGTCTGTATTGTATTCCTGTTAGACCCTCAGCTTGCTTGCCTGCTGACTGGTTTATTCCCACCTGAGGAATCTGGATTCTTGTCTAGTCTGCCTGTGCTTAGCTCTCCCATTCCCATCATATCACAGAACTGAAAATGTGCTAAAGAGTCCTTGTCATCTCTTGAGCTGGAGCCTTGCCTCCAGCTTCCAGTCCCTGTCAGTCATATAACAAATCCTGTGTAGTCCAGCCAGGGTGGAATCATCTCACACTGTGCCAACTCCAGGAATACTATTTTTATTTTAGTCAGTTTCTAAACACATTGAACATTATGAGTGGAGATGTGGGACCACTTCAAACACTGTTTCCATCAGGTATATCCCAATGAAGGTGTAACAGGGTATTGATAAATCTCAATCTATTCCAATTCCACACTCTGAGGAAGCCCTTGGCCAACAATCAGATCTGAAGCAACCATCAGGATGTACACACACAGGCATAGTCATACACACACAGACACATACACAGACACAGACACATACACAGACACACACACAGACACACACACACACACACACACACACACCCCAGGACAGACTGACTTCTGACTCCAAATTCTAACACCATACCATCTCTGCCTCTGAGTGTTTAGAAAGAGTCTCTCTGGTCTTCAAGTAGCTCAGACAAGTCAAGAGTTTAGAACTTGCCAGGCAGATTCATGTTCTGCGACTTCACAATCACTGGAAGAAGTGAAGAAAAAGAAAAAAGAAGAAGAGGAGGAGGAATATCAAAATAAACGTAAAACTTAGGATAAGAGGCTAGAGATATGGCTTAGGTGTTAAAAACATTAGAACTAGGTTCAGTTCCCAGCACCTACATAGTAACTGACAGCCATCTGTAATTTCAGCTCCAGGGGACCCAATGCCCTGGCTTCCTTCAACACGTGGTGTTAGTCTTCAGATGGAGAAATTAATAATGCACATTTATAAGGTTATAGCTTGAAAATAAAATACAAGTTTTAAATTGAACAACAATTTGCAACAGATACTTTTTTTCAATCCTGTAGCCTGATACCTTGATACAAACTGGAGGTTTCTGTGGGAGAGTGTTTGAGACTTAGAGTGGCCCCTGACCTCATCTGAGGCAGAGTTCACAATCTTTTGTGCTCACCGCCTTATAAGCAATACCATCCCTATAAGGCTGTAGAGACATAAATATGCCACAGGCTCAGTGACACAGATCTATAACAGAAACAATACAATGTGTCTCCATGCCATTTCCCTCCCTCCTGTGATGGTCAGAGAAATGAAGCTCATTTGAGCTACTAAGTGAACCACGGAGACCCACCCATGTTTCCTTTCTTATTATTTTTGTAATGCTGGGGATAGAACCTAAAGCCTCAACATGCCAGGCGAGCTCCCTACCACTGAGCTACACCCTTACTCTTCTCCCTCCGTTTCCAAGTTTCCAAATCCCTCTGGGCAGTTTGTTGAAGGCAACATTTTAAAAGCTGAATTAAGTAGCTTAACTCAGGGCTGGAGAGGTAGCTCAGAGGTTAAGAACACAGGCTGTTCTTCCAGAGGTCCTGAGTTCAATTCCCAGCAACCACACAGTAGCTCACAACCATCTGTAATGAGATCTGGTGCCCTCTTCTGGCCTGCAGATATACATGCAGGCAGGATGCTGTATACATAATAAATCTTTTAAAAAGAAGAAGCTTAACTCAAAGCAAAGCTAATCAATATGACTGGCTGCCCTTCCACTCAGCTTCCTAGTAACACACTTGAACATCACAGAAAGAGAAGTCCCTGGTTACTTCATTTTTTATTTTTAAAAATTATTTTTATTATTTTAATTATGTGTGTGTGGTAGTTGGGGAGAGGCGTGGATACACATTAATGCATCATATCCCTCTGGAGCTGGGGTTATAGGCAGTTGTAAGCCACCTGACCTGGGTGCTGGGAATCAAACTCAGGTTCTCGGGAAGAGCAATATGTGTCCTTAACTACTCAGCCATCTCTGCAGCCCTCTGTTTTTGTGATTTTGTTTTAGGGTTTGTGTTTGTCTTGTCCCAGCTCAGTGGGAGGATGATACTAACTTTCTCAGCTTGGCAGCAGTGCTCAGCAGGGCTAATGTGGATGAAATCTCTAACACATAAGTCTTTAGGGGAGCTGAGGCCCCTACCACTACCAAAGTTGAAGAATTCTTGATCATTTTCCCAGCCTCCAAGCAGCAGACATGGCCATATGACTTACAAAAGGTCAGTCATCAGACCTCACCCCACCCAGCACTTTAGATCACAGGAGAGTGATACATGGACCAAAGTTCAGTTATAGTTACTTATAGTGACTTCAGAGAGATACATAGACCAAGGGACAGAGGTTCACAATCACAGAAGCCAGTGGCGCAGTGGGAACATAAACCCTCCGGAGCCTTGGTCTTCATCCTTACTATTGCTTGCACTGTTACCTGTCTTTGTGTAAATCTTTCCAGTGTCAGTGAAGTAGTGTCCGCTTCTATTGTTGCAGCAAAGAATGCATAAGAGCATCCATAGTTCAAAGCGTGCTTTTGCAGACATCAAGAATGGCCATATGCAGAAAACATGAGCTGAAGCCGTATGAATCCCTTCTCAACAGCAGTTCTAAAAACCACCCTGTAGTCACTCTGCTATCCTAGTTTGGACAACCAGATGTCAGCTAAGATGCTGTATAAAGAGCAGTGAGAAAAAAAAATTCACCAGTGCTCTGGGCTGCACAGTCTCTGTTCGAGACACCTAATTCTGCTCTTGTAGATAAAGTCATGAGTCATCAAGCATGCCTGTCAATAAAACTTTATTGACAAAAACAGATGCCCTGACACATTTGGCCAATTGTTTCCCACCCCTTCAGAAAAAGATAGCTCTGTACACCACAGTCCTACTTTCTGGGGATAATGACACAAACACCATACTTTAAAAACCAGCATGTGTCCTGAGAGACGTTAAACAATTTCTTTTTTAATTAAAAAAATTACTTTATGATCATTTGTATTTTGCTTACTGCATGTCTATGTGCCATATGTGTGTGCTGCCTATGGGGTCAGAATCTCTGAAGCTGGAGTTAATTAAATCCGGTTGTGAGTTATCACATGGGTTCTGAAAACAGAACTGTGGTCCTCTGGAAGGGCAGCCAGTGCTCTTAACTGTTGAGTCGTCTCTACGGCTCTAAAACCTTGTGTTTCTGAGCCATTAAACTTTGGAGTTGCTTGTTACTGCATCATAACTCATTCCGTGCAGACTATAAGCAGATGGTCGCAATGTAAGTACACCAAAGTTGATTTCGTATGATTCAATAAGGTTGGATAAACAAAATGAGGCTAAAACTCTCTATATCTCAGTGTCAAAGAAAAACAACAAATTCCACCCGTGACACGGTGTTCAATCAAGAACTGGTAACCACAAGCTCCCTCAGATCACCAGTACTCCCAAGACTGAATTAGAACGGAAGGGATCTCTAAACCTTTCTCCTCGCTTTAGATGCTGGGCTCTAGAGTGCACAGCTCACTGTCTGGGTCCCAAGCTTTCCACATAAAAACCAAAATGACCAGGGAACCAAGAGGTATCTCCCCCATTTTGAGAGCACCGACACCCACAGGAGGTTCCAGAACAAAACGGGTGAACTGCAAGTTCCCTGTGAAATCGATCCTGCCTGTGGCCCAGGTGGATGGAGCGAGGACATGGCTCTTAGGAAAGCTGGGGTAATTTTCCAAGCTTTGGGACACAGCCGGCCAGAGCCAGCAGAAAAAAGCCGGGGGCTGAAATGTGAGTGTTGGACTCTCTCTGCCCCGCACCCCTACTGAAGCCCAGCACTGAGCCCGTTCCGTCTCTCTTGGCCTTGGGAGTAGATTCCTTCATTATCCTTGACTGTTTCCAAATTATCCTCCCATCTCAGATTCAGATATGAATATACGAGATACAAAATATAAGAAAATGAGCCCAAAAGCAGAAAATGGGGGCCTGGAGTTTCTTTTTTGACTCCCGTGCCCACAGCATGCGGAAACCTCTGAGACAGCCACACAGAAACCCGGCTCAGCCCAGAGCCTGGTGCGAGCGGGATCTGTGGATGTGAAATTCCAGTTTAATCCCCTAGCCAGAGGCTTAATCCCTGAGCTCTGAATCAGGCCTTGGCAGAGAGCAATCTTTCCGCTCTCTTGTAAATTTCCATCCCTCTAGCCCTGGAACCAATCAGCACGGCAGCCTCCAGGGCTCCCTGGCTGGAGCCGCACAGCCTGGCCTGAGGAGCTGCGGTGGAGCAAGCAGTCAGACCCCAAAGGTCAGGGCACCTAAAGTTCAGCTACTCTGAAACTGTGTCCTGGTCACCTGCCACAGGGCTGACATCCCACTGCCATCCTCATGCTTTTGATTGTGGCTAAGGTTGACAAATGACACACTCACCGGTAAAGGAGCTCACTGGAAACCACAGGCCCTTCTTGGACAAAGGTGCTCGTGTCCATTCCTCCCGCCCCCAATACCATTCTGTTGTAATCACAGCCCGGCTGGCTCACTTCTGAAGTGTCCCTAAGATCTTTTGTGTCACAGATGGAGTCGCTATAGTGGAAACCTGGAGACCCTCCAAGCTTAAGATGTTAGCAAACTGGTCTCTTCACATAAAGCTGGGGTGGAAGGGGACTGGGTTCATACCTTGCTCACCCAAATGTGACCCTACATCACAGCTCTAAAAATATGGTCAGCCTGCTCCCCAGCCCCCCAGATAGTCAAGGGGAACAAGACTCTAAAGATGATGAGAAATATGTCTGTGTGTGGTGTGGGGGTTATGACCACATTTATACGAGCATGGAAACATATGTGTGGTGTGTGTACACATACGGTCTGTGATGCATGTGCTTGTATGTGTGGACACTGCGTAGTATGTGTCTATATCTTTGTGTCTATATGTACATGGCAGCTTATATACTGTGAAAAATCAAAAACTGAAAAACATAAACGGACATTTACAGATTTAAGCAAAAACACTTCAAAGGAACACTCCAGAAATACAATACACAACAGCCGGACTCTCAGCACCGGGAAATAAAAGAAACTCTATCATTGCCATCACTGATATCACCCCTAGAGTTGCCAAATGTCCCCACACACATCACCCATCTCTTCCTTCTGAGCCACCAATGGTTTGAGGATATGAACCCCGTTGAAGGAGCACATGCTGGAAGAAATACCCATGGTGGCCCTGTGCTGGGAACTAGTCATTCTCTCTCTCCTGAGTGCCAAAACAACATATCGACCTACCTTGCTTTTGCCCTGGAAGTGGGTATGGCTGTTGACATGGGGCAACCCTAGACATCAACCCTAGCTGATGGTTCACCCAGCAGCATGGTGTGGATGGAGGCAGAGGAAGGGGCATGTGGTCTATCGCACCACCCCAAGTCTCAATAAGCTCTGAACACAGCATGTCCTCCGTATTCATTACATGTAATTGTGAAACAATACTCGAGATTTAAAGAAACAATTAAAACACAGCAAGCGTCTGTTGTGGGCAGACTGATGTAGATCCAGTGCACGTGGGCTGTGTGCACTTGGGGTGAGTCTAGAATTCCGTGAGGCTGACATCACTTCCTGTTTCTAAAAGTAAGACCACTCAGACTCAGAAAGCCGAGCAGCTTGCATGAGGGACACACAGCTGATAGGATGAGAAGTCTAACACAGAGCAGTCAGATCAGCTCTGCTCAGCACGCAGCATAGCCACACAGAGACACCCTAGGGACAAGTGCAGCATGGTCACAAGTGTCTCAGAAGGAAAACAGTTAAAGCTGGACACTTGCTTTTCTCTTATCGCACAGTCTGTCTTCAGTAACAGTAGAATTCTAATTATTTACATAAACTGTATGGGCCGTGGTACAACACATGGGTTTTACTATGTTTATGAAAAAAGGAAGCAAACAAGAACGTAAGAGTTTAATATCAAAATCCAACAACAGAAAAGAAGGTTCTAAGAGACTTCATTTCCACAGGTTTCTCCTGTTGCTTACATTGTGTGTCTGCACGCATGTGCTGGCATGTGTGCATATGGCTGTGCATGCCTGCGTGCGCATCTGTGTGTGTGTGTGTGTGTGTGTGTGTGTGTGTGTGTGTGTATGTGTGCAGAAGACCACACACAGGTGTCCTTCTCTATCATGCTTTACTTTATCCAGTGAACCCAGAGCTCTCTGATTTGTCTAGACAGCAAACCCCCAGCAGTCTCGTCTTCCTCTCCTCACTGCAGGATCAAAGGCATATTCTACTCCCCCGGCTTTTTTACATAGGTGTTGAGAATCCTGACTCAGGTTCCCAGGTTTGCAAAGCGAACATCTTAACAGCCATCTTAGCCATCTTCCTCACTCACCGATCCACATATATTTTCTTTCAGATCTGTTTTTATTATTTTAAATTATGTGTGCAGGTGCCTGCAGAGGCCAGAGATGATGGATCCCAGAGATGGAATTATGGGTAGTAGTCAGCTACCTGACGTGGGTACTAGAAACTGAAACTTAGGTCCTCTTCAAGAGCAGAAAGTGCTCTTAATTGCTAAGCCACCTCTCCAGTCTTGGTTCTTGTTGCTTAAAAAGCCTGTTGTGACAAAAAAAAAAAATCGCAATTCTGAAAACTT
Organism: Rhabdomys pumilio; assembly: GCA_030674055.1. Taxonomy (NCBI): domain Eukaryota; kingdom Metazoa; phylum Chordata; class Mammalia; order Rodentia; family Muridae; genus Rhabdomys; species Rhabdomys pumilio. The sequence continues at coordinate 3,433,834 of JANHMN010000006.1, read as the reverse complement.
GTATTTCAGGACTCGTTGATTTGGAGTCTAAGCCATGCAGCAACTCTCTTCTACGAGAACTAAAAACTCCTGAACAAAACTTTCAAGTTTATGTCTTTTGTAGCACATTTGTTTCTTACACATGACCCTCAGTAGTCACATGTTACATAAGGGAAAGGTCCCCCTCATTCCTTACATCTGGGGAGAACAGCAGAGCAAGCCTAGCCTGCCGAGGGCCGGCCACGCTGGCACCGGATGTGACCCACAAACATGAGAACGGAGACAGAAAGGAAAGGGCAGCCTGTGCCCTCTGCCTCTCTCCACACTGGCTCAGCGTGTGTGCGTCTTTCTTGTCCCCACTTGGCAAGAAGGAAGATCTCAGACAAACAAGAGACTGAAAGAAGGGGACCGACCCTTCTTTTCTTAGCAGCATATTGCTAAGCGCAGTGTACAACGCACACCCAGCTAGCGACCATGCACAAGCCTCCTCCTTGCCACGAGCCTCCTTGACAACACCGACCTACTGTGCACATTATCTCTGCTCTTTGTGGCTTGGTGGGTCAGAACCCTGTTCTTGGGTGAGACCCAGGATAGGAAGGAAGAGGAAACAAAAATGGGTTTTTTTGTTTGTTTGTTTTGGGTTTTGTTTTGTCTTCTTTTTGGTTTTTTTTTTTTTTTTATGAAGTGGCCTGGTTACACACAGTGGCAGTCCCTAAGCCACCCCACAAGTGCTCCCCTGCCACCAAAGCTGGAACAAGTTTGCAAAACCACAGAAGGTCACAGTGCTGTCTGACTCCAGCTCCCCTCAGCCCAGTGTAGGTGACAGGTGTGAGTTCTGTACCCTCCCTCAGGGTGGATCCTGGCTCACCATCTGTGACTTCAGATCCTTCCCTCCTTCGAGTCTGCATTCTGGGGATCCTGCTCCATAAACTGGGTGACCAGAAGTGAAGCTGCTAATGTCATAACTCACACAAGTTTCTCCGAGCCTCTTAGTTCCTCCCCTGCTCAAACCCTCCACCGTACTCACTGGGGCCAGCATGGTTACTCTTCTGTTTCTCATCTGTCCCCTCTGAAAGACCTGAGGGCCTCTGAAGTTGCTGACTCCTCACTAGCCATTGTGCCCTGTTAGCCCCTGTAAAACTGACCTCTGCAGAGCCCTCCATGGACCATCAGAGCTCCTACCTCAAGTATCTCCAGAATGATTGACAGTTCCTGAGTCACTTGGTTTTTTTTTTTTTAACCCATTCACGCTCAGTATCTCTGACCTAGAAGTGACCGAGTTATCTCATTTTGCAGGGACTTTTTGAGTTTTAGCATAAAGACCCCATTCCAGCACAGTCCAGAAAAAAAGCACCGTCGTATAATAGTCCTGCAAGCTGGGAGGTGGCTGCTTCATCACTGCAAGAGTGAAAGCAGGAACCCAGAACCTTTGTGGAAGGAGGAAAGGAGAATGTGATGGTTTGTATATTCTTAGCCCAGGGAGTGGCACTATTAGGAGGTGTGACCCTGTTGGAGTAGGTGTGTCACTATGGGTGCAGGCTTTAAGACCATCACCCTAGCTGCCTGGAAGTCAGTATTCTGCTAGCAGCCCTCAGATGAAGACGTAGAACTCTCAGCTCTTTCTATATTGTGCCTGCCTGGATGCTGCCGTGCTCCCACCTTGACAATAATCAAGTGAACATTGAACCTGTGAGCCAGCCCCAATTAAATGTTGTCCTTTATAAGACTTGCCTTGGTCATGGTGTCTGTTCACAGCAGTAAAACCCTAACTAAGACAGAGAGAAAGAGAGAAAGAGAGAGATAGGGGGAGAAAGAGAGAGAGAAAGAGAGAGAGAGAGAACAGAGAAGTAGAAAGTAGGAGAAAATATAGGGAAATGAGAGGAAGGGGGAAAAGGAAGGGGAAAGAAGGAAGGAAAGAGGTAAGGAGGGAGGGATAAAGGAAAGGAAGAAAGGAGAAGAGAAAGAGAGGAAAAAATAAAAGGATAAATGGAGAAATTCTTATTCTTATTTTTATTTTATATTACATTCATTTAATTGGTAAATAAATTAACATACTTTCCTGTTCAAAGTTGCAAGTACACCCGCCAGTCACAAGAGACTTACAATACCTGTCATGTCTAAGCTACAGAACACAAATATGGAAGTCTCCAAGGGGAATGTTTGAACCAGAATTAGTTTTGCAGCTCTTCCCATCTTCTCCTCGGTGAGATACAGGCCCCTGAGCATGGGTCTTAGCCAAGTCAGCCTGGTCTGCAGGAGGATGTCATTCCCTGCTATAGGGCTTACCCCACCCTGAGGTGTGAACTGTAAGCAGTGCCTGATGTTGTTCCTTAGAAAGCCATCTGTAGCCGTCTGTCTTAGCAGGACTCTTGAAAGGTCTAGACTTGGTGTGAGGAGCTGAACTTTTATGAAAGAGGCTTTTATTGTTTAGAAAGACAAAATTCCATCCCATCCAACTCCCTAAGCATTCATATTTCCTAAACGTCTTGCTTATTTTCGATTCCTTTTAAATAAATTCAGCTTTACCACTTCTTAAGATATATTTATTCCATAGATGAAACCAAAGTAAAAGTAACATGGGTGGATAAAATCCTCTACAGGCAAAATTCCTGGGTGGCCACAAGCAAGAAAGGTCTCCAGGGAAGCTCAGGGGGCACCGGGAATGATTTGTTCTCATTGGGAGCTTCAAGGAGTTGTTGTTTAGGCCCCTGCTTAGCTAGCCCCGCTGACAGGAGTGCCTCACTCACACAAAGAATTTCCAGTGGTGACGCAAAGAAAGTCACCCAGATTCTGTGGATTCAAGGGCATAAAGTTACCTAGTTAAAAAAAATTAATGTGCTGAGAAGGACACACTCTCTGCCTTTTAAGCTATTTCTAATGTATATTCAGGTAGCATTTCAAACTCGTAGATGAGCTCAGATACTTTCTGGTTTGAACTCAGCACAACTCAGAAAACTATTCTTCTGTGTTACCTTGCAGTTTGCAAAGGATGCATGGAGTGTAAAAGTGAATAAAAGCTCAGGGCAAAAATGAAAGAGAAAAAGCTGTAGATCTTGTATCTGAGAAGATATCATTACCCAGAATGCCTAGAGAATGGATAAGAACTACAGCAACCATAGCCAAGCTAAAGGCCAGAGTGCCTCCCACAGTCTGTACAAATGGACAACATAAAAAGCTGATCATGTCACAAAGGACCAGGAGAGTAAAAATTCCTCATGAAATACACCCGTGGGTCATTAGGATGACAAAAAGCTCATAGCTGGTGGGGATATGGAGAAACCAGGAGGAACATAAAATATTCAGTCACCACTGAAAACAGTGTGGCCCTTCCTTGAGCAATTAAAATGTTAATTTGTACTCTTTGGTAAACCACCATCCCAAGAGTACACATGGAGGGACTCATGGCTCCAGCTGCATATGTAGCAGAGGATGGCCTTATCTGACATCAATGAGAGGGAAAGCCCTTGGTCCTGTGGCAACTCGGTGCCCCAGCATAGGGAGATGCTAGGGTGGTGAGGTGGGAGGCGGGGGGGGGGGGGGGGGGGG
>JANHMN010000006.1:3401324-3430209 GCA_030674055.1 Rhabdomys pumilio | reverse complement strand
GGGGGGAATCCTCATAAAGGCAGGGAGAGGGGGGAAGGCATAGGGGTTTGCAGAAGGGAAACCAGGAAGGGGAACAATATTTGAAATGTAAATTAAAAATTACCGATAAAAATAAGTAAATAAATAAATGTTAATTTGTATATTTGCATACATGACATAATAATTCTCCTCTGGATATCTACCTAAAGGAATTGAAAATGTATCAATACTGCACAGCCTTCTTCACAGAAGCACTATTTACAACACCTAAGAGAGAGAAGCCACCGATGTTCATCAGCATTGGATAAGAGTATTTAAAGATGCAGCATACACACACAATGGAATATTATTCAGCATCAAAAGTGAAGGAAATCATGATACAATATGAATGGACCTTGAAGACATTAAGTGAAACAAGACAGTCAAAAGATTAGAAAATTTAAAATATCTTATCAGATACATCAAACTAAGGAATTTGACTGATGGCAAATTCCTCCTCTAGTAACATCTATAAGTGACTGCCATAGCTTGCCGTTTATGATAAAACACTGACCTAAAGCATTTTGTAAAGGAAAAGGTTTTGGCTAACACATCCCAACCACAGCCCATCATGGAAGTAACACAGGGCAGAACTTGAGCAGGAATCTAGAGGAAGAACCTGAAGCAAAACCAAGGAGGAACACGGGTACCCTTGAGCCCCATGGCTTTTCCAGATGGCTTTCTATATAACCTGGAATCACCTGCACAGGAGTGGCTCCACCCATGGCAGGCTGGGTCTTCCCACATCAAGCATGAGTTAACAAAACACCCAAAGACTTGCCCACAGGCCGGTCTGATGAAGGCATCTTTTCAATTGAGGTTCCCTGTTCCCAGATGACCCTAGCTCCTGTCAGGGTGACAAAGAGAATGAATTATCAAATTTCACTCTGTGGGTAATAACTAATTAATAAACTAAGAATGATGACCATAATGATAATGAAAGTAAAGCCGGCTGACTTCCCCAGCCATTTGGGACTATGTGGGGAACTGAAACTTTAGCTCAGCTACCTGTCCTGTTGTGTATGTATGGTTCTCACATCAGTTCATATCCTGTATATACAGTTTGTTTCTTAAATTATACTGTCAAGAGATGATTTGGAAAAGACAATAGAATTTAAAAGGGAGACCCTCAGACCAATGTATACTCTCTTTTTATTTTTTATTTTTTTTTTAGAATATACACCCAATGCAAATTACACAGTGAAGCTAGCTGAGGGGTGTAATTTGTTACACAAATAAACAAACACTATTGGGTTCCGTCTGTGGCTACTGTAGTTATAATGAAAAATCTAAAAACAACTGTAATGCTTCTAACCATAAAATTATAAGGCAAGAAAGTGGATTTAGATAACTGCGCGAGCTGTAATTGTGTGTTTGTAAACTCGCAGACAAGGCTTTCACACTAATTTAGCCCTGGCTTATTGCACACCCAAAGCACAGCCTTCCACTCTGCCCTTCCTTATGCCACATGGGTCTGAGACCCCAGGCGTTAGGAAATTCCATCCTCGCAAGAGAGTGTGTGCTGGGTGTGGTGAGCAGGAAAGGGAGAAAAGCTGTCTGTGTGGCAGACAGCTAGAGACACAGGCTCTGCTGGAGACAGACTCCACGGCATCCTCAGTTCTATAAGAACCAGAGATGCCGAGCCGTCATCCTTCATGGGTTCAGAGAAGGCATGTCATTTCTCAAGATCACACAGGTTAGAACTCAGAATCCTAACTGCCTGGGGCCAACAAACTCATGGGGACCGCGGCAGCAGTCCACTGGGAGTCAGTAGACTAGGGTAGAGAGAAACAGCCATATCTGGATAAGTGATCCAGTCCCTTCCCTTCCTCAGCCGATACCTGCTCTACTTCCTGTTCCTACGGCTGGGCTGCTTTTGCACCCATCACCACTGCTGTAGTCAAACAAAGGCAGTGGGAGGAGCTTGTTTTCCTCACAGTTTCCAGGGATTTGCCCAGGAAACCATTAACTTGTCCAGAAGTCCATGGAGTCAGGAGCGCGTGGGACAGGAGGAAGGAAGCAGAGAACAAGGAACAGACTGGGAGTCAGGTATAATCTGGGAGAGTATACATCTTTTTCCCTTAGGCCCCATCTCTGGAACTTTCGAGAACCTCTCAAAATGGATCCACTCGCTGAGGACTGAACATGCAGGACTTATATCTATGGGGAGTATTTCATAGTTAGACCACAACAGCCTCAAGCCCTGGGAACCGAGCTTCTGTGGAAACAGGCATTATCCTGCCTGGGCAGAGCTAAAGCTTCTAGAAATGAGGAGAGAAATAGAAAAAGACTGGATGAGAAAATACACCGCGCAACGGACGAGAAGTGAGTGAGCCAATGGTTAGGAACCTTCTAGAGAGGACAGAGAAGGATGCAAATATGGTCACAATCTGCTGGATAGACTGCACCCACGTGAAAGCACCGAGCTGAGCACTTTTTATTACTGTTTTGAGAAAATACAGGTTTAGTTAGTACCTTGCGCATCGTACAGCAGGCTCGTCAGTCGCAGGTGAACCGCTGACCAGATTATATATGTCAAATGGGTAAATTGCATGGTGTGGTGATTACATCTCAATAAAGCTCTTACCCGAAAGGAAATGAAAAGCAGATTTTAAGCAATACATCGAGGCCTTGCTTTTTCTGGCACTCATTTTCTCCAGCCCTAGGGACCACACAAAGGATACTTGTGGGATTCGGTGACCCAACTCCTCCACAATTCTTTTTAATCCTTGCCTTACCTGCTCTCTGGAGCCGCCCAAGAGCCCAGGCTGAGTCGAGTTGATCCCAGGTAGGTCACCACAGCCACCTGGCAGAGTCAGGCACAACTGGCTCCCGTTCCCAAAACTTGATTCGCAAGTCCACAAATAGTTGGCATCTCTGTTCCATGCTCACAGACCCAGGTCCTGAAGCTAAGGGACAAGAAAAGAACACACACCCAGAAGTCAGACTGTTAAATGACTTCTACAGTCAGAATTCAAATCTGAGAAAGCCACATGCCACAGTTAAGGGAGCATGGTCTGAAGACTGGTATTTAAGTGACCTAGCAGGCCGATAGAATAAAAGCATTCGGGATATCCTTTCTGTTCTCTTGAACCAAGCCATGGAAATACTGTGAACACATCATTTTTGAACAGGGGGTGAGTGAAAGATCCGAGTCACGACACCAAATGTTGTGTTTTATAAAAAGATATAGAGGAGAAGAATATGTTTGGTAGATGTTTACTCAGGTGTGAGGGAAGGGGGTACCTCTGTGGGTCCATGCTGAGGCATCCCTTCCCTCTGAGAGACCAGTCACAAGACGGTATAGTATAGAGTAGAGTTTATTCAGGGCATGGAGAGAGTAGTTGAGAGGGTAGTGGAGACAGAGAAAGGCAGAGAGAGAGGGGGGAGGGAGGGAGAAAGAGAGACAGAGAGAGAGACAGAGAGAGAGAATAGAGAGAATAGAGAAAATAGATTTTATTCAGGGCATGGAAAGAGGAGTTGAGAGGGTAGTGGAGACAGAGAAAGGCAGGGGGTGGTAAAGATGTAGATGCTGGCTATGAGCATGTGGAGAGAAGGGGGAAAGAAAGGGGGGAAAAGGACAAGAGGACAGAGCAGGAGCAAGAAGGCAAGAGCAAGAGAGAGTGGAGGGGCAAGCAGCCCCTTTTATAGTGAGTGAGGCACACCTGGCCTTTGCCAGGTAACTGTGGGGCAGAGCTTAGACAAAATGCTAACAGCTTGTACCCATACTTTCAAAATCCTGAGTGGCCCTGCAGAAAGAAAAATATGACAAACATGTGCAGAACATCTTAGAGCAGGGAAGGCAGATGTTGGAAATGATGTAAACTGGAAATACAGCCACCATCTGTGGAAGAATGCACCTGAATGGACACACAGGACTGCACTAGCTGGGAAGGCAAAGGCTCTGTGAGCCAGGCATAGCATGAGGCACAGCGGTGCGTACAGACTCAGAGCTGGTCCTTCAGATTTCAGACATCAGGCCTCTCTGGCAGCTAAGGAGTGAAGTCGCTTTTCTGTGCTTGCAGAACAGATTTAAGATGCTGACCATCAAGGCTGCTGAAAGGGAAAAGCAAATTATTTCCATGCAAGCTGAAACAAAAGCATCATGGAGCTTCATAACCCAAGCCCCATAAAACAGGACGAGGCCAGATTAGTAAGCCTCAGGGAATCACTGAGGGGTGAGTCCACCACAGAAGAATGCAGGCAGCAGCCCTAGGCACCTCTAAAGCCAAAGGAAACAAAAACCTTAGGGTTAATTTGTGCAGACAGGGAAGAAAGGCCATGGGACAAATGAATCAGAGGCTCTCAGGCCCTGGTGGTTTAGGGACAGCGGCTGAGAATGAAATGTCACCTTTTGTTTTTGCTCTCAGGATGAATGGAGGAATGAGGTGATTCTCATGTCAGATCCAGGGTTAGATCTCAGGAGTGAAGTCTACCAGCAATGGTGGCCTGGCTGCCAGCACCCAGCTTGCTTGCTGCTGGTGGTGCTTGGTTGCGCAAACCTTAGGTTTTCATGTACCAGTTGGAGAGAACTAATGACTGACCACAGCTCGTGTTTCAACATATCATGCTTCAGCAGGTCAGTGAGTGTGGGTCAAAAGTGGCCAATGGTTCTCAGGAACAGACAAGGCCAGGTGTCCCCTGGGGCCAAGACAGGAACAACAGTATAATCCAAGTAGATGTGGGAGCCTCACGGACTTCCGTAGCTCTATACCCATAACCTCTCAGAAGTCAGAACCAGGTCAGAAACAGGTTGCTTAATAGGTACAGCACAAATACAGAGCGAATTGTGGGGGAGGGACTGCCAAAGAGTAGGTCAACAGAATATTTTAAGAGCAAGGAGTAGACCATTAAGCTGCCCTGTCTTGCTACAGATTTCCAGTGCTGTTCATACTGACATCTAAGTGTCTCCTCCCACTCTCCCTCTCTCTCCCTCCCTCATCACCTCCCTCTTTCCTTTCCTCCTTCCCTCTCTACCTCCCTCCCTTCCTTTCTCCCTCCTTCCCCATCCCTCTCTCCCTCTCCCACCCCCTCCCTCCTTTCCTTTCTTCATCACTTCTGAGGCTGCCTTACTCTCTTCACCGCTGTCTTCAGTTCTAGCACCTTTGTGAGATAATTATATACAAATGTAAAGGTTGGAGACCCATTCATTTTTGTGGAATAATTGTATTAATTCTTTGACATGTATATGATGGATTTTGATATTTGTACCCACTTCTCTTATTCTGCCTCTTGTCCCTGTTCTTCTTACCAAGAAGTTTTCCTCCTACGTTCATTCTCGTTTTAAAAACTTTTTAAAAAGATCTACTGTATATGTATGGATGTTGTGCCTATATGTACTATGCACCGTATTCATGCAGTGTCTGTGGAGGCCAGAAGAGAGCGCTGGGTGCCTTGGAACTGGAGTTACAGATAATTGTGAGCTATCATGTGAGTGCTGGCCATCAAGCATGATCCCCTGGAAGAGCAACTAGTGCTCTTAACTGACAAGCCATCTTTGTTACACCCTTTGAAAAACAGCCTATTAAATTTCATTGGAGTTGCTTGCATGGACTTGCCTATGGGGTTATTGACTGTACTATAAACAATTTAACCAATGCTTATATCACTGAAGAGAAACGGCTCCCTCTCCCACGGCAATAGTTCCTCAGGTAGAGGTGGACTGTCATGAGTCCCTCCACTATCCATGCTGGAAGGTTAACAGGCTCAGCCTTGTGCAGATGACAGAGTCACCATGAATTCAAGGGCCATGATGTGTCTGGAGGTCAGTCTTAGAGCCCTCTGTCTCCCAGCTCTTATGTTCTTTCTGAAGTATTTCCTTTACAAGAGTTGCACTTGTTTCTTGTCATATGGCATCTCTCCTCCGTTAGCAGTGAGCACAGGCTGACCATGCCTGATCTCTTCCATGAAACAAGTAACCAAGTTTGCCCATTTGCTGCCAAGCCATTCTGCTAACCCAGACTTGCATCTGCGCATCTACCTCGACTACAAGGACAACTTGGGACCCCATTTGAAGGTTCCTTCAGATGAGCACTTCTCAAGGGCTCTCTAACTCTCGCACCCATAAAAGGAGATGCAAGGCTCCTACCATGTGATTCCTGCTGTCAAGCAAAGGAGAAGAACTGGCCTCACCAGATGTGGCCCATGACCTCTGTCCAGCCTCCAGAGCTGTGAGCCAGACAAGCTTGCAACTTGAGGATTACTCAGCCTGTGATACTCTGCTGTGACAGAACAGCCTTTTACTTCTCAAACTCTTTGCCTTCCCACCATGGAAAAGACTGAAGCTGCTTTATAACAAACTCACTCCCACAAACAGTGTTGACCCATTTATGAGGCCAGACCCTTGATCTCCACATATCCTTAAAAGTCCCACCTTGGGACACAGTTAGGTTGGGAAGTAAGTGTCCACACATAGACTTTGGGGGACTTTCATGTTCCAACTCCATCCCGGGACCATGAATAATTAGGTATAAGTGACTAGAGTGGGCAGAGGCTTACAGTCACCTGTGACCGTCTTCTGGCACAGGCTACTTGCTGATTTCACCACCAGAAGCGAGGATTCAGAGAGTGTCTCTTTTAGTCTTGCGGGGAAACACCTATACTGAATATATTTTTCCACCCTGTAAACACTCCTCCAAATGCAATCTTTAAATCTCAGCACTCAGGAGACAAAGGCATGGAGAGGGGGAGGGATTTCTGTGAGTTTAAGGTTAGCCTGGTCTACATAGTGAGTTAAAGGGTAGCCAAAGCTAAATGGTGAGACCCCATCTCATATTATATTATTATTATTATTATTATTATTATTATTATTATTATTATTACTATTACTACTACTATACTATTTATTGATCTCAATGGATGTCCAATTAAAGAATTTTCCACTGGATCTTCATTTGCAAAATCATGGTAATAACGGCACGGGTGGTAATGCACGCCTGTAACTGCACCACGTGGGAGTTGAAGGCAAGAAAATCATGAGTTTGGGGACAGACTGGCCTGGAAGGTAAGTTCAAGGCCAGCCTAACTTACATAGAAAAATTTTGTCTCAGAAACATAAGGGGTAGGGATGTAGTTTGTGGGTAGAGCGCTTACTTAGCATGCACAAGGCCCTGGGTTTGATTCCTAGCACCACAAGAAGAACAGGTAGGAGAGGAGAGAAGAAAGGAAAGGAGGGGAGAGGCGGGCAGAGAATCAGCAATGTGCAGTCCTAGTGCCCTATCAGAAGAGTGCTACAGAGCAGAGGAAAGTCATGTCTGACCTCCCTTCCAATGAGGAAGAGAGGCTCAGAGTAAAAGGCCGCTAAGGCAGAGAGGTGAAGGGACTGTTTCCTCCCAGAAGTGGAGTCTGAGTTGTGTCCACAATACTCTCTAAATATTTGAAAGGCTTCGATGAATTCAATCAGTGAATTATCATCGAACAAACCTAATTTCCACCATTCTAGGCACAGAAACTAAGTCAATTCCAACACCAAGGCAATGGTACTAAGACAAGGAAACAATGCCCTACACAGGGGACCAGAACTTCACATTCTTGGTTATGTGGGAAAGTGTGTTCAGAAAGAACAGGTATAGAGCAGAATTGACATGATAGGAGCAATATTTACACACTAACCCTAAGGTGAGATGAAAGTCCAAGACACAACAGATCCTAGGAACTAATCTTGTCTAAGACCATCATTGAATGTTATGGAGTAACATGAGCCTTAGTACATACTATGTCCAGGGATGGAGTTCCTAGGCTGATTGCTTTTGACAAAGAGAAGATGCACTTCATCCATGGATATATTCAAGACAGGATGCCTCAGTGCATAACCCCTCAGGGTCTACCATAGTCATTGCTGGTCACTGAACAGAGAACAGCAGGCAGGGAATGGACAGCTGTGACATCCAACAGGACACTGCCACTTCTCAAGTATCCCAAGACAGTGAAAAGTGGCACCTGGAAGCCTCTCTGGTGAGTCTGGCCACAGGAGAAAAAGAGAGCCAGTCTAACCAAGAGTACCTTCTGAAGGGCATGCTGCTGTGCTCTTTAATCTAAAGTGGACTGCCGACTTGGAACTAACAAGACATCTCCACTGCTCTCCTCCCTGGCTTGTGAATGAGGTTAGGAAGGGGACCCTTCTCCAGCACAAGGTTCAGTGATTATGGTTGTGTGCTCTGATTTCCTTGTGTGTCCTTAGCAGCCCAAATGCAGGGGTAAAATCAGCCAGAAAAATCACAATGGCATCTCCCTTTGTCCTCAAGTAGCCAGATGATGAACGTTTTGAAAGCCATTTCATAGTCCCAACCCTGGGAAGATTTTTTTTTTTTTCACTGTGTATGCCTTGCGGTCTGTTTGAACATAAAGTCAGTTTACACTCCGGGGGATGCATTTCTCCTCAGCTGTTTCTACATAGCTTCCAGGATGTGAAAACCACCATGGCTCTCCAACATGGCTGCTTTCGTTCCTCTCATAAACAAACTCAGCAGCAATCATGGCGCTGTGGTCACCGTGGGTCTCAGTGTTGCTCAAGTGCCCCTTTAACCGTTTGTTCTGTAGAGTCTGGTTATAACATTTCATCTCAGATCTGGTGAGCAAGCAGACACTCATCTGCTGGTCTCCTGCCTGCAGGCTTCCCCTTTATCCCCGTAAGCATATGACACAACGGGATAAACCCAGGGTTAGAATGGAAAGACCAGTAATAGCCTGGGATCTTCCATAATGTAAAAGTGAGTTATTTGAAAACATGTCTGTGTCTAAGATTATACGCTGGGAGTCCTTCCTGAATAACTTTAGTGAACCTCAATTGCAGCCGTGGTCACCCTCAAAAGAGGGAAGAAAAGAGAAATTTGACAAAGTCAGAAATGAGACGGCAATAGAACCAAGAATGCAGAATGCACTATATGCAGGAGCTGTAAATCACAGGAGAGGAGTTACTCAGAGCTAGAAGCAAGGAGTGCATTCACTTCCAGCTCTTTCAGGAAGGACTGATGTCTTCCCAATACCCTGACTTTGAACTTCCGTTTTCCAAAAACTGTAAGAGAATAAAGTAATAGTGTCTTATGGTATTTTTGGTTGTTACAGAAGCCAATGGAAACTCATATGCTAGATCAGACTATTAGTGTACCAGCTTCCCACAGTCACTGCGACAGAACCAGGCTCATGCATCTCAGCATGAGAATCTCTGCAATATTGCTGAGAAACATCTGACCCGGGGAATCTTAGATGCTCTTGTGCTGCTTTGACCTCTTCGGATCGCACAAGAAGAAAGCAAAAGCTCATGGTGGACATTGAAACTTGAATTCCAGAGTTCCAGGGTAGGCTGCCTGCACTGCAATCTACTTTCTCATCTAAGCGATACATCCCACAGGATGTCCCCTAGCCCTTAACCGCCACGAGGACTTGATGTGTTTTAACTGCGTGTACTGGCTGGTTTTGTGTGTCAACTTGACACAAGCTGGAGTTATCACAAAGAAAGGACACTCCATTAGGGAAATGCCTCCATGAGATCCAGCTGTAAGGCAATTTCTCAATTATTGATCAATGGTGAGAGGGCCCATTGTAGGTACTGCCATCCCTGGGCTGGTAGTCCTGGGTTCTATAAGAAAGCAAGCTGAGCAAGCCTAGGGGAAGCAAGCCAGTAAGTAACATCCCTCCACGGCCTCTGCATCAGCTCCTGCTTCCTGACATGCTTGAGTTACAGTCCTGACTTCCTTTGGTGATGAACAGCAATGTGGAAATGTAAGCTGAATAAACCTTTTCCTCCCCCACTTACTTCTTGGTCATGATGTTTTGTGCAGGAATAGAAACCCTGACTAAGACACTGGGGTAACTTAGCTTATTTTTCTGGACATCAATTTCATCTCTGCAAATAGAGTTCATAAAACATCTGCATTATTCAGAAAAGAAAGGGAGACAGGAAGTCCTTTCCACTCTGGTCTGCATCAAGAGTTCTGTAATAGATTCTTTCTACCCAGATAAAATCTCTTCCTAACTTTTCAGCATCTTGTCACCTTAATGACATGGCTGTTTCCTCTCAGAAATAAGTTCTATAAAAAGTGCTGGAAGGAGCTAGAGAGAGAAGGCCACAGTCAAGAGCAGCGGGAGATGGCTGAGTTGTTAAGAGCATCTGACACTCCTGCAGAGGACCCAAGTTAAGTTCTCAGCACCCACATATCTCTGCAACCTAGAGCCACAGTTCCTGAGGATCTGACACCCTCTTCTGGCACCCGAAGGTACCGCATACACGTGGTGCACATTCGTGAATACAAGGTAAAACACTCATACATGTAAAATAAAACAGATCTTTAAAATACAAAAATGAAGAGAGCTGGTGCTCAGAGAATCCCCCAAGAACCTTTTGTTATAACCTGCACAGCCTTAATTTAACCACAGCGTTTCATTTTAAAGGAAATTTTCAACTCCAGAAAACTGCACTCTAGATTAAAATGTAGGTACCATGCATGATTCAATTATACAAAAATATTTTTAATAAATTTAAATGAGAAATGTCACCAGTTTTTCAAAATTTAAGTAAGTTAAGGAAAAAAGAGAAATGTTTTTCATATATATATGTTTTTTATATATATGAAACTATAAGAGAGTATGTGTGTGTGTGTGTGTGTGTGTGTGTATGTGTGTGTATTTCAATCTATACTTTGCATTCCATGCAACTCTATAAAAGGGAAAAGTGTTATTTGAGGGTCATAAATACGGTTCATAGCTTCAGGCATTTAAAAAATATCATTAATATAAGCCAGGTTGAAACAAAATGGCAGTTTCTAGAGTCTAAATTAAATTGGTTGCTGTCCAAGACTTTTTGCATTAAGAGATGCCAGGAAGTAAAAGGGATCATTAATCATTTTCTGCAGGTATTTGGAGTCTCTATAAACCCAAGGATGAAAGCAGTTAGGGACCAGTGTACAGGGACTCAGTACAACTGGAAGAGCCAAATACAGGGGTCAGGGAGAGGCATGGAGTTCCAAAACACTAGCCAAGAGCCTGGGACCGTCCCTGATGGGAGAGCAGTAACTCTCGGGGCTTGTGGATCATAAGACAAGAAAGTCAAACTAAAGTTGTTCCAGGTCCAGATGCTGAAGAATGACAAGGCCAAGGAGAGCCGTGAAAAGAAGTGAACAGGCAGATGGAAGAACACTGACAGAGTTATCATGTCTGAGGAACAGAAGTGAAGGGCTCACAGGCAACAGGCTCGGACCTAGGAACATCTGCTGTAGAGACAAGGCCAAGGCCTATGCTGCATAAGAGACAGTGAATGTTAGAATTAATCCATTCTGGTCTTCTGAAAAGAAATCTCCACTCTACATTGGAACAGTTCTTTCTAATGTGATGGTCATCGAGTCATAGCTGACTGTGGCTCTCCCCAGAGGGCAGGAAACCTCTCATTCTAGCCTGCCGTCCCCCACTCCCTCCATTGTTCATCCTGGACTCAGAAGAACATCTCCTCCCACCTCCTATGACCTCCATACACACTCCATTTCTCTCAGGCACACACAAGATTCACCCTCTACCGATGCCATCACCCGTCCCTGGGAGGGATCGTGTGTTAACAATGCCCAGCACACTCCTCCTCTCCTCCCATGCTCCTCTCTCAAAACACAGAAGTCTACCTTCTCCTCTGAGTGTTAACACCTGTGACTTCCACCTTCTGACCAGCTGTAAGAAAGCAGGGCTCAGTTGGGTTTTGCTTTGTCCTGGAACACTCAAATTTTAACATAGGGACTTAACTTCATATTCACATATCCATGTCTCTAAACTATCCCAAGAAATTGTTTTTCAGCCTCGCTATTATGGGTAATGAGGGAAGAGTTCCTTCGAAGGTGATCTCATCTGACTATAAGCCAGGCTCCTTTCAATTAATCATATCAGAAACCTGGCAAGGAAGCCTTCCCTGGGATGTACTCCCTCTGAGCGATGTGCGCTTGCTGCTGCCCTGACTCTTTATACTCCCTCATTCCAAACAGAATGTTTTAATTTGTAGAAAATAATGAACCTCAAGAGAAAAAGGGGAAGGGGAAAGCAGCCACAGGGGCCAGGGAATTTAAGTTCATGTCTGGTTACCATTTAGAGCCTGGAGGGAAACAGCAAGAGCCATGGATCTAGCTATTGCGACTGTTCTTTGTTCTTTTTATTTTATTTTATTTTTTTAAGAAAATTCCATAAAACACTGTCCTGGGGCTTAGAGCAAAACTGTTTTCTGTATTATTAAGAATCTAAAGCCAGAGTTTCTTCAACCTTCTGTAAACTTACAGTAAAACGTTTGTTATTAGAAGAGAAAAGATGAGCTCAGGGTTGAGAGATTTCATGATGAAAGTATTTTCATGAAGGGAGGGAGACCACAATACTGATCCTCCATAAGGGATGTCTCAGCACCAGGAGGGATGGAGGAGACATCTCAGTGCTGACCAGGAAGGAGGGAAATGCACAAACAGGTTTTTGGGACACAACTCACACATGTTATGCAAAGGAAAGTCCAGAGGTACAGAGAAGGTGAAAGGTCATTCATATGGACCATGGGAAGAGTCGAACGGCAAAGTTTATCCAACAGAACGTTCAGGGGAGTGGAGACTCAAGAGAGGCTGCCGGAGATAAGAGAAAAATGTAAACACAACCTCCAGCACCCTGTGTTCCAGAACAGGAGAAAACAGCCATAAATTCTGCGGGAATGTGTTGCTTTGGAAGCTGAGAGGGTGGGTCTACTCCAGAACTTACTCTCCTTTATGTTGTGGAACCAGAAAATCAAACGATGAAGGGGGATCGCAATCTGTCCAATATCTCCCTATATCCCCCGCCCACTGCCTCCCTAGAGGAATCTGACTGGGCTGTGGTCAGTGAGCCAGGCTAACCTGGGCAAACTGGCCCTGCCTCTCTGGTCTCTCACTTCTCATGTATAGAGGGGGTGTTTTCAGCCCCATTTTAGGTCCAGGAGGCCCCTAACATCTGGAACACGTGCATGTGGAAAGGCACAGATTGCGGGACCCCCACCCCCGCTGTTTTCTAGACCAGCTGTGCTGCACTGCCAGGGGCTCAGCTTCTTCGAAGCTCAATTTTCTCCTTGTGAAAATGCTGGAAACTGAGGAATCGCCTCCGTGGTTGAGAGACGCTCAAAGGTGCACACGGACTTACACAGTTGGGTTTCCAGCACAGTCCAAAGGATCCCCACTGAAAACAGTGCCAGCAACCAGTGAACACTCCTGCACGGCATCTACTGACAGCGAGGACTGAAAAATAGTGATACAGAGTTACTACAACCCAAACATGCTCCGCAAATATGAGGTGCTATAACAATTCCTCTTTATAATTGTCAGTCTTGACTCCAGAGACTTGATGAAAACCAGTGTAAAGTGAGCAACTGACCTTCCTCAGAGGTAAAGCGTCTGTACCCACCCACCTCTTCACCCAAGGTCTTGTTTCTAAATATTCTACAAGTCGCAATACACAAAGTCTATCGATTGAGCATTTTCAAAGATGGTGCCATTTTGAGTCTGCACAGCTCAATAAGTTCACAGGGGAGGAATTGAGGAAAGACCCACTGGATTGGCTCAGGATCCAACTGTGTTCTCCTGCAGCTAATAACTCATTAGCTTTACGTGTTTGAAAGCACTTAGTCTCACATCTGTAGAACATATGAAAACTGTGGTGGGGTGCCTGTCACAGGGAAGCAAGCTCTGTTTCACTTCAGGTCTCAGAGTCTCATTGCAGCATTCTGGTTCCCGGAAAAGAACAGCTACCTTTCCAGATAGACTTGGCTCTAGCTGCCAAACACAGCCCAGATTCTGCAGATTCCTCGTTGGCTATCACATCTGGTTTCAGATGGAAATCATCGACCTCACCAGGCTGCTAAGATTTCAGTTTGGTTTCTTAAGTGAAACCCTGAAATGAACTTCAGGCTCACACCTCACGGCTATTGCAGGTGAACTAAATGAACCAAGCACTAGGCCCTCACACTTAGCTGTAAGGCACTGAGCACAGTTCACAGGACCAAGACCTGAATCCACGGCACTGACTGGGTATACTGAATACGCTGGGCTCATAATCTGTTAAGTAAAGAAACAGAAGACTGGGGGCTAGAGAGATTAGGAAGTTAAGAGCGTGCTGCTCTTCCAGAGGACTCGGGTTTGATTCCCAGCACCCACATGGCAGCTTGTAACCATCCGTAACTCCAGTCCCAGGGGATACAAATACAATGCCTTCTCCCTCCAGCCTCTGTGGACACCAGGCACACAAACGGTGTATGGACATACATGCAGATGGAATACTCATACACACAAAATTTTAATTTTCATAGAAGAGAAGGAAGAACAGACGAATATAGGAAACTGTCCTTGTGGTGCCAGGTGACTGGCTGTGCCTCTCCTTGGTAAGCTAGGTTGTAAACTTCTCTATTTCAATCTGAGCCCTTGTTCATTTTAGAATTCCAAAATGAGAGGCTGAGAAAAATCAAAAATGGATTTGGAATTACCCTCCAGTCCAGATTAGCCAGCTATCAGAACCCCGTGCTTGGCCCTGCATGTACCAGCCCCCTCCCGAGTGAATACCACTCTTTACCTTACAAATAAGAACCTAAACAAAGTGATTTTTCTCCTCAGACTGAACTGAACATTAAAGAATGCTTGTTGCTAAGCTAAACCTCATTGATGCCTTAAAGAACGAAAGAAGTAGGCCATGGCCTGTCTGCAAAAGTCAAGTTCACCAAGTATAAGTTCTGGGAGAGAGGAGCCATCTTGCTGAGCATTTCTAAGTGAAGTAGTCTGGAAGTCGAGTGTTTCATTAGCAGGAATTGAGGTTGGTACAGTGTAACAGACAAGACAAACTGCAATGGCTTAAAATGAATCAATGGAGTGAGGAGACTCAGAAGGCTGGTGTGACATTTCTATAATGTATCAGGATCCTGTTCTTAGCTTTCAAAGTTAAAAGGTTTACATTGTAGCCGCTGGAACAGTCAAAATGGCTCTCCAGGCAAGAAGAAGATAAAGGGTCAGGACAATGTGGGGTTGGCCACAGAAAACAACTGCTCACAAGTCTTCCACCAAAGGCCTGACCCAGACATTTTCTAAAGTCTCTGTGACTGGAACTGCCATATGCGACTGCTCTAGCCATAAGAGGAACTGTGGGCTGTGGATGCTTGAGATAGCCACAAAGACATGCTAGACAATGTGGTGGGATGGGAGATAAAGCATACAATGTAGAGTATAGAGTGAGTATAGGATATAGAAAGTGTAGAATACAGAAAAGGTATAGGATGTAGATTGGGTGTAGAATATAGAATGAATGTAGAACATAGAGTGGGTGTAAAATATAGAATGGGTGTAGAATATAGAGAAGGTGTAGAATATAGAATGAGTGTAGGATGTAGAATGGGTATAGAATACAGAATGGGTATAAAATATAGAATATAGAATGGGTGTAGAATATAGAATAAGTATAGAATATTAAATGAGCCCTGCCATGCCTGACAGACACCTTAAGGATTTGAAACTGGACAATGACTGAGCCTCTCTTAGCCACATGTGTTCACTGTTTTAAGATTTATTTATTTATTTTTTTAAATTATGTGCATGGCTGTATGCCTGCATGTCTGTGTGTCATGTGCGTGCAGGGTCTGTTAGGCCAGAAGAGGGTGTTAGCTCCTCTAGAATGGAGTTACAGATGACTGTGAGCTGCCATGTGGGTGCTGGAAACCAAACCCCGGTCCTCTGGAAGAGCAGCCACTATTCTTGACTGTTCGTTCATCCTTCTCTCTAGTTACCTTCATTTGGTGGGAGCAGGAGTACATGACAGCACCCTGGCAAATCTTGGTCTATGTTTGTAATTACAGAGAAAACACAGGTGTCTAGGAGAAGGGTGGGGAGAAATCTATACCCTGAGGAGTGTGAGGACATACAGATTGTCGGGTGCAGTAGCACCCTTCCAATGGCCTCATCGGCATGCTGTGCAGCCTGGGAAATTCAAAATGTACAGGACATTAGTTGTAGAAGTACAACTAATTAGTTGTAGAAGCACAATTAAAAATTCACCTGAAACCGCATATTGCCTCTGTGTTATTGTTTGTACATGCTAATGTAAGCAATCTTAGGCAGAAGGGGAGTGGAGGAAACAGGAAAAAAAACTTACCGTAAACTTAAACCAGATAGACCGAGGTAAATTGATTTAAAGCACCTCTTATGCAGATCTATGCACTCAAGTGTTAGTAACAGTCATGGCCAGGGCCACACTTGGTCTTTATGAACATCAAAATTTAAAGCCTCATCTTGTGTGTTTGATCTCCTGATCAAACTTCAGTTTCCTCTCTCACGTTTGCCTTATTTTTAAGACTTCTGCCTCTGACTTCTCTGACAGTTCTCCTGCAAGTTCTCCTTGTTTTCAAGAGTTTTGATCTACCTGAGAAGATTAAAAAGTGCCTTTCTGGGGCTAGAGAGATGGTTCAGTGGTTAAGAGCACTGGCTGCTCTTCCAGAAGCTGTGAATTTTAATTCCCAGCAACTGCCTGGTGGCTCTGTAATGGGATCCGATGCCCTCTTCTGGTGTGTCAGAGGCAGCATACTTACATACATAAAATCAGTAAATAATTTTTTTAAAGTACCTTTATGCCTTTGATTCATACCCAGTCTGCAGTGCAGCTTTGCTCACGGTAGCCACTGAGGTGTGTTAGCTATGCCCCTGTTAGGATCAAAGGGGTGGTAAGTATTTAGATTCCCCTTGCTACGTGCTCCCAGTTCAGAGGCAGCTGAGAGACACAGAGTTGTATAGATGAAGCGAAAGCATGGGCTGTTTGGGCAGGTGTGTTGCAAATAGGGGTTCCCCTTCCACCCTTCCACCTTCTTTTAGAATTAGACAAACAAGACCACAGGTCCCACTGGTGCAGCTCAGCTGGCATATAATAAATAGACCCTTTGTGGAGAGAAAGATCTAGAACATAGTGAATCCAGAGAGTCAAATTTACACACCTTGTGTTCTAAGCCATCATAAGATAAATCAGCTTTTACCCTCCTGGGAAGAGATCATACCAACTTAAAAACAAGGATTCTTCTTCACTTCCCAGGGTTAGGAGCTCTGTCTTCTCTGAAAGGAATAGGGCATCTTCCCATTTAAATTCCACAGATGCCTGGCTCTTTTCTCCCCCTGGATGCTAATCTACTGTCCTGAGAGGGCCGTTTATATTTATTACGTGCCAAACCCAACACCAAGCACATAATTCATGATAACCCCCTCATAAATTCCGTGATGGGATTTATATATCCCAGATGGGTAGGCGTTTTGATCTTTAGAACAGCACAGATTTTTATAATTCACACAGTGCCCTGCAATGCACTCAGCACTGTTCCTGGAGCTTCCTGTGGAGCCCCTGTGTGCTGGGAGATTAGAGCAGAGACAGTGAAGCTTGAGGAATCTGTTCTAAGAACGTTCATAAATGGTTTTGGATGTGTGTGATTTATTCCTTAAGCATGGCCTGTATGGGGTCTGAAGAGTGTGTATTGCTTGCTCTTCCAGAGGATCCAAGTTCTACTACTATAGCACCCATATCAGGCAGCTTACAACTACTTGTAACTCCAGCTCTGGTGTGGAATGCTTAGGGGCACTTTTCCTGACCTTTGTGGGCACCTGCACACATGTGCACACCTCTGCAACACACACACATGCACGCATGAGGGTGTGCACGCTCACGCACACACACACACACACACACACACACACAGGTAAACACATGCACACACACGCACACATTTAAAATAAAAATAAAGAATGTCTGTGCCACTTTGTCCTCAGCACATTATGCTGGCAGGACAGATTTTAGGTCAAAGACTTCATGCTTGGGCTGATGGGAAAATAAATTTAAAAATTAAGAGTTCTAACCCTTAAAAAATTGCTCTCTCTTACTCTTTTCGAGTGCCTGAAATCTGAACATGATAGATCTGTCTGTAAGATGCCTGGGAGTGACAGGATGTGTTGCTGTTTCATCACCCATAGTCTGAAAGGAACCAGAGTTCTTTGTGTCTGTCCAGAAGAGAGATCCATCCAGTCCACTGCTTTAAACCACGATGCACACCTAGAGATCTTGACAAGGTAGAGGCGCTCACAGTTATCAGCTTATAAGGAGTGGTTTTAGTGGTTTTAGTGGCCTGGGTAAATGAGATTAGTTGCTGGGGTAAACAGGTCTAAATCTTGGGGGTTAACTTAGCACAATACACATTTCTTTATAGCCCTGGGCCTCAGGCCAACTGTGTTAGAGGATGATTTCCCCCTTGTTTAGGATCCATCTGTCTCTCGTCTTCCTCTGGGTCTTCTGAATGCTTCACGCTCACTCAGAGTATGGGAAAAAAGAGTAAGGACTGGTGTTAGAATGCTTGGTGGGGTTTAGTTTTCAAAGGAAACTAAAATAAACAAAGTTTGATGTAGCATAACTCCAGTTAGCCTGATTTTGATAACTACATATGTGTTTTAATATGATGCTTCACCCCACAAACATGTGTTAATATGAGGCTTAACCCCAAAACACATGTGATGGCTAAATTTAGCTCATTTATTTTTAGTTTACAAAACATTGGGGGAAAAAAGAGACCAAGTATCCTACTTTCCACAAAAGCAAGGCCTAGAATTAGGAGACACCCCACTTCTATCTGGAGCTCAGTCACAAGTACCCTGAGGGATGGGGCAGGCAGCACAGGCCTGGAGTCTCACAGACTAAAACCATCTTTTGCTACAGTGTTAAATGTAGCCAGGATCGAAAGAATCCAGTCACAGGAGAGCATAGATTACATCATTCAGTTCTTAACAAAGTGTCCAGGACAAGGTAGTCTATGGTGATAGAGGCTCAATTGCTGCTGTTTAGAGCTTGAAGAAGTTGGGAAGGGTGATGAGGAGAGGACACAGTAGAAGTGCAACATAGTTACTGTCATGCATCACAGTAGAAGTGCAACATAGTTACTGTTGTGCATCACAGTAGAAATGCAAATAATGCAACTGCATTATTTGAATTTTGAATGTTTAATTTCTTGTTTTAAAAAAATCTGAATATGCTTCAGCTTATAGCCAACTATATACCTGCATTGTCACAGACTTTCAAAATCAATGCCTATCTTTTTTTTTTTTTTTTTTTTTTTTTTTTTTGGTTTTCAGTCCAACACAGGGACTGAAAACCAAAGCTGGGTCTATTAAGTGTTAGCAACACTGCAGAACACTCTAATGCACTAATCCTCTTTAAAATGGTACACTCATTCAAAAAACAACTTAGCCTTTGATTAACTTGAGTCTATGATCCTATAACAGAATAATACTACTTGACATATTGCAAGAGAAATTAATGTATGACCTTACTCACAAAAACTCTGTATGTAAATAACCACTTTATTCACAGTAAGAGAGAAGTTGGCAACAGCCCGAGTCCCTTACTAGGAAAATGGGTAAATTGTGGTATATCTGTGTGAAGTGGAATAATATTGAACAATTTTTAAAAATAGACTGGAGATAGATAGACTCAGTGTTAAGATTGAGTACTGCTCTCACAGAGAACCCAGGTTCAATTCCCAGCACCCATATCAGACAGCTCACAACTGCCTATAACTCCAGCTCCAGGAGATCTTGTGCCCTCTTCTGGCTTCTACAGGGACCTGCACTAGTGTGCACATAGCACTTCCTAGTTAACACACACACACACACAAATTAATTTTTATCTTAAAATGATAGATTATGAATATACATATGACATGAGTTTCAAAATATCCTGAATGAGCCAAAGTATAAGCAAAGATCTATGCATGCTTTATCTTGTGCTGAGTTCTTGAATATGAAAGACTAGTACACAGTGACGGAGAGCAGGTCAGCCACAGCCTGGAGTTGAAAGATTTGGGGTAGTAGCTCACTTGAAGGATGAAGTCATAGAATTGTCTAAGGAATGAATCAGGGCATACACATGTCAAAAGTAATTCACTTGCTAAGTACTCACACTTTGTGCAAATGGTTGGATATAATCAAGTATTATTGACATAAAAATCAAAGAGAGGGGGACTGAAGGGAGAACAGACCCTGCTGAACCCTTTGTCTTGGAGACAAAAGCTGGGATACACGTGTGTTAACTATCTGCATCCTCTCCACTGCCACGATGCCAAGTCCCAGAGAGGCAGGACGCTGGGCAATTATCCCCAGTCTGTGTCCTCTAAAGACAAATCCACCAATAATGACCATGCCTAGAGTCCATTGCATAGGTCAAAATATTCCATATTAGATAGAAAAAAAAGCCAAGTTAAGTGAATTGCCTGTAATGGAGACACGCCTTAGATCACTTCCTTCTGGAGTTGCACAGAGCTTATGAAAACAGGAAATAAAACACATGCATACCATCACAGGGAAGAGGACCCAAAATAGACAAAAAACGCAAACGGAGCTGTGAGGGAAAAAAATGTGGGATGCAGACTTTTTTAAAGCTCCAGAATTGGACTGGCCAAAGCTTGGGAGGGGGGACATTAGAGTCCTGGCACAGAACGGCCCTCAAAGGCAAGGAAAACAGACAAGTGAAGCAATATATGAAGATTAGTAGGAAAGTGCCAAGTCTGTCTGGAGATTAACTTAGAACCAGAGGCCGGAAGATGGGAGCCTAAGACAGTAGGGTTTCTATCGTATACATAAACAGCCATAAACCAAGGTCAGACGACAGAGCCCAGTTAAATGACTGCAGTGGAATTTATTCTCTCCATTCAGTTCCCAGCACCTTCATGGCAGCTCACAACCTCCTCAGAGTGCCAACATTCTTCTCTGGTCTCTGCAGGCACTGGACATATACCTGGTGCACAGACAGACATGCAGACAGACACTCAGACAGTAAAATGAAGTTCCTCCATCTTAAAGTATCAATAGTGGCTGTTTGTGAATCTTACTTGTTCTAGCATTAACTCACAACACCACCCGCTATGACTGCAACTGTATCCATTCTCTTAAATATTTTGACCTTCGTGTGTTTCAGATCTGCATCACTGGGAGCAGAGGGACTCACCTTGGTTACTTCTGAAGGGACTCTCTGTTTAGCATCTTTTCTCTTGTGCTTTCTCTCCTTGCTGCATTTCATGTTCCTTGACTGACTGTAAGATCTCTGTTCTTTTTATCTTTGACATCCTTGGGTTGTTTTGTTTCAGGCTTTCTCCTGTGAATGTGTATACAGTCAGCAGTGGTGGTGATGGGTTTGTGGTTGTTTGGCTCAGCTTTTCATTTTATTCAGGGCCCATGAGTGGTGCTAACCTCCCCTAATTCCTCACAGACAGCAGCTCCCAGGTTACACCCAGGATCTCACCAAGACTTGGAGCTACCTTCAGCATCTTATTCTGTTTCTGACCACTTCCTTCCACAGGACTCATCTTGACTCACCCTGCATCCCCCAGTCTCTCCAGGAAACTGAACACATATGTTCAGCTGTTACTTCTCTCTTTGCTTAGTAGACCCCAAAGGTCTTCAGTCTCATGACTCTGAATACATGCTCATTTCTCTCACCCACTGACCTGCTCGTCTGTGATGCCACTGGACAAATCCTACCCTTATTTAACCCACTTGCACCTGAGCCACTACAGGGCTTGGTCAGGGCGGGGATACCCTGCACCAGCAGTGACTTCAGTAAGGGTCCTCCAAGTGTACTTTGGCTTTGAGTTTTCCACCCCACATTTTCCTGACACTCCAGCCTTGTGCTAGTCCATAATATTCCAGGAGCTTACCTATGTTTCTAGAAGCCCTCCTCTTTTGTGACAGCAGTTGTTTTATCAGCAGCTTTTCCTATTGCTTCAAGGAGCAGAAGTTAGATACAGTCATGTTCCAGTGGCCTCTTGGGCCACTCCTCCGTCTAACGTACATGGTTAAAATCAATTGTACACAGAACAAGCCAAATAGATGGTTTTTTTCCCCCCGTCTTTTGTCAAAGAGGCTCTGGCCATCACTACACATTCAGTAAAAGCTGTACCTGATAATATGGGCTGGCTGGGGGATTGGCTTCATCCACTGAGGCCCTTTGGGAACAGAATTAAAGAAAAGCTAGTCTAGGAAAAAAATCATCATCAAGGAACTCACAGCTATTCCCCTGTGAGCCAGTGTCCTATTATAGACAAAAGCATACCACGGCACCCAGGAGGAAGAGGGAAGTAAGCCGGCCTTCACAGAGAAACTGCAGGAAAACACATCAGCCCTCACCGAGCCAGTCTCCTTCTGATCATCAGTCCCTGGAAGAAACATTAAATTGGAAAGGGCTTATTCCTTTCCTGGGTTTCACTGCCCCCAAACAGATCTGCTAAACAGATTTCCTGCATGTGTTATTGCAAGCCTAATGGAATTTTTAAGTTGAAACCCTGGTCCATTTTCAATCCTTTCCTTATAAAACGTCATGTCTATCAGAGCCTGATAGACAGGGAGGGGCATGAAAACTCCAGGTATTTTGACAGCTGAGGCACAGAAGGCAACAAATAATAATCTAGTAATGGCCAGTGTTTTGCAAGGTGGTTTCTGATTGGACCTAATTGATCTGAGAACTGAGAAGGGTGAAAGCTTTTCACATCTGCCTGTTCGATGCACAGTTCAGGACAGCAAGACCCAGACTCCCTCCATTTTAGCAGCAAGAAATAAAGTTCTTCTATTTCCCAGTGGTCACCCCTCTGAAAAGCAGCTTCTACCGCCCTTCGCTCCATGGAGCTGGGCTGTTGTCAGGGGATCTCCAGAGCTGCCAACCTCTGAGTGGCTGAGATATGATTGGGAAGGTGGACTTGGTGATAGAAATGCTGCAGAAATGCACAACAACATGAGATGAAGGCTCCACCTGTGACCTCGTGGTCTAGTTCCCAGACAGGAGAGGCACAGGCTGGGCAGCCCTGCTACTCAAAAATATAAAACAGGGAAAAAAAAGTCTTCCCAAATCTAAATGTGTGAGTGTTATCATGATATCAAAGAAGTTTTCTTGTCTGAGAACATTTTCAGTGTGGGATATTCAACTGGTAAAATCTATGAGATTCCTCCAAATCTGAAAACTCTAAAATCTGAAACATTTCAACTGAAGGGCTCTCAGCTAACGTACTGCTCTCAGCTTTGACTCGCTTGTGTCCCTGTTCCGTTTCTTGTTAGCCATGTGAGTTTGGGAGAGACACCTCATCTCTCTGAGGTTTAGTAAAATAAACCGGAGAGACAACTTAGCAGCTAAGAACATAGACTGCTCTTGCAGAGAAGCCAAGTTCAGTCCCCAGTACTCACAGCAGGCTGCCCTCAACTGCGCATAACTATGGTTCTGGGGGCTCTTACGGCCTCTTCTGGCATCTGAAGGCATTTGTACTCGGGTGTATATACCCACACATAGACATACATGCATACACATAGTTAAAAACAATAAATGTAAAGTTTTCTTTAAATAGAGACAGCATTGGGTTGTTGAATGAGATACAGATTAAAAAAAACCAGAAGCACTTGGTAAGTGAAAATAAATCACACCATCATTACGAAAGCACTCATGCTGTCAGGGTGGCCTTGTCCAAGGCTTTGCCTACCTTTTCTTGCAACAGCAGTTGCAGGGTAGGGAGGTATTAATACACAGTAGGTATTAAGGGAATACTCATTAACTTGATTTCGTTTTGCTGTTCACTCAATCCCAATTAAGCTTCTGTTGCCACCTCAAGTCGACATGGATCTCAGTAGCTCACAAAGACCAGGCTGATCCAAAGCTCATTCAGGTACAGGAGATTAGTGAGGGAGGGGTCAGGATGGGGGCGGCCGTGCAGGACTAGGGTAATGAAGAGTGGGGTCTCAGGCTTTTCGGTAAGAGTGGGCACCATTCTGCGGATCGGCCTCAGCTGTAGGAGATTGCCTAGAACCTTCTCATTTACACTTCAAGCTTCTCCTGGAAGGCCTAATCCTTCCTGAGATTATCTGAGAGGCTAGAATTCAACTTCTACTCACCCCAGTGGATGGCCAAGCACCTGCATCATCCTCCCAGCCCCCAGCCACCTGAGGGTCAAACTTGGGAACAAAAGGAACAGCTTGGGGACCAACCGACTGATGTTCATGTATTGTGACTGACACTGGCAGATGTGTGGTACACTAGCTCTCACAGTCATCCCATTACCCAGCATCTTCAATTTCAATAGCACACACTGTCACTCAGAGGCGAGGAGGAACCCAAGTGACTCGCTGAGGTTTTTGTGTCTCTTGTTTTGTTGTTTTGTTTTGTTTTGTTTTGTTTTTATTCTTTTTCCCTCATCTGGCCAGTTGAGTTTCACATGCATGGAAACTTAGAGCACCCATTTCTCACTAATCTCTGATTGTGGCTAGGCAATCTGTGGAGCCATTTATCTCTGCATGGAGCCTATGTTCCATCGCACAGGTGTATTGTGATTTGTGTGAAAGTCAAATGGAAAGCTACTGCTCGGGTTTCTGTCAACTCCCCCTCAGTGTCCTAAGAAACATTCAAAACTTCAGACCAGGAGAGGCCTGTCCTGACCGGTGGCAGGACATAGCTGCAGGAGACTCAGAGCACTGACTGGCTCAAGGCCTAAATCTCACCGGGTTTAGAATTCTATCTTACTTTCTTTTTCCATTGCTATAACAAAATACTGGAGACTAGGAAATCAGTAAAGAATAGAAGTTTATTTGTATCATGGTTCTGGAGATCAGAAGACACAAAGATGTGGCCATCTGTTAGCCTCTGGTGGATACATGGGAGGTGTCATAGGGCAAGATAGAGCAAGCACGTTAGCTCAGGCAGTTAAATTGTCTCCTGCTATCGTGGGAGTCCATCCTGGGCCTCATCTAATTCCTCTTTCCAAAGGCCCCAGTTTTCAGTCTCTGCATCTCTGGTTTTCCCTTCCCAGCCACCACGTGTGTTGGGAGCCAAGTCCTAGCAGAAAGCGGCTATCATCTTTGCAGCCATCTTGGACCATATACCCTGACAAGAGACTTGTTTTTCAACAGCCTGCACTCTGATAAACATCTTGTTTTTCTCACATATCTTGTTTTGTTGTTTAGTGCCCCCAGCTGCAAGGCATATGTGGTAAAGTGTCTTCAGCTGTGTTCCCCTGCTTATGCTTATATATACCCATGATTTCCTTTCAATAAAGGGGACTTAATCAAACTCTCTGTCTTGTCTCCATTCTTCCTGTCTCTTGCTCCTCCATCCCCACTCTCTCCCTTGCAAACCCTGTTGACTGACCCTCAGACTGGGCCACCTGGTGCCCAAATGTTTGGCAGCATGGATCCAGAGCATCTGTCACCCAAATATGGGGCAGTGTGGGCTGGGTCACACAAGGTAACTATGTTGCTATATCACAACAAAGGAAAGCCTCTGCAGCTATATCAAAGCTTTTCTCTTTCATGACCTCGAGTATTTGATACAGTAACAGACAGCTAACACAGCCATGTTCCTCTTCCTGAATAAAAAGTGTAGCTTAGCATCAGTGGAATGGCCAGCAGTTCAAGGTCAAAATGGCGCTTATCGACCTTCAACCTCATATTGCCTTAGAATTAGGAAAGCTGGTAAAAGAGAGTGGTGGGTGGAGCTCACCTCTGACTTTCAAAAGACACCAGAATAGATGTAAATGTTCCTATTTTTATGAGAACTGCTGGCATAGAGTAGCTGAGTCGTCAGTAAATATCCTGCTCTCCCCTTATTTATTGATTTATTTATTTATGCCCCTCTTTTGAGATCTATCTATGGGGACATCAGGAGAAGAGAGAGCCTGGTGCCAGTGCTGTGAACTCACCTAGACTCAGACAGAGCAGGGACTCTGTTTCTTGTTCCCTTATCATGAAATCAAGGACCTAAGGTGGCCTGTGCAACTTGATGTTGTGAACCAACACTAGCTTTCAGAGGGGAGGTCTCCTGTGTGTCACACATGAGATTTTGATGGTAAAAATGAAGGAGGTGTAGTTCCAATATCCATGTCATGCTATAGCTCAAAACAAATTTTTCATAATCCATCAATGTTTGGAAATTTTTTCCTAGTCTTTTTTTTTTTTACTTTTTTGAAAACAGTGATTATAACCACCCTCAATTTTGGCCTTCATTCTGTTTCTTAAACACTGGAAGTCTTGGTAGCAAGAAGAGCTGCTGTCCTGAGGTGGGTTCTACCCTGACCTGGCTGGCTTTTCCTCTCACCCCAAGATTTCCTTGGAAGGGAGCTTGTGATTAATGTGGCCCAGCCCAGTAATTTGCAGCATGCTAGCCAGCTCCCCTCAGCTCCAGCCATAAATCTAATGAGGTCAAGGACTTAGGGCAGCCAACAAACCACTCTTTGAAAGAGCTGGGAGTGTCCAGGCAAGATCTCTTGGAATATTATGGACTAGACTGTTGGCTCAGCTTTTTTTTGTTGCTGTCAGTCAACTAGAGATTCATATCCCAAAAGTGGTTTCTGAGAAGGTACCGGACACATGCCTCAGAACGCCTGTTCCCCACCCTGAGACAGAGTTACTTGTGGAGTTTAATATCCCCTAAACCCCAAGGCTGCAGACTCCTCCATCAGCCTGGGAAACAAGATACAAAAAGTTCAAATTCTTCGGTCTGTTGCTTACCAGCTGTGTGACCCTGGGCAATTCCCGTAGTCTCTCTCCAGGTCATCAGAATGAGAAGAGAGTCAGCAAGTACACTACAGAGTACACACAAATACCTGAGAGAATGTCCACACTGGGGAGCGTGCACAAATACCTGAGAAAATATGTTAGTTTTGACCTAATGGTTTGTCTGTTTCACAAGCTTCCCTGCATTTTGTTTTGTTTTGTTTTGTTCTGTTTTGAGACAGGGTTTCTCTGTATTAAGCGGCTATCCTGGAACTCACTCTGTAGACCAGGCTGGCTTTGAACTCACAGAGACCTACCTACCTCTGCCTTTCAAGTACTGGGATTAAAGGTCCATCACCACTCAGCCCCAGCATTTGTTTTCAATCTCAGAATTTCTGTACATTTTTAAAAACTATTATCCTCAAAGCTTCTGTTCATTAAGAGCCATGCTGATTGGTACTTACAATTTTGTGCCAAAACTGGAGGCAAAACTGTCTAAAGCACACCCCGTCGGCTAGCCTGGCATGATCATAATCAGCCTCTCAGAGACCCCGCCGCACATGCTGGAAAAGAACCACCAGTTTCTTGTGTCAGTGTTGGCCACATAGACCTCTGCTCAAACATCAGACACGTGATCTGTATGTCTCTGTACAAGCACCAGTGTATTTCACAGTGCCCGGCTCAGACCTTGACATCAGCTTATTATCAATTGAAGAACTGTGTCTTTGTTTAACGAGCTACTTTGTTTTCAGCTGTTTGTCATGTTGTAAGTATATTAGTATATTGTTTCTCCTTGGGTCTCTCTTAGCAGAAGCAGATGACCTCTGATGATAATAATAGCAATAATAACAATAAGAATAATACTTGGTGTTATATACTAGGCAGCAACTTAGGAGCCACTGTGCCAATATTAAAATATTATTTATAATATTATTATATTAATAGTAATATTAATTATTTATAATATTATAATATTAATAATAATATAATATTAAAAGCAAGTTGCCTAACTCAAGTGCAACAGTCTCCCCACAATGTATTCAATGCTACTTCAAAATTAACCCAGCAATTGCTGGGGAGGAGACTCCTTGTAACATGCTCCACAATGTATGCTTCCCAGCTCACAGTATTCATTCTATAATCATTATGTCTTTTATCTTTTAAGATTCTTTTGTTTTATATTATTTTCATTTTGTGTACCTGTGTGTTTGTCCGCACATATGTATGTGCACTGTGTGTGTTTCTACCTAGTACCCATGAAGTCCAGAAGAGGACACCTAAGCCTGGAGTTTCAGAGATTATGAGTCTCCACATGGGTGCTAGAAACCAAACCCTGGTCCTCTTCCTGAGCAGCCAGTGCTCTAGACTCCTAAACCATCACTCTGTCTTCTTACAGTATCATTTATTAATTAAGATATCTGAAGAAATTGGCAACCTGTCCCCCAAATGCACATAAAGTAAGATTCTGAATAATTAAAACTGTTACAAAAAAATCATAAATCAGAGGGAGAATAGTTCTAAATTTCAAAACTTTCTATTCAGCTGCAGTAATCAAGGTTGGGTGGTACCTGGGTGGCTACGAGCACTGGCTGTTCTCACAGAGGATTAGAATTTTATTCTGTGCACACACATGGTAACTCAGAACTGTCAATAACTCTAGTTCAAAAGAATCCAACGCCCTCTTCCTTCCCTTTCAGGTACTGCACCCACATGGTGTGCAAACATACATACAGGCACAACACACACATAAAATTCAAACGAATAAATCTTTTTTAAGTAAAAGACTAGGGGCACTGACATGAAGACAGATACACTGGTGGATGGAGTGGACCAAGAGTCTGTGCATAAACAAAACTTCCAGTACAAAGCATGCAGAAGAACAGTCTCCTGGCAGAGAACAGGGGACACACATTCCAAATATTTGGGTACTCGCTTCACAGTATACACAAAAGTGAGCTGAAAATAAATCTAAGACCCAAAATAAGACTATGAAACCAGCCTGGCATGGTGGAGCATATCTTTAGAAGCAGAGACAGGCATATCTCTGTGAGTTTGAGGTCAAGTTTCAAGATTGCCAGGGCAACAACAACAACAACAACAACAACAACAACAACAAAAACACACACACACACACACATACCCAAAACAAAAACAAATAAACAACCCCCCCAAAACCAAAACAAAAAAACAAAAGCAAGAACAGCAACAGACTATATAAGGAGCTCACATGACTCAACAGTATAAACAACTCAGACAAATGGGGGGGGGTGTCGGTTGGTGTTTTACCTAGGTTTGCTTGTTTGCTCGTTAGTTTAGATAGTCTTACTGTGTAGCTTTTGTTGGCTTTGAACTCACTATGTAGACCAGGC
>JANHMN010000006.1:3369146-3401314 GCA_030674055.1 Rhabdomys pumilio | reverse complement strand
TACTTGCTTCTGCCTCCTGAGTGCTGGGGTTATAAGTAAGGGCTGCCGTATCCGATAAGCCAGTTTTAAAATGAGTAAAAGAGTTGACTGACTATTTCTCTAAAGAAGACCTGCAGATGGCCCATAACCCATAAAAACATGCTTAACACAGCCAGGCATAGAGCGATGCAAATCAAACCATAGAGGAACCACCTCAATCTCACTCAACACCAAAAATAAGAAAGACAAGGGCCTGTGAGCATGGCCAGAGACCTTGTTCACCATCTTCAGAGGCTTTAACTTTCACCCAACAATTTTGGAAAACAATCCATCAGGCAATTATTCAAAATTATCCCAGGGCTAAGCAATGCCACTCCTGGGGTGTGTTAAAACACGTGTTCACACAAGCACCTGTACAAATCCCCAAATATCCAGCAACTAATCAATGAGTAAGTGGGCCGTACCATACAGTTGAATATGACTCAGCAAAAAGAATAAAAGGCTGATTCATACAACAGAGATCTGGCCACAAATGGCCACACATTATATACGAGTCTATAAGAACTAGCTGTGGAAAAAGATTAGTAGATGACAGGGGCTGAAAACAGACAGTCTTAAAGGATTTCTTTTAAGGTGATGAAATATTCAGAATTGGACAGCAGTGATGGCCGCCCAGCCCTGTGAGCAGATTACAAACACTGAACTATTCATTTTAAGCAGGCCAGTGTTACTGTGTGAGATCTGTCTCTGTGGACACATTGCTTTACCAGAACCTGTTCCTGAGTTGGATTCCATGAAACTGCCTTTCTCCTGCTCCTCGGACCTTCCCATCTGCCCCAGACAATGAACTTGGAAGCCAAACAAGTTATTATCTTTATGAAGTTGAGGTAACCCGCGTTGCCGAGGGCTGAAGGGAAGACAGCTGAAGCCCTGGGCAGAACATGTATATCATGAATTAAAAGCTAGAAAGGGCCTGTAAACCGAGCCAGTCATGAGGAAAGACCTTGGCTTCTCGCTGAAATGTTTTCAGAGCAGACATGCTCCCTGGGTGAGAAAAACAGATCTGTTTTTAACACAGAGTTTAATCCTTTTGAGCAAAGCTGGGTCCCCATGTTCCTGCTTTCTTAGCTTTCTATGGTCTCCCTGATGTGTTTATTAAAAGATAAAGAGAATATGTTCTATGGGTGTGTGGTGAGGTATGGGGGAAGGGGATGTCTCAGCGGGCCCATGCCGAGGCATCCCTTCCCCTGAGGGACCAGCCACTCGAAGGTAAGTATAGAGCAGAGTCTATTCAGGGCATGAGGAGGGGAGTTAAGAGGGTAGTAGAGGCAGAGTGAGGGAGAGAGAGAGAGAAGAGAGAAGAGAAGAGAAGAGAAGAGAAGAGAAGAGAAGAGAAGAGAAGAGAAGAGAAGAGAAGAGAAGTAGAGGCTATTCATGAGCACGTGGAGAGAGGGGTAACTGTGGGGCGGAGCACACCTGACTATTACCAGGTACATGTAGGGTGGAGTTTAAACAGAAGGCTAACAATTCCCATCCGGATTCCCCCCAAATCAGCTAGGATTGTGTGAGTGCTAGAGGACAAGACGGTGGGAACAGTTGAAAATGTCGGAGCCCTTCCTGGCGCAGACAAAGGCTGCCAGCCTAGCAGTTCCATAGACCTCAGGACAGCAGAGAGGAGACTGGACCTGCCCTAATTCCTGGATTCCTCAGTTACCAGCTGTCCTCCTCCTGGCTCCCCACTGAGGACAGTACCCCAGCCTAGCGGTCTGGGAGCCTAACTGTTCCAGACACATCCTTGCAGTCACAAATAAAGACAAGCAAGGCAACTTAAGCGGCAGCCAAGAGATGAGAAGAACTAAGGAGACACAGGAGCCCACCGCCCAGCGCTTCAAGGCTGCCTCACAGCTGAGGGGTTGATACTCCTCTGCCTTCCCGGAACATTCTTGGCTCATGAAGCATAGTTCAGATTCCTCCAACAGGTTGCCCTGGAGCCGCTCGCCCTTAAAGGGGCCATTCTCAGGAGCAGCCATGAGGCAGCCGCAAAGGCACGGGGACTTCTTTGTTCTTAACCTCAAGTTGCCACGTGTTCGCTAACCCTATTAGCCTCAAGAATTACCAACCAAAGTGATTCGAGAAATAAGAGAGACTGAGAGAGGCCCGAGTCCCAGCCCAGCCTCCACACCGCCCAACTTCCTCCATTCCTCTGGGGAAGCACATCTCGTCCTACTGAGGAATCTCGATAGTCTGACAAAATCTGAGCCTTTCAAAATGCAAATATTTTATTCTCCACAAAAAGGTCATTCAGTAAACTAAAGCCAGAAGGAAATGGGGAGGAAAAGAATCATAGGTCTTAATGAAAATTAAAGAGATGTAAAATAAATAAATAAATAAATCCTCCCAAAGCTACTTTGCTGGATTATATGCAAATAATCGGAAACACATTTCACAGAATCAGCCACCCTTGAACTGCACTTAGAGTCCTAAGTTAATAGGATGATACTCAGCAAAAGTTAAACTGAAAACAGCAAACATGTCTGGGGTTCTTCCAGACCTCAAAACTGCTTTCAAAAAAATGCTTAAGATTTCATTCTTCCAAAAATATCTGTAGGATAATTCCCCCTGCCAACGGTGACTAAACCAGGAGCCCTCCCCGTATTTCAATCTGGATTCAGTTACTGGGAGACTCCCCTCCAGCCGTATTTAAGGCAGGCTTTTGCCTGCCAGTTCAATGGGTCTCTTTTTTAAAGAAGTGTTCTATAAAGTGGTACTAAATATAAGTCCTTTCAAAAGGTCACTAAGTGTCTCTTCCAGGAAAGAGAAGAGAAAATGACGTCGGAATTTAAAAAAAAAAAAAAACCTTCTGTCAGTGTTGGACTCCCCCGAAGTCCTTGTGAATTCCTCTGGACTCCACCCTGACCAGTTTATGCCTGAACACGCATCCCACCTGTCAGCTGCTGCAGTACCTCCTGCTACAGCAAACTATTTTATATGTGGTAAGTAAATTGTGGAGAACCTGAAGGCACAACCAAAGAATTCTTAAAGGAGCAGGTGGTTTGTCCTATGTGTTAACATCGTTCGTAATAAAATGACAAGTATCCTAACAGGGCTCAGTGCTGCCCAGCAGCATCTTGGTATCTGAACCCCATGTATTGTGTTATTTTGTTTGATGTCTACACAGATTAGCTAAACAAAATTACTGGCCTCTTACCAAGGCCAAAAATGAATGTGTGTTATGTTCCCCTTGCCTTTTTCTGACAAGAGAATAGCTAAAGCCCTGGAGAAGACAAGGCAGGACAGATAAGTAGTTCTGTCATCTGTGTACAAGCCTTCCTTTTGAGTCAGGAGTGCTCCTAGGGGTAGCACCTGGGCACTGGTGACCTTTAAATGGGCTCTGCCAGAAAGGCACTGGGGGGCGGGGGTTTCCATGGGTTCAAGTTTGGTCTACATCAGCCAATAATTGAGAACCCTGCCTGGTTGTCAAATGTTGCCTGTAGCTCTTCTTTGGACAACAGGGCAAAGTAGATCTGGAGTCATCCAAGAATAGTGAATTTAATGAAAGGGCACCACAAACAGGCTCCAACAGCCAACCTAACCCTTGACCCTCAGACCCCACCCACCCCTGATGTTTCAATGCACCACAACTATAGCAAACTCTAAAGGACAGGCTGCATTCACTTCTGTGAGTGTTGGTGGCTCCAGCTAGCAGCACATTTTATTACAGTTTCACACTAACCACAAGGGGGCGGGAGGGAACACTTGAAAATGGCAGAGATAGATTTGTACCATGGAATTTGACATTCACTCTTCAGAGATAAGCATTCCTAGAGGCCCATCTTTAATATAAAATCTGGCAGGGCAGTTTTGCTGACTGGCTCTCAACAGCAAACCTATCTCCATGCTCAAGTCACCCTTGGGAACCTTGGGCTAAAGCCCAAGACGGCATCTGCCAGCACTGTGACCTGACCTTGCTCTGAGTCAGTGCTGAGG
This sequence comes from Rhabdomys pumilio, assembly GCA_030674055.1. Taxonomy (NCBI): domain Eukaryota; kingdom Metazoa; phylum Chordata; class Mammalia; order Rodentia; family Muridae; genus Rhabdomys; species Rhabdomys pumilio. The sequence goes on along the minus strand of JANHMN010000006.1, from coordinate 3,397,348 downwards.
TCTGTGAACACACACCTTTGCAGCTGGTGTGCTGAGGTTTCAGGAACACAAAGCAACCTGCATATGATTGCCAGGGTACCAAGGAGTTCACCATATCTTCCAAAGTCCACTGTAAATGAATCCATCTCTAATTGTAAAGACCCGAGCTGCCCCACCTTAGTGGCCTAACTGTAAAGGACCACTCTGGCCCACGTTTGGGGGCCAAACTATAGCGGCCCGCTCTGTTCTGCAAGTCAGGGTCTAGCAAGAGAGAGAGTGGGGGGAAGAAGAGGAAGAGATGCAAAGAATAGAGACAAGCCAGAGGATCTGTAGTAAAGTCTTCTTTACTGTCTCTACCATACACACACCACTACACCTACTACTACTACACCACACCACTACAAGGAAATCCTGGGTATTTATAGGCTTTTACCACGTGCCTTGTAGGCACGTGGATACCACATGCCTTGCAGATGTGGATATGACGTAAGCCTTACAGGCGTGGACAGCACGTGCGCCTTACAGGCATGTGTGGCGTAGATAGCACGTAGATAACACGTGCACCACATGCTTTGTAGGTGTGGATACCTCGTGCTCCTTGCAGCTGGGGGCACTAAACAGCAAAACAAGCTATATGGGATATCAGAGTGTGCTTCAGCTGTTGTAGGCTGTTGAAAACCAAGTCTCATGTCAGGGTGTATGGCTCAAGATGGCTGCAAAGCTGATAGCTGCTTTCTAGCCGCTTTCTGCTTACAGTCGGCTCCCAACATCTAATGCTTTTCTATGTTGTGTACTGCTCCGGTGAGGAGATGGGGGTCTTCACTGCATCCCTTTTAATATAAACAGGCTTGAAAGTTATGTGTAATCAACAGAAGGTAGAGAGGTTGGGCTGTATGGCCTCCAAGGCTGGGTCATGGCAGGGTGACTTAACCTACTAGGATATAGAAGGCTAGAGCCACCACAGGAGAAGCCTACAATTTACATACACTCAAGCCTACAAACCTAGTATCTAAATATGTGTCACATACCACACCGATGAGTGATTGAGCTTCTCAATGCAAAGATAAACTGTCCTTGTCCTTACAGCATCCTTGCTTAATCCGTGGCTCACAGGAACCTCCAGCATTACACAGTGGTTGACCTTAGCTCTTGAGTGTTAGTGTGGGACGACACATATCAGTGAAGACCAGAAGATACCAGCAAGATGGCATAGTGGCTAATGGCATGTGCCACCAAACCCGACTGCTGAGTTTGATCCTTCAGAACCTATGTGGCAAACATAACTATTGTCCAGGAGTTGTCCTCTCATCTATACATACACACTGTGGTGTGTACCTGTGTGTGCGCCAAAATGAATGTAGTTTAAAACTTAAATAACCGAATAAATAAAAGCAATTCTAAGAATAACATTAAAGTAACTCTTCAGTAATCCATGGAATTTGAATGCTCTGAAACTCAAACATTGTTATAGTCAGCTGACTTCACCCTATCTGTCCAGTCCTACTCACTGTCCTCTCATGGTGATACTTGCTTTCAGAAGCCCTGAGTTTCTACCTGTCCCCACACCCTTGCTGCTCCACACCTTTGTGACTTTATGTTGTTTTTCCAGTTGAAAGGCTTCCTTTCCCACCTGGAGAATGTCCACAAAGCCTTACATGATAGGCTGATCATCCCCACCTTGCTGTGAGTGCTCCCTCTGAGAACATTCTCTAATATGGGACTCCCAGCCCTACAGAAATCCCTTGCCAGCCCTTCTCCTTCAGGAGAGCTAAGCTTCTGGCGGTCACAGTGTGTGTGCTTCTACTTCTTCAAGGTCTGGACTAGAAGCCTGTAGGAGGACACTGGATTCCTGTGGGTGTCTGAGTGCACGTGCCTTTCCCTTGTTGTGCACTTCTGCCTCTTCTAGGTGTTGATTTCTAGGTGCCTCCTCCCACATAACCTACAGATTGCAGCCGAGAGAAGCTGCTCTGCCTGGTCATTGCTTCCCCACCTCACAACCAAGGTTACTTGGGCTCTGAAGGTCACAAGACTGACAAACAACAGGGCTAGGGGGGAAAAAAAAACAGTATACCCAAAAACCTGCACTCCCTGTGGCACAAGGTGCCCCACTGATAACTAATCATCTCATGCACAGCTACCCACCTGTGTATAGTTTTTGTCAGTCAACACAGGTTGCACTGATTATGGAAAAACAACTCCCAGATCTTTGTGATATGAAACGCCCCCTAGAGGTGAGAAGCACTAATGCAAGGCAGCATCCTCTGGGAGAGCTCAGATAGCAGCAACTGCTCTGCATTAACTTACATTCCTACGACTGCCAAAGCAGGGATGGGAGACTGGACACTTGTCCACCATGAATGAGCAGACTCAACTCTGGGACACGGTATGTGTTTCATTGTGTTTTACAGGTCAAAGCAAACCATGGACATTGGTGTAGGGTGAACCTGAACCAGTCAATGGTGGCGAGTAGATCAGGGCTGAGTCTCCAAGCAGACACAACAGACACAACTGAGGTTGCTGTTCCCTTAATGTGCAATCTTTTGCTAATACAAGGAAACATCAAGGAGTGATTGCAGTGGGTTTCCAGGCTTCAGCCACCACTTGATTCTGACAGTAACAGCGAGCTGTGTTCCTGTAACCACGAGGAAAACCACAGCCAGCATTTACAGAGTGCTTTGCAATTTGCATGACATTTTCATTTATATCTTCTCTCTATGAAATGTGAAAAACGTCCAAAAGGGGGTTTTGAAATATCCATTTCCCTCAGCTTTGCAATGCGGAATTAAATGAAATGGTGGAACCTGTCTGTCCAGTATAGACAGACATGAGATCTATAACGAAGAGAGCTTGCTGTAAAGAATGGTCCTCTTGCTTTTGTTTTTTGTTTGTTTGTTTGTTTTGTTTTTTGAAACAGGGTTTCTCTGTATAGCCCTGGCTGTCCTGGAACTCACTCTGTAGACCAGGCTGGTCTCAAACTCAGAAATCCACCTGCCTCTGCCTCCCAAGTGCCGGGATTAAAGGCGTGTGCCATCACTGCCCAGCCAAGAATGGTCCTCTTTAGACCTGGTATCAAAGAGACTTCATGGGAGAACAGCAGGAGCCCACACTACAGGGTGAGTCTTGTATCCCTTAAGGATTGTGTGTAGGCATTGCTCATCTGTTATAGTCTGCTCTCTCTACTGACTCAGTTGCTTTCTTTTTCTATAACAAAATACTTGAATATATATATATATGTATATATATATATATATATATATATATACGGAGCAATTATGTATATTATATATAACATATTATATGTAATAATATATTTTATATATAACCAGAAGCAATTTATATTTTATATATATGTGTGTGTGATATATATATACATGTATGTATATATATATATATATATACACATACATGTATATATATATATATAGATATTTGTTTTGTTTCTTGAAGTTCTGGAGAATGGGATGTCCAAGAAAAGGTGAGCATCTCTTCTGCTTCTTGGGGTCTTATTGTTGGACCTATATATGGCAGATGATGTCACTTGGCAAGGCAGAATCAGCATTCCAAGCTCAGCTCACTCTTACAATAAATCTACTCCCTTGATATCCTAGTAATCTAATAATCCACAAATGGAACATTCTCACAATCCAATCAGCTCCCAAAGTGGGGCACGGAGGATCCAATGTCTAACACACGAAACCCAATATCCAAGACATCTCAGACCAGAGGTGTTGTGTTTTAACTCATAAAAAAGTTGAAAATGACGGCCTTCCTGTAAGCTGAATCTAGCTCACAATGTGCTTAGTTTGGAACATACTTTAGTAAATGAGTTGCCACTGGCATGCAAGAAATGAGAATAACACAGGAAAATTATGGATTTATAATACTGCTTTCAAAGATGGCTAACCCAGATGCCCAGGTCTCCACCCTGCAGAGCACACAGGAGCATGGCTCTGCATATGCTGTTATGCAGGGTGTAGTTCCCTGCCATCTCTGTCACTTCTAGTGGCTTCACCCTGCGTCCATTCTGTGGATACTTACTTATTCACAGGCTTTTGCACTCGTAGCAACTGAGACAGAATGACTATAGTCCTGACTACTAAGGAGTGGAAAGACAGCTCAGTCAGTAACGAGCTTGCTTGGCAAGCATGAGGACCTGAGTTAACATCCCAATACCCGTGGACAAAGCTGTGGGTGATGCCTGAACCTGTGACCCCAGCACTGGAGAAACAGACACAAGTGGATCTCTGGAATTCATAGGCCACCCCACCTCATGAGATAGGTAAGCTCCATACTAAGTAAGAATAACAGAGAAAAACACTTGACACCAACCTCTGGCCTCCACAGTCATGTGAGGACATATACCTAGACATGCATGTGCACACAGGCATAAAACACACATACACACACACCACACACACACACACACACACACACACACACACACACACACACGTGAGCATGCATACACACACACAAGTGTACACTTGAGATTTCCCTTCATTCAGTTGTCACTACACCTTCTCTCAACCTGTACCTGTCTGTCCACTCCCACATGGTGGGACTCCTATAAGTCTCAGCTCTCAGTGAGCTGACTTATAACTGCCTTATAACTCTCCTCAAGGACTGAGAAAATGACCAACCCCTCTTCTCCTTCATCTTCTCTCCCCAGCTATAGTCGCCCAATGTCCTAGCTGATGAATTCTCTACTCTTATCCTGTTTAAAATTCGACCCATCAGCTGGACTTGAACATAAGTTCCATGAAACCAGGAATCCATGCCTACTTTCTTACCAATGCAACTCAACAGTTTATAAAAATTCCTGGCACACAGTAGGTGCTCAGTCAATCTCAGTGAATGACTGACTGACTGACTGACTGACTGACTGACTGACTGTCTCTTCTTTGACTAGCAGGAGAACTTAGTTTAGCAAAACTTAGTCTGTTTTTATCTTATGTAAACTCTGCAAGTGAGATGTTGCCTTTATCACAATAATGGTATCTAAGCATCTTAGCTGGCTACCATCAACATGGCGTTTTCCTGAGGCTGGAGAGCTGGCTCCAGAGTTAAGAGCAGCTGATGCTCCTGCAGATGACATGGCAGCTTACAGTTATCCATAACTTTGATTCCAGAAAATCTGATCCGTGGGCCTCTTTTGGCATCAGGCATGCACTGCAGCAAATACACACATGCAGGCAGAAGACTCAGACATATAAAATAAACATAGATAAACCTCTGAAAATACAGAAGATATTTTCACATACATTGTCTCCCTGGAGTATCGCAATGAGCTCTTGTGGGTGAAGAGCGTGGTAGTCTGAATAATGATACTGGCTACATCTCATGTTCATCTCTCTGACCTGTAAGATGTTACCTTACATAGCAAAGACTGCAGGTACATGGACTTACAGATCTGGAAGTAGGGAGATGGTTTCTAAATGCAATCACAGAGTCCTTGCAAGAGAAAGTGAGTGACTCGATACACATGGAGAAGAGAAGAATGTGGCCAGAGCCTGAGATGGGAGTATAGGCACACACTAAGATGTCAGCTGCCCCCAGAAGCAAGGGTGGGTTCTGTCCTGGAGCTCCAGAGGGAGAGTGGCCCTGCCAGAACCACAGCTCAGCCCAGAAAAGAGCAGTCCTCTAGAACCATGAGAGAATAAATTTCCCTTTGAAAGGTGAAGCCATGTTTGTGGTCTTTTGTTCCAGGAGTCAGATTAGACAGCCACTGTGACTCTCACAAAGGTCTCCTTTCACTAGGTGTGAAGGAGATGAGCTTCCCCTGACAGCACAAAGATGAAGCATGTGAAGCTCAGACCAAAAGCAGGGGCAGCCAATGCCTGGGCCCAGGCTCTGTCCCTTCACCCAAGCACATCCAGGAAGAAATGGCAACAAAATGTTCTCCAGAAGATTCTGGGAAGTGACTCCCCGTGACTAACAATGGAAAGGATAAACCAGAAACTGAGGTAAATTGGGTCTGAATTGAGAAGGTAAGTGTTATGGTTTGTATATGCTCAGCCCAGGGAGTGGCACTAGGTGTGGCCTTGTTGGAGTGGGTGTGGCCTTGTTGGAGTGGGTGTGTCACTGTGGGTGTGGGCTTTAAGACCCTCATCCTAGCTGCCTGAAGTCAGTATTCTGCTAGCAGCCTTCAGATGAAGATGTAGAACTCTCAGCTCCTCCTGCACCATGCTTGCCTGGATGCTACCATGCTCCTGCCTTGATGATAATTGACTGAACCTCTGAACCTGTACAGGCCAGACCCAATTAAACATTATCCTTTATAAGACTTGTCTTGATCATGGTGTCTGTTCATAGCAATCAAACCCTAACTAAGACAGTAGGGGATGATGCTGTAGGCTGTCCTCTCCTGAGGAGACTCTCAGGGAAGCTCCTCCAGGAGCCATTTTAAGAATCCTGCTATTAAGGTAGCTCTAGAATCAGAAGGCCCTTTACAAGGTGAATCTTAGTATCTGTACCATGCTGGAGAGTTTCTCTGTTATCAAGCACTGAGTCACAGCAGGCATCTCATACAACAGGGCTGAGGCCAGCCCATGTCACCATTCACTTAAGGACACGGCACACAGTTCTGGGAGTACTGAAACCCAGTTTTCACCAGAATTCTTCCTGCACAGACCCATACCAACTGCTCCGGCAAACACGAACTACAAGCAGAACCATCATGGACCCTCCTAGGCCACTGTAAAGATGAGGCGTTTTCAGTAGCATCTGTGTGAGTCTCCCTGTGGGTCATACACCCTGACAATTAGGTGGCTATTCTCCATTCTGGCACTAAAAAATTATGATTGAAAGAAACCAGTGCTTTGTAAATGGGAACTGGGCCCTCTGTAATTTCATTTGCTCCGAGGCCAGATAATAAAAAGGCAGATGGACAGGTGTTTCCGATGACGCTGGTGGGTAACTGGATAAGTGTGGTCAGCTCCCAAGAACTCAACTGTATTCGGTTTATGCGACCAAACTGCAGAAAGAACAAGATGTGCTTGCTTTTTCAAGTTCTTTATTAAATATTTAAAAAGCTTATTATAGTACCTCTCCCACCTGGGCCGTGATTAACGGCTCCTTGTTATTTAACAATGAGTCCATTGTTTTTGCCTTAATAATTACGATGAAATTACAAAAAAAAAAAAAAAAAAAAAAAAAAGTTTAGAGCTACTGCCATACTGAAACCGAGCCTGGAAAGGTGGCTAGCTTCCCCAGGTCGCAGAAGATTGACATTCTTGCTGGTGAGGCACTCACACATGAAATAAGATGAGTAAATCCAAAAGAATCATCTTGTGTCTTGCGGCTGCAACGTGAGTGTGAGCACCTGGCGCGTGAGCTAGGAATGAGAATCCACGAGTTTTGAGAAAACGGCAGACAAGCAGGACCTAGGGGGGAATCGCCAGCTTCGATAAGGCCAAGCTGAAGAAAACCGAGACACAGAACACTCTGCCGACCAAATAAACCATTGAACAGGAAAAGAGGGAGTGAAATCTCCTAAAAACCTAGGAAGATTTCCCCACCGCACCCCACTCGTCATCTCCAAGACCCCCTCATAATGTGGAGAGAGAGCCACCTGCAAGGCGGACGCGAGGCACGAGCTGCACTGTGAATCCGGGCGCTCCGCGCTGATGCTGCCAGCCCGCGGGTCTCTGAAGGGGAACCCCCCCCCCAGTCCCCATCGCCACCGCTAATCGGACTGTCAAATTTCACTGATTTTCCCTGGGATATTATAGAAAATTATTTGTATGATTAATGAAAATAAAACATGCCTCGTGGCAAAAATAAAAAAATCATCTTAAAGAATGCTCACAAGACTCGTGGCATCGGTGCTGCCTGCTCTTCAGAGAAACAACCAATAGAACACAGACACACAGAAAGAGTTGTTCTAAGGAACAAACTCACTTGATGACAAATGCTTGACGAAGACAAAGCCAATAGAGAGGCTGTCAGAAGCCCAGGGAAGAGCAGCTGCAGGGCAGAGGCCAACTGTGGACAGAATTTCTTTGTCCTTGGCAGAGAACAAGAGGGGTCAGTCTTTGCCTTATTAAAATGTTTCAGAGTGGCTCAGCAGTTAAGAACTCATCACACTCCTCCAAAGGACCAGAGTACGATGTCCAGCACCCACACCAAGCATTTCATTACCACCTGCAACACAGTTGCAGATCCAAGAACCTTCAAGGGCACATCTTGCAAGCACATGCACGTACCCACCTGAAGTCAGACAGACAGACAGACAGACAGACAGACAGACAGACAGACACACACACACACACACACACACACACACACACACACACACACACAAAATTAAAACTGAAATTAGGAGGAGGGTTAGTGTAACCAGGAATCTGCATGGCACTCATCAGCCGGACGCCGTATCTATAAAATGATACTTGTGGTCTCAATAGTGCTTCTGCGAAGAGGTAATGAAATGAAAGCATGTATCCCCAAGGAGGACAGCACACCCCTCCGAAAGGACAACACACAGTCCACATACTGAGGACAATACACAGCACACAGCCAGAGGACAGCACACAGTGTGTGTTTACCATGACAACATGAACTGCGAGCATCCTTTGGGGCACTGCAGTCCAGCTGGAATCATTTCTAAGCTATCTGCATGAGTCTCCTTAGAGATGAAAGCTCCACAGTTCTCTATTGTTCTTATTTGGTGGGGGGGTGGGGGACTGTGTGTGTGTGTGTGTGTGTGTGTGTGTGTACATTGTGGAATGGTGCAGTCAGACTAACAATTGTGTCATCTCATATGGGCATCACACTGCTTCATGTGATGCCGCGTCCACTGAGAATCGAGGAGCAGTAGGACATAAGCCATCTGGGTGTGGTAGCACTCACCATAATCTCAGCATTCAGGAGGCAGAAGCAAGAGGAACAGAAGCCCATCATCATCCTCAGCCACACAGTAGGTCAAAGGCCTAGGTACCTGAGGTACCTGAGACTTTGAATAACAGACAAGCAAACGAACATGGATTGATGACAGGCTTCCCGATATCTCCATGTGTCAAGCTTCCAAAGGGAAAAATGTGTGGGGGTATTCCTACCCTTAAATTACAGAGTACGCAGTTACCGAGTGTCTATCTCGAGTGGCACACGCGTTGCCTTTCTCATCTGTGTAACTAATGCCTCCATCAGCAAATCACGGGATGATGAGATCATTCTGCCACGTGGTCTCAGAGGGTTCTCTGCCGGAGGGTGTGTACGGATCAAAACAGCCCACAGGATGACTGAAGGAAGAGAGGAAGAGGAGGGAGGAAGAGGAGGAAGAGAAAGAGGAAGGGGAGGAGTAGTAAAAGGAGGAGAGAGAGGGGGAAGGAAGAAAGGGAAAGCAGAGAGGGAGAGAGGGGGGAGGGAGGATCTATCTGTGCCTCCCAGGACCCTCTCCTTTCCCCTATGTTCCATCCCAGCCTATGGGGTGGTGTTGCAAGGGATTAAGGCAGGCCTGCTTCCTTAACTCTCCCTGTAAGCACCCAGAGGCACATTTTATCAACTGCCCAGGTACATCTCAGTCCTAGTTAATTGACAATCAAGATTAACCAGCTACATGGAGAGAATGTATCCTATGAAGCTGACGGGTGGCTAACATCCACATATTAGATTCCTAGACTCCCCCATAGGTGAGTCTGCGAACTCTCACATACCACACAGTGTGGTCCACATAACTAGGGGTTTGTTCTCTCAACACCCCCGTCCCAGCTTCTTACCCAGGCCTGGGCTTTGAGACAAATTGCTTGAGTGTCCATGAAGGATGATCACAGTCACAAGGGTGGAGAGACCAGGGAGGAATGGGAAGGAGAAGCCTGGGGCTACCGAGGCCCTGGTCAGAGGGAAACATGTGGCTCTCCTCATGGGTGAGCCACACACTTCTGCCCAGTTCCCTGCCCTCTTCCTAAGCCACAGTGCACTTCTTAAGAGAGTGCCTTCACTACCGCACCCCTTACCAAGCAGAGTGGGGAATGCATGTGCTTGATTTGGTTTGTGGAGTCTGGGTTTTGCTTTTTTGTTTTTGGTTTGGGCTTTGGATTTTTCCTCCAGTTGTGTGTATGTGGCTACCCGTTTGTGTGAGCACATGTGTTTGGATACACACACTAGGGTGTGTACTCGTGGAATCTAACCTCTAGTACCATTTGCTGTTTGTCTGTATGTACCTTGAATCAGTCCTCACACTGGCCTGAAGGGTACAATATCTGTTGGTCTTTTTGATCAGTGAGCTCCAGGGATCTACCTCCCAGCTCTATACCAACTCATACCGTTTTTTGTGTGGGTTCTGGGACTCAAACTCAGATCCATATACATATCCATATGTCTATCTATCTAGATATAAATATCTAGATGTAGATATCTAGATATATATATCTATATTTACGTAGATAGATATCTATATATCTGTATATCTAGGTAGATAGACAGACAGACAGACAGACAGACAGACAGACAGACAGACACAGAAAAATTCTCTTTTTTGTCCTTGAACTCAGGCCTATGCTTTCATCTCTGACCTAGTGAGGGTCATGACCTCCAAGTCTCACCCACAGTGGTCTGGTCTGACTGGTGTATGTAGATCCTGCTCAGGAAGGTTTTATCACCCCTCCTAGGCATCAAGCTTCTGGAACTTATTCTGGCAAATGTGGCAAATGAGCAGAGGTTGTGGCAAATTCTTCTTTGACTCTTAGGACTGTGTAGCAACCCTTTGCCTTGTGGAGTCGCTGTCATCTATGTATGGCCTGCAGACTACCAGGCTCCTCTGTGCCTGGCCTGTACCTCCACCTGGCTGCTCAGTCCCCTCTTGAGCTAAGTTGAACTTGGGAAAAGACAAGCTGCTTATACCACTCAGCATTGGCCCTCATTCCAGACAGTCTGTTTTTCTGAACTTTCCTTCCAAGGAAGTGTGGGAGAAGATTCTGGAAGGTAGCTACGTAAATACCAGATAGCTGTAACACATTTCAGCCGGTGAAGCCAGGACCCATCCGGATGTGTCTTGATTAATTTGTTTTCTGAACAGATCACAAACACTGGCTTTCTTAAGTGATATTTGACGAGTTTCATAACAATCTTGTACAGTAACAGGCAAAACTGACTCATGGGGCAATAAAATTGGGCTCTCTCACATCCCTTGGCAGAGGAAACCATTGCCATAAGTCAATTTTTCTAAATCACCTCTCTTTCAGTGCTGCTCTTTAGCCAAGAAAATAATCAGAAAGTGTACACTGTGGTGGTTGATGAGCAGAGGTTGTGGACCTCTGTCCGTGGGCCACGTGGGCCAAGCAGGCTGTGCAGCAGCCTGGGCTGACCTTAGCTGCCCTTTCTCAGAGCCAAAGAGAATGTCTTCTAAGCAAAGGGCACCCCTCTCTTGGGGTTATAAATGACACCTTTCATGTATTCATCTTTGATAGTTCCTGGGTTAAATAATTTTAATGTAGGAAACCCAGGGGTAAGCCAGCCAGCTCTATGATGTCTCTGTGAAACCTTTTCAGTCAGGAGACAAGTTTGACTTGTCAGATTTGATATGTCACCAAAAGTCAAACAAATAGGACAGGTAGCTAGAGGTTAAGAGGACTGGATACTCCTCCAGAGGACCCGAGTTCGATTCCCAGCACTGACAAGGTGGCTCATAAGTGCCTATAACTCCAGTTCTAGGAAATCTAACACCTTCTGCAAGCTTCCATGGGCACGGCACATGGTGCACAAACATGTATAAGACCAAACTCCCACACACCTAAAAGGCAGGGCCTGACAACAGCTGCAAAAGGAAGAACAAAAGAGAAACAGATCCATTAGGCAGCCCAAGATGTGCTCTGAGATGTAACAGCCTTTTTCTGCTGAGGAGTGAGTAAGCTTGACTCCCTCGTCACATCAGCTGGCCCAGATGGCTGCATCTCCCCATGCTGCCAGCCCCATGCTGCCAGCCCACTGGACTGCTGTTACAGCCCCTGTGTAAAAAACAAAACAAACCAAACAAACAAACAAACAAAAACAAAAACAAAAACAAAACAACAACAACAACAAAAACCACTCAAAGCCAACTCACCTTCATCTTCTTTCTGTAAACATTTGTGCTATGTTGTCTGAGAAGGCTGTCTTCCCAACTTTGATCTCTCTCTCTGAAACTCAGGTGAAAACACCTCTGATTTTGACCACAGACAGGGTCCACTGGCTAAACCACCTGGCTACACTATCTCCTTGTATTGCTTCTTCCTTCAGACATTCAGTCACTCATTCACTCATTCACTCATTCACTCATTCATTCATTCATTCATTCATTCATTCATTCATTCATTTCCAGTTTGGAGACCTATGTGCCAGACGACTGGAAGCATAGAGAACATATTACTGAGCTGCTTTTGTGCCCTGAACACGATTCCCCCATTTTACCTTTGCTGTATCTTTGCTGTGGAAATGTCTCCACCCAGTGGTGTTACTGAGGAATTACATGTCATCTTCGTATTTTAGCAATCCCGCTTTAGGCAGACCTGAGTTGCTAAATATTCCATAGCATTAAAGTAACTGATTTGTATGAAAATTTATTAACACTAAGATTTTCTCCACCAACCCAAACTCCATTAGAATCTTCAATAAACATCATGATGTCTGTCTTATCAGGAAGAGTCAATATTGAGTTATAGCATTCATAACAGTAGAAAAATTACAGTTATGAAATAGCAGCTAAAATAATTTTATGATTGTGGGACACTAAAACATGAGGGACTCCGTTAAAGTGATACAGCATCTGGAAGATTGGGAACCACTGACTTACAGGAAGAAAAGTCAAAGCTAGATTTCTACCTAATTAAAGTGAAGTGTACTCTCCTCCTTGAAGTATGTGTGTGTGTTTGTGGTGTACACACGTGTGTGCTTGTGCATATATGTTCAGCATGCACTCAGGTGTAGAGAGAGCTCAGAGGTCTGTGTGGGTGCCTTTTTTAATGGCTCTCTAATTTATTCTTTGACAATTTGATACATGTGTGTATAATACATTCTGCTCACACTCCTTCGCTCTTTCTTACCCTCCCCCATTCCACCAGGCCCCATCTCTCTTGTGTCTGCTTTATGAGCCACCAGCTCTAATGAGCTCCATTAGTGTGGGCTTGAGTGTGAAGAGTCCACAGGATTGCGGATGACTCAGAAGTGGCTACGTCACTAAAAACGGTGATTTCCTCTTCCCCCCGCAGCCGTCCACTGCCATTCACTCCCTGGGGTTGGGGGGATCCTATGATCCTGTCCCCATCTATGACTAGATGTTTCGGGGCTCAGACTTGTGCAAACAACTCTAGCCATTGTGAGTTCGTGAGTGTGGCCATGTCACCATGCCCACATGACAGCCCCTCATGTCCCTCTACCCTATCAGGCAGATCTTAAATTCTTCTTCCTCCTGCCTCCTCCACAACGTTCTCCAAGCTGTGGAGGAGATGATAAGGGTGTTTTGTGTAAGGCTGAGCACGCATAGTAACTAGTTCTCAACATTGTCACCAACCATGAGTTTGTATTAACCAATGTTTCCCACAAAGACAAATTTCTTTGAACAAACCTGAGGATACTGCTGGTTTACAGAGCAAACATAAACATTAAAGTGCAGTTTGACAATATATCCACTTAGCAAAATAAGCATAGTAGGTTCACCCTTAAAGCCAATGGCTCCCCTAGGTCCCCATGGGTCTTTACATTATTGGGCGTGAGCTCCCTCCTACAAATGGGTCTTGTATCCAACTTTAAAACTCAGTTGGTTCCCCCCATAACAACTGTGGATTTTACCATTGCTTTGTGTGTATGTGTGGATGTTTTGCGTGTATGTATCTGTACTGTGTGAGTAACTGGTTCCCTCAGAGGTCAGAAGAAGCCATTGGATCTCCTGGAACTGTAATTACAGATGGTTGTGAGTACCATGTAGATGCTGAGGACTGAATTCAGGTCTTCTGCAAGAACAACAAGTGCTCTTACCCATTGAACCGTCTCTTCAGGTCGTCATCGAGCACCTTAACGATTTATTTGCAGATATCTTTTGTTTCCTTAGTGTGGTTGTTTGAATATGCTTGGTCCAGAAAGTGACACCAATGGGAGGTGTGGCCTTGTTGGAGGAAGTGTGTCATTGTGAGGGTGGGCAATGAGACCCTCCTCCTAACTGTGTGGGAGCCAGTCTTCTCCTAGCAGCCTTCAGATGAAGATGTCGAACTCTCAGCTCCTCCTCCTCTGCCTGCCTGGATGCTGCCATGTTCCCACCTTGATGATAATGGACTGAACCTCTAAACCCGTAACCCAGCCCCAATTAAATGTTATCATTATAAGAGTTGCCTTGGTCTTGGTGTCTGTTCACAGCAATGAAAATGCTAAGACACTGAATTTTTTTTCCCAGTTGGTGTGCTATCTGTGGCTGTTAAGAAAGGAATTGTTTCCTTGATTTTCCCCCCAATACACTTCTCATTGGTGTATATTAGGAAGGCTAGTGGTTTGTGTTGGTTAATTTTGTACCTGCCACTTTGTTGAGCAAATCGCATGGGGCCTTCCCACACTCCTTCTGTCTATATACTTGTGAATCTTCAGAGCTGCTTCCCTGAAGCAGGGGGGGTGAGCCTTGCAGTCTCTGCTTTTGAGCTAGCTAGGCAGGATGAGGAACATCCAGCAGGGGGAGGGCTGTGAAAGCAAGAGATGCCTAGGGAATTAGTGGTCCAAATGGAGCAGGAGCAGGATGGAGAAGAAGCATCCATCTATCTACCTGCAGTGTGCAGGGGCCAGCATTTTGCCCAGAGAGCACTCACTCCTTGAATGTCACAATAGTGCTCCCCTAGACACTGAACACTACCTGCTGTGCTCCCCTCCTTTTCCTGGCTAAGTTATAAGTTTCACAAACCAGAGGAGCCTAGGGAAATCCTGGGAGCTGGCTGCACCTGGTTGCCATGGCAACCAAGGAAAAACCAGGTCAGGCCAAATAGCTATGAATTGTGCATAAAGGTTTCTGAGTTTCTGTGACCCAGAGATTCCACTCCCTGGTGTATCTTGGAAAAGAAAACCCTCACAGGTTACAAGAAAAACCTGGAATTTTACTGCTACATTGTTACATAGGAGTGAAGGAGAAACAAGAGGGAGGGTGTGGGAGGCATGAACGATGAAGGTAAGAGTGTTCAACCCGTGGAGAGCCCAGGAAAAGCTTTCAGAAGAGCTATCCTCAAAGATCTACACTCAGGTTGCTGCATGACAAATGTGGTCTCAGAGCAAAGGTCAAATAACAACTGAATGCTTTAACTGAATGCGAGCCAGGATGATTTAAAACAGTGCCTCGGACCAGCCTTAGCATCTCGGGGATAACGCTGACTCTCAGCCCAAAGAATAGAGGTGTCTGCCTCACAGGAGCGTTTGCCTTGTGGGAAGGACTGTACACTACAGTTTAGAGGAGCTCATGCAGTAACATAAAGGTTTGGGCTAAGCTCACACAGCAGGGGAATTAAAGAAAAAGAATCTAAAAAGGAAGGAAGGGCACCTCTACATCTCTGGCTCATCTGAGGAAGACCGAGGGGGGAGGGGGAAGGCTGGGATGACCGCACTGCTCTGAGTACAAAGGATTTTTGTATTAAATGAAAGACAACTCAAAATTCCAGCAGAGAGAAACCCATTCTCACGGCATCACTAGAACCTGACGGACCTTCATAAATAAAACTGGAAACATACACCTGGCTGCATTTCAGAGTAACAAGGGAAAATCACTAGTTTGGCATCCCTTATTACATTCATCTCTCACATCCAGTTCCCATTGTACTCAAGAGACCGTGTATGGGGCAGATGGTGTGGTTAATCTTGAAAGTCAACATGGTGGGCTTTAGGGTCACCATGGAAACGGATCTCTGCGCATGACTGTGAGGCCTTCTTTATATTAGGTTAATGGAGCTAGGGAGACCCGCCCCAAACGTGGACGGTACCATTCCGTAGCTGGGGTCCCAGACTGAATAAAAAGGAGAGAGTGAGCTGATCACAGGCTTGCGTTTCTTTGTGCATCCTGAGTGTGGATGTGACCTGGTAGTCCCCCAGGCTCCTATCTCCATTGCTTCCCCGCCATGATGGGCGACACCTTCTCCACCGTGACGGGAAACACCAGGAACCGTGAGCTAAAATAAACACTTCCTTAAGTTGCTTTTGTTAGGGGTTTTGTTACAAAATTGAAACAACCAACTAGCACAGCACATACCTTACCTTTACAGCTATGGGGCTCCACCCCCAAAGAACCATACCAGAAAGTGGTACCCAAGGATCCTACCATGGCTGGGCCTATTCACTTGTAATCAAAACCATAATACTAAGTTAAAAAAAAAAAAAAGATGGGTACACCTGTAGCAATATTTTTTATATATAAATCCTGGCGGTGCTTTCCTGATAGCCTCCTCAAAGTTTTATGTTCCCGAATAAAAGACACACACACACTCAGCCTTGTATCGGATAAGCCTTGAGCAGCCCGATAGCTGGGCTACTTCCTAACCTCCATGCGGTTAATTCACCTCCCGCTGATAATCCCGAGTTACCATTTACTAGACTCTATAGTCTACCTTGGATGCCCTGGACACAGCCCTTCTGGCCACATGCTCCTGGCTCCTACGTGGGGGCCATGCCTCTCTGTCCTGCACTCTTCTCAGGTGTGACATCTCCTCTCCTCCACCTCTCCCAGTATGGTGGATCTTCTTCTCTCTTGGTCCCAAGCCTGGGAACCTCTGCCTGCTCTGCCCAGCCATTGGCTTCCGGCATCTTTATTTACCAATCAGAACCAACTGAGGGCAGGGTCCCTCGGTGTCTTACGGGCAGGCGGTCGTGCGAACTCTCTGGTGCAAACAATTTTGGGGACCCAAATATACAAGCAGCATACTACATACACTTCCTATATGGAAATCATGGTGGCCACGGCAAAGCCTGAGCTCACCCATGCCACTCTCAAGCTTAGTAGAATTCATTTCTCCTCTTCTCCAATGAGCTGGCCCTATGCGTGCCACGACAAAATGTAGTAAAGACGAGTCTAGCTTTTGGAGGGCTGGCCATTTCCACATCCTTCTTTCTGAACACCTCCTGTTGGAATGGAGTTGATGCCATTCTGTGAGGAAGACCAACCTGTACGCCAAAGTCCCCCGTGGAAAGCTCAGTCATCACACCTAGACACGGTCCCAGCTGATGCCCAGTACCACATGCCGCAATGGAGCACAATGGAGCACTGAGGAAAAGCCATGTTGGACATTCCATCCACATGACTGCAGCTTAGCCAAAATAGTGTGGACTAGTTGCTTCTCCCAACGAAGTCTCCTCAACTTCTACTCTTTTGCATTTCTAAGGAGTTCTATGATGTTTTGCTGCTAACATCTGATGAGAAGAATTGAGTAAAATACGACACTGGACAGGTCTTCGTCAGGGAAGTAATTGCGTGTGTTTGATCTCAAAGAGCATGATTTTAAGCTTGCTTGCACTAATTGTCTAATACCCTCTTGGATATAATTGCAAAGTATCCAGACCATACTTTCAGGGGATAAAAGAGGGAAGCAATATCTTTATTTGATTAACCACCGATTTATCCGCATCAATCCATCAATCCAATTCATGAGTCAGCCTTTATTTTAATGCTTCCTCGGACAGGGAGAGAACAAAGACACAAGGCCCAAGGTCAAAACGATCAAAGAGAACCTAACAAATATTGAGTTAGTTTTATTGAGTTGTGACTTCCTGTAGACAGGGATACTTTCCCGTGCTGAGACCAGAAGACCAAGAGGTCATGGTGTTTTCACAGTAAAAAGAAGCAGCAGGCCAGGCTCTGAGGGTTTGAAGGCTGAGGGCCCTGTGGTTCTAATGTTCCAAGTCTTTCCTGCTCAGTATCCTCCCTAGTGCCTGCTATCACTGTCCTGATATAGGACTGTTCATATTTCCAACCTTGGGGCTTCTGCCCAACTCTGATGTTCATTCTCAGAAAATTCCATAGTTCCATTGTGTGGGTCCTTGAGAACACCATCTCTTCTTTATACCCCTGAGCCCAGCCTCCACTGATGCCACACATCAGGGAGCTACAGCCTCAGGTACAACAAAACCTTGACCTCCATTCTGGTTCCTACTGCTTTGTCCTGCACACTTGCCATTCTGAAGAGACCGTTACTCTCTGAAATCCTGTGTGTTAGTCACCTGTCCTCACAGCTCCAGGGCCACCAACATGATGTGGCAGCTTGTATGTTATCTCAAATCTCCATCATCATGTAAGATTGTAGGTGCCCAGAAAGTACATAAACCACTGCTGCTTCTTTCTGCTGAGTTTTCTTGTGGGGTTTCGATGCTTCAATCCTGCTGGCCATCAGGGGACAGACAGTCTGAAATCCAGTGGTAAGAATGCTCCTGCCCTCACTGGCCTGCAATCATCCCACCCCTGTGACAGCCGGAGATAATGATAACCTGTAATTACTAGAATGCTCCATGAAGAAACAGAACGGAATCTAAAATGTCATCCTAAACGGTGCCACGCTGGTTAAAGTGAAGGAAATAGTGTCAGCAAAGGACTGAGAGGAGCTGTTCATGACCTCTGTCTGGTGAAAGGCAGCTCTCCCAGGCTGCATCTAAACTCCTCCAGAATCCCCACTTATCAGATGCAAAGATGCACACAACTCACCAAGCAGAAGACTAGAATTTTCTACTGATCTTAGATGAGCTAAAACCTGTGAAAAGTCTATTTCTTTGTTTCAGGCTATTATTATTATCATTATTATTATTATTATTATTATTATTATTATTATTATTATTATTCAGAGGCTTATGCCATGCTGAGAACTACTCCCACTCCCCCTCCCTCTCCATTACACAACGAGACAGAAGTTGCTTAGTTAGGGAACATTTTGGGGACAAGAAACAAGTTAAGTCAAAAAGGATGGATGATATCCAAGAGTAGCCCTGAGAAGACATAGCCTGTCCTGGGATGACCTTGCTTGTTGTCATTTGAGGAGAACAGGGAGAGACAAACCTAAAGAGATCAGTGGCCTACTGTAAGACACCTCGGAAATACACATGAAGCATCTTGAAGGTTTAGGTCAGGATTATACCACAAAAGCCATTTTGTACGGAAAGGTCAACACTGCTTCCCTGAAGGAGCTGATTGGCAGGAAAGTAGTCTATACAGGAGTTCAACATTTTGCTATGGAAAACTGTGTTCCTGTTAAATGCACCAGCTTCCCCAGCTTTTCCATATCTTTTAATTTATGTGTGGGGGTGATGGGTATGATCTATATACAAACGGGCACACTCAGGCATGCACTTGTGTGTACTGTTGTGGACACATCTGGAGGTCAGAGGTCAGAGGTCGAGTGTCTTCTATCATTCTGCTTATTATTTTTTGTAACAGGGTCTCACTGAAGACCTGATGCTTCCCTGCTTGGCTGGGTTGGCAGCCACCAGTTCTCTAGGGCCCTCACATCTCTGCCTCCACATCACTGAAGTTACATAAATGTACCGCCATCCCCAGCTGTTCGAACAGGTGCTAAGGATTTGAACTTGGGTTCTACACTTGTGCGGCAGTCACTTTATCCAGCCGACTGTTGGTGCAAAAACCAAACATCAGCCAACATCAGTGGGTAGTCAGGAAAAGCCATCAAGAGGAAATAAGAGAGACAACATAGTTGACTTCCCAAGTTTATATCTAGACAATAAGTTGCCTCCTCCCTAAGACTAACTAATAATAGTATAACGGAATAAAGATGATATCTTCATTATCACTGTATTTCAATATCTAATTAATTGAAAAATGTTGGCGTCCTTCTTAATCAGTATTTCAAAGTATGTGCTCCCCTCCATTCTTCCAAAAGCCTCCATTTTCTTGTAAGAGGATTTAAATAATTACATCAGGGAAGCACGAAAAGAAAGAGTTGATTTTCAACTCTTTTACTAGGAAAAGAAATGCATTTTTAAGTTCCCTAGAAATAGGATGGTTTTGACACTTCTGTGAGTGTCTAAGCCAGACTTGGCAAAACTGATTCTATATTCCTGTTATGCAAAGAATGAGAAATACTTCAAGGGGGTGGAGGATTGGTGTGCACAAAGGAGAAAAGCCTCTTCTGGCTCTAAGAGCATATGGAAGGAGAAATGTGATTGTACGTGTTAACTGTCAATCTAGAACCACAGGCAGCAAAGAGGGGTTGTCTAGATCATCCCTCCTGAGTTTGTCTGTGGGAAGTTATCTTTTGTTAATTAACATGAGAAAAACAGGTCTCAAAGGAGGTGTCACATTCCCTGGGTTTGAGTCCTGAATTGTGTAAGGGCAGAGAAAGCAAGCTAAGCAGAAGGCCCAGGTGTGAGCATTCTCTCTGCTCATGATTGTGGATGTGTCTGACTGCTTCAAGCTCCTGCCTTGATTCTTCCACAGTGATGGCCTGTGACCAGTTCTGTGGCTGAAAACACACTCTTTCTCCCCAGGCTGCTTTTACTCGGATATTTTATGACAGCAGCAGAATGGAACTGAAACAGGAGAGATTAAAGACAGACTGAAGAAGCCTATCACAGTGTCTCAGCTCTGCCTTGCGTTGCATCCTAGCTGTGGATGGACATGGGAGTGGTTTTGCTGGGCATGTCTGAGGAATTAGTTCATTAGGTACTGCTGCATTCAACACAGTAGAACATTTGGAGATAGTGAGAACCCCTTATGGTGTGCAGCTGTAGAGGAGCCAGGAATTCATCTCTCCTTCCACAGAAGGATTCCGTGCACCTGAGAAGTCCTGTGCTGACCTATGTTTTCTATGCATGACTCAGCTTGAGACCATGGAATCCATGGCATGCTTGAATCCCATGAGCAAGCTCAGAGAATAGCATGCCCACCTACAATTAAACATGTGGAGAGAGGGCAAGGGACCCTAGGTCCTCCCTTCTGTGCTAAGGTTGCAGCCCTTCCCTTATTTAGCTGGAAGCCCTCTGGGCATGGAGTAGCCTTAAGAAGGAATCTAAAATGCTGAGTGTTGTGTTACCCTTCCTGTGATGACAAGTTCTGTAGCACTCACTGAGGCCAATGACACAAGTCCAGAGTGATGAAAAAATGGCCTTACGGAGCTCAACTAGGGAAGCACAGATGGAGGAAGGTCACCGAGGAGGAAGCACAGACAGATGGAGGTGCATAGGTGACTGAAAATGTCATCATCGAAAAGTCTCACCCAAGCATGGGTAACGACTCATACAAATGCAACTTCACTGGTGTTCTGCCTCCTCTAACCAGCATTTTCCATCTCCTATCTATTTTAGCACTGAAGACCCCCAAACTTGGGAGACCCTTACTCAAGTCTCAGGAAGTCACGGTCACCCAAAAATCACAAGACACCATACCTGGATGCAATCAGCAGAGGTTTATTAGGGAGAGTTGGCCGGCCAAGGTCAATTCATTTGCTCATGCAGGAGCTGAATTGACAAAAGACCAGCAAGATGAGGGGCTTTTTAAAGAGGAAAACCACAAACCAGGGGAGTGGGGAGAGGGGGTGAGGGGTTGTCAAGAATACATAACATAAAAATAGCGGAACATTCCAGAGGAATCCAACCTAAATGATTCAGGGTCATGTGAAAAACACTCTGTATACCCATTCTTCTCAAAAATGTGGTCTTGCCCTGTCACTTGCTCAACTATTTCTCAGTTGTTGCCCTGTCATCGTGGTTACTAGTTTCTCAGCCCCACCTAGATGACTTGCATTCCTCTCTTCCAGTTTCTGAAACCGGCCAGTCCACATTTTTTAGCTTGCTTCAGAGAAAATTTTCTATGTCCTTTAAAGAAAAGCCAAAAGAAAAAGTCTGTATATATTTTATAAAATTATTTTTATAATTTTTCACTCTACAGCACCATCCTGAGGGAACAAGACAGCAGTGGTAGGTAGCTAGCCTCTCGGGTAGGGGCTCATGAACAACCACGTTTGTTTGTTTGTTTGTTTGTTTGTTTGTTTGTTTTAACTAATGAATACCGGCATCCCCAACGCAAACACCGTAGACCCAATGAGATGGTTAGTTGGCACTGCCGACTTGACTAGATTTAGAATCACCTTCCTCCCTTTGTCCACATCTGTGAGGAAAACAAGACCTCGTGTTTTCACTGTATCCTCTGGGTTATTCTGTCGCCATGACTGTGGAGCTGGGCATCCTGTACATGTGCACGGAGTCTCTCTACAAGAGGGTTGAAGGCCATGCCATACCTAGGGGAAACAGCCTCATCACGATACAAAGACAGATGGACACAGGTGCTTCTGGCTTCTTTCTCATCTCTCACACTTGGAAAGCTTGTAAAAAAACATTCAGTATCTCGAAAGTATAAAATCTGGATCTTCTTCATACCACAGACTCTACTCGTCAGACAGATTCCCAGTGGATGCCCCAAACCTTGAATGCTACCAAACCCTTACATACCAGGATTCCCTCTACATATACACACGTACAAAGCTTGAATGGAATAGTTATAGCACACACTCATGAAATTTACACCAATATGACCTCGCTTTCTTGAAAGAGATGAGACACGATGGGGATGATGATGGATGCAGGCAACTGAGGACTGTAAACCTGTAAATGAGACAGACCATCGGGCAGCTCCCTTTTACTTCCTGAATTTTATTCCTGTGACTCATGAGAAAAACACAGTCGTCATCTTTGTTTTATAAAACTATATGTACCTGCTGCCTGTAATATAATATTTTAAAGAGTGTGTGTGTTGTGGAGTGACTCACCTGGCTAACTAAGGTACATAGTGTCTTGTGTTGCTTTCTATTTGTGGGAAGAAGTAACACGCAGTTCCTTAGCATTTTCCAAGAGCACATTACAGGGCTGGGTATGGCTCCATGGTAGAGCATTTGCTTAGCATGTTCATAGCTCTGAGCCCAACCCTCAGAACCAAGAACAGAAGCTATGTTGTTCAGGTAAGTAGTACCAGCCCATTAAAGAAGAGCTCCTTCTGGTGACAAGGGGGAAATCTCTGGCCTGCATGGAGACTTAATATTCCAATTGGCCTGTGTCAATCACCTAGCCAAGAGACCACCCTCCAGGAAGGCAACATCACCCTTGGGAAGTTGGGCTTACCTTAAGTCATGCTGAAGAGACGGGTGGGGTCCTTCCCAGAATCCCACTTACAAAGCCATGCAGCTTTGTAAGTCTATCTGCTTTCTGAATTGTTTGGAAAAGACTAACTTCCCCCTCTTTGTTTCTATCTCATGTCTTAGGATGCTTTGCCAGCACTTTGGGCTTCTTCATCATTGGGGTCTGTCTTACTCAAGCTTACTTCACTGCCCTGTGTCTGCCCTTCCACATGTCCAACCTCCATCCCAACTTAAATAGTGTGGTTTTTCTTTTCTCTCCTCAAGTCCCCTCCTCTTTAAAGATGCAGAGATTACAGCTTGCCCACTTGAAAGACATGTTCTCTTAAACTCCATTAAAAGTGTCTCCAAGCCTCTGTGTTCAGCCATCTTTTTTGAAAACCATGTTTATGGCTATTGTGCCTGGATCTATGTCTATGTCTCACTTTAGGGTCTGGTACCCACAGGGGCTAGAAGAGGGTGTCAGACACCTTCGAATCTGAGCTACAGACAGTTGTGAGCCATTGTGGATGGGCCGAAAATCAAACCTGGATCCTCAGCAAGAGTACCTAGTGCTCTTAACCACCTAGCCACTTCCTCGGGTCCCCTTTTAAATTCTTTCATTAAAGAGACTAAAAGCCCCAAAATGGGTTCCCTATTTCCCCCTGTGCCATCTGGCAACCTTGGAGAGGCTTCCCAAATGCTACTAACAATAGCTGGACACACTCCTTACCACGGTCACCACGTTACCGTGCACAATGGTTCAGCTCCCATATTCATCTTCGTAATATTTCCACACTCGCCACTGATTTTTCTAAACTCTAGGAGATTCTGAATGTGTTCTGGGAGAAACCGAGTCACCATTACACTTTGACTTTATAAGAAGAAATCAAATTTCTGGGGCACCTGCCCAGCGGGACCCATCATTTATCTCCAATTTATAATAGAGTTGTCCATAAGATGGGGCCAAAGAGCCACGAAGTGTAGCCCCTGGAAGAGCAGGCTGCTTCAGGAGCTAAATCCCTCTATTTTCTGAAATGATGGGGGTGGGTGACATGGGGTGGGGACCCTAGACGGGGCTCACGTGGGTGGGTCGTCCTGTCTTTGGTGTTTCCACTACCCAGAGCCTGACAGTCCACCAGGGTGAAAGTGGACACAGAAATTGCTTCACCTGAGAAGATTTCTGCCAATTTTTTCAAACACAGAGAAAGTAAAGGAAGAGGCTCCAAAGCATGAACAACTGCCAGTGGTATTTACGAGGGAATAAAGCTCCAGCCATCACAAAAGTCCAGATTGCCAGAGCTCTTGATCCCGGTTTTTAATCAAAATGCAGCCAGCTGCCTGTGTTTAATGTTAATTGTGGAGCTCTTTGTCTCAGCCAATCGCTGCACTTCCGAGCTGGCTCTGTGACAAAAGCAATTCAGACTCAAAATTCTCTTCCTGACTCGTTTGGCTGAGGTGGGGTGTAAATCATTTCCAGGTCTGGTCAGTCTTGGAATGAAGGACTTTGCTGGTTTTGTAATGCTAAATAATGTCTCTGCCTTCAAGATGCACCTGCATCTGCAGTTAGAAGCCTACAAAACCCCAGTTCCCACTTCCTGCCACCAAAAGGCAGTGTAGCATCTTTGTGAGGTTTTTTGTTGAGGTCTACTATGACCCAGAGAAGTTGTTTTACTTAGTAGCCCCCTCTGCTCCCTGACCAGTGCCCTGGGTCGTTATTTTGTCTTTTTTGTTTGTTTGATTTTGTTTTGTGCCCACCCCCACCCCCGCCCCGAGCTGAAGACCAAATCCAGGGCCTGCTAGGCAAGCGCTCTACCACTGAGCTAAATTTACCCCAACCTCTGGGTCATAATTTAGAGAAGTTTCTCTTTTCTCTGATTGCTTAACACTCCAATAACACCAGCCAATCCCCAGTCCCACCTCCACCGGGAGGGAGGGATACCTCAGCCTGGTTTCTGGCCCCAAAGCTAAGCAATGCAGCTGGTCTGGAGTGAACCTAAATGTTTAGGAAGAAAATACTATCCCTCCCCCACTTCCTTCCATCCGATCCCTCTCCCCCATCTCCATAAATGGTTAGTGAAATGGATGTCTTCCTGACAGTCTCTAAAGGAGCAGCAGGTTTCTAGAGTTACCTCAGGCACGTGGAAGGTGCACACTCAACCTTCCACAGCCTTGAGCCGGACTTAAGAGATCTGCTAATGCTAAGAGTGTCAGTGATTTGGCCGTGGTGCTTAGCAACGAGTTTGTCCCTCTGGTCTTTTACATATAGATGGCAGTTAATATTCAAACAAATGTAAGCAAACCCACGGGTTGATTAAATTAAATCTTCTCCAGCTCGATTTACATAACTTGCCGTAATCAGACCGGGGAGAGAGAGAGAGAGAGAGAAAGTGGAACTGGGCAGGGAGGTACTCACTACAGCCGTTTGGAATCCGGCGTAATTGCACAGAGCTTGTAAATTCTGCTGCTCCTGAAGGCCCAGTTAGTTGGCCGAGGCTAACTGTAATCTCAAAATATTAACAGATGTGAGTTGCTGAGCTGGCAGGTTAATGAAAGTCTTAGCTAAACAAGCAGGAAAATTATAAACAGGAGAAACGAAAAGCTGGGTTAGAGACCTGAAAACCTCATGGAGATTCGCCGTGCCACTGGGTTCTAGCCTAGACCCCGGAAGTACAGTCATTTAACCAGTGCTAACTTTGTTTTACGGCAGAAGTTGACTCTCTTTAAGACAACCCCCATCTCTCCAGCCCTGCCTGCCTTTATACAGGAGTAATCCACCACAGGGCAACATCAGATGCCCTGCTGTGTCTTTGCAATTGGGCAGCAGCATGCACCTCAGTTGTCTTAAATTGTACCTTTCCAAGCTGTTCCCTGATCACCTGGGGTCTCGGAGACAGGAAAAGAAGCCACGTGGGAGACACGGTACCACTGCCGAGTATTTCCTTCCCCCCAAGCTCCACTCCCACCCCAGGCTCACAGCAGCGGCGGCTCCACTACTTCCCAGGAATTTCTCAGAAACAGAAACAAAATTAGACCTAAATGAAGCACCCTGGCCAGAGCAAGATGGCAAGGCGACAAAGGCCATGGATGGGAGGGGCTGAATGAAAGCTGCGATTTCATCGGCCTTGAACAGGTTTAGGAGTTTGAGGTCTGGTCGACTTGGATAGTTAGTTGATAGGCGATGGCTCCGACCTCTGGGTTCTGCAACATCCCGGTATCCCAGTAGCCTCCAGGGGGCAGCCTTGTCCTCTACAGCTCCTTTACCACAAGAAAAGGAGTCTTTAGGCAATGTCCAAGAGTCGTTCAAATTAATTTTATAGGTTACCTATCGAAAACAAAAGTTAAGATATTCGAGTTTAAGCCAAGCCTAGTCACACAGATCTTTAATCCCAGCACTTAAGAGAGGGAAGCAGGAAGACCAAGAGCCAACTGTCAGGGAGCTGGTGAGTTAGCTCGGCAGTCAAGAGCTCGCTCCTCCAGAGGACCCAAACTTGGTTCTCAGCACCCACATCGGTGTCACACAATCACTTGTAACTGCAGGGATCCACTGTCTCTGGCTTCAGGAGGCACCTGCTCTCACCTCTTGAGAAGCGTGTTGTCTAAGAGGTTAAAAGAAAAAATTGACAAAAATTAGAGCAAAGAAAGAGCTGAAGGGAACTGTAGATAATTGGGTTGAACACACACACACACACACACACACACACACACACTGACTTAAAAATAAAAGGAATCTTATCTAAAAAAATAGTTCAAGGTCAATTTTATATTTAAAAATTAAAACTTAAAAATAATTCACAACAGGCCTGGAGAAAGGTCGAGTGTAGGACGGTGAAAGAACAGTATGGTTTCTGGTTGGGCACCAGCTAGAAATCACCGGAGACTCCAGGTGACCCTAAGGGACAGCATGCATCCCACCACACTCCCAGACTCCAGACTCCTGGCACTAAGCCGAAGACCTCCATAGAGTGAGGTCCTCTAGGCACATAGGACACTGCCCACTAGCCCCTCCACAGATAGAGGGCATGACTACAGGCCACAGAGCCTCAAGACAGATCTCCATATTAATGAGGTACCTAAAGGTCAGAGGGGCATAGTCAATTAAACATTCCTTCCCAGATCCTCCTTTTTGCAAAAGGTATTTAACTTCAGGCCCACCCTGAAAATACTGGGGTATAGTTCATCTACTTTCCGCCATGACAATAAATATCTTAAGACCATTGACTACTTCCCTTTGAAATCTGCCGTGGGGAACAGTGGAGCAGGCCTTCGTCTATAGAGCCGCTGTCTAATCTCCCACTGAAGAACTCTCTGCGTTTCAAGCCACGGAGACCACCAACCCAAGCAAGCAAGCTAAGCCAGCCATGAACCAGCCAAGCAAGCTGCTGTGACCAAGAACTCTCATCCCCCCACCCCTACCGTGGAACCCAGCCAGAGCTCATCCCTCCCCTCGGGACCTCAGACTGTGCTCCCCACTCCCAAGTGGAGTCCCACAGCTTTACACAACCCGATGTCTGCCTGGCGCCAGCGTGGAGTCAACAGAGTTGAATTCCCGTGCCTCTGTCCCCATGAGAGGCCCTAACCACGTGGTGAGACAGAGGTGAGATCCACACATCAACCCAACAGGTCCCACGCACACTGCAACCCAACAGTTGAGCACTTGTTCTTGCAGAGGACCCAAGTTCAATTCTCATCACCACATGATAATTTCCAACCATAGCCATCTGTAAGTCCTTCATCGCCCTCTTCTGGCCTCCTCGAGCACTGTATAGAGTTAGTATGGAACCACATGGACAGGAAGGGCTTTGAAGCTTGGTGGCCAGCCAACCTTCGAAAACAGGCAAACTCCAGATTTCACGAGATGACCTGTCTCAGAAAATAAGGTGAGGAATTATGGAAGGAGGTACCCCACATCTACCTCTGGCCTCCACCCTTATGTGTCCACACATGTGCACATAAGTACTCTAACTACACACATGACCTCCCAGGATGGCAAAAACCTGTATGTGTTCAGAATACAGATATCTATGGTTTTTATACCCGTACTTGGCTGAATCTGTGAATTTAGAACTCAGGGAGAGGGGGGCAGCTGTGCTCCAGAGCAAGTGTGATGACTGCAGCTGATAACAGCCAAGGCCGGGCAGATTGCTGAGGGCATGGCTGGTCTGCTGAGGGCATGGCTGGTCTGCTGAG
>JANHMN010000006.1:3353016-3369136 GCA_030674055.1 Rhabdomys pumilio | reverse complement strand
GGCTGGTCTGCTGAGGGCATGGCTGGTCTGCTGAGGGCATGGCTGGTTTGCTCAGGGCATGGCTGGTCTGCTCAGGGCATGGCTGGTCTGCTCAGGGCATGGCTGGTCTGCTCAGGGCATGGCTGGTCACTGCTATCCTTTCAGCCTTTCAGTCTTGACTTTGCTCAGGTTCTCAGCTTGGTGCCTTCACTGCAGTCCAGCACTGCCGACTTTTACTCTCTTCTCACTCCACAGCCCCTTCTAGAATTCTCACAGCAGCCTGTTCCACTCAGAATGCCCCTCCTTACCTCCTCTGTCCCTGAGCCAAAACTGGAGCAGGCCCTGTCCATTCTCTCTAATCTAGTAACCCTGATGGAGCCACTTGTGAACAGACACAGGGTTCTGCTCTTTCTAGTAACTGACACTGGTACTAGTTCCTGGTAGAGAGAAGGGGAACGGTTCACAGACTTACATGCTGCTTTTAGGTGAACACCGTGCTCGGGAATTTTCTTCAGTCTGCTGCATTCAAAGTAGTCACTCGTCCAGAGTGTTTTAAGTGCACATGTGTGGTATCAGTGCAGTTTAATTGTGTGCTACATTGTGACTGAAGGTCATTGTGCAGGGTGAGGCTATCAGAAAATCTAGAAATCCTTAGTGTGAGTTAGGGGAGCTCCTCTGGCCCCCAGGGTCATGCCCTCTGGAAGTAGTTCTTGAGTGAAGGAAGTCGTTCTTGAGTTTAGCCCCAGCACAGCCTTCTCTGCTTCTGGTCTGAAGCCTAATCCACCATGAGTTGAGGCAGCCCACAAATCTCTGTCCTCCAAACAACATGGTAATGATGTTTTCTTCTTCAGCCTTAGCAGCCTCATCTGCTCCATGGCAATGACAAACGCTAACTAACACCCTGCCCTGTGCTGTGGAAGGTATCCTGTCTGCAGCCTTGGCCGGCCCAGAGAAGACAGAACTGAGAACAGTCTGGTGATTCATTCCTGCAGCACCAGCAGCCTGTCCTCTCAGAACAGGGGTGTAGGAGGACATTGTGCTTCTTCTCTGTGCTTTGAATCCTGGGGCCTCAGTTGTTTAACAAGAGAAGCTCTGAGTTCAGTTCTCAAAAGTCACCAGCTTGGCTGTCTGTCATCCTTGGGTTGTATGTTTGGCCAATAATGTAGGCTGCATTTGGCAAGCACAGTTCAACCTTTCCTGGAATCTTGTCTTTATCTAGAAGCCAGCAGGACTCCTGGCAGGCTCACAGTATGCACTGGACAAGGCAAATGAACTTGCCCAAGTTTGTCAACAATCCAAGGCTGCATGATCTGGGACACAGGGAGCTGGCTCAGCAGGATGGGTGAACATCCTGAGAGTAGGGAAACCTTCCTCATTGCAAGCCTGAGCCCTGGGTGGGCTGAGACGAACAAGACCTGACAAGCACTCGGGTCATGTCTGGACTTGCACAGATGGAATTTTAAGCACATAAAACACCGGGGCGCTGGTGCCAGGAAGCTAGCTTTCACAGCAGAGTTCTGTGGGTCCTGCAAAAACAACAAAAGCCCATGAGCCCGTGCCTCAGCAAAACAAGGCCTACCTGTTCTGACAGCCAGGAAGATGAGGCTCCTTGGAAAACAGGTATGGAAGGTTCATGCTGAGGCAGGAGTATGAAAAGTAGGAGCGAGGACTGATGAGCTCTGTGTGTGTGTGTGTGTGTGTGTGTGTGTGTGTGTGTGTGCAGGAACCTGTATGTAGATACTGTAATCCAACACCAGGTGTCTTCCTCAGTCATCCTCTACAATATACATATAATATATATATTTTTAATTATGTGAAGAAAGAGGCAACCGTATGTGCACACAAGTGCAATACCTAAAGAGTCCAGAAGAGGGCATCAGATTCCCCTGGAACTGGAGTTACAGGAGGTTGTGAGCTGCCATTTGGTGCTGAGAACTGAACCTGGATCTTGTGCCAGAACAGCCAATGCTCTTAACTTCTGAGTCCTGGACCTTACTTTCTTAGGCAAGGTCTCTCAATGAACCTATTTGGCTTCCTGTTTGGAAGGCTTCCAGTTTGGTTTCCTGGCTGGCCACTGAGCCTGGGGAAGCCCAGCCTGGCTGGTCCTGCCGTTTGTGCTCGGCCAAATCTTAACATACATACAGTATGCAAGAGGATTTTCACTGTATTTGTTGTATTTGCAAAACCATGAATGCTCCAGGGGGTCCCCCTGTGTTCCCTGCTGAGCTCACCTCTTCCTGTGGCGGAGACTAGAGGCTTCTTGGCATGTTCCTCAGCATTGGCAATGGACGGGAAGAGGCCCAGGGTAGCAAGAAATGTTGAAGATCCGGTTAATACCTACATAATGCTTTGAAAATGTTTCAGAAAGAGTCCAAAAGACTGCTTAAAGAATCTCAAGTCAATGATCATGTGAGGGTATGTGATGGTTAGCATTGGCTGTGTACTGGACAGAATCTACAACCAGTGGAGAGCTGGGCCAGAGATCTTGCCTGTCGGGGGTAACCTTGACTACATTAACTGAGGTAGAAAGACTTGCCCACGCTTGGGAGGCAGAGGCAGGCGGATTTCTGAGTTCAAGGCCAGTCTGGTCTACCGAGTGAGTTCCAGGACAGCCAAGGCTATATAGAGAAACCCTGTCTCGAAGTCTCAAAAAACCAAAATAAATAAATAAATAAATAAATAATAAACCCAAAAAAACCCGAAAGACTTGTCCACTGTGGGCAGCATTATTCCCTGGCTGAGATCCTGGACTGTTCATCCCTGTCTACCTCCTGACTGTAGCTATGCTATTACCAGCTGCTTCAAAATCTGCCTGACTTTCTCTCATGATAGACCATACCCTTGAACTGTGAGCCAGCACAAACCCTTTATCCATCCTGTCAGAACTGCATAAGACAGCAAAGGGAACTAAGACACAGGCCAGCAAAGAGTCTCTTCACATACCCTGTCTCAGGTCCTTTCAGAAGGTCACGGTGCCAACTGGCTAGCACCCTGAAGGTTCTTTATATGAAGTCTTCTGTGTCAGGTATGGTTTGACAAGGATGGTACCACTCACCTTGATGTCCTGTCATGAAGAAGTGGCTTCGTGGGAGAGGTTCTCAGTTGTATCTGGCCTCAGTCATAGACACTACAGTATGACAAAGAGTGAATTAAAACTAGTTTATAAAAGAAACCAGACTAGGAAAATGTCCCTACCAGGCTGCCGTATAGCAGAACATATGCTAAAACTAGTGTGCACCGTCCTAACAAGCCACAAGCTGAGGATGCTGGGGTATGAGTGTCTCAAGTATTTCTATAGTGCTTGCCATTGATCTGCTGATATTTCTTGCAGCTTTGGCCCATTTCCCTCCTTGGACATAATCTACAAGCAACAGAGAGCTGGGTTCTCCCCTCCCCCTTAATAAGCCTCTGCTTCTACCATTATTCATGTGTTTCTGTCCAGGTCTTTGTTGTTTTGGAACACAGGAACCTGGAATCACAGTGAGCTCCCCAGGACTCCGTTCCCACTCACACCAACAGCGGTGCAGCTGGGCTCGCTCAGCCAGACACCATCTTATCTTTGCATTACAAGTTATTATTTTGAAGAAAATCAACCCCGTACTTGTTGGTAAGTGCCCAGCCTAAGCTAACCTCGAATCCATAGGCTGACCCTAATTTAACCCTGGCTAAGTTGCCTGAACTCTATGTCTTCCTCTCCAAATATGGTTGCTAAGGTCTGCTCTAAGTGGATTCAATCCAAGCAGTAAATACAGTGCTGGCTCCTCTCCCCCACGCAGATGGGAGAGGACGCATGGGTTGTTCTGTCAGACCAATGACTCTTAAATTAACCACTCACCAACTGCTGCCCTACTTTAAGTGGAGCAATGCCATCCGCCCACACCGTCAACCCTCTGAGGGCAAGCTCAACCCATAGCAAGGCTCAGGAACCGAGAAACCGTGCCTGGTTCCTTTTCCAAACCTAAGTAAGAGAAAAGAACAGAAAGAAAGAAATTACAGGCTTTCCTCCCCATCCCGAAATTCACAGACTGTGCACAATGCAGCTCCTCTCAGCTGTTCTGCCTCCCCTCCCCTGCTCTTCCAGCCTCTGCCCGGGTCTTTGTTTGAGATGTTTCCCATTCTCCCCAAATTATACCATGTGATGTACTGGGAGCAAGAGTACGTACGGTCTTTTAGTTCATGCTAAATGCCCAAAACAATCGAGAGAACTTAAATTACATGAAAAAGTGATCACCCCACAACGCCTAACCCTGGTTCTACGGAAGGATTTATGTAGGGACTTCCTTTCAGGATTCCGTCTCATCCTGCTGCACAGTGCAGGGAGGCTGCAGCTATTCGAGGATCTGGTTACACAGACAAGCACGCAAAGGAATTTGTCAGCACCCAAAGCCATCTTTATGTATCTACCACAAGAGATCCCTTTAAATCTGTTACACCATTGCCTGGTTATAGTTACTAAATTTCTCCCTGGTATTTGAGCAGTCCACATCCCTGAGGGGAGGCGTAGCTCCTCGTTCGTCTTTGCATCCCTTGTCCCTACACAGGGCCTAGTGCACTGTGAGCACGCCAATACCAGCTTCACTGAATGAGCCACGAGCCTCAGTGCACCTTCTTATGATGTTTACCTGAGGGTGGAGGGGCTGAGCATGGTTGACAGAGAGGCTCTCCCACCACTGAGGGTAGCTGTTAGCTGCCAGACTGAGAAGCTGTGACTATCCTCTCGCTTTTAAAATAGAAAATGTCTCAAGAAGAAGGGAAAAGGAAGGGGAAATGGCTGATGATGGCTACAAACGCAGAGGAGCCCCATACAGAGAAGACAGGGTCTCAGTAGTGTGAGGGTCAAAAATAAGTGTCCTTTCTTAGACCTCTTTGGAATGTCAACGTTGCTCCATCTATGGAAGAACGGAGACTGAGCTTCCTCCTGTCTTAATACTGAATCTTGGTCCTAAACTTCAACTGCTTTGCATTCCCAGAATGGAATCCTGTTTGAGCAGCACCCATCTGTGAGTCCCAGTGTTCTCCTAGCATTTGCCATCACTCCAGACATTTTAAACTGAGTTCTGAGGGGTAAACTCAACCTGTTCTCCAAACATTTCCAGATTCCTTCTGTAAACCAGTTCAAAAGGCTTCTTTATTGTCACTATCACAGGCACAAATGTCTCAGCACCCATTTCCTGTGTCAGATGCGGCTTGTAGCTGTAGCTACAGACAGTTGTGAACTACCATTTGAATGCTGGTAATGCAACCCCAGGTTCTCCACAGGAGTGGCAACTGTTTGTAACCCCCCCCCCAGCCCTCTCTCCAAGCCTCAAATACACATTATTCTTCAGGGCAAGAGACAGTGATGTTGGAAGTAGCTAAGAGCCCATTACAGTGGGATTTCTTGGGTTCAACAATCACCCTGGTTTTATCATTCAAATAGATGACTCCTAGAGACTTCCATGTATCACTACCTTGGGTAACCTTGGGTAACCTTGGGTAACCTTGGGTAACCTTGGGAAGCCTTGGGTAACCAACCCTCATGGCTGAGACAGGGACAGCACCCCAGTAAGACTAGAAGGCAGAACATAAAGTCGAAGTGAATTGCTCATGAGTGTTATGGTCTGATGGGAATGGGCGTGGTTTGGACCAGTTACCCCTTGCCTCCTTTTCTGTTTCTACCTTCTAATCAGGAGTGTCTATGTAAAACCTTGCCTGCCATTATCAGTCCAAAACATGTAACTCATCTTATTTCAAAAGTTCATAGCTGGAAAAAAGCTGCAATAGGAATGAATTATGCCTAGTCTCACCCAAATCTGATTTAGGTGAAACTTTAAAGTTTCTAAATGTCCAGGCATCCACACAGGAATTAACTAGGACTTTTGAAGCTGTTGGAGTAGATGAGATGCCTTCAGCTTTTGAGCACATGAATTTGGTGGTGACGAGGACGGAATGTCATAGACTAAATAGATATCCCCTACTCCTTGTAATTAGTGTGTTGGAGACTCAGCTCCCAGTATGATGGCGTAGGGAGGGGTATATTTAAAGTTGAGTCTGAAATCCCCCATTATGACATATGTGTCTACACTGAATATTACTCTCATTTCTATCTCTGTGACAAATGCTCAACTGAGCAACTAGATGGGAGAGGGAAATTGGCTCAGTGTTTAAGAGACTATCACTCCCCCATGGCAGCAAAGCTCTGGCAGGTAGGCTGTCTCCATCCCTGGTTGCAGAGGGTTGTGCTGCGGCTTATTGCATTTTGGTAGCTTGATGGGGAAGCAGAGAGTGAGAAGGCCATGTCCTCAAGACCTGACCCCGGTAACCTGCTCCTGTCATTGGGCTCATAATCCCTAAGATCCTACAACTAGAAGGCACAGCATCACCAGCTGGGCAATGGAGGTTCAGACACATAAGCCGGTGGGAGTCTTTACAAGAGGAAGGAGTAAGGCAAGGGTATTTCCTTCAGCATGTGAGGACACCGTGGAGAGGGGGCCATGTGCAAGCAGCGCAGAAGCCCCCACTGAAGAATCAGATCCTCAAGCAGCTTGATTGTGAACAAAGACTAATAAATGTGTTACTGTTCTACTTATGAAGGTTGTGATGCTTGCCTGGGATGAACACAGCTATAGACAGTCACACACACACACACACACACACCTCTATTGGAGTGGTTGTAAGCCACCTAAGCAATGGTCTTTCCATTCCAGTGGGTTCTACATCTCCCTGAAGGGCTCCCTGACCCCAAGCCCGCTGACATGTGTCTGTGCATGTGTTATCACTCA
Organism: Rhabdomys pumilio; assembly: GCA_030674055.1. Taxonomy (NCBI): domain Eukaryota; kingdom Metazoa; phylum Chordata; class Mammalia; order Rodentia; family Muridae; genus Rhabdomys; species Rhabdomys pumilio. The sequence goes on along the minus strand of JANHMN010000006.1, from coordinate 3,362,396 downwards.
AACGTTGATTGTGAGTTTCAAACTAGCAAAACTTTCGGAGACAACCCTATTTATATTTTCAAAATGGATTTAAAAAATAAAAGGTTAAGGCTTAAGAGAATCTTCTATTTTGGGGAATTGGGGGGAAATCTGTCTTTACTTTTAGAAGTCCAATACAAAGAAAGCCACATAGGGTTTCAGGGCATCTAATCCTGTTGAAAGACGCCTCATAAATTCTCAGTGTTAGTTTATTTAAGTAACTAAGAACTAACTGAAAAGAAAATAAATATTCTGGATTTTGTGGGGTTTGTGGAAAGTTGAAAACAAAGTTGAATCAGCCCAAGGCTATTTCTTGATCTCTGTCTGATCCACAAAGCTGCTGGACAGTCACGTGCATCTTTCTGATTTCCTCAAGGCAGAAATCACAGTGCAATGGCTCAATCCACTTCCCCTGTGTACAGCCGGGGAAAGAGATACACATCCATTTCCTCCAAGAATCTACAAGAAAGTCCAAAATCGTTGCAGCGAATGCATGTTCTTCCTCCGGTTTCCACAGGAAAAGTCACCAGTGCTGAGTAAACGAGACTTGTGTCACTTTGTGTTTCAAGCTCCAGGACTCTTATCTAACAATGTATGACACCTGTCAGCTCACCAGACAAACGGTCAGAGTGACAGACAGCACAGACGTGGCAGGGGAGAGCCTGCACAGGAGGGAGAGGACGTGTGCAGGAAGCAAAGAGACCGGTGTGCTTTAGAAGCAAGCAGTCTATGTGAGAGAGACAACCACAGAAGCATCTAGAAAGTCTCACGCCCATCAAATACTCCCTTTAAAATGCTCACTGAGGACTGTCAGGATGGCTCACTGGATAGGAGTGTGGAGAATCTGAGTTCAAATCCCCAGGATCCATGTAAAATGCTGGCTGTGGCTCTGTGCCTGTACCCAGCACTGTGAGGGGTGGAGGACACCAGAAGATGGCTGGGTTCTTCTCTGATGACTGGTAGAACTTTGCAGGAGACCTGACTGGTCCTAGGCTTTGCTTTCTTGGGAGCCTCTTTTCCTGCTTCTACCTCGTTGCTTCTTTTGCATATGATGTTTATTTACTTTTAAGTTGAATTTTGGTAGATAATATATGCCTAAGCATTTATCCATTTCTTTTAGATTTTTGCTTTTTTTTTTTAAGTTGTTGTTGTTTGTTTGTTTTTGTTTGTTTTGATTTTGGAAGATTTTGATTTTATGGGTATGGATGTTTTGCCTGCATGTGCATTTGTATACCGCATACATGCAGTGCCTGGTGCCTACAGAGGCCAGAAGAGAGCATCTAATTCCCCAGATCTGGAATTACAGCTGGTTGTGAGGCACCATGTGGGTGCTGGGAACCAAACTCTGCAGGACAGTGAGTGCTCTTAACCATTGAGCCGTCTCTCCAGCCTCTACAACTGTTCCGTTTTATTGACGGATTGTCCCCTTTTAAAACATGTCTTGGCTTTTCTTATCTCCTCTGACTAATTATAGGCTGAAGTTTCCGATGTCTGTTCAAGCAGTGGTTTGTTTTAAGCTTCTGCTTGTTTTGATAAATTGACTCTGTCCTTTCTCTGTGTCTGTAAATGTCATTGTCAGTGAGGTGTGCTTCCAGGAGACAACAAATGGATGGGTGTGTCTTATAATTCTGTCACTTAGTCTGCGCCTTTAATTCCAGAGTTGGGACCACTTACGTCTAGGGTTATTTAGAGAGATTTTTGAATCTGTAAACTTCTGTTGGTAGTTTCTATGGTTGGGAATTGTTCCTGCCTTCCTTTTTTTCTTGTTCGTATTAAAGATTTGTTGGTGTGCTGTGTGAGACATGTGGGCTCCTTCCTGACACTTCATGGCTCATCTCTTTCTCTCTCTCTCTCTCTCTCTCTCTCTCTCTCTCTCTCTCTCTCTCGTGCTTTCATGACTGGGCATCTCTGTGCACACTGCCCTTCTCTACCTCATCCCCTCTTACAAGCTTCAGCTTTAAAAATGTTTCCTCTAATTGTCATGAGATTTCAAATAGGAAGAAGTACCCATCTTTGTCACCCTCCATCTTAGCCAGAAGATGGACTCCCCCATCTTCTTCCACACGGCCTCAGAAGCCTGTCCCATAAACCAAATGTTCTCTTAACTTCTGCAACTCAAATGCAAACAGTGAATAACCAATAAACGCCGAGTCCAAGACAGGCTAGCAAAGGCTCTGCAGGTTCTGTTTCCTCTACCTTTATGAAGGAAATGACTCTAACTCGGGGGCCTTGTTTTGTCCACACTCTCAGCCTATTTTCTTTATAAAAGGTAAGTTAATAATGAATGGGATTGAACAGCAATGTTTTTTGTCATCGTTCAATTCCCCAGCTATTTTTTTTTTTATCTTGATAACAATAGCAAGGGTTAGTACTTGCATTACACTTGAATTCAAAACACACAAACCTGTACATTCCAGAGCGAGGAATACCTTCAGTTATCTCTCATCTTAATGCTTAGAGAGATTTTGTTAGCAATGCCTCCCATTCTCTCTGGACCAAGTAAGGAGCGGGTCTCCAGGGGGGGTGGGAATCCGGTCTTTACCACAGACAATTCCACTGTTAGCTTCAACACTTGCCTCTACCCGCTCTGCTGCTCTGTCCCCACAGCTATTCCTGCTGTTCAATAAACAGCAGCGGAAAAGCAAGCTCCCCTTTTGTCGCCTTCTACAAAAATCAATAAGAATGCAATCTGAACAAGTAGGATTTTAATCAGTGCTGCCTCAGGCATTAGTGTTCCGTTAGCACTCAGGCCAAAAAGACCGAGTCTGCCGGGGACACACATCTTGAGCTTGTGCTCTTGGGACACACATTTATACAGCTAGGAGAACTGAAACAAGGCTGAGGGTGTGTCCTCCCCAGGGAGACACGAACCTGTAAACTCAGCAGTGTGGGAGATGGTTGGGCTCAGTGCTTGCTCCTGTCTGGGCAGGGGGTACCCAAAGCATGAGTTGGCTCACCCTGTCAAGTCCCCAGTGTTTGAAGTTTACCCAGTGACCAAGACTAGTGTAGACAGACGTGGAAGAGCAGGGAAAGCCAGACTCAGCCCAGCTGATGCAGACAATTGAACTTTGAGTCACTTTGGGCAAGCCAGGGTGGAAGAAAGTAGCTGGTTTCCAAAGCAAGGTTGGCACAAGGGTTCATAGTTCACTTTGCCAGCTCTTGCCAGCCCCTCAGCACTTGAGGAGGGGCACAGGGAAAGGCATCAGAGCATCAGAAGCTGGGTGTATTTGCAATCCTCTGTTCTTTTATTTATTTATTTTATTTAGTGGGGTGTGTAGGGAAGTCAGAGGACAACTTTCAGGAGTTGGTTCTTTCTGTCCCCTGTGGGTTAGGAGATCATATTCAAGAGTCATCGAGCACCGTCACAAGCACCATCTTGCTGCCCCCTCACCTGTTCTTAATCTTAGGGAAAGGATACAAAAATGACAAGCATCCACAGGAAGAAAACCAGCTTGCACAATCGAGTGGGGTGCAGAAAGTCACCCACAAGTGACAGAAAGGAGGGAGATCAATAGTTAACGCCGTAGGCCAGACCAGTGGTACAGATCGCTCTTCACATTCTAGAATGTTCTAATGTGTTTTATGAGCAGCTTACCCAGAGGAGCCTCCCTAATCACGCTCTGGTGTTTTCAGAAATTTTACGTTTTCCACTTCACTCATTGTTCGCCAAGGACAGACATGGTTAATGGACAACAGTGCCTGAGGAAAAGGCAGCGCTGGATAAAATATAACTCTGGTGACCTACAAACAGCACACACTAGCCCAAGGCGCCATTAATGAAAGCTAGGAGAGTAAAAAAAGGTCATGACCCCAGATTTGTCCAGCATCCAGGCCACCGAGCACATTCCTCAGAGACAGACCCAGCCGAGCGGTCTGCATTCTACCCTGAGCAGTATAAATGCAGAGAGGAAGATCTGAAGTCAGATGTCAACAAAGCCTGCCTTGAGTCATTAGCCTTGGCTGGGAAATGACTGGAAATGATTTCAGAAAGAAGCAGCTCGCTCTGGAAGGGATGTGGAGAGCTTCAATTTGAGCTGCGCATGTTCTATGAAGGAGGGAATCTCAAGTCCATTTCCTCTTGCTAGATAATAGAAATCACATGATCCTCAAGAGGGGACTAAGAGGAAAACTGCAGCCAGTGAGATGATGTGTAAATATAAAAGGTAAGATCCATGAGTTCTCTGTTGCTCTCTGTTAGTGTGATAAAATGGACCAAAGCCGACTTAGGGAGGAAAGGGTTTATTTCAGCTTGCAAGTTATAGTCCATCACTAAGGCAAGTTGGGACAGGAGCTTACAGCAGGAACCTGGAGGCAGGAGCTGATGTGGAGACCTTGAAGGAGTGCTGCTTACTTTACTTGCTTTACATGGCTTGCTCAGCCTGTTTTTTGGATGCAACCTGGGGGGTGGAGGGGGAGGAGGGTGTAGGGAGGAGGGGCAGGCCTTCCTGCCTTACTGCATCTGTTAGCAAATAAGAAAATACCTCATAAACTAATCTGAATATGGTAATTCCTGAACTGAGGTTGTCTCTGCCCAGGTGATTGACTCTACTTGGTGTCAAGCTGACTAAACTAGCAGCATGTAACACAGTATCCGACTTTAAAGATCAGAGAGGTTGGGTCAGGAACCAGGGAATAGACCCACCTCAAGATCCAGCTGTGCTACTCTTGGCCATATTCCCTGTGGACTCTTCACGCTATTGCAGAGATTTCTGCTCATCTGCGTCCACTGCTGTCCTACTGTAATAGTCAGACATTGGAAGTAGCCAAAATGTCCATCCACTGATGAATGGATATGAAAAAGGATACATTTACACAATAAAATATCATTCAGCTACTAAGAAAAGTCAAATTATGAAGTGTGCAGGTAAATGGATAGAGACAGAAAAATCATCCTGAGTGGGGTAACCCAGACCCCAAAAAACAAATAACGTATGTTTCCTTTTAAACATAGATGATAGTTTATAAGCTGTAGATGTATGATATGTGTGTTTCTAATCAAATAAGCACAGAGGTTAGGTAGCTAATGGATTGTGGAGGGATGGAAGAGGATCTTTCAAGAAAAGGGAAATAGACTATGTTGTTATAAAGAGACAAAGGGAAAGCTAGGATGACAGGATTAATATGGAAGAGAATGGGAGAAAAGGGTAGAGGAGGAGATACAGGGAGAAACAATGTTTTAGTTAGGGTTCCATTGCTGTGAAGAGACGCCATGACCAAGGAAACTCTTCTGAAGAACACATTTAATTGAGGCTAGCTTATAGTTTCAGAGGTTCAGCCCATTATCATCATGGTGGAAAGCATGGCTGTGTGCAAGAAGACATGGTGCTGGAGACATTGCTGAGAGTTTTACATCTAAAGGCAGACAGGAGGAATGTCTATTATCTGCACTGGGCTGAGCCTGAGCACAGGAGGACACCTCAAAGCCCACCCCAACAGTGACACACTTCCTCCAACAAGGCCATGCCTTCTAGTAGTGCCCACTCCCTACTGGCCAAGCATTCAAACACATGGGTCTATGAAGGCCAAACCTATTCAAACCATCACAGACAACTACACTAAAGGCCATTTGAAAATAGGAAGAACAACAATATCAACTAATGGGACCCAAATACTAAAGCACCAACCAAAGAGTATACATGGAGGGACCCATGGCATATGTAGCAGAGGATGGCCTTTTCTGGCATCACTGGGAGGGAAGGCCTTTGGTCCTGTGAAGGGTCAATGCCCCAGCATAGAAGAACGCTAGGGTGGTGGGGCGGGGAGGTGCAGGGGGAGTTCCCCCGCATAGAAGAAGGGGGAGGGAGGATGGGATGGGGATTGTGGAGGGGAAACTGGTAAGGGGGATAACATTTGAAATGTAAATAAATACAATAACCAATAAAAAATGAAAAAAAAATGGGAAGTGGGGGTGTCTCTGACAGTAGTAGATATGAAATCTACTCTTGAAGAACCTTCCTAAAATATATATATGAGAAAGGAATCTGAGTGGACTCATCAAAGAATACAGAATTTCCCACCCAGACATCTTATGCCACAAAATAAAACCTCCAGGCCCAGAAATGAGTTACATCTTGTTGAGTCTTTGGCCAAAGGGGTCCCATGGAAAATCACAAACATCACAGGCTAATGTTTACTCTTCACAACCCATGATAAGACCCCATTGCTGAAGACAACACTTATGTCATCAGACATAGAAAAGTCAAGATGGTGCCTAACTAGAAGCTTCACCCCTACCGGCTCGCATGTGTGGTATTGGAAGTTATATGTTACCAGAGGAGGAAAGTAATCACTAATGTCTACCAGTTACAAACCCTGTGATTTGCAACACTGAGCTGCCTAGAGATTTACTGGTGTAGTAGTAACTCGAAGGCTATGGGGATATTCACCTACTTTCTGGTTGGATTTAAGTCCACTCCGTAAGATGAAACTTATATCTGACACTGTGAAGATGACCAAGAACCAAAGACATTGGATCTCCTCAAACTGGAGTTACAGATGGGAGCAAGCCATTAGATAGGAGCGCTGGGAGCCAAACTCGGGTCCTTGGGAAAACAGCAAGTATGTTTCCATTAGATAGGAGCGCTGGGAGCCAAACTCGGGTCCTTGGGAAAACGGCAAGTATGTTTTATTTTGGTGTTTTGTTTTGTTTTGTTTTGTTTTGTTTTGTTTTGTTCTTCTTGCACACAATACATCCTGACAGCAGTTTCCCTCACTCCATCCCTCCCTCATCCCTTCCCCCCAGATCTACCTCTTCTCTATTTCCCTTCAGAAAAGAGCAGGTCTCCCAGACATACCAACCAAGTGCAGCATAACAAAATACAGCAAGACTAGGTACAAACAGTCATTTCAAGGCTGGGCAAGGAAACCCCGTAGAAGAAAAGGAGTTCCAAAAGCAGATGAAAGAGTTAGAGACACCTCAACTTCCGCTGTTAGGAATGCTGCAATAACATCAAGCTAACAACCATAACATATATGCGGAGGACCTAGTGAAGACCTGTGTGGGCTCTGTGATTGTCCACTTCAGTCTCTGTGAAACCCTATAAGTCCCGCTTAATTAATTCTATGGGCTGTGTTCTGGTGTCTTCGACCCTCTGGCTCTTACTATTATTTCTCCTTCTCTTCTTCAGGGTCCCCTGAGCTCTAAGGAGAGAATCTGATGGAGATTTTCAATTTGGACTGTCTGTCTGTCTAATGTCTGGCTGTGGGTCTCTGCATCTGTTCTCATCAGCTGCTTAAGGAAGCTTCTCTGATGATGATTGGACTAGGCACCAATCTGAACTTAGCAGAATACTATTAGGAATCACTTTATTGACTTTTTCTGTTCTCGGTCTCTGGGCTATCCAGCTTCAGGTTCTTGGTCATCCAGACAGTGTTGGACATGGACTCCCTTCTGAGGCATGGGCCCCAAATCAGACCAGTCACTGGTTGACAAGTTCTCGATCAATTGCCTGGTACATCTTGCAGGCAGTACAAATGGTAAGTTAAAGGTTTTGTGGTTGGGTTGATGTCCCAGACCAGTGGAAGACTTACCTAGTTATGATCTGTGTGGGCTCTATATTTTCCACTGCTAGGAGTTGTTGCTAGGGTCACCCTCATAGAATCCTGGGAGTTTCTCCTGCACTAGGTTTCCACTTCTGTCTCTCTGTCTCTTTTTCTCTGTCTCTGTCTCCGTCTCTGTCTCTGTCTCCGTCTCCCTCCCTCTCCCTCTCTCTCTCTCTCTCTCTCTCTCTCTCTCTCTCTCTCTCTCTCTCACACACACACACACACACACACACACACACACACACACACACAGAGACACATAAACACCTCCACCAAGCGCCCTCCACTCCAATTCCCATCATCTCTCCCTGTCCTCTCTCTCTTTGTCCCTCCTGACCTGATCCCTCCTGTTTCTATTCCCACTACCTCCAGTCTGCCCACAAAGTCTATTCTATCTGCTCTTCCCAGGGTGATCCATACAACCCCCTTGCAGCCTTTCTTGTTGGTTGGCATTTCTGGGTCTGGGGACTGTAGCGTGATTATCCTTCACTTAACAGCTAACATCTACTTATAACTGAGTAAATACAATGTTTGTCTTTCTAGATCGGGATTACCTCACTCAGAATGATTTTTTTCTAGTTCCCTTCATCTGTCTGCAAATTTCACTATGCCATTTTTTATCAGCCGAGTAATACTCCATTGTATGAATGAACCACATTTTCCTTATCCATTCTTTGGTTGAGGGACATCGAGGTTGTTTCCAGTTTCTTCCTATTATGAGTAAATCAACTATGAAAATAGTTGAGCAAGTGTCTATGTAGGAGGATGGGGCATCCTTTGGGTATATGCCCAAGAATGGTACAGACGAGTCTCGAAGTAGATCAATTCCCAGCTTTCTGAGGAACTGCCACATTGATTTCCACAGTGGTTATATGAGTGTGTACTCTCACTAGCCATGGAGGAGTGTTCACCTCAGCAAGTGTTTTTTATCAATGGAAATATTTCTCCAGCCTTCTTTACTTTTTATTTGTTTTGCTTGTGTCTTTATATGTGGAGGTCAGAGTGAAATGACTAAGGTAACGTCATTTTATTCTAACTATTTTGCCCCGTACAATTCACAACCCTGTATCCCCTTTCTCACAATGGCCACATCTGTTTTTACAACACATTTGAGATTTCCATGGCCTTGATCAAGGTCCAGATGTACGAACAAAATAATTAGTAAATTAAAATAATTTTTAAAAGGTCTAAAGTAAATGGCATGTTATATCTAAAATAATCACTGTGCATTGTTAGGAGTGAACATTTCAAAGTTACTCTGGCCTTTAAATTTGATGGTAATTATTGTCTTGTGTTCTTTGCCTTTAAAAGCTTTGTACTCCTGAGCTTGGCCACCAAGAGACTTTTCAGAGGCACAAGCCTGCTCTTGGTCTGACCATCAAAAAGGACTTGAAACTATTAACTGACTTACTCAGCATGGTTGTCAAAAGCTATTTCACAGGGATCATGTCAAGAGTATAACTTTTGGTACTTTTCTCTCTCTCTCTCACATTGTTAAGACAGGTCTCTCTTGTTTCTGGTGTTGTGCTGTGTACTCTAGGCTAGACCTTCCACTGTTGCTGTAGGAGTTCTGGGATTACAAGTGTGGGCTACTGCATCCAGCTTCTTACTTGGGTTCTGGGAATCAAAATCACTTTTTAAGCAATGAGTCATCTTTCCATCCACACACTGACCCATCTCTACATCACACACTGACCCATCTCTCCACACACACTGACCCATCTCTCCACACACACTGACCCATCTCTCATCACACACTGACCCATCTCTCATCACACACTGACCCATCTCTCATCACACACTGACCCATCTCTCATCAC
>JANHMN010000006.1:3333609-3348016 GCA_030674055.1 Rhabdomys pumilio | reverse complement strand
CCCATCTCTCATCCACACACTGACCCATCTCTCATCCACACACTGACCCATCTCTCATCCACACACACTGACCCATCTCTCATCCACACACTGACCCATCTCTCATCACACACTGACCCATCTCTACATCACACTGACCCATCTCTCATCACACACTGACCCATCTCTCATCCACACACTGACCCATCTCTCATCACACACTGACCCATCTCTCATCACACACTGACCCATCTCTACATCTCAACAAACACCTGTACAAATTTTATTTGTCTTTTCCTTAGAAAGAAGCACATGCTCAAGAGAGCTGACCATTGGTGGGGTGCAGAGAAGCACTGGAGGCAGAGTATGACTTCAGAGCTGGAGTGCAACATTCTGTGCTCTCATGGCAACGTTAAGTTTAAGATTAACCACACAGTGTATAGGGAAGGCCTGGCTTTGTGATGGCATTCAGGCCAGCATCACACTCTCTAAAGTGTTTTAAAACATACACACTAGAGAAAAGTGGAGAGATGTGAGCAAATAGACAAAATATTTGGATATATAACAACACAGTTGAAACATAACTAGGCTTCAGATTCAGGTGTCTTCCCAGTCTGTCAAGGAACATAAACATACAAGACAGGAGCGGTGATGAACAGGGAGGGGTGTAGCCAGCAGGGATGTGGCAAGAAGACTTCAAATTCTAGTTATTTTACTAATATATTCTGAGATTCAACTGCAGACCACAGTGCTCTGAGAGTCAAAGCCTGGGACTTCCCGGCTCTGTCATGCCATCAGAACATTGTTTTCTCTAAAGCTTTATGGGTATCTTAGTTACTTTTCAATTGCTGTGACAAAGTATTATGATCAAATCAACTTATAGAAGAGTTTGTTGGGGGCTTGCAGCTCCAGACAGTGAGTCCATAAGCATCATGGCAGGGAGCATGGCAGCAGGCAGGCAGGCAGGCAAGCAGGCGTGGTGCTGGCATAGTAGTTGAAAACTCACATCCTTATCTGGAATTAGGAGGCAAGGAGAGAGCTAACCAGCAATATGGAAATGGGGGCAAGGGCTTTTGAAACTTCTAATCTCATCCCATCTCCTCCCACAGGCCACACCTCTTAATCCTTCCAAACAGTTCCACCAGCTGGGAACCAAGTATTAAAAATATTAGACTATGGAAACAATTCTCATTCATACTACCAAAACAGGTCACCCAATAATCATCAGGGTTCATAAGTCTTTGTTAAATCCAGTAAGAGAGGAAACAGGAAATGTTATTTCTTCATGTCCACCACCATAGGAGATGCAAAGGTTCAAGACTTTCCTCTATAAGCTACGGAACAAATAGGGAGTCAAAGTTTGTAAATCCAGGTTGTAAAACAGTGTAAGTTCAAGGCCAATAAACCTGCCACAGGTAGGACACTCCACAGTAGTTCTGTAGCTGTGCTCAAGTGGAAAAGCATTATGGGATCTCTGTAGTGTTTGAAGAGTTAGCAGGATTTTGGGAGACAGGAAGTAGTAGATCAGCCTTTAAAAAACTAATGTATTTTCTGGAATTAAAATTGCAAGCAGACATTTATATTGTCTCTGAAAACCGACTGAGTCCATCTGTGGATCTCGGTAAAGACTTTGACAAAAATTTGTGACATCAGAAGTACAAATGGTTGAGACCATAGCAACACAACACAGGACTGGGTGGACAGCTCCTCTCTCACTGTGAAATTTGCCAGAGTCCAGACAGCGCTTCTTATCACCCAGTCACAGCACCAGTACCAACAGCTTGGATATCTCATTTCAAGGACAGTATAAATTCCAAGAAGGATAGACCTGTCACAATATTTGTGTGAGTCCAGCAATCTCAAGCTGCTCACTAATATGGCTTTTCCCAACTCAATTTGCTGTGTAAGATACATAATTAATCTTCTACCAGTTATCTATCTATCTATCTATCTATCTATCTATCTATCTATCTATCTATCTATTATCTATATCATCTATCTTCCTATTTATCATCTATCTATCATCTATCGTCTATCTTAATTGTCTGCCTATCTGTCATCTGTATCATCTATGTATTTTAATCGTCTGCCTATGTAGACAAGCACCTTAACCCACCAAGCCATCTTGCCCACCCTAGTAATTCATCTTATCTGACTTGAAAATCTTTACAAAAGAATTCCTGGCACAGCTATCATCTAAGGATCTCTAACTCACTAGTAGGAAAGACTCTCTTTTCCTTCCTTTGATCTCAAACAACCAAATAAGACAAAGTTAATTTAGATTAAATTGGAGTTTATTGGTGTTTATTGACCCACAGAATGAGAAGCAGCACTAAAGAAGCAGATGTCATGGGGATACTGTTGGTCTCTCTGGTCTGTCATTCACCTTTAGCTCAATCTGGTGTGCGGGAAGAAGCCAATCTGTGTTCTTTTGGTTAAAGCAGGAGAAAATGTCAGTGCATCTCACTACTGTTCAGAATGGCCAAGTTTCAGAATCTCCCTCGATGTCCATCAGGAGGAATGATGGGAATGGAAATGGATTTAAAAAACTGTTAGATATGCACACAGTGTGTATCTATTCAGTCATAAAAAGAGTAATTATACTGTTTTCAAGATGTTATCCAAATGCATTGTATACCTCTATGAAATTCTCAAAGAACAAATAAAATGTTATTTTAGAAATAAAAATGTTCTTATGAAACCCATTATTATATGTAATGAATACATGACAATTAATAATAATAATAATAATAATAATAATAATAATAATAATAATAATAAAAACAATATGTGGGTCATGCTGTCTTCAGGTCCATTTCCAGGCTGAGCTCCTGTAAACCCCCCATCTCCATGAAGGTTCTCAAAGCACAACAAATAGTCAGAGACAAGGCTGTGCATTTCAGAAGGCATCATCAACCTCATTTAATGCCACGGGAGATGGGTAGGTTGGATCTGTGAAGACTGTAAAGTACTGAAAACAAGATGTCTTTCTCACAAGAGAGGCTGTAATTTTTGGCCATATTCTTAAGTACCTGTTGCCAGTGATTCAGCCAAAGTGAAGAGTTTTACATGAAAAACAACTTACTTGTGAACACTGTTTCTAAGTCCTTGTTTCTATGGCTCTGTTGGAACAGACAAGCAGGATGGTATACTGACAGAGAGCACCAGTTTCTCTGAAGCAGATACCATTCAAGATGAGTAAAAATGAATGGGGAATGTAAAGGACCTATAGGATCATCAGAGTCATAAAGGGAAGGCTCACAAACTTGTTAAAAAGTGTACGTATAATGGTTTAGTGATAAAGTACCTTTTAATGGGCAAAATTAAGAACCCGTTCTAAATGAACTGAAATACAAAGAACATTTGCAGCCATGGAGATTTCTTTAGTTGTCAAAGATCAAGAGAATGAGGAGTCAAAACTCTTAAAGCTATTAGGTCTTCAAAAGGTTTTCAAACGTTTAAAGAATGAAGGACACTTGAAAGTGCTAATAAGCACTAATTTGAAAGAAAAACCCTGCAGCTGGAGAGATGGCTCAGTGGCTAAGAGCACTTGCTGCTCTTGCAGAGGACCAGGGTTCAGTTTCCAGCACCAGGGTAGCTGCTTGTAAACATTTGTAATTCCTGTTTCAGGAATATGACACCTCTTCTTGTCACTTGGGCACTGCATGCACATGGTGCACATACGTACAGGTAAACAGCCATGTACATGAAAATAAAAGAAAATGTTTTTAAATAATTTTTTTCATTTTTTATTGAATATTTTATTTATTTACATTTCAAATGCTATCCCCTTTCCCAGTTTCCCCTCCGCAAACCCCATATGCCATCTCCCCTCCCCCTGCTTCTAGGAGGGTGCTCCCTCACACACTCACCCACTCCTACCTCACCACCCTGGCATTCCCCTACACTGAGGCATTCTACAGGACCAAAGGCCTCTCTCCTCTTATTGATACCAGATAAGGCCATCCTATGCTACATATGCAGCTAGAGCCAGGGGTCCCTCCATGTGTACTCTTTAGTTGGTAGTTTAGGAGCTCTGCGGGGGGAGGGGGTCTGGTGATTAATATTGTTGTTCTTCCTATGAGGTTACCCCTTCAGCTCTTTCAGTCCTTTCCCTAACTCCTCCATTGGGGTCCAACTCAGTCCAATGGTTGGCTGTGAGCATGTGCATCTGTATTTGTCAGGCTCTGGCAGAGCCTCTCAGGAGACATCCATATCAGGCTCCTGTCAGCAAGTACTTCTTGGCATCCTCAATAGTGTCTGGGTTTGGTGTTTCACTATAGGATGGATCCCCAGGTGGGGTAGCCTTTAGATGACCTTTCCTTTAGTCTCCGATCTACACTTTGTCCCTGTATTTGCTTTAGACAGGAGCAACTATGGTTAAAAATTTGGAGATGAACAGGTGGCCCATCCCCCAACTGGGGCCTTGCCTAACCTCTGGATATGGTCTCTACAGGTTCTCCCTCCCCTTTGTTGGGCATTAAATAATCTTGATAGAGACATTCATCAACATTCATGGAGTAGACAAATGCTGGAGGCTTGTTTTCTCTTCCGAACATTCCCTTCCCACCACCAAAAGTCTCCCTCCCTTTCTTGCTTGCCAAGAATGTCATCCAAGCTCTGGGGAGTTGAATGCACTGTCAAAGAATTTGGACAAGGGAGGGCAGTGGTGGCACACATTCTATATCTATCAGATCATGAAGACATCTATAACGCTACCCAGTGTTCTATGTGGCCACTAATCTCAAAAGCACGTGGTTCTGTGCAGCCTAAGAGACTCTCCAGGAGCCCGAAATAAATAAGCTTCACCATTTCCCTCTGCCTTTCTCTTTAACCTCAGAGGTCTCTCGCTGTCCTGGGAATCATTTCCATTTCTGGAGGAAGGAAGCCAAACTGCCCCTTCAGACTGTCTTGTGATGGATCTCCTGTCTGTGTCCTTTCCTCTGCTCTGCCAGTCTGTTCAAACTAAAACTCCAACATTTTTCACTCTTTGCCTCTGTATTCTCTTGCACAAAAATCCCACACAAACAAGATGCTCGGCCAAGCCCCAGAAGCGCTGATGAACTCCATCTGGGGTGAGAGCATAGGGCGAGCATGTAAGGCTTAAGAAACTTGAGAACACTTTATTAGGGCAAGTTGTTTAAAAAAGAAGAAGAAAAGAAATATTTGGCTAATACTTCATATTGTTTCACAATCATGCACAAGTCAGCATTACACAATCGTACACAAAACTGAAGAGGTCAGACAAGTTCTTGGAAACCAATCTGAACCTAAGCCTGAAACAGAAATTTGAAGAGGACTATAAAAATATCACACACCACAGTAAATGCCTACTAACTGTTGTGGGTACAGGCAGAGGAGCTCAGATATCTAAATGTCAACCCAATCCCTGAGGGACACTTGAAAATGCTCACTCTCTACCTTGGACTTTTAATTGTCTTGGATTTTCTTGTTTTGTTTGTTTGTTTGTTTGTTTGTTTGTTTGTTTTCTGAAAAGCAACCATTTAGGACCAGGTTCCATAGGATTTTCCTGTGAAGGAACAGAATCTAACTGATTGCAACTGGTGACCAATAAGACAAGCTCAATCAAATCCTGATATAGCCTTAGGGAAAGGATGCTCATCCCAAATCTCAACCGTTTGTTCTGTTTCTGACGAGGTGCAGGCTCTGCTGGGAGGCACAAAGGCATACCAGCTGCCCACTCGCTGCCCTGGGAGCTGCCTAGAATACAGGCTCTCAGGAGATGCCAACCCTTCCATATGGGTGCAGGCTTTAAGTGCACTTCATTGCAAACCAGAACGGGTCACTGGGCTGTGAGATCACTACTCCAGTAATGAAGTCTCATAAGCAGAATAGATACTGCAGTAATAGACAAATATACAGAACTAAACAATTTACAAAGAAAAGACAGCATCGTTCGGCCTACGGCCAATGTGTAGAACATGAGCTCCAGAATCAGAGGCAAATCTCGGCTCAGCCTCCTGCCAGCTGCGTAGCCTTCAGCAAGTTGCAGGCCCTCTCAGTGCTTCATGACCACATGGCCAAGAGTATTAAATAACTTCTTCTACATGGCCTTTACAAAAATTTGAATCAGAAAATATTGATTAAAGATCTTAGTAAACGATACCTACATCAGACTTTCTGTTTAATTCTGTGATGAGGTAGAGACCACCCTGAAGAGATGAGACGGACATGCAAAAACAAAGGGCTCAAAGACACAGTGGCTATGGAACGGTATCCAACAGCTAGCTTTTAGAATTGTTTCCAAGTCGTCTCTCTAGCTGCTAGATACAGGGTGTGTGTGTGTGTGTGTGTGTGTGTGTGTGTGTGTGTGTTCCAAGGCTCCCCACAGATACCAAAATTTGAGATCATCAACATGTTTCCCAAGATGATGAAGAACTTTCACATGCCCTACCCCCTACCCCGACCTTCCAGCTTGCCCTCTAGGTTACCTTCAATACCAAATGCAACGGAAACTGTGCAAAAAAGTTGCCATTCTGACGGTCTGAGGAAAGAATGATCAGAAAAACCTCCACATGTGTTTAGCACCAATGCAGGCATCGTAGGGCTCCATACACAGTCTGCCATCCTTGCCTGGTATAATCTGTCAGTGAGGAAACCTGTGGGCACAACGAAAAGGGGCCTGAGGAAGAAGGAGCTAATCTTTTCTGCTTTCACTTAAAAGATCATTCATTTAGGTGTATGTGTGTTTGCCTGTGAGGGCTTGTGTGGACCACAGAATGTAGTGCCTGGGGAGGCCAGAAGACATTCGATCCCTCCAGTTGAAGCTATGGGTTATTCTGGGCAGCCATGAAGATGCTGGGAACTGAACCTGAGTCTTTCTCACGAACAGTGAGTGATCCTAACATCTGAGCCACCTCTCCAGCTCCTAGTCTGCTCTTCTCAAACATTCTGTGCTGCTAACACCTCCCTCCATGGCTTGGCGCTTCAAGAACAGTGGTTCTCAACCTGTGAGCCACGACCCCCTTGGGGTTGAATGACCCTTTCACAGGTCATCTGTGACCATCGGAAAACAGAGATATTTACACCCTGTCTCACACAGTAGCAAAATTATGGAGTAGCAATGAAAATAATTTTATGGTTGGAGGTGGTTGGGGATGGTCGCCACAGCACGAGAAACTGTATAAAATGGTCATAACTATAGGAAGGTTGAGAATCAGTGCTCTCAAAGATGGGGCTGGCGTTCAGTCCTCCCTTTTCTCAGAACTCAGGAAGAAAAAAAGAAACAAAACTTAAAATAGCTCCAATTTTATACAAGAATGGATTTAATGATACATAAAATTCACCATTTAAAATGAAAAAAAAAAGTGGTTTTGAACAAAAACCTGATTCCTACTCATGAGGTAAAATATATATTATGTTAGAATAATAGCGTGACACGGGGTACAATGGTGGTTAATTACCGTTTCTCCTTCCAGCTTTGGTCCCGCTTTTTCTCGCGCCCTTCCTATCTAGAGCTCCTCTCACATGCACAAACCTCTCCCACATGTTTGCACACTGCCGAGTGATACCCACAACCCGACCTGGAGTCCAACAGCCATGAGAAGAACTGCACCAAGAGCACCCACATCAGAATGTGTTTAAAAACTAAAGCAGACCGCCTACAAGCTGGCTGAGACCCGACCGTTACTGGAGAGCTACCTTGTGAGAATGTGAGGTGGCATGGGGCTGGCTTGAATGACACTCGTTAGCCTGGCCTTGGAGGCTGTTGATAAAGTCTCCTTCCAGGCTGTCTCAATGGCGACGGACACTTGTACGTTGGTGTAATTCCCTACAGAAACCAGAGAGCCGAAAGGGAAAGAGACTAACAATAAGAGAGAATTAAAGGGCTTTTCATAATCTTTTAAAGCTCTGCCATCAGTTACAGCTTTATTTGCCTACTGCTGTATCCGCTTCTAAGGAAGCCCAAACCTAACAGCATATAAGACTGCCATGATTTTTGTTGAGGAGGAAGGAGAGGGAGGGGGAAAGGAAAGGAATTCGAGGAGGACCAGCCCCCACTGAGAGTGCTCGTGCTGTGGCTCTCATAGAACCTTCTAGCAGTGATACCAGCTGTGGTCTAGGTACTTAGCTGGGCTGCTGGCCAGGACACCTACACATGGGTCTCTGTGTGTCCTGGGCTATCTTCTATCTAGACAGCTCAGTTTCAACAGCACATCAGCCTGTGCCACCCTTGAGGACAAGTCTCTGTAGTGTCATACTGACAATTCTACTTACTATAAAAGAGCAAGAGAAGTGGACTAGACTCCTGACTGGAGCAGTGTTACAGAGCTTGAACCCGATGGCCACACCGTAGCTGGTCACCTTCCTGTCTTTTCTGAGATGCCTCACATCCTGACAGTCACTAGCCTCAGTGCTCATCCTGCACACACCACCAATGCTGCTCACACTAGATAGATCTTAATTTGAAGCTCTGGTTTACAGCCCTTCCCTGGGTTTCCACCTCCTCCCCTGCTGCTCACCTCACCCCTGCCCCTGCCATCACTCGGGAACCTCCTGTGCCTTCCCAGTTCCAATAGCTATGTGACAGCTTTACTCACATTCCTGGTTATGGGTTCCAATCTACACATGCTGTCCTGCTCCAAAGAAATTGAGTCTCTGCCCACATCCTCCTGTCCACATCCTCCACCGTGTATCGGAAGCTCTCCGTGGCTCTGCCTCCACACTCACACTCATTGACATGTGATTCTACAGCTCGACTTTGCTAGTTACCTGCCAACCCATGTCAGTTTTCTTGATTACAATATAGAGGCCCAAGTTCCAGTATTATAAACCTTTAGATATGGACTTCAATTAGGTCACCAGAGCACTGTGACAAGAGTGTCCTTTCTTCCTTTTGTTCTGTTTTAGGACAAGGTCTCACATAACCCAGACTGGGAACTCTCTGTATAGCTGAGGATGACTTTGACATGCCTATCTGGTGCTATATACCACCATTTCCACTGCACGCAGTGCTAGAAATAAACCGACCCTGTGCATACCAATCAAACCTCTACCAACTGAGCTATGCTGCCCTCTTGAGTGGCACCAATCTTGTGCTTCTTCCCTGAGTGAGCAAATGGACTCCAGTGGCAACCAAGAGCACAATGGTCTTTCCTGAGAAACGGTGGCAAGGAGATTGTCTCTCTTTAAAGATGGTGATAACAAAAAGGTCCGTGACTATTTGCAGAACCAACAGTCATCATAAGAGAACCCCAGAGGCACCGTAGCAGTACACACTGGAGCTTACACGGCTGAGGGTTCTCACCCCAAATCCCACCAAGAGCAGAAAGCATCTTACAACCAAAGCTGTAGTGTTAGTTCACACCTGGCAGGGACTTCCCAGGAAGACAGAGAAGATTCACAGCCTCAGGCTTAGGGGTCTCACTTGCAGTCACAATATGGACTTGTCTGGTTTGTGTCTGCCAGCTAAAAAGCTAGTGGACGACACTCGTGCAGCTAAGAATTACCACAGAATTTGATAAATTCTTAGATCAAAGGAATTCCTTCCATTGATCCTATCACCTAGCACCATAAGCATAGACACGATATCTCAATTTTCTGACCTCCATGTTTGGTCTCTCACCCCTAAACGTTGCCTGACAATTGAAAGCCTATGACAGGGAGTTTCACACAGAAGACCTCACTTTATCCGTTCCAGCCCAGCTCCTTCATATTGCAACTCCCAGACAAACGACCAACTGGATATGAAGAAGGATAGTTGTGTTAGTTGTACACATGGGTGACCTCTAGGGAGTCTGAAGTGAGGGTGGCTTACACTCTTTAAAGGTCTCCCTGAACCCATTGGAGAAGCTAAGAGAATGCTGAATGATAATGGGACTCCAGTTAAGACCCTAGAAGAATGACAGGCTCAATAGTCGAAGGAGAATGTGCCCATATAATCCATTTAGAGAGGACTGGCTATTGGGTTTCCTTTACTGCACAAGCACTTACCAATAGAGGTCCCAGCAGGGGCAGTACCTTTAAAATCTCGGCAACACAGTCCGCCATTATTTCTTCAGCAAATATCTGTCGAGTACCTATTGTGCTCAGGCGCTATTCAGATGCCAGGGGTACAGAGAAGAACAAAGTGAAGTCTTTCTCTTGGAGAGATTATGTCCTAGAGAGATGAGACAAATGGCTTATGTGTGGGCTGACTGAGAAGTGCTGTGAAGAAAAATCAAGTGGAGGGGAGGCAGAACTCGGGAGCGCAGAGGGGGCTGTTCTGCGTAGGACAACCGAGAAGGCTTCTGATGTAGCGCCATTGGAGCAGGGGCCTATAGAAAGCATGAAGGTGTGCTGTGCAGGAGCACGGAGGAGGCAGTGGGGAGGAGGCAGGAGTGGGGAGGAGGCACTCAGAGGCAGGCATGTGAAAGCAGGCTATTTCTAGCAGAGGAGAAAGCATGAAGGGAGAACTCCAGGCAGAACCACTTTTGCCTGCCCCGAAACTGTCCTACCCCCAAGCTCTTTCCAGTCGAAACTTTAAAAATTTCTCTTTATTTCATACCGAGAGTTATGCTATTACAAGACTTCAATTGTGTTCTCGGTAATCGAAAATAGGTTTCTCGTCTTCTCAAGAAAACAATGTCCTTGTAACAGCGGTGGAGGTTTATGTACTCACAAGTGAGTGGCATTTATAAATTGGGAAGGAGATGAGGAGAAAAGGAGGAAAGGTGGGTCATCCACCAAACACCAAATATCAGGCTCGGGACACCTAGACTTGTGTGTCTGAGAATGTGTTCCTATGACATAGTTTCAGTCTGTTGTTGGGATGAGAGACTGGCTAAAAGCAACCGGAAGAGGAAAGATTTATCTGGATTGCACTTCCGGTCATGGTCCATCACTGAGTTAAGTGCCTAAGACGGGAGCCTGGAGGCAGGACTCATGGAACCATGCTGCCTGCTGGCTTGTTCTGTGTCTCACTCTCAGGCTCATGCTCCACCTTCTTACACAGCTCAGGATCACCTGCCCTAGAAATGGCATTGTCGAGTGTGGACTGAGCTCTCCTACCTAACTTAAGGCAGAAAAGACCATCCCTTACAGACATGTCCTCAAACGATCTGATAAAGACAATCAACTGATACCCTTCCAGGGGGTTAGACAATTGTGACAACTAAAGCTGCCCAGGATACAGGGCAAGGTCTCTCCAGACAGTGCACAGCAGTCGCTGTGGTACCTCCAGAGGCACCAAAAGAAAGGCTTTGCATTTACAACCTGCACATAGAAAACAGAGCACTAAGCACAGGATCCAGGCAAACCACTCCCAAACTGATCCTTAAAACGAATAAAAGATACCTCTGATGCCTATATATGCTATGACCTGGGGAGTAGACCTGGGGAAGAGCTCAGACTGGTCTGCTTGAATCTCTCAGGGTTCATCTCTGGCACCTCATCAGGAAAAGGCCTGTTCATGTAAGTAAGGCTAACAGCTTGCCTGGTTATGAAGACTCTCGTGAGTGCATTTGACTAAAGAATGGTTGCTGTGAAAAATATTTTCTGTTTTAAAGATTTGTCTTATGCATATATATACATATATATATATATACATATACATACACGGCTAAGTATAGTATATATGTTTATGACAGGCATTCAGTGCAGCAGAGGTCAGAAGAAACCATCAGGTCCCTGAAACTGGAGTTACAGATGGAGGTAAATCACCATGTGGTTGCTGGGAATTGAACTCAGAACCTCTGGAAGAGTAGCCAGTGCTCTTAACCACTGAGCCATCTCTCTTGCCCTGAAAATATTTTCTTTCAAGCATATTTTTAAATGATATAGTTGGAAAGCCTCTCCCTCTTGGTCTAGTTCATGTACTTGCTTCATATACTTATATATTGGTACAGCAGATTCCTTGCTCCTTCATATACTTCATATACTTCATATACTTATATATTGGTACAGCAGATTCCTTGCTCCTTCATATACTTCATATACTTATATATTGGTACAGCAGATTCCTTGCTCCTTCATACACTTCATATACTTATATATTGGTACAGCAGATTCCTTGCTCCTTCTAGAAACTAAATGCTTTTTTTTTTTCTAAAATAGCATCTTTATTCCATTCTGAAGACTTTCTAAGCTTATTCTGTGAAGCTTTTAAAATGACCTACACCAAAGACTACTCACCTTTCAAATATCTTTAATCTTATCCTTAACACTGGCTGTCATCATAGGATGTAGGTATTCCTGTCTCCTGGATAGACCTGAGCCCCTGAAAGCACTTAATAAACAGGTGTTGACTGACACCTGCCACCCTCGTTCTGGCTCAGCCATCTGCAAAGAGCTGAGGCTCTGGCTTCTCTGGTTCAAGTGTGAGCATGCTGAGGAGTTCTGTTCACACAATGAGTTACCTGCAAGTTCTTACCCAAAATGAAGTCAAGAATGCACTCAGAGAACAATTACTTGTGTTTTGTTTTAAACTTCTTATCAGCATAGAAGGTTGTCATTCAAAACATATTATTGAGCTCAATGTCTCATGTTTAGATTCACAAAAAAGAGAAAATCATTTCTAAGACAGTTTCAGAAATTAGCTGACAGCACAAAATTGTGTGTGTGTGTGTGTGTGTGGTTATCAACCAGTTAAGTCAAACTCTTCATGTGTTGCCTGTGTTGGCCACTGATTTTCAATTCTCCTGCCTCTTCCCTGGGTGTTGGTTACAGTGTGTCCACCACACTCAGGTACTGAGTTCTTTCTATTCCATTGCCTAGAGACGAGTGATTCTAGATGCCAAGAACAAAATTGTGGTAACTTGAACTGCATGGACCTACAGCAGCCTAGAAACTGGTACTTAAGACAGAAGCCAGGAACTTCCATCTATAGAGGGTTCTAAATTTTTCATTTTTCCCCGGTGAGTGCAACTTATCTTTAATGAAACAAGAACCATGTCATCATATTCAAGGAAACACAGTCAAGGAAAATGGACGACTGCGGTAAATAAATTGAAGGCAGGAGAGGCTTGGGAGGAGTTATTACAAATTCACCATTCTTGTTGTTGGCAGGCTTCACAGAGTCAAAATACAATCCCAAGACTCCCTTGCCACTATCTTTGGCTTGTACTGACCTGTAACCTATAGAATGTGAGGATGAAAGCACACTACTTAACAAGCAAGAGTGTGAAAAGGCTGTCTGACGCCTTACTTTGTTTTCATTTGGTGGTGGCTGAATGACACAGACTAAGTAACAAAGAAAAATTATTGCACCTCAGAGCTCTGAACCAAAACTAAGAAACTATGCAGCGTTATCATCTTGCTGTCAGTCCAGAGGTAACACAGGGCATCTCATAGCAAGAGGTAGGAAAAAGGAAAAGAGACTCAGCCAACCTGGCTCTCCTGGTAGACCCAGTCTAGACACAACCTATTAATCTATTAGTCTCTTGTATGGAGAAATGTGTTCATGAACACAAACTCCTAATCAAACATTAAAGGTCCTCCCTGGACCCAGCTCTTAACATCTCATAGTGGAGATTAAATGAATGTTTTAGAGGAGATAAAATTCAAATTTTATCCTGATGAATTCTGTCCCAATGGTTGTGAAGCCAGATATGACAACACAAATGAGTTCTCTCACTTTTTCTGAGGCAGTCTTATGATATAGTCCAGTCTTGGCTCAACCTCACGATCCTCCTGGCTCAACTTCCTAAGCACTGAGATCATACATAGCACTGCACCTCCATGTCTGAACCCTTTCAGCTTTACACAAGATAATTGATGGCAGAAATTAATTTTCTCACTTAAGTCTTGGAATCAAGCAGTTCGGAGGTCCTAACACTCAAAGGAAACATCCTTCCATCAGGGATCCTAATGTCAGGTCTGTTCTGTTCAGTTAGGAGCTGAGACCTTTGCAGGGGCATTCTGACCTCATCTCACGCTTGACCTAATAAGCAGAGAGGTCTTAATACTGATGAGGAGAGGGGGAGACACTCGGATGCTGGGACTAGATTATAAGGAACAATCTGCCTACAACCCAGGAGGTTGATTGGGGTAACTCTTAGCATTTTCTGCCCTGAAACTTCTAGCACACTGATCTGAGGTAACAGAGTAAACAAATAAATCAAGCATAGAGTGTAAGATCTCAGATGGGTGAACATACAAGTCATGGCACCAGGACGAGGTAAAATACAGTCCCAGCTGAAGGACAGCACTGGCAAAAAAAATGAGGTCGAGGGGAGGGGTGCTCCTTACCAGTACTCTGTGTGAAATCAAGTTGTTTCTACCCTTGGACTTTGAACCACACATGCCTGAGGGAAGAATTGTTAATGTTCACAACACAGACTTGTGTCTCTACAGAGTTAACCAGTATCCAGCATAAGTTAACTTTCTGAACATGTTGCATAATCAAGGGGACAGAGCTCTCACATTCCCTCTCCCTCTGTCTCGTGTGTGTGTGTGTGTGTGTGTGTGTGTGTGTGTGTGTGTGTGTGTG
>JANHMN010000006.1:3316818-3329967 GCA_030674055.1 Rhabdomys pumilio | reverse complement strand
CACACACACACACACACACACACACACACACACACACACACACACACACACCATCTGTATACTTCGAAGTGAAGTGTTACAGAGTTCACAGTTGAAGCCACATGGGTCCTAGAGTCACCCTGTGCAAGAAATTTGTTCAGGAAAGCTCTCTTGTCCATCTTGGACTTTATCTGTCCTCACTGAGACCTGGGGGAGCTTGCTTACTATGGTAGCATGTCCTCTGATGACCCAAGGTCTACACAAATATACCTTTTTGTTTGCCAACAACCACAGTTCTCCTTGCTGACATTTCTTGGCCAAATTCCTGTGCAGATCTCTCTGGGATCCCTTTTCTTTCACAGAAGGGTTCATATGTCACTGAATTCACTCAACATAGTCCATTAAAATGTCTCAGCTATGGCACATTATCCTGCACAGACTGTAAACCTCAGAAGAGTTTCATAGGGGCTAAGCTTTCCTTGTCTCCCACTATGTTCCCAATGCTAGTATGGCAAGTGTCATCAAACACATGCTAAGCCAGTATTTGAGACTGAATGGCCAAAAAGGGACTGAGTTTTAGCCATTGTAGTTGTCAATATAATTTTCTTACTTGTGTTTTTTTTATTATTTAATTTTAAGTAAATGAGTATTTTGCTTGCATTCATGTCTGTGCATTATATGTCTGTGTCTTCAGAGGCCAAGAGAGGACATTGAGCCCCCTGGAAATGGAGTACAGTTGTGGACCACCATATGGGCACTGGGAATCAAGACCCAGGTCCTCTGGAAGAAGAGCCAGTGCTCTTAACTGCTGGGCCATCTCTCCAGCCTGCTTGTCCTTTTTAAGACAAGAAACTTCCTTTAAATTTAAGAAACCCCATATGCAAATGAACAAGTAGATAAACCATATATAAAAATACCATTCACAGCAGAACAATCCACCGTCTACAAAAAAAAAAGTTAAAAATCAGTCAATCAACTTACATGAAGTCAGATCACAATCTCTAGTCACCAGACGAACCCTGACAACCTTATGATAATTGGCCCAAATATCTAGACTTGAATAGCAACTCAAGGGTTTCTCTATTTCTGTTTCCAATTCCGACTGAGAACCCAAGAAAGCCAAGTGTACCCCAGATCCCTCATGCAGGTTGTGAGCTAATGCACCTCCCCCTCTGTCAGCAGAAGCCTCTAATGAGACCTCTTCAGAAGCAAGCCTGTTCTTTCTATTTATTGCTTTTCTATTTCTCTGTCTGCCTTTCTGTCTCTGCCAAAACTGCAAGTGATAGTGGCCAACTCCCTTGTGGAAAGATGTGAACAAAGAGGAACAGATGCAGTCTGGTGGCTTCTGGATGACAGAAGCAGCTTCACCAGGGAAACTGTTCAAGATTTAAAGTCTCACATTCTAATCTAGAGTTGGTGGTTCAGAAATCCTGGGGCTTCTGTCCAAACACCTGTCTGACAACAGTTTGAGAACCTCGACAATGTTGCAACCAGGTCTGAGTTACTTTGGATTCCACAGGCATTTTTATCTTTGAGGATATATTCATAAGTGGAACTGGACAAGTAGATTCTTCCAATCTGTTATTCCCCCAGTTACTGCTACCAAGCACCAGACGAGTCCCAGCTGAACAGTAGAGAAGACACGTGACCTCCTCTGGGATCCATCCATGCCTTTTGCATAACACAACAACCCTCTCTGAAACACACTGCTTTCCTCTCTTCTCTGTGCCACCTGGTGTTATGATCTGTTAGAAGACAAACACCAGTTTTGGCTGTACCTAGTAACTAACTGTTCTTAAGAACCAGCCAAATTATCCCTATGACACAGCTTCATTACTGAAGGCTGCTCTCTGCATTTTTTTTTTTTTTTTAGAGATTTCCAAGCAGTGGCTTAATGTGTGGAACATGCCTGTCCCCACCAGAAATCTTATTCTGTAGAAACCAGAGATTCCAAACATGGAGTCATGATAGAAATCTCTAGTGCTTCCTGACTTTCCTTGGACTTAAATGTGTAATTTCTAGCACTTCAGTTGAAACTTGCTATAAAAGCCAGGCGTGGTGGTACAAGTCTTTAGTCCCAGCTATTGGAAGGCAGAGGTAAAGAGATATCTTTCAGTCTGAAGCCAGTGTGGTCTACATGGTGAGTTCTAGGACAGCCAGAACTACATAGTGGGGCCCTGTCTCAAAAAGGGAAAGAAAGAAAGAAAGAAAGAAAGAAAGAAAGAAAGAAAGAAAGAAAGAAAGGAAGAAAGGAAGAAAGGAAGAAAGGAAGAAAGGAAGAAAGGAATAAAGAAGGAAAGAAAGGCAGGCAGGCAGGCAGCAAAGAAAATGACAGAAATGTTTGCTGTGTAAACAAACTCAGTAATCTGAAACACAGTAGGCTAGAGATTGGGGCATACTTCTATGGGTGAACACTTAACCTCCACATTAAAACTCCACTGTTTAAAAGATCCACTAAATAAATTACTTTTTCCAGAAGCATCTCAGTAGTTGCAAGTTCCATGTCACTTGGGACCAGGAGCAGATCTATCAACTGAGCTCTCTTAAGTCTTAAAAGATCTCAGGATCCCTCTTTATAAACGTTTTTAAAGATGAAAAATTAGGTACAGATACAAAAGAAATAAAAGACACATCAAAATCTAAAACTTTGAACACTGAGAAATATTGTTAGCATCCTCATAAGCTTCAGAGAAGCTGATGTAAAAATAAATGAAAGGCAGAAGCAAACGTGGTGGCCTCCCTGAGATACTGCGGTGACACTGCCATCGGTAGTGTTAGCCGTGTGACAAAGGTGCTGTAACATGAAAAACAAGACATTTTTCCTCGATCTTGGTTGATAGGATTTTTAAATTGACTGTATAAAAGGTTCTTTAAGCATCTTACCCTTTATATATGATGTCATAAAAAGCTGTTTGGATGGTGATCACATTTAGGAAATTTTCTCTACGTGAGTTTCCAGTTTTAAAGCATCAGTACACTGGCTTGAAGTTGTTTTAAACATGAGGCTTCTTCAGAAAAAAGATAGCATCTCACCAAATGGTGCTAAGCAAACTGGACAGTTGCATGTAGGAGAATGCAAATAGATCCATATTTACCACACTGCCTAAAACTCAACTGCAAACGGATCAAAGACCTCAACATAAAACCAGATACCCTGAACCTGATGAAAGAGAAAGTGGAAAATAACCTTGGACTCACTGGCAAAGGAACAGACTTTCTGAACAGAACCCTGCTAGCACAGGCACTAAGATCAACATTAGTCAACGGGACCTTATGAAACTGAAAAGCTTCTGCACGGCAGAGGACACTGTCATTCAAAGTGACAGCCTACAGAATAGGAAAAGATTTTTGCCAACTCCACATCGGATAGAGGACTAATATCTAAACTATGTAAGGAATTTAAAAACAAAACTAGATAGCAAGAAAAAAGAAATAACTCAAATTTTAAAAGTGAGGTGCAGATCTTAACAGAGAATTCAAAAGAGAAAATTCAATGGCTGAGAAACACTTAAAGAAATGTTTAACATCATTAGTCACCAGGGAAATGTGAATCAAAGCTACTTTGAGATTTCATCTTACACCTATCAGAATTGTGAAGATCCAGAAAACAAGTGACAGCTCGTGCTGGTGAGTTTGATGGTTTGGATATTCTTGGCCCAGGGATTGTTACTATTAGAAGCTGTGGCCTTGTTGGAGTGGGTGTGACCTTGTTGGAATAGGTGTGTCACTGTGGGTGTGGGCTTTAAGACCCTCAATCCAGCTGCCTGGAAGTCAGTATTCTGCTAGCAGCCTTCAGATGAAGATGTAGAACTCTCAGCTCCTCCTGCACCATGCCTACCTGGATGCTGCCATGATCCCGCCTTGATGATAATGGACTGAACCTCTGAACCTATGTAAGCCAGGCCCAATTAAATGTTGTCCTTATAAGAACTGCCTTGGTTATGGTGTCTCTTCACAGCAGTAAAATCCTAACTAAGACAGTGAGGATGTGGAGCAAGAGGAACCCTCCTCCATTGCTGGTGAGAGTGCAAACTTATATAGCCACTGTGGAAATCAGTGTGGCGGTTCCTCAGAAAGATGGGAACTGATTTACCTCAAGATTCACTATACTCTTCTTGGACATATAGCCAAAGGTCACTTCATCCTACCATAAAGACACTTGCTCTGCTATGTTCATTGTTGCTTTATTCACAACTGCCAGAAGTTGAAAACAACTTAGATATCCCACAACAGAAAATGGATAGAGAAAATGTGGTACATTACACAATGGAATGATTAATTACTTAATCATTAAAAAAAATTATGAAATTCGCAGATGAATGAATGGAACTAGAAAAGAAAATCACCCTTGGTGGAATAAGTCAGGCAAAGAAAGACAAATATGGTATGCATTCGTTTATATGTGTACATTAGCTGTTAAGTCGATGGTAACCAAGGTACAATCCATAGCACCACAGAGGTTAGGCGTAGATTAAGGGACTAGGTTGGGGGTGGGAGGCAGAAGCAGATGGATCTCCCTAGAAAGAGGACACAGAATAGGTAGTTATAGATGGGTGGGGAAGAGCTGGAATGAGCGGATCAAATGGAGAGGGGAAGAGAAGAGGGGACACAATGGGGAATACAGGGAGAGACAGCTACAGTTAAGGACCATTTCCTCCCCGCAAGGTGAAAGGTTAGCAGACGTGTCCTTCTTTCCTTTCTGCTGGGTGCCCACTCCTTGCTGTTGAAATGATCAAGTTCATGGAACCCCGGAAAGTGGTGCTGGTTCTGGCTGGATGCTATTGTGGACTAAAAGCCGTCATCGTGAAGAGAACATTGATGATGGCACCTAGGACCACCCTTACAGCCATGCCCTGGTGGCTGGAATTGACAGCTATCCCCGAAAAGTGACAGCTGCCATGGGCAAGAAGAAAATCACCAAGAGATCCAAGATCAAGTCCTCTGTGAAAGTTCATCACTACAACCACCTCATGCTCACAAGACACTCTGTGGATATCCCCTTGGACAAAACTGTTGTTAACAAGGATGTGTTCAAAGACCCAGCTTTGAAACGAAAGGCCAGGAGGGAGGCCAAGGTCAAGTTTGAGAAGCGATACAAGACAGGGAAGAACAAATGGTTTTTCCAGAAGCTTCGCTTGCTTTTAAGTATATTTTTGTTTTCATCATTTAAAAATTTTTTTTTTTTTATAAAAAGGACCATTTGAGGAATGTGGGGCCAGAGGAGCTAGGGAAAGGGGGCTGGCCTGGAGCAAAAGTGAGGTAAAGGCCTGTCCAAACTCATCCTGAGACAGCAGGAGTAGGACTCCTCCCTCCCTGCCCTGGGTCTATGTGTCCTGGTGCACAGACCTATGCCCCTACCTTAGCACCAGAGGAGGTCAAGACATAGTCTGGTAGCCAGGTTAAACTTCCCTTCCCCTTATAAGGTCATGTTCAGCAGGATCTGCAAGTCCTCCTTATGCAAATGAGGCAGCCCTAGCACCCTGGCCCTGGCCAATGATGTACACTCACCCCATAGCTCCTACTCACACCTCAAAGGTTTCAATAGCCTTTGTTCCCCCCACCCCTGGTAAAGGAGCTGCTCAGTGAAGCTGCCTCCTGAGAGTCTGTTCTTGTCACACTCACATCAGGCTGGGGTCTCCATCAACCTACTGTTCCTGCCTTCCCTCCTCTCTCAGGCCACCAGCCTGATCTCCAGTGATCATGCCTTTAAGAGAGCACGAATGTATTGGGAACAGCAGAAGGGTAGTGTAGAAACCTAGCAATACAGTAGCTTCTTAAAATATATACATAAATGAAAGCTACCTACTGAAATTGCAAAATAACAGGAGTCAGAGCCCCAACTGGTCATCTGTTGTCATCAAATGAAGCTTCCAGGACCAGGATTGGGCTACATCTGAGTTGCTGGCTAAAGGGGTCCTATGGGAACCCCCAAACAACCCAGACTATTGCAAAGAGTATAGTTTGCTCTCCCCAAACTGACAGCAAGGCTCCATTGATGAAGATAACACCAATACAACTCACTGAGCATAGTGTTTGGGGGTACAGGAAGGTAGTCTTCCTTCCTTCCTTCTTTTGATATGTGCTACCGAAGAAGAAACATAAACACCACTCGGCTACAAACCAGTTGGTCTACAGCCATGTTCTGCCTACAAGATATGCTACTGCGATGTCTGTGGGAGTGGACAACCAGTATATGATTCCACTGAAGGCCGGCTCTACAGGATGGAACCCAGGTCTGACACAGCTTGGGTAACCAAGAACCTGAGACTAAATAGCCCAAGAACGTAGGGTAAAACCAAATACTACTGTTGTAAAACAAACAAACAAATAAGACAGACAAACAAAACCAACAACAAACAAAACAGGAACAAAGCAGTAAAATAACTCCCAATGACATTCTGCCATACTCGTAGATTAGTGCCTTGCTCAGCCATCTTGGGGAAGCTCCCTCCTTCACCAGATGGGAACGAAGACTCTCTTACGCTGAGAGTGAGAGACCTTGAACCACTCAGCCCTAAACTGGATATCTCCATCAAATCCCTCCCCTCAAGGCTCAGGGAAACCCACAGAATGGTGCACTTTGCGTATACATTATGGCTTCAAGTTTAATGCTTTTTATTTTACAGGATTTCTGAGTATGTAAGAGAGTGGTTCTCTGCTCCTTGTGCCTGTTCTTAGGCTCTTTTACTGTTTTTTGTTTTGTTTGCTTTTGTCTTCATCCAATTCCAATGTGTTAGGGTTTTTTAACCTGATTATATTACACTACTATGTTTTGTTATTATCCCTTAGACGCTTGTTTGTTTCCTAATGAGTGACAGAAGGGGATGGATCCAAATGGGAGAAAGAGAAGAGAAGAGCTGAGTGGAATAGAGGGAGGGGAACCATAATCAGGATATAGTGTGTGAGAAAAATATATATGTTCAGCAAAAGAGGGGGAAAGATGGTACTTCTCCTCAGAGTTAGGGTACCAGTTCCCAAGACCCACTCACTTCACGGTGACTTCTCTCCTTGTCCCTTCATGTCTGTAGACCTGGGAAGCATTTCTGGGGGAGGGTGGAGATGGAAAGGAGGTTCTAGTAGCCTTTTTCCATGGGGCCAGTTAGCAGGACTGAACACCTGAAGGTTGTTCCAAATGAGTGTGAACTCAGTTGGATCTCCGAGGTCCTTTAAAAGGTCCAGAGCTACCTGATACCCAAACGTGAGAGGAGGCCGACTTTTGGCAGGAGATGTAGTAGAGAGAGGCTGCACATTTGGCACACCTGAGTTTCTCAGTGAGGGACTAATGAGCTGCCATCAGGGCCTGAGCAGGCAATGGCCCTGCAGCTACCTTGTTCAGACATAAGCTGACAACCACCTTGCTTGGCACCGCTGTGATTTCTGACAGGTGAAGGAAGGTTGGATCTATGTGTTTAGGTGACAGGGAAGATCAGGGGGTGACAGAAGGTGACAGAGGAGTGCTGTAGAGGAAACACTAGGGACCAGGGATGGGGGTGGGGAGCATGGATTAGGCCAAAGCGTCCTCATAGCTCTTCAAGCTAATTTCCAACTCAAAGCACAGGGAACAGCCAAGCAAATTGGCCATAAATGATTAACTTCTAGAACAGAGATCATCTACAAACTTGGGCAACAGTGACCGGAAGAGCCTAAGGCCAGCTCCAGCAGTACTGGGGACGTTAACAGCCCAGCCTTCTTGTGGCCTGAGCCTCAGGGACTGGTAGGGAATCACACCCTTTTCCTCAAGGACAGGAATCACCTGGGTTGAGGCTGTGGATCTCATAAGGCTGGTCTCACCCCAACTTTGAAATTGTGGCAGATTTATCAAAAGGATCCCAAAGCTGGGATGCCAACAGCGACGACAACAACAACCATACACATACACACAAAGAAAACACATCAAGGCCATGAAGCTACCGTGACTCCATGTTGCTCAGCACGTCCTCAGCCACCAGAAGGATTCAAAGCAGCTTTTAATTGGAAGGGCTGATTGAGATACAGAATGCAGACGCACAGTGCATTAACCCCAGACCCCTTCTTCCAAGAAGCTCCGTATCACAAGTGTATTTTAAAATTGGAGAACAGCCCCGTTCCCTGGGGAGTTCTTATTTCACTAGACAAAGCTTAGCCAGGACTTCAACAAATAAAATGCAAATGAGAAAAGAGAAAATTAATTAGAAACAAAGATCAGAATTTCTTTTCATCAACTCTTAAACACACACACACTATTGACTAGCCTTGAAGCATGCTAATTTGCTCAAATTAAAATGCAATTCACCAACTGGTTTCTCTGCAGTGACCTTGCAGCCCTAAAATTAATGAACTGGTGAGCCCAGAGATCATGGCTTAAAGGGCACTTTCCCCTCCAAAGTGGAAGGTCAGAGGAACCTTAGAGAGTATGCGCCTGATCCGTGGTTGTAAAATATTCCTCCCTTAGGATGTGGGAGGCAAGCACACACTGAACAAGGACTGCCTTGCATGGTTGTCGATCTCTTTGGGACAGGCATTAAGTATACGATTCTGGAAATACACAGAGTAATTATTATAGTTTTCTTTTACACTCTGTCCATACAGACACAAACTCAGGGTCCTGTGAAGGAGCTTCCTCCCTGCGCCCCACAGACAGGGTCTCATGTAGTCCACCAACTGCAAACTCATGGCCTGCAATTCCTGACCCTCCTCCCGGGTGCGCTGGCTGGTTTCATCCCCAGCACCACAGAAGCCCACATGGCGGTACAGTGGTACACAGCTGCAGTCCCAGTGAACAACTATTCTAGTCCTTTTTAAAATTCATTTAATGCTACCTGGATGAGGTGGAACATAACTGGAATCCCAGACACTCTAGGAACTGAGCATCACAGGTTCAAGGCCAAGTTAGGGAGATTTGATCTTAAGATGAAATAAGGACTGCTATGCAGCTCAGTGCATTGAACTTGCCTTATAACAACAGTTGCTTTTATATTTATATTTACAGATAGACAAGCTTTTCTTTCTATTTTTCCTCGACCTTCCTGGGGATAGAGATTCCACACAAGTTCTCTACCACTGTACACACCCAATCCTATGTGTAAATTGTCCTGGATAGTTTTGTGACAACTTAACACAGGGTAAAGTCTTCTGAGAGGACAGAACTTCAATTAAGAAAAAGGCCCTATAAGATTGGGCTGTAGGGAAGCCTGTAGGACACTTTCTTAATTAGTGATTAATGGGGGAGGGTCCCGCCCATGTGGGTGGTACCTTCCATGGGTCAGTGGTCCTGGTTCTATAAGAAAGCATGCTGAGCAAGCCATAATAAGCAAGACAGTAAGAAGCACCCCATCCATGGCCTCTGCATCACCTGCCTCCAGGTTCCAGTCCTGACTTCCCTTGATAGTGGAGTACGATCGGGAAACACGTGTGAGCCAAATAAACCCTTTCCTCTACAAGTCGCTTTGATCATGATGTTTCGTTGCAGCAAATAGTTTTTAAATGCTTTTTTTTTTTTAGGAGTACTTTGCCTGCATGTATGTATGAACAACACAGCCTTATGCTTGCAGAGGCAAGAAGAGGGCATCACGTTCCCTGGAACTGGAGTTACAGACAACTGTGAGCCACCATGTAGGTGATAGGAACTAGACTTGGGTCTTCTGAAAGAGCATTCAGTGCTCTTAACCACTGAGCCATCTCTCCAGTCCCTGCAAATATTTCTTTAGATTAACTCTTACGTGCAGAATTCCCTGATCTAGATAATTAAATTGTGATAACCTACTTTTCTAAAGATTGGCAATTGGTGCTCTGATTACCACAATTTAATCTGAGCTGGTCCACAGAGGTGAGGATAGCTCCTAGAAGCCCCACAAACAGTGTTCACTACAGAGAGGAGGCTCATAACAAATCAGTACGAACAGAGTTAGGTCTTATTAATAAAAGAGTTGACAGGCTGGGGAGATGGTTCCGTGGGTAAAGGGTTTGCTATACAAACATGAGGGCCTGAGTTTGGATCTAGCACCCACATAAAAGCTGGGCCCAGAAATACATGCTCACAATGCCACCACTGGGGGAGTAGAGACAGGAGGATCTGTGGGTACTTACTGGCTACCAGTATAGCCAAAATGCTGCCTCTGAGTTTAGCAAGAGACCCTGTCTCAAAGATAAAGTGGTGAGCAACTGAGAACTACATCTTGATGTCAACCTGTGGGAGAGCACACTTGCACATGTGCATTCATGTATATAACACACACACACACACACACACACACACACACACATGCATGCATGGACACACATAATTTTATTGTAGATTTAAGCATAGGCTTTAATAGTAGGAAAGATGTTGTGAGTGTAGTTGAACCTGCCTCAAATCCCAGGACTAGGGAGAAAGAGGTAAGCAGAGCAGTCATTCAAAGTCATCCTTAGCTACATAGCAAGTCTGAGGTTAGCCTGGGCTACATGAGACTGTGTCCCAAAAAGGAAAGAAGGAGGAGGAAGAGGAGGAGGAGGAGGAAGAAGAATGAAGAGAAGAGGAGAGGAGAGGAGAGGAGAGGGAAAGAAAGGGGAGGGGAAGGGAAGAGAAGAGAAGGGAGGGGAGGGGAGGGGAGGGGAGGGGAGGGAGGGGAGAAAGGCAATATGGTCTAGCCAGTAAAGGCATTTGCTGCCAAGACAAATCACTTGAGTTCAATTCCAGGATGGAGGGAGAAAGCTGTCTCCATATGATCTCTGATTGTCACATGCTTGTCCTGGCAAGCACACACCTGAACTCATACACATCGTACATGAACACACACACACACCCCACATGCACACACTCGATAAGTCTAAACATTTTTTAGAGAAGAGTATGTGTGTGTGCCTCTCAAGTGAAAGCCAAGTTTGTCTTTACAATAGTTCTGTATATGATTTGTGGTGGCTTCTGAAGTTAGATCTCAGGGCTTGCTAAGGATATTGGGGTGGGGTGGCAAAAGAGATCATGGGTCACAAGAGCGTTAAGACATACTTTTACTGTAATCAAATAAATTTAAGCCTTGTTTGTGAGATTCCCAGAAAATTTCAGGTTTTTAGCTGACGATGGACTAAGGCCTTCCTTGAAGGTCACACTTAGGACATGCACAGTTCATGGCTATTTTCACATTCTTTTGTGAACTATCCTGCATGGAAAGCACACTGTTCTATGCAGGCAACATTCACAACAAGAAAAGCCTGGTGACTCAAAATAGCAACACTAAGAAAGGCACAGAGGCAGGGGAGATGCTAAGAAAATAACCGTAAGAGGCTGGGGCTACACCACAGGCTCAAGCCAGCCACAAGGAAGTGTCTGAAGTAATGAGCTGGTCTATTTTCAGGTCTTTAAAAAAGATTCATTCTTATTCACACATGTGTACATCTCTGTGCATGTGTGTATGCCATGTGTGTGTGTGAGTGCCTGCACAGGCTCGCAGAGGGTGTCAGATATAGCTAGAGTTCCCTGTAGCTAGAGTTATAGGTGGTTGTGAGGTGCCCACAACTGGGAAACAAACTCCAGTCACCTGTAAGAACAGTGCCTACTCTTAACCACTAGGCCATCTCTCCAGGCCCTGCTTCAGAGTCTTTACAGACTATAAGGAGTTTGCCCATTGCCTACAGGAACTAGGGAGCTGCTCATATTGAATAAACCCAGGAGAGGGATGTGTCGATCGTAGCACTCTTTGATGATGGCATCTCCTAAGAGAGAAGAGCTAGAGTGAAGGGTGATGGGAAATACTAGTGTGTGAAATATCTAAGTCAGGCATAAACAGAGCAAGGAGGGGGAATGAATTGAGATAGTATTTACAGCGCCCAGTGCTCAGACACTCACATAGCACTGAGGCAGAATAGACAGACAGCACAATTCAAGAGACATGAAGAAAAAGAAACTTCATTCAGGAGTCTTGTTGAAGTCTGTCTTAGTTAGGGTTTTGCTGCTGTGAATAGACGCCATGACCGAGGCAACTCTCACAAGGACAACATTTAATTGGAGCTGGCTTACAGGCTCAGAGGTTCAGTCCATTATCACCAAGGCAGGAACATGGCAGCATCCAGGCAGGCATGATGCAGGAGGAGCTGAGAGTTCTACATCTTCATCTGAAGGCTGCTAGCAGAATACAGAATTCCAGGCAGCTAGGATGTGGGTCTTAAAGCCCACACCCACAGTGACACACCTACTCCAACAGGACCACACCTTCTAATCATGCCACTCCCTGGGCGGAGCATACACAAACCATAACAAAGTCTCTCACCCCAAGAGTCAAGGCTTCTAAGCTTACTCTCCAAGTACCAACATTACACACATATATTGATTGCTACACTCAGCTTCTTTAAGGGTCCTAGAGATCCAGACTCAGGTCTTCCTAATTGACTAACAAGAAGCATACACACACACACACACACACACACACACACACACACACACACGCACAGAGAGAGAGAGAGAGAGAGAGAGAGAGAGAGAGAGAGAGAGAGAGAGAGATATGCATGCAAATAAAAATGAATCCTTTTTTTTTTAAGGGGCTAAACATATCGCCAAATGTCTGGATTACTAAATGGTCAATGCTGAGCTCCTGGCTGGTTTTGCTGATTGTAACCACTTCATGAAACACAAACCCGATGGCATATCCCAGAAGCATACATACAGCAAGTGCTGTGGACCTCACTAAATTTTCACACCCCATTGTAACAACATAGAACCAGAACAGGCATGCCAGTCAATTCAAACTCTAAAATTACAGGAGTTGCCACTTGGGAAAACACGTTCTAGTAGCTTCTGTATTCCAAGAAAGGCGAAAGTGGGCATCAGCATCAAGTCAAAGGTTAGAGCTGACTGAAGTTCACTTTCCAGGGAGCAGGAGCCGCATTGTACATAAACCCTGTTCACTAAAAGGCTCCTGGCTTTGGTTTTAAAGGTCCTTGTAATTTTGCTTTCATTGTGATTTTCCTTTTTATTATTGTGGCAGGCAGCCACACTGACAGCAGGCACACCGTGGAACTGGCTAATACTGTGGATTCCTCTGGCTGGGTGTGGGGGTAAGGGGGGGGCGTTGCATTGGCTCCATTTTAAACTGTACAGCTTAGCGCCTTTAGTATATTATTTAGGCTATGCAGTTATGGCCATTGTCAAACCTTAGAATAGCTCCTCACTCTGGAAGCCTGAGGTATCAGCAGTCCTTCCCTCCAGCCCCCACCCCA
>JANHMN010000006.1:3274302-3316808 GCA_030674055.1 Rhabdomys pumilio | reverse complement strand
GTCCTTCCCTCCAGCCCCCACCCCAGCCTGGAAGCCTGAGGTATCAGTGATCCTTCCCTCCAGCCCCCGCCCCAGTCTCTGGCAATGGTTCTTGTTTTTCATCTATTCAGTTTTAATATTATTTATTATTGTGTGTGCACGTAGGCATGATATTATGGGGGCAGGCACATGTGCCATGGCACGCACATGGTCAGAGCACAACTCTGCACAGCCCTTTTTCCCCTACACCTTTCCATGGATCACAGGAATCCATACAGCCTAGGTCCCTAGGCCTGCAAGGTGTCTCCACGTGTTGAGCCACCTCACAGACACACTTTTGGGTCCTGAGAGTGAGATGTCAAGCGCACAGAACACACCACTGCTGGGAGAGGCACATCTGTTTCCATGATAACAGTTACTTATCTTGTTCTCCTCACTAAATATTTTTATTCTTCAAAGTTCTTGAGACTGCCTAAAGTCCACGAGTTTGCATCACAGGATTTATGTACTCTTACAAAAAAACTTTTGGTTCTTGCCCAATTCAGTTTATCTGCCATGAGATGAGATGAGACTCCTATGGTAGAAAACTAAGGGATCTGGTTAAACGCTAGATGGCTTTCTACTGGATCAGTGTATGGGATTTGCTTTTTGCGTGAGACAATAGTCTCTTGTCTAATTTTAGATTCGATAAAGTATTTCCTGGGATCCACAGAGACCCCCTGGCTTCTCTTATTACTGAGCCTACACACAGAGACTGGAGATTTTATGAAAAGGGAGAAGAAAAGAAGAAGAGAAAGAATTGGTGGCTTGTGCTTTTGATCACTGATCCAACCCCATCAAGAAAGACTCCACACAATGCCTGAGAGCTTCCTGAACAACGCTCACCAGTTGATCTGGGAGACAGCTTGGTTGTCAGAGTACTTGCCTGGCACCACATAAACTAGGTGTGTTGATGCATGTGTGCCTGTAGTCACAGCACTAAGGAAATAGAGCCAGGAAAACCAAGAGTTCACGGATATCTTCAGCTATGCAGTGAGTTCAAGGCTAACCTTGGAAGCATGTAACTCTTAAAAAAGACAAAGTTCATCAGAAATACACACATTTTAAAAGCATATATATTTTATATTTTATACCCATATTGTACTCCATGAAGTCATTTGTTAATCTCCCAGTGACTCTGAAACCCCAGTATATTCACCCAGAAAGCAACTTCCACACACCCATTCTGGTCTGGGTAGCTTGTTTTCAGTCAATCCCCCAGACTGTAAAGGATAGCCGCTGTGTCTCACAGAGATTTTTTTACTGTCACTCTGAGTGTGGTCCACAGGCCAACAGCAGCTCCTGTCCTAAAGAGCTCGTAAGAATGGAAGAGCCTCAGTCCCCAGTCACACCTACAGAATCCCACCTGTCACCAGAAGGCTGAGTTGATTCTAAACTCCTGGGGGACCTGTTAACTGAACTCCATTCTTACCGTCTAGTCTTGGCAATCATTCAAACAATCCCAACAGGAGTCTAAATATTTAGTGGACTCTAAATCTTATTTTAAAAATATTTTGTGTGTACAGATTGCACACCTAAGTGTATTCGTGTGTGCACATGTATGCGCATGCATGTGAAGGCTGGAAGTCAATGTCGGGTGTTTTCTTTAACTTCTCTGCACCTTGGTTTTTGATACAGGATCCACCTCTCCATCAGGAGCTCACTGATGGCAGCTAAACTGGCTGGCATCCTCCTTAATGCTGGGATTGCCTGGCCCAGCTTGTACACAGATTCCAGAGGCTGAACTCAGGCCCCTGTGCTTAAGCAAGTACGCTACTGACTGAGCCATCCTGCCAGCCCCTCCATCTCATTTTGAGCAATTTTGGAGACATAGGAAGAGGATCATGTCCTAACCTGGTTGGAATCTTACCAATTACAGAAAAGTCAATGTTCATCATGGGAAGTTTTACTTAAAATCATGATAACCACGGGAAACCAGAAGTACAGGGAAGAAATTAAAATCACTAGAATTTCTACCCGAGTATTCAACACTTAGTACCTTGCTACACTTTTTTATTTATGCACATACTGAGTGCTATTACCAATTATAATACTGATTTTATAAAGCTGGGACCTAAAATGGAGACAACCTATGGCTTTTTTCATATATTATTATTTTCAGGACCCTAAAATTTTCAATATGGTTCTGTTTTTTTACTTCATTTCCACTTTTGTTTGAATCTGAGTCTCATGTGCCCAGGCTAGCCTTGAACCCTCTACTTCCCAAGTGCTGGGATTACAGGTGCTTACATACTATATCATTCAATGTAACTGCAATGGCCTTATTTTCTTAGGCAACAAAACTATGTTTCCCTCAAGTGTTCTCATTTTCTTGCCCCAGCCTCCCTACTGTGGGGTTGCAAGCCTGAAATACCACACTTGGCTAATATCTTTTAAACCCTTATGAAAATATAACTAACACTCTTGCATAAATCAACACACCAGACCCTTTTGGCCCATCACACAGAGCACCCAACTAATAGAGATATTGAGTTTTACAACAGCTTTCTTGCAAAGCAACCAAGTATGGTTACCAGAGTCTGTCTCTAACCA
Source organism: Rhabdomys pumilio (assembly GCA_030674055.1). Taxonomy (NCBI): domain Eukaryota; kingdom Metazoa; phylum Chordata; class Mammalia; order Rodentia; family Muridae; genus Rhabdomys; species Rhabdomys pumilio. The sequence continues at coordinate 3,314,237 of JANHMN010000006.1, read as the reverse complement.
GTGTCCCCAAGGATGGCTTGGGGGTACCTATGAGATAAAGAAGCAGGGTATGCTCAGGAGTAATGAAGGGGAACACTCAGTGGTCTGCACAGGATCACCAGCCTTCTAGACTCTTCAGAGACTGCTAAAAGGGGGGTCTCCTAACAGTCACTTCTGCTGGTCTGAGTGAAGGCCTCTAACAGTGTGTGACACTTTGTGCTGTCTCCTCTGAATGAGCAGTCAGGCAGCTGTCACCATCATCACCCACAGCAGAGGTGTCAGCTACAACAAAGCTAACGGAATGTACGCTTAGCTGCAGGACCTGTGTAGATCGTGACTCTAAGCAGCTCACAGCAAACACAGCTAGAGGGAATGTTCGGGCCTTCCCTTGGTTTTATGAGGAATCTTCTGAGGTTTTCTGATTGTCTCTGTGGATTTTCAGAAGGCCAGGTCACACAGCATAAAATTTTTGGTGTGGTTCCGTTTGGGGGGATTGATGTGTTCTAATTGAGGGCTTGAGTGATATTTGAGATTGTGTGGTTAATGATTGAATAGGACTTTTGTCTCGAAATCAGTCATCTCTTTGAGGTTAACATCAATGAATAATGTGAATAATGTGTGGGTATCCAGTGGGGAGATGCTTTCTAGAGAGCTGAGCCACCAGGCCATGCCCACAGCCAGAGTGCCTTGCTCTTCCCTCCTCTGTCAGCAAGTTCACGTGTGTGTGTGTGTGTGTGTGTGTGTGTGTGTGTGTGTACATATATATAATGTATTTGCCTGCATGTATGTAATATACACCATGTTCTTACCTGATGCCCTGGAAGGTCAGAAGAAGGCATCAGATCTCTTGAAACTGGAGTTACAGACAGTTGTCAGCCACCATGTAAGTACTGGGAATTGAACCCAGATCCTCTGCGAGAGCAGTCAGCGCTGTTAACCGCTGAGCCTCTCTCTAACTTCCTCATTTCTTTTCTTTGTGATTTTTTGTATGTTTTCTTTTATTTCTGAGCTTAAATTTTTGTATTTGTTTCTCTATTATGATATTTCCTTTGAGATAAAATATTCCCCCTACTGGAACACTGAGGCCAATGTCCCTCCTCCCATCCCCCACAGCTTTGCATCAGCAGGTTTCAGCCATCAGTGACCTCAGTCCTAGAAACAAGCTTCCCTAGCATTACTCTGACCCCTTTGGCCCCAGAGTAGGAATTCGGTTTCCAACCGGAAACCCAGGAAGCAGCATCTCTGCTACTTTAAGACGTATGTGTGGGGGGCGAGGGGCGTCACACCTAAGCGCGGGGGCCCAGGGAGTCCAGAGGCGTTGGGTGCCCTGAAGCTGGACTTGCAGGTAATTGTGAGCAGCCTGACATGGATGCTTGGAATAAACTCAGGTCCTCTGCAAGGCAGGAGCAAAGCATGTGCTAAGCCACTGAGCGCTCGCCTCTCTGCAGCCCTCCTCCCCTCCTTCTGTACTTTAATGCAAGCTTTAGATGATAACAAAGGCAGAGCCTTCACGCTGCCCACAAGCTGCCTGCACAGTCGAAAAGAAACTGAATCCCAGAAAAGAAACAGAGCCAAGTATAATGTTTTTGTATTGTCCAAAGTCTCACTGTATTTTGTTGTGCAAAATGCTGTCTTCCCTCTGAGTGTTGCTTGGTATTTCTGGCTAGTGTTTATTAAAAAACAATGCAAACAGCAAAGGCAGTCTATCTTTGCAAGTGTTTAGGGGTTGAGGAGGCCCTGTGTCCTGTATTTCCCTCTTCCATTTGACTCATTTCAGGTTGACTCACTCTTTAAATTCCTTAGAGCACTCACTCTTGAGAAAAATCCTGTAGTGCATGGCAAGTACTTGGGCTTGCCCTGTGGTACCCAACAGAATTCATTTACATGCTTAAATCACAGAGGTGTCTGCTTCTCCACCCATAAAATTCAGAGAAGAAGCTTGGAGTTCAATCCCAGATCTTGGGAGGCAGAGGCAGGAGAATCAAGTTTAGCCTGAACCACATAGCCAGTTCCAGGTTATCCAGAGTTGTATAGTAAAACCCTGTCTCAATCAATCAATCAATCAATCAATCAATACATAAATACATAAATATGTCACTTGTCTCATAAGACTGATATACATGAGACCAGTTATTGAAAGATCTTAACACAATACCTGGCATAAAATAAACACTGCCAGCTTACAGATCAAATGTCCTTTCTCCAAGTCCTTCAGCCCCTGTAGATAATCCCACATGACTCCTGCTTGCTGAGAAGATGACTATTCCAGTCTCCTTCATGCTTATCCTGGACCCTGGATGCTTCATTTGCCTTGTACTTCTATTGCAAGGGAAGATGTTCTTCCTTGCTAAGACTGTCCTGGGTTTTACATCTCCTTCTTCCCTCTCCCTCCTCCTTCCTCACTTCTTGCTCTGTCTTTCCTTTCTCTTCTCTCTACAACCCTTTTTCTTCCTTCCCTTCTTCCCTCCCTCTGGCTGGGAACTTTTCTCAGTTCTCTCTTAAATGAGTAGGTTTTCCCTTGGGCTTCACCTTGCTTTCCTTGTGAACAATTCTTTCCTTCCCTGTTACAACCGATCAACCTTAAACACCATGTTTCCAGTATCTCTTGCTACATAATAAACTAATCCACTTCTTAGTGGCTACACTGCCTCCTGGTAACACTTGATCACAAATGATGCTGAGTCTACAGAGATGTGGACAACTAAACAACAGGAGCCCTAAATGGCAGCGTATTGGTTATTTTGTTGCTGTGATAAAACACTGTGACCAAAAGCAACTATGGAAGATCTTATTTAGCTTTGCAATTCCAGAGGGATGACAGCCCATCGCGGCAGGGGAGACATGACAAGCTGAGAGGTCACATCTCTACCAATAAGCAAGAGAGAGGGAGAGGGAGGAAGGAGGGAAGGAGAGAGGGAGGGAGGGAAGGAAGGAGGGAGGGAGAGAGGGAGGGAGGGAAGGAAGGAGGGAGGGAAAGAGGGAGGGAGGGAGAGAGGGAGGGAGTGAGGGAGGACAAACTCTCAATACTTACCCCAGTGACACATTTCCTCCCCCAAGGGTACGCTTCCTGAAGGTTCTGCAGCATCCCGAAAAGGCACCATCAAAAAGTTCAAGTGTTCAAGAATATGCGTAGGGGAATATTTCTCATTCAAACCACCACAGGCAGTGACCACTGGGGCCCCTGGTGGCTAGTGTCCTGTCTGCTTGTCACCAGAGAGGAAAAGCTGTCCCATGCTTTACTATCTCAGGCCAGGTTTCTATGTACAAGCAACTAGCATTGACTCTAGGTATTCAGAGGAGAAAGTCATTGAAATGACATTGGCAGAGTTAGAAAAGCAGTGTTGCTGATGCTTCAGGGACAACATCTAAAAAAAAACAGACCCCAGAGCACTCTGAAAAGTCAGGATTCCTACTTTGTCAGAAACCATCTAGGAAAGGCTAAGGCAAGCAAATGAGTTTCCTGGAGACAACCCACAGTTTTGTATGACTGCGATGGGTGCACTCTGGAGAGGCCCAGCCCAGAGACTGCGTTGCTTCTCACTGCTGATGTGCTCTTCCTGCCATTATTATGCAGCCCAGTGATTCCTGGGCATCAGCCCATGCCGTTGGGCAAAGTTCCTAAAGATCAACACGAAGATGAACTTTTATGAATTAATGCTGTTAAGATGAATTAATGACTTTATAGAATTTCTGATTTGATTCAAATAATTTTAGGAACTCAGTTTAAGGAGATGGTTTTAGTTGTATTGCAAGAAAGATGTAATAAAGTTAGAATTAAAACTAGAATGTGCCCCCTCCTCATAGAATAGTAAGTAAAGACTACATAATAAGGAATACAACGAGCTTTTATAATTACACTAAGGAGAGAAGTAGTCTTAGGACAGACTTGTGATCAAGGGAAAACATTTATTCTAGGTCAGGTCCAAGGATGAAGCCACAGATGTGCACCGTGGTAAAGCAAGGCCACGTGACACTGTTGCTTTGAACTTGTATTGACCTTACAGGATAAAACGCTGCTTTGGACTTACTATAGACACCCTTCTGTAACTCCCCTTTGTGTAACATTTTATCTATGAAGTAATTTTACAAAGAACTTTTGTCTAAGAAGGTATAAAAAGGCTGAGAGAAAAATAAAGTGTAGCATTTGGGGCTCTGCCCCATCCATCAAATGTACGTATATTTGTATCATAAAAAATACATGTATATTTATATATGATATATATGTATATATATCCACCAAATGTATCTATATATGTCTGTCTATAGGTATGTGTGTATGTATGTAAGGATGCATGAATACTTGAGGAATTAATGAAGCAAGTGGTTGGGCCAAAGTATGTGTGTGTGTGTGTGTGTGTGTGTGTATGTGTGTGCTTGACTTTCTCCCTTTCTTCCTTTTCTTTTCTCTCTGGCTCATGAAGAGATAACAAACTCTGGAGGGACCTTTGAGCCAAAGAAAAAAGAGCTCAGATAACCAAGCTTCCTTCCTTCCTTCCTTCCTTCCTTCCTTCCTTCCTTCCTTCCTTGTTTGAGACAGGGTTTCTCTGTGTAGCCCTGGCTGTCTGGCTGTCCTGGAACTCAGTCTGTAGACCAGGTTGGCCTTGAACTCAGAAATCTGCCTGCCTCTGCCTCCCAAGTGCTGGGATTAAAGGTGTGCCCTACCACTGCCCCACACTAAGCTTTTTTTCTTAGTCCCCTGCCAGTGGAAGTTAAATTGCCAGAAGCCAGGGGTTTTTAGTCACAGAATAGCAAAGAGTTAAAGAAGGTAGAAATTGCCAAAAGTAAGTAGTTTTGGTCACACCTGCAGACTCTATATGCACCCCCACTCCCCGCCTTCGCTGCCTTCCTCAGTTTACCCTGTGATGCTGGGCTAAACTTCAGCACTACTTCCCTACACCATCAGCAGACCCCAGTGAGTCAAACAGTGTGGCCATACCCATACTCCATATTCTCTATCTATCTATCTATCTATCTATCTATCTATCTATCTATCTATCTCTCTATTTCTCTGTCTCTATGTATCTCTGTCTCTATTTCTCTGTCTCTGTGTATCTCTGACTCTCTCTTTGTCTCTGTCTCCTGTTTCTCTGTCTCTGTGTATCTCTCTTTGTCTCTTTCTCTCTATCTCCTGTCTCTGTGTATCTCTGTCTCTCTCTCTCTTTGACTCTCTGTCTCTGCCTCTCTCTGTCTCTATCTCTCTGTCTCTGTATATCTCTCTCTTTCTCTGTCTCTCTTTATGCCTCTCCCTCCCTCCCTCCCTCCCTTCCTCCTCTATATATTTCTGCAGGGCTTTTTTTTTTTCTTTTAAAAGGACATTTGTTTGTGCATGTGTGTGCTGGTCAGAAGACAACTTGCGTTAGTCAGTTTTCTCCTTCCACCAGGTAAACTTCATGAGTTGAACTCAACAGTTCCTTCCCCAAGCCAGCTGCACAGCCAATGGTTGGTGTAGGTGTGTCTGATGTGTGTGGCATCATAGTGCTGCAGCCAGTCTGCACAAAATACTGTAAATTTTCAATATGTGAGTTCTGCTTCTATGAGACAAGAAACAAGAATCTGGAACTAACCCAAACATAAAATGTAGGATAGCCAAATGAATGGCATTGCCTACGGCTTTCACTCCTTTGCTACTGGCTGTGGCCTGCTGTTTGCTGAAGCTATTCCATGAGGGTAAATGAGATACTCCACTCACAAGGCACTACTGCATCCGTGCAGGGATATTAAAGTGTTCTTTGGCCATCAGAAACAAGAGTTGGGGAACAAATTCCTGTCTGGCTGATTTGTTAAGGAGATTTCTCCAGAGAAGGTAGGTTAGTAAGCTGGGAGAAAACAGAGGAAGAGGAAGAAACAGAGTTGGGCAGGACTCAGTTTCCAGGCAAGACTAATAGAATACATCCCACATAATTACACAAAGGATCTTCACAGAATTGAGGTTCCAGAGCTCCCCAAGGCCAGGGAACAGAAGTTTCATAGTCTACACATAAGTACCATAAGCAGTAAGGTGGTAGAGGATATTTGAACCTCTCCACATCCCTCAGGTCTCAGTTCTCTTTAACATTCTATTTCTAGTGACTCTTAACTCCCTTCCCCGTGTGTTACCAGTTGTGGGATTCTGCCCATGTTCCCCAAAGCCCTCATGACAACCTGAAGTCATTAGGTGAATGTCTTGCAGTGCCTTTTCTGACTAAAGAAGGTTCAGTTTATTATCCTCAAGGCAGGAACATGGCAGCATCCAGGCAGGCATGGTGCAGGAGGAGCTGAGAGTTCTACATCTTCATCTGAAGGCTGCTAGCCCAGGCAGTTAGGACTAGGGTTTTAAAAAACCCACACCTACAAGGCCACACCAACTCCAACAGGGCGACACCTTCTGATAGTGCCATTCCCTAGGCCAAGCATGTTCAAACCATGATATTCCACTTTCTGGCTTCCATAGGCTTGTTCAAACACATGAGTCTATGGGGGCCATACCTAGTGATAGCATAATAAAAAAAATACATTTACTGCAACTTCTAAAGACCCCATAGTCAATAGCAGCCTCAACAACGTTAAACGTCCAACATATCAGAGGTGATAGCCACATAAACATTTGGGTACAGATGCTAGTTGTGAGTGCTCATGAATGGATGATGACAGAATGTTCATAATATGGCCACATAGTGAGTGGCTTAGCAGTATAAAAGAAAACAATGAAAGAAGTGATTGAAACTTGTGTGCAAGGTTAAGCCTCCACATGGCGGTAGAAATCTCAATGAGTGGAGGTTGAGTTCTGAATGGCAGGCTTTCTATCTCAAGAATTCTACATGGAGTGACGTGTTTATCCACACAGTACACATGTGCATGGTGTGACATGTTTGTCTACACTGTATACATCTACATGGTGTGACATGTTTATATACATAGTATAATTCTATATTGTGTGACATGTTTATCTACACTGTACACATCTATATGGTGTGACATGTTTAAACTGTATATGTCTACATGGTGTGACATGTTTATCTAGACAGTATATAACTATATGGTATGACATGTTTATCTAAATGGTACATGTCTATGTGGTGTGACATATTTATCTATACTATATACACCTACAAAGTGTGACATGTTTATGTACACTGTACACATCTACAAGGTGTGACATGGTTATCTACACTGACACAAGAAGATGTCTTAAGTAATTACATGAGGTCACTGGGAGTGAGGAGCTGAGCTGGTATTTGAAACGAAGTTCATCTTGGTCTGAAGATTATTGAATTCTTTCAGTGCACTGCGTGCATTCCACTTTTATTGTTAAGGCCAAGCAAAAGTGGAGCAAATCGTGGCCCATATTTCAGCTAGTGAACTCTAAGCCCTGAAGGCAAATAAAGGAATTGTTGAAATGTTCAAGGAAGGGAGGAATCTGACCCTAGAAACCCTCAGCCTCACGGATGCCATTAATTTCTGGCATGTTCAATACAAATGTGATTTAGCAGGAGCACAAGGGGCTTCAGAAAGGAAAGTAAATAGTTGAAACTCAGAAGCTCGGAGCCAGAAACAAGCTAAACAAGGGTTCTGCTCAACTTAATTCTTTCCTTGGAAAACACATTCAAAATGGTAAGTGGCTTACCTCACGCCACAGAAGCCAAGCCAGATCGCCCAGGACAGTTAGCCCACCGCACCACACACACATAGTTCATCTTCTCTTCCCCAAGAGTGCGTCTTGGCTTAGATCAACATCCAAGCCAACCACTCTGCTTAGGCATCTCCTCCTGTCTGGCACTCCTGACATCCATGATGTGATTTTGCAGATGTCCAGCTGCCTTTGGGTCCAGGAACAGCTTCTTCATAGGAACAATCAATGTAGCTCACCCGCTGTAAACACTGGCTCAAATCTTTCCAGAACCCATCTTCCTGGTGGGACCATTTTCAAGATGTTCTTGAGCAACTGGAAGGCGGGGTGCTTGCTGCCAAGAAGGGCGTCGTGGTGAGAGGTCCAAGCTTTTCAGTGACATTGGATTTGGCAATGGGGTGTGCTGTGCACCTTCTAGCCTTGTGCCTCTGCAAGGAGCTCTGAGGAGGATGCTCAGAAAAATTGGAAAATTGCTTTCTTCTTTACATGACTTTCTTCAGGAATAATTGATCGAGGCTCATCACCATTACTAAGCATTGTGTTAAGCACCCTTGACAACATCAGCTTTCTGAAACGGGGGACTACTAAGGCAAGTGGCAGTGCAGGGCTTCATAAATTATGAATTACTAGTCACGGATGAATACAGATAACCTGTAATCAGGAGACAGATGGTAATTAGAGGCAACTCTTCTTTTGATTCAATTAAGCACCTGAGGAAATGGGTTTTGATTTGGATTTGTGTTTGAATGCCACAGTACCCTTTAAAGCAGGAAAAAGTGACAGCCCCATGCATAAAACATCTCTGACAGATCTACAGGAGGGATTTCTCTACGATAGGTCAAAATAAGTAAATTAAAAAAAAATGCTTATCACATATTACTGTTGCCAATTGTCACTGATTAACCGGGAAGGGTGGGTGGGACAGAAAACTTGTATTTTTAAATCTGATCTTCCTCCAACATTGGCGTAGACTCTGCTCTAACCAGTTTGACCAACTGGAAACCTAGGGTCAGGAAGCCAGTCAGAACCTGCCCCGAGAGCACGGTCAGGCTGACACACAGCTATGCTGCCTTGTGCAGCAGGGATGAAATGCAGAAAGTCCTCTGTGTTGGCTCCTGTGCAGCTCTGTTGATGTGTCAGAAGCAGATGCGTCCCTCCAACAAGATGAGGGTTTTAACAAAATCTAAGAAATGTAGTTAGCTTCCCAGGCAAAGGGTATTGGGTGGCAGCATGAATTTAAAAGGAAAATCAAACTCATTATTTCTAAAGACTGTTCAGAATATTGGGAACCAAATCCTTTGGTGATTTCTCTAAAGACAATACTGAGAATTTATCAGCTGCATTACTAGAAGGTGACAATCCCTCAGCCTACAAAGACAAATAGTAACAATTATGTTCATATTTGGTCTTGGTGGTGGCCAGCTGTGGTCTCAGCACTCAGGGACCAGGCAGGAAGATCAAGAGTCAAAGACCCGCCTAGGTTACATAATAAAACTCTGTCTCCAAAAGCACTCCAATAATAACAGTATCCACCATAGAATTGGTATATTGCTTCACATTAGGAGACACTTACCCTTTAGAGAGGCCAAAGTGGCAAATGTTTATTTTAATTTTTAAAATGTGTATTTAAATATGTAATCATCTTACCATTTATTGAAATGAATGTAGTTTCCTAGCATAGAGCTTGGTTTTTTTTGTTTTTTGTTTTTTGTTTTTTGTTTTTTGTTTTTGTTTTTTTTGTTTTTGTTTTTTTTTTTTTTTTTTGTTTTTCGAGACAGGGTTTCTCTGTGTAGCTCTGGCTGTCCTGGAACTCACTCTGTAGACCAGGCTGGCCTCGAACTCAGAAATCCACCTGCCTCTGCCTCCCAAATGCTGGGATTAAAGGCGTGCGCCACCACCGCCCGGCTAAAGCTTGGTTTTTGAGAAATAGTTTTAGGAATATCATTGTAGAAATATAACCAAACAAAAGTCAGTACTCACATGTGGCTGAGGTTTTACAAGAAATGATTTTGTTCTTGAATTTTATATACTGCATAAAGGTGCTGTGTTTCTCTAGAAACTATGTAACAATTTCTGTGAGTCAATGAGACTTATATGGGTTTGGTTTAGGGTTTCAACACTTTATCCTTTGAACTAAATAATCTCAGGACATGGATATTATAGGATTAAAGACAGATGTCTGAAATTCTCCTCCTCTCTTTAAGACTTCAGTCTTACCTATTCTAGATAGTTAGTAAATACTTTCCAGGATAAAATTGCATTAATTTTCTTTTTCAATGTTGATGACATGATCAGACTCAGGGCTTCATACATGCTGGGCAAGTGTTTCACCAAGACTACCCAACCAGACAGCCAGCCCTCAGGTAGAAAAGTTCCCCTGCAAGAGTTTCTGCGTCGCTATACAACTAGAAACATCCATTTAAACATTTGCTTAAGATGACAAGGACAAGACAGTGTGACCTAGTTCCTATTTAAAAGAAAAAAAAAATAGAGAGTATTAAGTATTAATACTTAAGTAAAACAAAACACTTTTTTAAAAAATGAATTATTTATTTTTATTTTATGTGTGTATTGGTGTTTGCCTGCCTGTATGCCTCTAAGATGGAGAGAGAAAGAGAGGAAACAAAGAAAGAAGAAAGAGAGAAAGAAAGAAAGAAAGAAAGAAAGAAGAAAAAGAAGAGAAATTATAACTTAAGGCCAAGCATAGCATGCATAGCTGTAATCTCAGCCCAAAGAGGCAGAAGTAGGAAGGCCATCCTTGGTTGTAGAAAGACTTCAAAGCCAGTCTGCATTACATGGAGACCTGTCTCAAGGATCTTCTACCCTTTCCCCAAGAGGAGAGAAAACACCAGAGGGTGTTAAGTCATGGTAGGACACTTTTCCACGGTACTCTAGGTCCTGGGTTTAAGTCCCAGTAAAACACAAACACACACTGGGGTGGGGTAGGGGTGGGGTGGGCGTGAGAGCTTCAGAAAGTGCAAAAACAATCTATATCTGTCTGCTTGAATGTACACACTCACATTCCCACAGGCTGTTTGTCATTGCAGGGCTTCTGATCCTAGGAGACCCCTTTATCATTTGGTGGTGGTGGTGGTGGTGGTTGGTGGTGGTGGTGGTGGTGGTGGTGGTGGTGGTGGTGGTGGTGGTGGTAGTGGTGGTAGTGGTTGTTGTTGTTGTTGTCTTGAAACAGGGCCTCTCTACGTAGTCCCGGCTGTCCTGAAATGCACTATGTAGACCAGGCTGGCCTCTGCCTCCCAGTACTGGGATTAAATGCTGGCCAGCATGTCCACCCTCATCACTGGTTTTAAGCACATACCCCTGACTCACTAATCAGACCATGGGTGGGTAGCCAGACTGCACTGACTAATCTGAGTCACAATTCTTCATGAGATCCACCATTGAAGTAAGTTAGCAGCTGCAGGGCTTCCGACATCACAATTCTAGGGAACCTGCTAGGCAGAGTCGTCTGTGTGACAGGTGCAGTGCACAGGCATCAGATGAAGACAGCAGAGCAATGGCTCTTCCTCAGAGCCCTCTGAAGAAACTCTTTGATGGCCCACTCTGATTGGAATAGCAAGCAGAGTAGAACCTTCTGTGAGAAGGGGTGATTTGAGTTTTTAAGAATCCCTCAGTTGCACGGAGTTCTCCACACACTTGCAAGTGTAAGTTAGACAGAGAGGCAATAGTGCAGCAGTGGGTGACACATCTGGAGTGTGAAGTGTGCAGTTGTGTAACGCGCGTGGTATCCCTGCCCGCAGGAACTCACACGAACGCGTGGGGAATCCTTTCGTGGTGATTTTATTCTTTTAACCTGAGTGGGGGAGACAGAAAGAGTGAGATAGAGGAAGAACCAAAGTACAGAGAGGGTTACCCGAAAGAGAGAGAGCCGCATGGCGCGTCTCGTTTTTATAGCCCATGGGCGTGGTCATTCATGGTTAGCTGTTCACTCAAATTCCCAGGTTCCTTTGCGATACACATGCGCAGTTCAATGGCGTGACGCCGGGAAGTAGGCGTGCCCTAAGACCCTGTGCCCACAGCGATTACGTTCGGCTAGGACTGCCCTCTACACAGTTGTGTAATCTCATTTCTAAGGGCTGACTTAGGACTAATCCTACTACAGCTGTATATGCCTGGCACTGAAGGCCCAGCTTGTGACTATCTGAGCCAGATAGCATTAGCTCATAGTAATGTATTTATACCAAATTTACAAGCAAGACAGGTTTCCTCCCTCAGAGAAGTCATTCACTTCAAATAATAGCATGGCACTGCTCTGTAATCCCTGGAGTCCTTCTTACTCTTTTCCTGTAAGGGATCACAAAGGAGCTTCACACTCTCTGACCTGCTGAGGGCATTCTAAGAACTGTTGATGATTCTGACCCAGAAGAGAAGAGGGAAACAGGCCCACTGGAAGGTCCTATCTCTGGAGTCTATGCCAGGCTAACAGCATCTGGAGTCACCTGCTTAATTGATCCAGACAATATACCCAGTATCCAAAGAAACTCACCATGCACCAAACCTCTTTCTTGGTGAGAAATGACACAGTATTCAATAATAGGTATTTTTATGGGGAAAATATAATTACCCATAACATTTGTCCAACCCTTGTTGCACTAGAAGCTATGCAAGTGTCTTGAAATATCTTTGACTCATGTTTAATTAGGACAGCTGGTGAACCTGCTGCCTCCTGCACTCTGGGTCTATCAGCATAATATGACAGTACAGGTAGGGATCAGACATGCACTTTCAAACTATGATTCAGCTCTAGCCTTTGAAGACTCAGCCATGGCACGGTCAGGACTGATGGCTCTCTGAAGCAGAGTGGCAAGAGTGTATTGGTGATCTCATCGAGTGAAAGTAAAGATGTCCAGTGTTCTCCACTTACCAGAATGGGTAAGAGTCATTGGCAACTGGCAGTCTATTCATCCCAAGACCAGACAGTACTTAGAGACAGCGAAGAGTCCACCCTAGAACAACCCCTGTGGAAACCTGTAGCTCAGAGCCCCATCCACTCTCAATTACCCACAAGCCCTATGAAGTTGTAACATGATTCCTTGATCTTCCCAGCCTGGCAGGCAAAATTCCTAAAGCTCAGAGGCCACAAAACTATTTAAGTTAATCAATCTCAAAGTGACCGAACTTCACATAAAAGAATATCAAACAATATCAACAAGGACCATGTTAGAATAGCTGCTTGCTTCATATTTTCCCCCATTCATAAAATTTTCAATAGATGTGAACCCTCAACATTGCATTGCAACACAGAAATTCTCCCCAAAATGGAGTTTTGCCTCCATCAAGCAGATGCTGGCCACCACTACCAACACCAAACCCCAAGGACGTTATTATATCATCTTTCTTCATAGCTAATGGCTCCTCCCAGTACTGTAAGCAGATGTTGGGAGGAGCTTAGCAACATATACACCATATAAATGTTACACCCATCCCTGTCCACCTCAGCTTAGATCATGGTACCCTGAGCATCAAAGAGATGACACAGGCATGGTGGAAACGATTCTTTCTTCTCCATAAGACAGACAGATTCCTCTGTCAAGAACAAGGCTTTCCAAGGTATTTATAAAGTTCACAGTGTCTTTAAATGTTCTTTAAATTTTTCCTTCTAGCCCTGTCCAAGGACTGGGACCCCTGGTCAGAGCCCAGGTTTTCAGTGAGACACTAATTCAGACTGTGAAATAAGCAGATACTTCTTCAATCAATCTCTGGAGTAGCTTGGCTAATTTGCATTCTAGCTGCATTACTGTGTCTTGTACCATAAGAAAACGCCCAGTCCGAGATTCTAGGAACCCACCCATAAGATCGGCAGAAGCTCACAGATGAGTTGCTACGCCTGGCTCACTCCACTCTGCATCTCCAATAAAATACAATTGTGGAAAGCCTGGTACCCAAGACACAGCCATAGATCCCCAAGCAAAAGGCAAGCATATGCATCTAAGGCACTAGCTGACATTACAAAACAAACGTAGCCCCACAAATGAGTTCAGATACCAGTAGCATTGCTTTATAAATAGCACAAGACATTTCTTCTTCAACTTGCTGTACACAATGTTCTTAAATGTTTCCTCTCCTGATATATTTTATTTGTGGATCATTAGTCTTGACTACACTATGGAGCCTTCCATCCACAGTCTCACAAATATGCTGAGTTTTATTGCCCATTTGGGGTGAAAACACCAAGTCTGAGCCACATTTAAAATGCCACAGGATATTAGACCAGCCTATCCTATGTCTATAATTCTTCACAGATTCTTTTTTCTTTTAAAAAAATATTTATTTTTAATTATGTAGAAAAGTATCTGTACACGTGAGTGCAGGAGTATGTGGGTGTGAGAGACCTCCAATCCGTTGGTGTTGAAATTACAGGCAGTTGTGAGGTCCCCCAACATGGGTGCCAGGAACATGAGCCAGTCTCATGACCACATGTAATTCTAGTTCCAGAAAATCTGATACTCTGTTCTGGACTCCTTAAGCACCCAACAGGCATGTGGTGTGTAGATATACATGCAGGCAAACACTCACTCATATAAAACAAAAATAAATATTTTTGAAGAAAGTTTAAATTGATTAAAAGCCATAGCCACTAACTGAGTGTGGTGGCACACACTAATTAGGGAATGGAGACAGGAGGATCATGAGTTACATAAGGAGAATCTTATAAACACAATCCAGACAGACAGACAGACAAATAAAAAGCCAACCACAATGACAGATCTTCCAAAACACACCCCTGGGTGGCATCTTGTATCCTCCCTAGAGGTGGTGATCAGGTGAACAGCTCTCTGGTCCCTGGCTTGACCCTGGAGCATACATGGAATTTCATCTGTTTCCCCGACTCCGGTTCAAGGGCTGACTATAACTAACCACATTTCCTGCAACCCTGGTCTTATAGTTTATTGTATTGGGTGTCTGTTAATGATATATAGGATTGCCCCTGTCTGTGTATCACATTTCCCATCCTGCCCCACATGGTTCTGTCAGGCTGCCAGTCAGGCTGTGAGTTCAATCCTCACAAGATCAGAACACTGCACCAGCCTGGATTGGTGGCACTCTTTTGAGTGTGAGTCTTCTGAATGTTAGTCTTCACTACATGTGGCTGGAGAAGCCTTTGGGAAAGCATGTAAATATTCCTGAACCATACTCCTGAAGTTCACTGGACTCTTCGCTTTTGACTGTAAAGGGAATTCAAAGACCCACAGCTCTGTGTGGCACTTTTGCATGAAGGTTATTTTGAGCTGAAAACAACTATAAAATGGCAGATACAGAAGAATTGTCTGCCCTAAATCAGGAATAAATTTCCTTTCATGTCAACACCCCTTTCCAGCCCTCCCTCACCAGGAGGAAGAGAATCAACCATCTCACTGGAGACAGAAGGTCTGGCACCAAGACCAGTTTATATAAATGACCTTTGCCAAAATGGCCCTTATCTTTCACTAGGCTGGCACAGAGTTATATCTGCAGAGCTGACCACTCCTCTGAGGCCTAACTTCTCTCTCTCAGTTCTCCATCCTTTTCAAGGTGGTGTACCCCTTTCCAGGGTTACCACTCTGTAGGGTAGCAGTTTGTCTCTAGGGTGCCTTCTATGTGCATAAAAACAAACCTCTTCTTTTGTTTGAGTATTTTTGTCACTAATACCTCAGTGGGGAGAGGGTAAGTTTCTTCTACCCAGGATGGCCTACTGTGACTTGGAAAAAGGTATGGAGGTGCTGTTTGATCCAGCTCAGAAGTTAAAGGAAGGTGGGAAGCAAGGCTGTCCTTGGGACCTTAGGGATGGGCACACAGTGCATTTTCTGCACAGACCTGCCTGATGGTGTCTCTCCTTCCCCTTCTGATGACTCTGAATGCCTGGCATTAGTTATAAACTCATCTCAGAAGTGATCCTTGCATAGTACCCATTTGATCCATGCGTCCACCACACTGCTAACACCAGCAAGACAAATGCTTCATGGAGGTGCAGAATGCCTTAACGCCACACAAAGAATATAGACAACTAAAGTGTGCTGAGAACAGGAGAAATAATCTTCCCTGGGAAAAACACACCAACTGGTTATCCAGTACCAAACAGTCAGCATTGAAAAACTACATAAAAGTAACATTATACAGACAGCGCGTGGTTGTATTTAGGAATTCATATATACATATGTTCACATGCAAATAAAAACAATGAATGAAAAAAGAGACTGTGAATTTGAAAGAGAGGAAGGAGAGGTATATTGAAGGGGTTAGAGCAAGGAAAGGGAATGGGAAATGATGTAATTATATTATAATCTGAAAAAAATAATAGAAGTATAATTTCAAGGAGGGCCAGGGTTGTAGCTTGGTTAATAGAGTGAGAGCCTAGCATGTGGAATGCCCTGGGTTGGAACCCCCACATGAAATAAGGCCAATACTCAGGAGGTGGAAACAGGAGGAGAAGGGCAGGAGGGAGAGGAAGGGATGAGTCCAAATCTAGCCAACTTCCTAATATCATTGCTATAAAGGAAAGCTAACCCATGGAGAGGCCAATATTTATTTTTCAGACAGGGTCTCACATAGCCCTGGCTAGTCTAGAACTCACTAAGTGCAGAAGGTGACCTTGAACCTCTAATCTTACCACTTCTACCTCCCAAGTGCTGGAATTAAAGGTGTGCTCCCAGAGGCCAATGATTAAAGCAGAATTCTGAAAGTAGTACTGGAATTTAAAAAAATAATTATTGTCAGTGATTCTGTTCCAAAGTTCTTCAGTTCCTGCTTCTCACAGGAGGAGGACACCACTCTTGTCTGGTGTCATTTTTTAAAAGCAAACAAAAATTGTAAACCGCTGCAGAAGTGGGGAGTGGGAGACACAACTGACCCTAAGCTCATTCTTGCTATTCCGTTTTCAACTTTGAGGTAGAATTAAATCTCCTCGGAGTAAGTTCGCTTATGAGGATTTCCTTCTATATACAGAATTTGGAGAACTGGTTTAACAAGAATGTTCACTTAAGTCGGGCAGTGGTGGTGCACTCCTTTGATCCCAGCACTTGGGAGGCAGAGGCAGGCGGATTTCTGAGTTCGAGACCAGCCTGGTCTACAGAGTGAGTTCCAGGACAGCCAGGGCTACACAGAGAAACCCTGTCTAGAAAAACCAAAAACCAAAAAAAAAAAAAAAAAAAAAAAAACCAAACAAACAAAAAAAGAATGTTCACTTAAAAACTCTACACTGGTAATAGCTTGCTCTGCAGAGATGATGCTGCAGAGATGATGCTGTCGGGAGAGGAAGCATGTTGGTTCCTAGGCAACAGAGCAGAACCAGCCACCACTGAGAGGTTCACCCTGGGGCTGTGAGTTCTGCATCCACTTTGCCTCTGTGACCTTGATCCGTTCTTTGCTCCTGCTCCCATGGTTCCTTGCTCTGTTAAATGTAGCCAATGAGTGCAGCCCTGTTTTCAGAAAGCACTTTCTAAAAGCAACCTGCCAATAAAATGCATAATTAAAACATGAGGTGGAAAATTATTTAGCAATTAAATAATTGCCTACCCATTAATATACATGTGTGGTCTCGGCTTTTCGTGCATTAATAATTACAAATTCTTCAATCAGAGTCTTTGAGAATATAAATTAGGGGCAAATTTGTGTTCTATATTAAGGTTGAAAAATATGCTAATCTCAAGGGATTCCAAGTCTGAGAGCTACGAATTTATATGAAGGTTTATATAACTTTGAATATAATTATTCTTTTGCCCATGGTTATTTCAGATTAAATTAGACTAATTTAGGTATATCCTAAAAGCTACTTAGTGTCTCATTAGGAAGATGACCAGGGAGTCCCTTTGTTTCACGAACCAATCCTGCATGACAAGTTAGAGTCATCAGCCTCATTGTCTAAGGAAGGACAAAAAGCTAACTAATCAATTAACAGAGAGGCTGAGCACCGGTAAACACCAGCAATCCCCCTCCCTGTCTCCCTTGCTGCTTGCAACATCAGCAGTCAGTTTTTGTCTAATTTTTGTTTTTTGAGACAAGGTCTTAGATAGCCAAGACTGATCATGGATTCCTGATCCCCTCCCTGCCTCAGCCTCCCACTCGGTCTGATGACAGCCGTGGTCTACTGCATCCCGCTAATCAACACTTATGTTGATGAAGACTCAAAGAGCTTATAAGTATTTAAAAAAGAAAAATCTCAATTCAACCTTTTACCTGGGAATCATAGTACGCCACAGTTTTATTTATTTTTGGTGCTTTTGTCTACTTTTCTCTCTCTAAAACATTGATTTGGGATGTTTCCAACAAGTTATGTTTTCCTTTTTACTAGTTCTAACATCACCTCTGTAAGAAAACCTTGTTTAAATAGCAAAGGGAAGAGGCAAATGCCATCCACTGTTAATGGAGGTCCCGGTTAGTTATCTAAATATACCTCCTAGCGGCCATCGCAACGGGTGGTCACTGTCCAGGGGGTTAGTCATATGGACTCTGGGAGGATCAAGTTGAAAAGTAAATTCAATATTTGTCTTTGTTTACAAACCATCCTCAAGCCGGGCGGTCTTTGATCCCAGCACTTGGGAGACAGAGGCAGGCGGATTTCTGAGTTTGAGGCCAGCCTGGTCTACAGAGTGAGATCCAGGACAGCCAGGATTACACAGAGAAACCTTGTCTTGAAAAACAAAAAAAACCAACCAAACAAACAAACAAACAAACCATCCTCAAGACCAAACAAGTCTTGCTGTGGCAAATGAATTCCTCCTGGTTATTTTGCCATGCTCTTCCTATGGGGGAGATGAGCAAGGCCTCTGAAGGTATTTACCAAGAAAGTCAGACAGGAAAAAGTTCTCAGACTCCACCCATGAATGTGTGAAAAAGAGTCATCTGTAATCCAAATATCCGGATGTTGAAGAGTCAGCCACGCTGTCCTCAGGACCCAGGCAGCTGCCTTTGTTTACCTCAAGTGTCATGGAGATTGTCTGGAAAGATGCATGGGTGCAGCCAGCAAGGGGTAGCATGTACTCTTGACAGTGTCATTTGTGTCTCAGGAAGAGGGATCCAAGTTAATCCCGAAACCCTCTGTGTCAGTTTCTCTACCCCCAGTCCTGGCTGCACACAGACAGTGCAGACCTTTTGAAAAGCAAACTTCTCAAACAATAAAGCCCTAATAGCAACCTAAAATTTTCTGAATAGCCACTAAACTGTCAACCTTGGTGTGCAGGCAAGGATACATTTAATTACAGTTTACACGCAGATGTACACGGGATGGTCAAGAGTTGTGTTCTATGCTTGGGTGGTCTCATGGTTTTTGTCTTTATCTGTTACTCTGCCAAAGACTGTCCGAGCCTCCCCACCATCGACTGGTATGGAAATCCCACCCTCCAGGTGACTGTACTCGTTTTGTTTCTATTGCTGTGGTAGAACACCTTGAGCAAAAGTAATGGATGAAAAAAGATTATCCTGGCTCACGGTTCAGATAGTGACAGTCCATCAGGGGCAGGGGCACGGTAGCCAGCAGCAAGCATAGCAACCAGAGCAGGAAACCGAGAGACCATATCTCCAAACCTCAAGCACAAACAGAGAAAACTGGAAGTGTGCTTTAAGTTCTCAAAGCCTGCACTCAGTGACATACATTCTCCCAGCAAGGGCTTACCTCCTAAAACTACTCAACAGGATAGCCAACTGGAGAGCAAGTGTTTGAATACTAGAACCTATGGGGAACAATTCTCACTGTAACACCACAGTGGAAGGTAAGTGGGTTCTAAGGCTCGAGGGGCCCAGACACAACCAGGTCCCTTTGAAGGAAATACATGAGAACATGCTTTTGGCCTTTTTTTTTTTCCCTTATTGGGTGTGGTGGGAAAGAAATCTGTGTTGATTACTTCAGTCTTCCACATAAACCACCTAGAAAGAGTTGGCCACGGTTGAGGGATCACCTCTGTCACAGGGTTTTCAACCCTTCCTAACACTTCGACCCTTGAATGCAGTTCCCCATGTTGTGGTGACCCCCACCATAAAACTATATTTGCTGCTGCTTCATAACCAAACTTTTGCTAGTGTTACGAATTGTAATTTAAATATTTGATACGTGGGATATCTGATACGTAACCTCTGTGAAAGGGTTGTTCAATCCCCAAAGGGGTCGTGACCCATGGGTTAAGAACCATTTCCCTATCAGCTTGGTCTTGAGCATGTCTGTGGGCATTTTTTTTTTTGATCTGAGGGTGTGGAGCAGTGGTCTTGGATTGTGTCAAAAAGCAGGCTGAGCAAGCCAATGAGCAGCACTCCTCCATGTCCTCTGATCAGCTCCTGCCTCCAGGTCCTGCCTGGAGATGCTGTCCTGACTTCCTTGGAATATGGACTATAAGCTATAAGATGAAATAAGTCCTTTGCACCCCAAGTTGGTTTTGATCAGTGCTTTATCTCAGCGAGAGAGAAGCAAAGTAGGGCAAAGAGCAAACCAGGTAGCAAAGGCAAGCGGTGCCACTCACTCGGGTGCATTAGTCTTGGTTTTCACATCTCCAGACTGATGAACTCCTGTCTTGTACCTGAGGGACAATATGTGCTGCTTGTTGTGTCTCCTTGGGCTGTTGGGAACAGGCTAAGTGACATGAAGGGTCTCCGCTCCTTTCTCTCTGAGGTGTGTCAGGTGTTTCCTAAGTGCTTCATCTTACATTCCCACCATCACCATTGTCCCCAAACACCTTTCATGTAACTGGCAACTTTATTTTCTTATGCAGTTTGAGTGCAATATAATCACACCCATAAAATTTTGAAAGGTGGGTGAAATTTTTGAAAAGCTACAAAGTATGCATGCTTTAGACTAGACCCAGATTGTCTCCCAGAAGCCAAGTGGTGAGGCTTGTTCCCAGCTGGGTGTTTGGACATTTACTAGTGAATCCTAATGAGGGGCCAGTAGGCACACAGCCTGGAAGGGGTATAGGACTCTGACCTCCTCCTGTCTATCTATCTTTCCTCACATGCGCACTCTGGGCATCAGTGTTCTACAGGAGCCCCACCACAAGTCAAGAGCAACAGACTGTCCTAGTTACTTCTGTATTACTATAGTAAGATATCATGGCCAAGTAAACATAGAAGAGAGAGTTTAATTTGAAGCTTATAGTTCCAGAGGGTTAGAGCCAATGGCCGTCATGGTTAGGACCATGGCACCAGGCAGGCAAGCATGGGGCTGGAGCAGTAGCTGAGAATTTACATCTGATCTATAAGCACTGAGCAGAGAGATAAAGATCTTACTGGGAATGGCAGGGCCTTTTGAAAACTTAAAGCTCAGCCCAGTAACATACATCCTCTAATAAGGCCACCCTTCTTTAATCCTTTTCAAATAGTTCTCCCAACTGGGGACTAAATATTCAGTTGTATGAGCTTACAGAGGCCATTCTTCTTCAAACCACCACAAGGATTAAGCTTTCATGTCCCCATAGGTCCACACTACGAGCAAAGGAGCCTTCCCTCTTTTAACTGGATCTTCTCATACATGTTGTCACAGAATCAGAATGTTGACTATAGAACGTGCATTCCAGAGGATAACCATGAACTATGTGTCTTCCTTTTTTAAAGGATTACATACTCACTCACTGTGTTACTTCTGTCTTAAATAGGATTTTTTATTGCTGTGAACAGACACCATGACCAAGACAACTCTTTTTTTTTTTTGGTTTTGTTTGTTTGTTTGTTTGTTTGTTTGTTTTTGGTTTTTCTGAGACAGGGTTTCTCTGTGTAGGCCTGGCTGTCCTGGAACTCACTCGGTAGACCAGGCTGGCCTCGAACTCAGAAATCTGCCTGCCTCTGCCTCCCAAGTGCTGGGATTAAAGGTATGTGCCACCACCGCCCGGCAACTCTTATAAGGACATTTAACTGGGGCTGGCTCACAGGTTCAGAGGTTCAGTCTAGTATCATCAAGGCAGGAGCATGGCAGCATCCAGGCAGACATGGTGCTGGAGGAGCTGAGAGTTCTACATCTTCATCTAAAGGCTGCTAGCAGAATACTGGCTTCCAGGTAGCTAGGATGAGGGTCTTGAAACCCACACCCAGTGACACACCAACAAGGCCACACCCACTCCAACAGGGCCACACCCACTCCAACAAGGCCATACCTTCTAATAGTGCTACTCCCTGGGCTGGGCATATATAAACCATCACATACATCCAAATTGTATACAATACCCAGGCTTTATTCACCTTCAAATTATTTATAATTTTTGTTAAATCATCATTGTTCAGGAAATTTTTCATGATGGGTTAATTGAATTGTCTATTTGATTGCACTTTAGCACTAACTAACACTTCTGTCTCTGAGTCTCTGCTTCTATAGAGAGTTAACTGAGAAGGAAAAATACAGCGTCCCGTGGGCTGGAGTCCTTGATGGACAGAAGGAGAGGAGAAAGGGATCCGAGCTGCAGCATGCCCCTGTCTGCCTGCAGAACCGACGAAACCAGCTGCAGCAGGCTCCTTCCATTGTGCAGGTTTTTATCTCCCTGCCTTGTCACTGTGACAGACTGTGTGAAACAAAATTCATACTTCCACCTTTCTTTTGGTTTTTGTTGAATATTTGATCACAGTAAAGAGAAAAGCAACTGACTCGTCTTGTGTACCTATGTTTAGAACACACTTTTGGTGAAGTTATTGGGAATTTTTTTTCTTGTCTTGTGGTTCTTCGTTTGGCAGCAGGATTTGTAGAAATAAAGGATAGTTACTAGACCAGAATAAGTGTGATCTGTTCTAAATCAGAGAGAGAGCAGAGAGGGAGGGACAGAGAGAGGTACAGAGAGAGGGACAGAGAGAGGGACAGAGAGAGGGACAGAGAGAGGGACAGTGAGAGGGAGAGGGATAAGGAGAGAAACAGAGGGAGGGACAAAGGAGAGAGACATAGGGAGAAGAGGTTTAGAGAGCAGCAAGAGAAAGAAAAAGTAGGTTCTTCAGGGATTCAATAGCCACAGTAGACTGTAATAAATGAATGAGCAAGCCTATGCTTTTTATCTCTCTCTCTATCCCTTTCTGTCTCTCTCTACTCAACTTTGTAGGTCCCTCCGTTCTTCTCTCTGTTCCTCTCGCTGTCCCTCTCTGTGTCTCTATCTCTCTCACTGTCCCTCCTTGTGTCTATCTACCCCTTCTCCATACTTGGTCTTCACGTATGCCACCCTCTTCCCTCAGCCCTCTGCCCCCTGACCTCTGTCCTCAGCCCTCTGCCACCTGACCTCTGCCCTCTGCCCTCTGCCATCAACCCTCTGCCCTCTGCCCTCTGCCCTCTGCCCCCTGCCCCCTACCCCCTTCCCCCTGCCCTCTGTCCTCTGCCCTCAGCCAGCTCCTTTCTGCATCTTTGCTCTTCTGTGTCACTGTCACGGGCTCTCACCATGATGTTGGTTGTACGTAGTTTGGACCTTCTGTTCTGCTTAACTGTGAACAAAAAAAAAAAAAAAAGTTTTTTCTTTTCCTTTTTTATCTTCTTTCCTTTTTAGAGACAGGGTTTTACTATGTAGGTCCTAGGACTCACTGTGTCCAGGCTGGCCTCAAACAGAGATTCTCCTACCTCTACCTCTGTGTCCTGAGTGTTGGGATTAAAGGCACACACTACATGCCCAACCCAAGTAAAACTCTTGATCACTGCGGCTTGGTAGACTTGCTGTACAGGTGAAGACCTGCGTTCAGGTTCCCAACACCCATGTAAATGCAGGGTGGAAATGGCTGGCTATCTATAACCCCCACACTTAGAAAGTGGAGAAAGAGGACTCAGAGCAAGCTGGTCAGCTCAACTAGCCAACTGAGTGAGTTCTGACTTCAAGAGAGAAAGCCTGCTTCAATATATAAGGTAGACAGTGAGGGAGGAAAACACCCAGCATCTACCTCTGGACTCTATATACATGCATACAGCATGCACATGTGTTAGCACATACACACATATCCAAACTCATGCCAACATGCTCGCATGCCACACACATACAAGTGTGTCCAAACACATGAATGCATATATGAACATGCCACATGCATGCATACATACATACATACATATATACATACATACATACATACATCATAAATACATACGTTTAAGTAAATAAATATATAAGACAGTGTCTTGCTCTGCTGCAGGTACTTTTTAGGACAACATAAAACAAACTAATATATGCTAAGGCAACTATGCCACTTACCACTCTGCTGTCACTTTGTGCTTCCATTGAGAACAAGCTCGCATAGACTCTGGAGCTTCAGCAATCAGGGGTATTGAGATTGTTTTTTAAAAAAAAGTGCCAACAGACTCCTCTCAAACCTTGGACCCCTTTATAAAGTAAGGCTGCTTCCTGCTGCCACTGAGGTGAAGGGCATTCTGCATGCTATGCTTTCTTCATCCTCTGCTTGGGGGCCAGGGATTTGTGGGGTCTCCAGTAGCAGACAATGTGCATGAGTCAGTCTCTTATTTTCAGAGGTATTTTGGTCCCAATCATCCCACAGATTTTGCACCTTTCTCTCAGATGCAAAGATTAGCAGCTGGTTGCACTGCTCATTGTGTTTCTGCGTTATTCTCTGCACTAATGGATCTTTATCTTATTTTAAGAGAGAGGCGTGCCTCTGTGATTTATGTACTTAATATTTTCATCTGTGCCAGGTCTAAGAGTTTACAGCTAGAGCTAGAAAGTGACTTGTACATGCTTGAAACCACAGAGCAGCTTTGACCAGCATGGAGGAGGCTTCCTGAGGGAATTCACACAAACCACCCTTGAGCTGGAAATTCAAACAGGAGCACTGGAGAGAGCTATGTGGAGAAACACACTCAGGAGGGGAAGGGACTGGTTTTAGTTGACATACTGTGTATGTACACTGTGTGTGTCTCTGTGTCTGTGTATGTGTGTACTTGAACATGAGTACAAGTGTCTCATCAGCATTTCAGGTGAAAAGGAAGACCAGAGCAGAGCCCAAAGGTACTGATTCACCCAAGGTCATTCATCTCTGCCCCTTCTAGGCACCAAACTTTAATATGACTAGGAAGGAAAAGAGGAAGAAAAAGAAAAAGAACCTCTGAGGTGAGGAGAGAGTAGATAGAGAAGGAAAAACCAACAAAGAGGAAGGATGTGAAGAAGGAGAGGTGAATAATCTGGGAAGCAGAAGGATGGAGTTCTTTTTGTGTTTCTGAAACTAAATGCCTCACAGAAGCAAGTTAAGGAAAGAAGGATTTGTTTTGACTTAGGCTCAAAAGGACACAGCCCATGTTAGGGGAGTTATCATCATGATGGAGAAGGTGTCATCACAACAGGAAGGTTATCACTGAAAGGACCAATATTGGCAGAAGACACCCGAGACCAAGTTCTCAGCACAAAGGAGATCTATTTGTTCCAGAGGGACAGAGGACATGGCATAAGAGGCAAAAACGGGAGATAGAAGACAAGGTGTCAGGAGCCAAACCCAGGAAATTACCTGCTGTTCTGGAAAGCCTAGTCAGTACAAGGTTAAGAAAGCAGTTTTGAGGATCTCAGGTCTCAGGAACTTAAAGAACATCTGGTATTTCCTGGGAGCCGGTTACAACAGTGAGATGGTCTTGGGCAATGAGAACATGACAGTGGGATGGTCTCAGACAGGAGGATTCAATAGTGGGATAGCCCTAAGCAAGGACCCTTGCCTCATTTTCCTGGTTTGCTGTGTCTTTATAACCTGTCCCTGAAATTAAAGTTGCAGAACTTTAACCTTTAAACTTTAAAGTTGATCAGAACCCCAGACAAGTTCTCATTCTTTGTGTCTCTTGTCCCTTCATTCTTTCGCCCTCTTCCCTAGGGACTCGTCTAACCCCCCGCAGGCTGGGGCAACAAGAAAGAAAGAAAGGGGAGCAAGGCAGAGGGATATTTGTCCCAAAGGGGCAAAGAACTGCCTCTGGATAGAGAGGAGAAGAACATGGCCCATGGGCAGATGGCGGTTTATAAAGGTAAAAGGCAAAACCCCATGGTAGGATGACACATATAATTTTGATTGGATAGGTCAATTAGGAAAGCCAAAGGGGACTTTTGATTTCTGGACTTCAGTACTGATTGTTGGACTTTGGTAATCAGCCTCAGAGGAAGGAAGTGGCCAAATAAAGGAATAGACATTAATGTCTAGCTCTAAGAATATAATCTATGTAATCTAAGGGTTTTTAATCAAGGAATAGGGGAAAAAGCAAGGCCTGCCAGCGTCATGTTTGCCACGTTCAGGGCCTTCAATCGCCATGGGTAGGGAAGCCATCATTATGTCAGATAAGGTGTCAACATGTCAGGGAAGGTGTCTTCATGACCAAGGAAGATATCATCATGGGTAAAAAGGGTGTCGTCATGGGTAGAGAAGACATATTCATGGATAGAGAAAGTGTTATGGGCAGAGAAGGCATCATCATGGGTAAAGAGGGTGTCATCATGAGTAGGGAAGGTGTCATCATGGGCAGGGAAGGTGTCATTACGGGTAGAAAAATCATCTTCATGGGTAGAAAAGGTGTCATCATGGGTACAGAAGGCATCATCATGTGTAAAGAGGGTGTCATCATGGGTAGAGAGGGGTTGTCATGAGTAGAGGTGTCATAGGTAGAGAAGGCTTCTTCATAGGTAGGGAAGGTGTGTCATCATGGGTAGAGAAGGGGTTGTGATGAGTAGAGAGTATGTCATTATGGACAAAGAAGGCATCTTCATGGGTAAAGAAGACTGGCAGGAGGATCCATTGCAAGGCATGACTTCAACTTCTAGATGTTCCACAACCTTCCAGAAGAGTATCACCAGTTAGGGACCCAGTGTTAAAACACATGAGCCTGCGGGGTTGATTGGCTCATGCATGTGGGCGGGCATGTGTCTTCTTCGGTGGAGTTGTGGATTCCTTGGCTTTGGGGAGCAGAAGCACAGGATTTTTGACTGAGTTCACTCCACACAATGCGGGCAGACACTGGGGCTCCACCCAGGCACAGGCAAATCTCAGTCTGAGGTCCTGTGGGGACAGAGCTTCTGAGAGAGGGTCTCTAGGCCAACGGATGACCTGGAGGCTGGCTCCATCTTTGGGCCCCCAGACGCTGTTGAGAGCCAAGGAAGAACAAAGACTGGAGGCGTATAGGCTGGAACAGCCCACAGCCAAGAGGAACGAGAGAGAGAGAGAGAGAGAGAGAGAGAGAGAGAGAGAGAGAGAGAGAAAGAGAGAGAGGCCTCAACAGAGCCCCTCGGGTAGAGAATCTTTGTTACTGGGACTCGCTTGGCTGGGTTGACTAGCTTGGTTGAATTGGTGGCCTCCATGACTGGAAGGCAGAGAAGTCATCAGCGGGAGATTTGGCTGTGCATCGGCTCATTAGTTAAAGACCTTCTCCACGATTTCCCCTGGGGGGGGGGTCAAAGACACGAAGAAGTCAATGGTTCCAAAAGGTTTATTATCATGGTAGAAAGTAAATTAATCTAGCTGCACTCCCCCCCCTTTCCGCCCCAAACTCAGGGCAGACCTGAGTTAAATAGGGAGGGAGGAGGGAGGAGAGAGGAGGGTCTAAGAAGAAATGCTTAATTGACTATGCCCTCTGACCTTTAGGTATCTCATTAGTATGTAGATCTCTTGAGGCCCTGAGGCCTGTAGTCACGCCCTCTACCTGTGGTGGGGCTGGTAGGGGCGTTACTCTACATGACTGAAAAGTACTGATTAAAGGAGGTCTTAGACTGTATGTTGGGAGCCTGAAGTCTGGGAAGGTGGCAAAATGTATTCCGCCTTTGCAGGGTCTCCGGCCATCTCTAGCCAGAGATCCACCAGAAACCAAGCCATCCTTTCCACAGTTCTATGTGTTTGTTTTTTTAAAAGATTTACTTATTCATTTTATGTATATGAGCACACCATTGCTCTCTTCAATACACCAGAAGAAGCATCAGATCCCATTACAGATGGTTGTGAGCCACCATGTGTTTGCTGGGAATTGAACTCAGGACTTCTGGAATAGCAGTTGGTGCTCTTAACTGCTGAGCCACCTCTTCAGTGCCTTTGCTTTAATTTCTAAAGAGACATTCTAGTCAACACCTGCTTTGAGAAACGCTAATGTGAGAGGAAGTTCTTGCCCTACTCTCCTGCAAGAAACAGAGTTTTGGATGAGATAATCTTTCCTCTTCAAAGGCTGTGATTTTATCTGGGTTTTTTTGTGTTTGTTTAAGACTTGAGGTATGTTAGGTAGGGATCCCTCCCAGAGCCAGCAAGTCATAAATGTCTTCATACAGACTCACTCCTTGTTCATCATCTATTACTATGAAAAAGCAAAATTGGCGCAAATGTCAAAGGATGGGGGAGTTATCAAATCCTCACATTCATAAACATGTGTGAGTCATTATTGAATCCAGGAGATCAAGGACATTTAATGACAGAGAACTGTCTCCTTCAGGACGTAAGATGAGACCACACTCCAGGTCAAAGTTTGCTCAAAGTGTAAACCTCATTTCTCATTCAGTGCTTCAGTGACTATTTATTGACTTAAATAGAGGAGTGAAAACATTAACTTAGGAAGATGAGAATTCTAAGCTACGTGTATACTTTAAATTAAGCCGTTCCTTCTCGAACAAAAGACTGCAGAGATCCTGTCGCTGTTACTGCAAACAATATTGCCAAAAGGATTTCTTCCTTGTGGCTTTATACATGCAAACATAATTAAAATTCGTTTGTTTCTGAAGGCAGAGATATGCTTCTCAGGTGCTCATGTAGAGTCTTCAGAAATGAGCTGAGAGTAAGACAAAAGATACACTGTCTCTATTTTCCCTAATTGGTTTTCTTCCTAATTCTACAGTGCTTCATCTTGTTTCTCCAGATCAGTCCTTTGTTGCCATAGTGATGCACCTCCAATGTGAAATTTCGATCGTATCTCATTGGCTTTCCTTCAAGTTTCAATGACTTCCCATCACCACCCACATCTCTTACAAAGTGTTTAAATATCCAATCACTGAGCTCCTTAACTGTCCCATTTGGGGAATGATGATGGAAGGGGACAGGGACTTAGGAAAGGTGTTAGATGGAATGTGGGGATTGGTAAAAGTCATAGAGAAAATAGAATTTGAGATGTTATGTGTTAATAGCACAGGAAGTAAGTCTCTACCTTCTCCAATGAGCAATCCATAAACTTCTACTTTATAAGTGACATGCTGGCAGTTTTTATAAATGAGAGTGATACGAGAATGAAGGGGTATAGTCTGTATTAGACCTTGAAGAATATCCTGAATATAGAAGGAGTCTTTACAAAGCAATAAGAAAAAAATGGTAAACATTCAACTATCATCTGGGTACTGTAGAGGTTTGAATATCCTTGACCCAGGGATTGGCACTATTACGAAGTGTAGTTTTGTTGGAGTAGGTGTGGCCTTGTTGGAGAAAGTATGACTCTGTGGGGATAGGCTTTGAGAACTTTCTCCTAGCTGCCTGGAAGACAGTCTTCTCCTGGTTGCCTTCGAAACAAGATGTGGGACTCTCAGCTCCTTCAGTGCCCTGCCTGCCTGCATGCTGTCATGCTTCTTAGACAGATACAGTTTAAGTATGTCTACCATAAGTTTATGTATTCAAATGTAGTGACCCTGGTGAGGTATCAGGCAGGTGGATAGGTCAGCTGGAAACTTAACCCAACTCCATTGTTGTGCTGGCTAGTTTTATGTCACTAGATACAAGCTATAGTCCTCTGAGAGAAAGGAACCTTGGCTGGGAGATCAGGCTGTACCTTTCATTGGTGGTGGTGTTCTTATGTCAGGGGCAGAGCAGATGGCAGCCCTTTGTTCATTCTAACCTGATGCCTGGCTTGGTGGCCAAAGCTGTTTTATGCCTAGGACTTGAAAATCTAATCTAATCTAATCTAATCTAATCTAATCTAATCTAATCTAATCCAGTCCAGGCAGCACAGCTCAGGAGGAGAAAGACAGAGACTTGTTGGTTGCCAAGCCACCCATGGACATGCCCTCCAGCGCAGGCACAGGAGAGCCACAGACACCCTCTTACCACAATGCCATGCAGCATGCATAGAGGCCTGCTAGCAGCATAGTCAGCCTGCAGTGGGAGCACCATAGTGTTCAAGTATACAGTGGTCAGATGGGAGAGAAAGAGAAGTAGAGCAACTTGAGCATTATAAAGAAAGATGGAACTGGATGGAAGGTGGAAGGGAGTCGACTATTATGAGTGGTGAACCCCACCCTCCAACACTTTCTTCTTTTGGGGCCACGGTGAAGTCTCAGCCCAAGCTGCCACTGAGGGCACTTGGGAGAATGGGGACCACACCTTGACTGGGCAGCCCAGTGGTGCTGGCTCTGGAGGCATGGGTGTGGAAGAGCTGGCCCTGAGAGCATGAGAGCAGGGGGGCTCACCCTGTCTCCTGCCGATGGTGGTATTGGGTAGCCTAGTGGGAGCAGAGCTGGTGAGAGCAGAACTTGCCCTGGGGATTCTGTTAAGGGAGAGCCAGAGGGCTGCCTGGCTCAGCTAACACTCAGTCCCAGATCCAGGCTCTGAATCAGCCCATCCCCAAATCTGTATCATCTGTGAATAGTTGGGACGTTTGAAAGACCCAGTGCTGCCATTGCAAAGCTGTAGGGTCTTCATGACCCAGAGAGTACTGGCTGATGTTGTCTGTCAACTTGACCCAAGCTGGAGTTATCCCAGAGAAAGGAGCCTCCCTTGAGGAAATGCCTCCACGAGATCCAGCTCTAAGGCATTTTCTCAATTAGTGATCAAAGGGAGGAGGGCCCAGCCCATTGTGGATGATGCCATCCCTGGGCTCTATAAGAAAGCAGGCTGAGCAAGCCAGGAGGAGCAAGCCATAAGCAACACCCCTCCATGGCCTCTGCACCAGCTTCTGCCTCCAGATTCCTGCCCTGGCTTCCTTCAGAAATGGGCTACAATGTGGAAGTGTAAATCAAATAAAGACTTTCCTCCCCGACATGCATCTGATCATGGTGTTTTGTCAAGGCAATAGTAACCATAAGTAAGCCAATGGTGCTTTGAGTAAGGCCTCAAGGAAGTAATTAGCTGAATAAAACTCATTTTTATGTTTTGTCACAGAATTATAAAACAGAGTGACTCACATTCCAATTAAAACTTGGAAAAAGATTGTTTTAGTTGGAGTTTCCTTGCTGTAAAGAGACACCACGACCGTGGCAACCATTATAAAGAAAAACATTTACTTGGGGCTGGCTTACAGTTTCAGAGGTTTAAGTCCATTATCATCATGGAGGAAGCATGGCAGTGTCCAGGCAGACATGGTGCTGGAGACAAAGCTGAGGTGATCCACAGGCAGCAGAAGGGGACTCTGTGACTGGACATAGCTTGAGCATAGGAGACCTCAAAGTCCACCCCTACAGTGACACACTTCCTTCAGTTAGGTCACACGTCCTGATGGTATCTCTTCTCTCTCTGGCCAAGCATTCAAATACATGCATCTATGGGAACCATTCCTATTCAAACCACCACAAAGATATAAATAATCAGTTTATAAACAAAAAAAGAGAAAATGATCAATACGATATCAAGAAAACCGGGGCTCTCAGGCTCATGAATAAAGGAATTTACAACAGAACTGAAGGAGAAGCCAGAGGGCAGTTTTATTAGAGCTTAAAAGAAAACGCCTCAGAGCAGGCAAAGCTGTACACCTCGGAGAGGAGGGTGGAGGAGGGAAGGGAAGGCAGTGCTGTTTGAGTTACTGGCATGGAGGTCTGCCACATGCTGGGGACGGAAGCTCCAGAGAGATCATGGAACTCAAAGTACAGAAAACGTATGCTTGGGTTTCTGCTCAGCAGCTGAGGCAGAGAGAAAAAAAAAAGGAAAAGAAAACTTTGCTCCTACTCTAAGGTGGGTGGATCCAGTTGAGTCTCATGGCTGCTCAGCCTTAGGGGACTGTACTGGGGGAAGGAATTCTGGGATGAGACAGAATAGTAGCTTAGTAAAGGAATAAATATTCTGCTCATCTGTTTAGCATTACTTAAGGTAAGTCTGCCTTCCTAGGGATGTCCTACCTTCTTGAGTGTTTCTTTGGTCAGGGGGACCTGGCCCACTTAGAATGCTCTATCCAGGCCAGAGATTCTCTTTTTTTGAGCAGGAGTCTTTCCTTACCCAAATAATGATACACATAGAAACACAGAGAAACAAGTGCAGCCTTTTCTGCAAGCAGAGAGAAAATTCTTAGTGCATTAGAAATTAGAGAGAGAGCTGGAGAGATTGCTCAGCAGTTAAGAGCCATGAGTGTTCTTCCAGAGGTCCTCAGTTCAGTTCCCAGCAGCCATGGTTGTGGCTCACAACCATCTGTAACAGGATCTGATTCCCTCTTCTGGTGTGAGTAAAGACAGAGCACTCATATATATAAAATAAATAATGATAATAATAATAATAATAATAATAATAATAATAATAATAAGAAGAAGAAGAAGAAGAAGAAGAAGAAGAAGAAATTAGAATGCCAAGGTCAACGTGACTTGAGTTGAAAGAGGTGACCATTTTATAATTCACTGATAACATAAACTGGTGCCATTTTCCTAAATCATTTTGAGATTTTTTTTTTTACAACATTTTTTAACTATTGTATGTCTGCATGTCTCTGTGTGGGTATATGCAGGTGTATGCAGGTACCCGCAGAGGCCAGAGGCTGTCCAATTCCCTGGAGCTGGAGTTACAGGCAGTTGTGAAACATCCATTGTTCTGGATTCTCCACAAGGGCAGTTTGTGCTCTTAGCTGCTGAGCCATCTCTCCATTCCCTGAGACAGTTTTTGAGCCAGAACCTCCTCTTGCAGAGACTTGCCTTAGACTTTAAGACAAAATGAAAATAATTACGAGAGACAGGCAGATTTCTGGGTTTGAGGCCAGCCTGGTCTACAGACTGAGCTCCAGGACAGTCAGAGCTACACAGAGAAACCCTGTCTCGAAAAACCAAAAAAACAAACAAACAAAAAAAAAGGCATATGTGAATACAAAAGTGGTTATGCAAAGATAATCTTTTTAGTTCTTTTCTCACACAAATAAATAGAAGCAACTTCAATGGCCTTCACCAGGGAGCAATTATATAAACATCCAACCCATCAGCCAATCCACTAAAAGTGATCATGGGGATCCCTGTGTCTTTCTTTTTTTTTTTATTATCATTTTATTCATTTACATTTCAAATGATATCCCCCTTCCTGGTTACCCTTCCACAGACCCCTCCATCCCTTTCCCCCTCTCTTTCTCCCCTTTGCCTCTATGAGGGTGCTCCTCCACCTACTCACCCAACCAGCCTCACTGCTCTAGCATGCCCCCATGCTAAAGCATCAAGCCTCCTCAGGATCCAGGGCCTCCCTTCCCATTGATGTCAGATAAGGCCATCTTTGCTACATGTGTATCTGGAGCCATGGGGTCCCTCCATGTATACTCTTCGGTTGGTGGTTTAGTCACTGGGAGCTGTGGGTGGTCTGGTTAGTTGATATTGTTCTTCCTATGGGGTTGCAATCGTTTTCAGCTCCTTCAATCCTTCCCCTACCTCTTCCACTGGGGTCCCTGGGCTCAGTCCAATAGTTAGCTGTGGTAGAGCCTCTCAGGGAACAGCCATATCAGGCTTTGGGCATCAGCAATAGTGTGGTGGGTTGGTGTCTGCAGATGGGATGGATTGCTGGGTGGGGCAGTCTCTTTACATGCATAGATTTCCTATTGATGTGGAAAAGCATGGAGCTAACCTTAGGGGACCAAACGTGAAGGCAGGTAAAACTTCTACGGATGCAGCAGTGAGAGTAAATGTGAACAGACCTTTATGTCCCACCATGGGAGGGAGGCGTGGATGTTGCTGAGAGATAATGCTTGCAAGTGACTACTATTTTATAAATTCTATGTTTTGGCTCAGAGGTTAAGAGTAATGGCTGCTCCTCCGGAAGTCCCAGCAACCACATGGTGGGTCATAACCATCTATAATGGGATCTGGCCCCCTTTTCTGGTCTACAGGCACACATGCAGGCAGAATGCCATATGCATAATAAAAAAAATAAACTTTTAACAAATTTTATAAAACCTCTATGTTTTACCAATATTTAGAACCAGAAAGCTGGCATCAGGGAAAACAATAGAGACATTCCCACTTTTTAAAACTTACCAAATTTTCCTCATGTAGGTACTAATATGTAAATGTAACAAGTCTTTGAAAACAGACTTAGCTAAAAGGAGACAGTGTTAACTGAGCCTTAACCTGGCACCTTCCCCCTTCATCCCCACAGCAACCCCTGGAGAATACGTTGCCAATCAGTAAATTAGTAACTTCCCTGGATTTAACCCCTTCCTCTTACAGGAAAGGGGTGGTCCGGCTGCTGAACTGGTGCAGGGAGCTTCCTGACCAAATCGCTTTACTTCCCTACTTGATCTACAAACTGGCTTTTCTTTCCAGCAAATTAAGGTGACTATTTTGGACAACCAGTGAACGTTTTGACTTTTGTAGGGCAAGACAAACCCCGAAAAGAACACACAGTGAAATATGATTTAGACCGTGTGTGGCATTGACACTTGAAATTACAGTCCTGTGCTGGTGCTTGTCGAGGGTTTGGATCTAATTACAAAGTATCCCCCAAACAACACCCCTCTGCACGACACGTGGATGTCTGAAATTTTCCTTACAGCGATTGCCAGGCAGAAATGTTCCCTGTGTGAAAACCCAATCCACATTTGTTTATGCACTCTTGTGAAAGATTTCTAAGAATCTAGGAATCAGAAACTTCGCTGGAGCCTCACAGGATTGGTTGGAAAAGTACTCCATCTCAGCATGCTCCTCCTCTATGATTGTTCGCTTCTCCATCAAGCCAAGTTTACCCTTGCTGGCCCCCGCCACCAGAGAAGGGCCCAAGCTCTTCAGGGCGCTGGGCTCTGACAGCCTCTGAAGGCTAGAAGAAAACATCACTCATTGGGCCACATCCAGCTACCTGGAGCTGAAGGAAGCCGAGTGTGTGCCAGCATCAAGGCCAGGCAATGAAGACCCAACATCTCATCCCTTCCTCCCTTCCTCCCTTCCTCCCTTCCTCCCTTTCTCCCTTTCTCCCTTCCTCCCTTCTTCCCTTCCTCCCTTCCTCCCTTCCTCCCTTCCTCCCTTCCTCCCTTCCTCCAACAAAACCAGGCTTGATGGAAATCTCAGGTGATTCAACTCTCACCGACCTTTCTCCAGTCTACCAGAAGTCTGCATCTTGGGAATGGCTTATAAGCAAGGATCATAGTGGTGGCACAGGCCTTTAATCCCAGCACTTGGAAGGCAGAGGACTACACAAAGAAACCCTGTCTCAAAAAACAAACAAACAAACAAACAAAAAAAGCAAGGATCATGGCTGCACACAGTCTCTCTCTCTCTCTCTCTCTCTCTCTCTCTCTCTCTCTCTCTCTCTTCACTTTTTAAGTGAAGACTCCAGTGGATTTTAGTTCTCACTGGGCTTCTTAAAGATTTGTTTATTTAATGTATATGAGTACACTGTAGTTGTCTTCAGACACAACAGAAGAGGGTGTCAGATCACATTGCAGATGGTTGTGAGCCACCGTGTGGTTGTTGGTAATTGAACTCAGGACCTCTGGAAGAGCAGTCTGTGCTCTTAACTACTGAACCATCTCTCCAGCACAAATTCTTATAACCAGAAAGCAGAGATTTGTTTATCGAAAGTCTAGGTGCAGAGTACTAGCAGAAGTCTGGCCTCTGACTGCTCTAGAAGGTTCTATCATTTCAGGTCAAATTCATAGTAGGCACATGTTAGAGTATTTATTTAGTGTGTGTGAATCCCTAGTTCCTAGCAACAACACACATGCACACACACACACACACACACACACACACACACACACACACACACCAGAGATAGCGTATGAACATGGATCTGAAAGCTAAAGAAGTCACAGAGAGCAAGTAGTGGGCTGAGTTAGATCACAGACACCAGTGGGATCACAAGGCTTGAGCCCAGTCGTAAGCAGCTAAACTCCCAGAGTTGAATCCCTATGGCAGGTGTGGCAAAGGGTTAGTTAGCTTCCTGAGTTAGCACCAGGAACCCCTGCCCAGCAATGACTAAAATGCTAAAACCTCCACCCTCTATTGTCCACAAATAGTGAGGAATTCCTTTGTTCTGAGGCTGCCATTGGCCCTCCTAGTCTCCACCCACTAAAGGATAGCTATCTGACTTGGAAGAATCTTTATTATGTAAAACAGGCTGAGGCTGTAGCCCTGTGGTAGACACTTGCCTGTCTTGAACTAGATGCCCAAGGTTCCATGCACAGCACCAAAATAAAACCTAACGCAGAAGGAACACAACATACTCAGGACAGGATAGTGTCCTTCCTGTCTGGATTTGCTAGTTCTATAAGAGCAGACCAAATACCTGTTTAGGTGAAATTTAAAGTTGTTTTTCACCGCGATTGGCAGCCCAAACCCAGGAAGAAGCATCCTTGCATACAAACACTGGATCTCTAATATCAGGCCCACCTGACAAGAGGCCAGGAAGGAGAATGGTCTGCCAAGGCATTTATAAGCCAGCCCTGAGCAACCCTCTAGCTGTGTCTGCTTCCTGACTCTGGTCCCGAGAAGTTGCCAGGAAGTCCATCCAGGAAGCAAAGATGAGCTGGAGACCACTCAATATAAGTTCAAATCAAGCACTTAGGAAAAGTATTACTCCAAAGCCCACGTCTGAACGATAGATGTAAATGATAAATGATTTCTTCACCGGTGAAATGAGCCAATTCAAACCAGATTAGATTAGATTAAAAGCTGGTTATTGGGAGGCTGCTCTCAGGGGGTGGGTGAGGTCACTGGCTCTAAGAAAGGAGTCAGGGAAGTCATCATGGGGAGGGAGAGAGATAGGAGAGGGGGAAGAGAGAAAGAAAGTGTGCATACAGAGAGGAGAGAGAGGGATAGGGGTATGTGTGTGGGGGGGGGGGGGGGACAAAATGTGAGAATTATATAGGGAAGATATTCTGGAGGAAGGGTAGCCCAACCCCTGGGCTGGAAAGTTTAGTGTTGCAGGCAGGGTATTCCAGGTAGGTACTGAAGGATGTTGAGAGAACATGGAAGCCAGGTCTGCTTTGATATGTAAAATATGCACCTCAGTCCCTTCTCTGAGTCCTATACCAAACACTAAATAAAGTTCAAACAAAACAAAAAACAGATTTTAGCTTAATTGAGTTTTTCTTTGTTATCTTGTCTTTCAAGGGGCAGGCTAGGTGGCTCACTAGATAAAAGTACTTAGTGTTAATCCTGGAAACCCAATTTCATTCCAGAACCAATAGGGTAGAATGAGGGAGAGAACCAGCTTTTATGTAAGTTAAGGCCCTCCCTCGTGGGCCTCTCAGGGCCGGGATTGTAGGTGTGTGCTGCAAGACCATTCCTGAATTTGTAATTTTTAGCTCAGATCGTTTGGCAAACAATAAACACACAATTATTTCCTCTACCCTAAAACAGACACTCTAAAAGGAGCTTGCTGCCGTGGGCCCCCTCCTCAGGCGCTCATCAACTGTGGACATGGAAGAGGCGAGCTGGAGTCAGCAGCACACAGAGCCACTTGTCAAAGCTATCATCTCTTTTTTTCTTTTTTTTTTCTTTTCTTTTTTTTTTTTTTTTTGTTTTTTTTTTGTTTGTTTGTTTTTTTTTCGAGACAGAGTTTCTCTGTGTAGCCCTGGCTGTCCTGGAACTCACTCTGTAGACCAGGCTGGCCTTGAACTCAGAAATCCGCCTGCCTATGCCTCCCAAGTGCTGGGATTAAAGGCGTGCACCACCACTGCCTGGCTCAGCTATCATCTCTTTAGCCTGGAGTCTTTGTACATTGTAGCAGGTTTCACCGTGACATTTTAGGCATGTCTGGTTTTTATTTTTTAATTTAATTTTATTTTGGATTTTTCACATTGCGTCTTATCATGTAGCCCTGACTGGCTTGGAACTAACTCACTACAGGCTTAACTGGTGTTAAACTCAAAGAGACCCACCTGCCTCTGCTTCCTGAATGCTGAGATTAAAGGCATGCTACTCTGTGTGCTGCTGACTCCAGCTTCCTTTATTGCCCACAGTTGAGCTCCTTTTAGGTGTCTGTTTTTGGATTGATCAAATATCTGGTCTAAAATGTATTTTCATATTCATACACACACTTCACCGTTTTTTTGTTCCTGTCAATTGATAATCCTATTTCTTTCTTCTTCTCAATTTGTCCAGATATAGATATAGATACAGATACAGATACAGATACAGATACAGATACAGATGATACAGATGATACAGATACAGATGATAAAGATGATACAAATGATACAGATGATAGAGATGGTACAGATACAGACAGATGATATAGATACATAAGATACAGATGATACAGATGATACAGATACAGACAGATGATACAGATACATAAGATACAGATGATACAGATACAGATGATATAGATACATAAGATACAGATACAGATGATACAGGCACAGATATATTTTTTTTTACTTTGTGGTTCAATGGTTTCATTAAGCTTTTATTTATAGGAACATGGGCTTTATACCAGTGGTTACACTCCTGAAGAAAATGTCTCTCCCTCCCCAGCAACTATTAACTATATAAATCCTCAGGGAAGGAGAGGTGGGGCCCATGAGCCGCTTCCCTTGCCATGACACAGTGTGGTTGGGCTCAGCTTCATAAAGATCTTGTGCAGGCAAAGAACTGCATCAAGTCCAAGGGTGCAGCAGCGTGTGGTGCCCAGAGCTTCCCTTCTTCTCAGGATGCTTTCCTCTTTCCCAGAAGCCACTGGCTGCTCTTGATGTGCCTCATCTCTCTACTTCTCCACATGTTTCCAAATCTCACTGAGGTTCCAACGATCCACTTTTCTCTTCTGTGATGCTTCCACAAGTAGAATGCATTTGTATAGTTTTTCTCCTTTTGTCTGATGTCAGTTTACCTTGTAGACCCAATTATGAACCCTCTGTGAATAGAGGGACCCTCCTCTCTTGCAGGGAATAACCAGGGACAGTTACCCTTAATTCCATTTTTTTCCAGACTATACCCCATACATATGCACAATGATGGTTTATCAACTTAAAACAAAATAATACTTTTAAAGTGTTGCCCAGTTGGATAGCCTCCTTGCCCTGCATTTTCCTGTATATTAACTTGTGTGGATGCAGAGAGAAATGCCTCTGACAGTTTCTCCATTACCATATAGACGCCCACCATGGCTGAACCAACACTTGACTCTGGGTTGTCCCTGATACACATAGGCCTGAAATCACAGCAGCCAAAGGCTTTCATGAAGAGTCTACTCTAAGAATAAGTTTCATTACTGGGACCAGATTATCACAACTCCAGTTGGGGATATTAATTCAGCCTGGTTTTAATTTGGACTCAATCAGGAAAGGCTCCAGAATGATTGCATTAAGCAGGGTGGAGCAAGGCAAGCAAGACAGAGATTACCAGTTGGAAAGGCTGCTGGGGCTCTGAATGTGGAGCTGCCTGCCTGATCCCATAGAATCATGTTTCTGTTTCGGGATAAGGCCTCGGTTTTAATGTGGAGAACTTGTGCCAACTATCCCATAACCTCCCATTGCTGGAGCTTCAAGTCCAGGTACTACCTTCCTTCATTCCTCCGGATTAAAATAATTCAGAAATTGCCAGTAATTTAAGGATAAGTTAGTCTGCTTCTGTCACTGTGGCAAAACACTGGAGACAGTTAGCATTCAAAAGGAAGAAAGCTTTCTTTTTCTTATTGGTTTCCACACATTGCTGAAGTTTTGGTCTGTCATGAGTTGACTGGTGCTTCAGACACTGGTGAGGAAGCAATGGAGGATGGTGCTCACCTCACCTTGAAGGCAGGAGCGAAGAGAGAAGTCCAAACCCCAACACTGCTTCGAGGCCATATCCCCAATGACCTAATTCCTCCTTCAGGTTTCAGCTTCTCAAGTTCCAATAGGTCCCCGGGCTGGTGACCAAGCAGTTAATATCAACATGAACCTTAGCTGGACATTGAGTCTGAACCACAGAAAATGAAATGTTGAGGTAATAAATAATCCAGTTATTTTATTTTGTATGTCAACTTGACACAAGCTGGAGTTATCCCAGAGAAAGGAGCCTCCCTTGAGGAAATGCTTCCATGAGATCCAGCTGTAAAGCACTTTCTCAATCATTGATCAAGGTGGCAGGGCCCATTGTAGGTGGTGCCATCCCAGGGATGGTAGTCCTGGGTTCTATAAGAAAGCAAGCTGAGCAAGCCAGGGGAAGCAAGGCAGTAAGAAACATCCCTCCATGGCCTCTGCATCGGCTCGTGCTTTCTGTCCTGTGTGAGTTTCAGTCCTGAGTACTTTGGTGATGAACAGCAATGTGGAAGTGTAAGCTGAATAAACCCTTTTCTCCCCAACTTGCTTCCTGGTCATGGTGTTTTGTGCAGGAATACATACCCTGACTAAGACACACACACACACACACACACACACACACACACACACACACACACA
>JANHMN010000006.1:3231472-3274292 GCA_030674055.1 Rhabdomys pumilio | reverse complement strand
ACACACACACACACACACACACACACACACACACACACACACACACATATATATATACTCACGCATACAGGAAGAAGATGAGCAGACAGACAGATAGATAGATGGGTGGATGGACTCATGAATTCATGGATGGACAAATAGATGGATATCAGTTGGGCGCTCAAGTTGGGCTACCACAATTGTGAGAAGAAAACTGAGACTGGAGACAAAGCTCAGCAGCAATGTGTATAACACAAATAAAGCCTCCTCTTTGGCAACAGTAATTGTCTCAGAAATCTATGAGAAAGAATGGTTGTTCTAACTGTACGGAAGTTCAAAGAGATTTAAAATCTTTGGATCTGGCTAATATCACCGTTCTTTTTTTTTTAAGTTTTTTTTTTTTTTTTATAATACAGTTTTAATTTTTTAAAGAGGGAGAAAATAAGAGAAGGAGGAAAGCGAGGGAAGGTATTGAGTGTGTTGCCTACACCTTTAGTCACAAGCTTGGAAGGAGGCAGATCACTACAAAATGAAAGCTATCCTTGTCTACATAGGAAGTTCTAGGTCCTTCAGGGCTACATAGTGAAAGCTTGTCTCAAAGATATGTATATAATAATAATAAATAGTAACAATAAATTAATTAAACAATTAAAATTTAAAAGGAAAAGAAAGAAAGAAATGAGAAAGGATATTTTCATACCAATAATGCAAATTCTCAGCAAGCAGGAGGCCCTGGGTCTGAGCCTCAAGGCTGCACTGCACCTGAAACACTGAGCATTGTCTGGGTTGCTGGGTAACAGCTGTCAAAACAACTTCCAGTCCACAAGACTGACCTTACAAAATATAGCCGATTCCCAAACTGTTATGAGAAATATTCCTGTTTGTAACATTGGCAACTGTTACCATTTCTTCTAGGCTCTGCCCAACAGTTACCTAGCAAAAGCCAAGTATGAGTCTGACTTGCTATGAAAGTACTGTTTGGCCTCTCTCCCTCTCCATCTCTCCCTCCCTTCCCCCTCTTTCTCTTTACCTTTCCCCCCTCCCCTCTCTCTCTCCCCACGTGTTCCTGGAGGCCTCTTTCCTTCTTTCTTCTCTTTCTGTCCTCCTTCCCCTTTCTTTCTCTGCCTCTACTCCTTTCCCTAACACCTCCCCCTTCTTCCGATGTCACAAATAAACTTCATTTTAGCAGACAGGCAGGCATGATGAGAGCTTTACATTGTGATCCTAAGGAAGCAGGCAAAGAGAGATTCAGCCTGGCTTTGGCCTTTTGAAACCTTAAAGCCCATCTCCAGCAACACACCTCCTCCAACAATAACACACCTACTCAGGTACAGCCACACCTCCCATTCCAGTTCATCAACTGGGGATTGTGCATGCAAATATATGAGCTGACAGGGATAGGAGAGACTCTGGCTCAACCACCATGGATAGGTACTGAGAGACCCCCGAAGGGAGACCCTCACTCAAATCCGGATCTGCACGCACCTAAGGACACACGAGAGACCTTCTTGATGCAATAGCAAAAGGTAGTTTAATGGCGAGGTTCCTCAGGTCGAAACGTATCCCACGCAGGGGATAGAGGATTCGACCCAGACCCCAGGAAGCTTAGGATACTTATAGGTAGAGGTTAGAGAGAGCAGGGAAAATTTGGCGCGGTTACATGTGATTGGCTATTTTAAACATCAACAATTTGCATAAGCAATCATTTGAGCTGGCAGGATGACTAGTTATTTTTGACCAAGAAACCTTGGACCTTCCAGACAGGGAGGAAGAGGAACTGGGCATGTCCTTGCATGCCTTTTCATTTTTGGTCACCCTGCCCTGGAGGGACTTAATATTTTTATTATGGCTATGTTCAACATGTTGTTGATGGTCTTACTGACCACGAATTTTTGTTATTTGTTTCAAGCTGCTTTCAATTTTTAGTCTCACAGTACCTTTACTAATCCCATTTTACAGATGAGCAAACTGAAGCTTAGAATACCAGAGGCCCACACTGGCCGGAAACCTGGTTTATCTGATTCCAAATTTGTATTCAGGAGAATACATGCATGCATGCAGTGTGCCTTTACCTCAGCTTCTAACATGAGAAGGAGGAAACAGGGCTTAGTTCATGTTCAAATCCAACCAAGAAGAGTGGGGCTTAAACAGAAGATGGAAAAATTATTGCTGGGACTATGAAAGCAAATTCTCAGTCATCCATCAGGGAAATGAGCAACACTCTATGGAGAGAGAAATCCTTGAGGACTTGCGTGATTTATTCATCTTGTGCCAAGGAGCAGTTTCATGGTACTGTGCTCAGCAAGGTCCTGTGTTCAATCCCCAACAGAAGGAAAGATAGGAAAGAGGCTGAGAGGGAGGGTGCGAAGGAAAGTTCATCTTCCTAAAAACCAGATGACGTTCTCATTATTGAACTGAATGTTCATGGAGACTGAATTTGGTTATTGATTGGCAAGAATGAAAACACAGTGCTTCCTTCCCACACAGAAGACAACATCAGAGTTGGCGTCTCTTAAACGAAAATATTTCCTTGGCTCTCTCTTAGCTACATATTTTTAGCAAAAATTAAATATACACTGTGAACCACGCCTCCAGTTCTTGATCGGGGAAATAGACTAATTCCAGTGTGACTTCAAAGGAACAG
Organism: Rhabdomys pumilio; assembly: GCA_030674055.1. Classification (NCBI taxonomy): domain Eukaryota; kingdom Metazoa; phylum Chordata; class Mammalia; order Rodentia; family Muridae; genus Rhabdomys; species Rhabdomys pumilio. Next base: position 3,271,669 of record JANHMN010000006.1, on the reverse strand, counting down.
TTACAGGCTTCTTTTCCCCAGGCCATTTCGAAAGCACTCCTGGGCTATTTAACCCTTTGACTCAAAGTTACTTTTTCCTCTCAGAAAACTGAGTAACTGAGAAATCTATACTGTTCTGTTCTTCTGAGGGCTGACTTTGAACTCATAAATCATTCTCTATCCATTGTTTTTTTTTCCTCTAGACCTTCATGTGGTCGCCTGTGCCAACCTTTTCTCCTGTGGTCCTAACTGAAGGCAGAAGGCAATGAGTTAGCTATGCTTCAACACTAAAGGTAGCTCTGTCAGCAGTGTGCAAGCATGAAGGCCCGAGTTCAGATACGCAGAGTCCACTCAAAATACAGCTAAGTGAGCCAGGTCTTTACTCTCAGCACTCAGGAGGCAGAGGCAGATGGATATCTGTGAGTTCAAACCAGCGTGATCTACGAAACTAGTTTCACGACAGCTAGTGATGGCACAGCAGTTAAGGCCTTATGTTACCCTTACAGAGGACGTGGGATCAGATCCCAGTGACTCATAAGCATATAGGACTTCAATTCTAGGGACTCAATTACATTCTTCTGGCCTCCTGAGACACTGAACACGCATGTGGTACACATACTTACATTCACTTATACATATAACATAAAAATAAATAAATCTCAGAAACAAAAATATACTGCTGGAGAGGTAGCTCAGCCATTAAGAGCACTTGCTGCTTTTAGAGAGGGCCTACATTTGGTTCCCTGTATCTACATGTTCAGGTAGCGTATAAGCATGTGGTAAGCATGTATACATGTAGTAAAACATGCATGCATAAATGTAAATAAATATTAAAAACCCTACCAAGGTGGACAGTGTTTGACAAAGATTCCAATTGTCGTTCTTCTGGCCTCCACATGTGTACTACATGCACATGTGTGCATTTATACACACACACACACACACACACACACACACACACACACATGAACGCACATGTGTACATTCATACATTTTACCCTGATCATATCTATCTCTATGATATCACAGTAATCACCCCCTCATAGTTTCAGGTGAGCATGATATTGAAAACAACATGGTAAACATAACCAGTCACCAGATCACAGACATTAGGCTTGCAACAGCAATCCTCATCCCCCTTCCCCAAGGAGGAAGCTATGCAACTAGAGCAACTTGCTCCTGTTTGCACAGGATGGAGTTGAGATCTAAGATGCCGTGCCTACCTGCACAGACAGCTTGGGTCCTGAGGCTCTGTGCAACTCCCTCAAAATCATGGCCACATTTTGTTTCCTTGTTTTGTTCTCTGTTCTGAAAAGTTCAGAGTGTGAGCTTATGGAGGTAGATGGAATAAAGAAGGCTCTCCAGAGGGGAATTCTGGGAACAAGTATGTGACGGCACTGAGACAACCCCTGCATGACTCAGGGCACATGCCTGTCAAAGGGTAAGCCATGAATCCACTCCTAACAGCAAGCTATAAAACAGAAGGGTGATGCTTGAGTTGTCATTTCCAAGCCCCCTGAGGACCCTGACGGGATTTATTAGATATTACAAACTTTATGTAAAATTATAGGCAGAGGAGAGACACTGAGCGGCCTCTTTCCATCAAAGAGACAGGAAAAGTGTTGGGAGGAAGAGAGGCTTGCTCTGGTTCATGGGGCTTAGAGAGCAGCCACAACCAGTTAAGCAGTTAGCCACATGCAGGCCTCAAAAATAGAAACGAGTGTGTGTGTGTGTGTGTGTGTGTGCACGAGTGCGCTTACACACATGTGCACAAAAGCAAAAGTGTAGGGCTTTAAAATATCAATGAAACTGCTGGAGCCAAACATCAGATGGCAATGAGTGTGGTGGTCACTCTGCAGTATTAAAGCAGGCTTCAGCAGTATTCATGAAGCCCCAGATCTCTGGTAACTTCCATAAAAAATGCTTGCACTGGTTTGAAGTCTTAAAGAACCTCCTGGATCCTTTAAGAAGGAATGAAATGGCCTGGGTATGTAGCTGAGTTGGAAGAGTGCTGGCCATGGGTTTCATACTTAGCATTGCATAAAACCACTTGTGGTGACGCATGCCTACAATTCTAGTGGAGCCACTAAGATTAGAAGGCCAAGGCTAGCCTCCGATATTCAGTGAGTTCAAGGCCGGTGTGGGCTACATAAGACCTTGTCAGAGGAAAATTTTTAAAGGAAAGAAAAAGAGAAGATGGTGCCTGTGAGCTGTTGGGGTAGAACAGAGGCTATAGTCTGCTGCCATTTCCCCTGGAAAAGCTCCACCCGTGGGAAGCATGCAGAAGTCCCCGAAACAGGCCAGGATGGTCCAGACCACTGACTCACAGTGTAAGGAACAGAGCTGATAAACTCACTGCTGAGAGTGAGAATAGGGTAAGCCTGGAGCTTGGGGTGGAATAGGAGCAAAAATTGCCCCAATTCTGCAAGATCGAAGACAAAGACACAAGAGGAAGAGGCCGGGTTAGGGAGAGACAGGAGTTGTAAAGTTTGCTGCTGCAGATGATTTAGTATTTTACAAGACTGTATGTGGGGCCCTGGCTCTGCAGCCTAGGATGTTTATCACCTAAAAAGTGTTACCTACAGGGCTACGGCAATGGCTCAGTGGGCAAAGAGATTGCCTAACAGCACGAGGATTTGACTTTAAACCCCTAGAACCTATATATAGCTGGGTATGGTAGCTCAAACCTGCAGTTCTCTTGTTCCAAATGAAGATGAGGAGTCTCTAGAAGTTGACAGGTCAGCTCTCCTGACGTACACAGGAGCAAACAACAAGGGGACTCTGTCAGGAGCAAGGTGGAAGGTCAGGAGGAAGACTTTCACACACACACACACACACACACACACACACAGTGATATGTGGAGCCCCCAGCATCTTACAATTGGGTACCACTTGTAGTTGTCAAGATGACTGAGACTCTGAGGATTTCCTTGATCAAGTGGCCATTCCTGGTCCAAAAGGAATGGACCTTTTTTTTATTTCTTTGTTCACAAAGAAGAATGACCACCATTTAAAAAATACCTGTAGAAATTGGGATTCTGGCCATGTGATACCAGGCCATGCTATTACTCTGACCAACAGCAGGGCAGGTGATGTTCAACTAAATAAGCCATAGCCTGTGCAACTTTCACCAGCCCGGAGTGTGCTGCTTTTGGGTCTTGCTTCTGTACTGAAGCAAGCGTCTTTCTGGAGAGGGTATATGTAGAAAAAGCTAGGACCCCAGAAGTCATGACTGTTCAATAAAATATGACACTGCACCAGGTGAAGTTAGAAAAAAAATTTTGCTGTTAGTCGGGTCACTGTCTCCATGTCATTGAACAAAGCACAAACAATTCTCACAAAGTTGCCTCCTGAAGTCATGTGTGGTAATGCGCTCAAAAGCTGAGGCAGGAGGACCATGAGTTGGAGGCTGGCTTAGATCACAAAATGAGACTGCCTCAAATAAACACATAGAATAAGGGACGTGTCACCCCCAGTTGCTGAGGACAGTGGTTTGAGAGCCTTGTAGGAAGGCAGGTCTGTGGAACATGACATTAACAGCCTGAAGGTTTGCTCAGACAGTTCCATTGCCGGCAGCTCATACACAATCTTTAAGCTATGGTCTTGACAGGCCAAGCAAAACCTCCCAGTGCCAATTAACAGATCCTTTCTTCAGGTGTTGGTGCGTTTATAATCACTAAGGAGCGTCCTTGCTAGGTGACATCTTGTCTGTTTTCAGGCACTTCATTAGTAGCGTAGCTTCAAATAAACACACTGCATTAAATAAAATGTTAAATGCTTTTTAAAAGTGTTTGTGGCCTTGGTGTTGTAATGGTTTGATAGGTACATTGTTGTCCTCCAACTCCTTAAGAAATTCACATTGGGGGAGGACAGCTTTTCCCAAGACAGTCAAACTTCAATAGTTTCTGTGTACCATTGTACTTGGCGGTGTCCTTCAGCATAAATTGTGGGAAGTTATTTTAAATAAATATGTTGTAAACATTGAGGGGGATATTAATTCCACTGTTTCTCTAAGGACTCCCTAAGCCAGACACGGGAAGTTTTTGTTTTTAAAAGGTTGCTTCACAGTGCCCAGCAGTGCTCCCTTCAAAGTTTCAAGAACACTTCCAACATCACTCTGAAGACACATCTGCGTCTTTTTAAGGCTTTATTGAAATTTGCCCGTTTTAAGTGCACAATCCAGTTTGGTACAATTTGCATCTTCTTTGAAAAGTGATTGTTCCAGGTCCTCTTCTCCCAGGCCTGTGTAGTCTTTCTGTCCGTCTGTGTGGTTGCTGCAGCTCCTAGGTTACACATTTGTACAGAATACCCAGTGCTCGCTCACTAGTTCAACTCTGGTTGAAAGGCCTGCTTTCCCCTAGGCATATTTTAACAATATTTGGTCATTTCCACTCTGCATCCAGAACACTGATAATTCTACCCAGCTATCCTATTTATCTTTACCTTTCTGCTCCCTCCTGACCAGAAGCCAAACATTTGCTGCTGAGTCTGTTGCCATCAGAGATCAAAACGGTATACCCCAGTAGCAAAACATAACACGTTTAATATGTTTTTCTCGTCTGCTTGGCAGCTGTACAACCTATCGGCCATCAGGAAAGATGGACGCTGCTCATAATTTAGAGGGTCCGTGAAGCTCGTACCTTTGCATTGGCTTCTTAAACAGCTTGCTGTGTGGTTTCGGAGCCAACAGATCTAATTTAGTGCTTGCCACTGAGATCCACTCTGGAAATAGAACTGTTACATTTTTTGATTAACATATATTTAATCAAAAGCAAAAGAAGTGGGGAGGGAGGGAGGGGAGGGGAGGAGACATAAAGAAACAACTGCAGCTTCAGTAGTCCCTTGTTTCCAGAACCTCCTGCAGATGCCCGAATGCCTGGGTGCTCCAGGCTCTGTAGCTTGTGTGGAGCCCATGCACCCATGTTCTCTACTTCTACCAAGATCCTACTATTTGTGCAATGAAAATGTTTTATATAAGTCAAGTTATACCACCTGGGGAATGGGGGCAGGGAAGAAAGCCTATGCGTGTGCACCACAGACACTGGATGCCCCCCTGGAGCTGGAGGGATAAGCGATCGTGAGCTGCCCCATGTGGAATGGAGCTCAGGTCCTCTGTGAGCCAATCAATGCTTTAACTGCTCAGCCATCCTCCCAGCCCCTAGCTACTTATTTTAGAATTTCTCAAGCTTGTCAAGACCATGTGTGTTGGTTTGAATGAGAAATGTCCCCCATAGGCTCATATATTTGAAATTTTGGTTCTCAATTGGTGGTGCTATTGGGGAGGTTATGGGACGTTTATGATATGAAGCTACACTGGGACCACCTTTGAGAGTTCACGCCTGGCTCCATGGCCAATTTGTTCTTCTTCCTATGTGTACTGGCTGGTTTGTGTGTCAACTTGACACAAACTGGAGTTATCATAGAGAAAGGAGCCTCCCTTGAAGAAATGCCTCCATGAGATCCAGCTGTAAGGCACTTTCTCAATCACTGATCAAGGTAACAGGGCCCATTGTAGATGGTGCCATCCCTGGGCTGGTAGTCCTGGGTTCTATAAGAAAGCAAGCTGAGTAAGCCAGGGGAAGCAAGCCAGTAAGTAACATCCCTCCATGGCCTCTGCATCGGCTCCTGCCTCCAAGTTCCTGTCCTGTGTGAGTTCCTGTCCTGACTTCCTTTGGTGATGAGCAGCAGCGTGGAAGTGTAAGCTGAATTAACCCTTTCCTCCCCAACTTGCTTCTTGGTCATGATGTTTGTGCAGGAATAGAAACCCTGACTAAGACACTCTGTGAAGTTAAGATGTGATCTCTCAGCTTCCTGCCCCTGATGCCACACCTCGCCTATCATTACAGACAGCTAGCCCTTGGGACCCTTAAACCAATAAAACTCTTCTTCACATTGTTGTTAGTCATGGCATTATTGTAACAGAAAAGTAACTGTTACAACTTTTTCTCATAGAATATTCCATTAGCCTGAGAAGGAACTTTATGGTACTTGGGAGACCGTAATGTGCTAAACTCCTAAAAGACAGATGTGTCACCAAAGAAGATAGACAGGTGGTGAACAAGCAAATGAAAAGTGTTCCTATCACAAGCTGCCAGGAAACACCTACTAAAACAACCAAGAGCACTGAACATTAGTCAGTTAGAAAGGTGAGTATCAAACACTGGTGGCACCGATGCTGGCATAGCTGTGGATGTCTCTTTCTTTTCTGGTAGAATACTGTGTGGCTCATTTTGCCACTTCCTTACAAAATTCAATATATTCTTTGTTGGCATTTAGTCTAGGCTCTGCCCCACAGTTACCTGACAACAAAGTGTGCTAACTCACTATAAAAGGGCTGCTTGCCCCCTCCTCTCTCATTTGCCCTCTTGCTCTTGCTCCTTACTCTTTCTCCATTCCTCTCCCCCTTTCTCTTCACATGCTCATGGCCAGCCTCTACTTCTCTCTTCTCCTCTCTCCTCTCTCCCCCTCCTCTCTCTCTGCCTTTCTTTCAACTCCCCTCCCCATGCCCTGAATAATCTCTATTCTATACTATACCATCATGTGAGTGGTCCCTCGGGGGGGAAGGGATGCCTCAGCATGGGCCCACAGAGGCATCTCCTTTCCTCTTCCTATACCACACCTCCACTAAACACATTCTTTCTCTCTTTATCTTTTTATAAAACACAACATTCTTGTTATAGGATCCAGCAACCTACGCTTTGTTATTTACCTACGTCAAAAATGCACGTCAACACATGAATATTTTTTGGTAGTTGTATTCATAGTTACCAAACTTAGAGATAACCAAGATGTCTGACCTGTGGTAGGTAAACCAACTCAGAGATGAGTTCAGAGAATGAAAACGTTACCTCAGCAATAGAGAATGAGCTATCCAGCCTTCAACAAAGATGGAGGGATTTTAAAAGCATGTTATGAAGCTAAGAAGATGATATGTTCTTTGATTTCAACAATATGACACTGTGGGAGAGCAAAACTATGTTATAAAATCAAAGGTTGTGAAGACTGGGAAGGGCGGGGTCCAGTAAGCGGATACAGAGGGTTTGGGACCTCTGTGGAGCCTGCCGTGGCGAGCACAAGATAGGAATTTATGCCGGTGTTTACCGTGGACAGCAAGCTGGAATCCTAAAGTTATCTGTGGACTCTTGATGATGATAGGTCAGGGTAGGGGCCAAGCCGGGAACACTGCGCATGTGCCAGCGTAGCGTTACATAAAGGAAACGTTGTAATAGATTAAAAAACTGAGGAAAACCTTGAACTTATTTTCCTATCTCCATTTTTACATGCTGGGACTGTGGGGATACAACACCACCGCATGTGATTTATGCAGTCTTGCCAATCAAAGTCTGGGCCTCATGCATGATAACAAAGCACTGTGGTGCTCTGAATAAGAGTGTCCCCCATGGACTCTCCTTTTGAATACCAGGCCCCAGCTGTCGGCTAGTAGTGCTTCCTGGGGAGCTTTAGGAGGTGTGGCCTTCCTGGAGGAAGTGTCTGGCATTGACACTTCCGGTTTCCTCCTCTCTCGACTTCCTATTTATTTGCAGATTAAAGAGGTTCATTCTCACCTTCCTGCTGCCATATTTCCTGGCTTTGATGGATGATCATCCCTCGGAACTGTAAGGCCAATAAGCTCTTCCCTTTATGTTACTTCTGGTTATGGTGTTTTCCCATGGGAGCAAAAAGTAACTGATGCAAACATTCTACAATCCAGCGACATTCCAACCAGACTTTCTTGACTTAAAAGATGCTGGTTTCGAGTAAACTTTTATAACTCAACTCTATGTCCAAAGGAAGCCTGAGAACAAATCTTCATGCATTTTGTGGCATGAAATCATCAGTGTGGGTGGGTGAGTTTTTAAACAGTGTCTTCTTTTTTTTTTAAGATTTATTTATTTCATTTATATGAGTACACCGTAGCTGTCTTCAGACATACCAGATGGCATCAGATCCCATTTCAGATGGTTGTGAGCCACCACGTGTTTGCTGGGAATTGAACTCAGGGCCTCTAGAAGAACAGTCAGTGCTTTTAACCTCTGTGCCATCTCCCCAGCCCTATCAGTGTTTTTTACCGACACTTTTCCTCTTGTGCCAACAGTCTCATGTTTTGGAACCCTCAGCATCAGAAACCCAGTGGACCCAGGGTTATGGCATCATCTACTTCTTCAGATGTAGTTGGACATTCAGGGATGCTTGTTACATGTGGTAGTGATTCAGGGTACCTGTTCCACTGGCTCGTTTCTATCAGAACAGCTCAGTTTGTTAGGGTTTTGTTACCAGCTTCAGGCAATTTTAAGCAGATTTTCGATGACCTGAGAAAGGTCATCGTTTATACTTTTTGGAGGACCTTTAAATCTCTTAAATTTATTTTATGTGTATGAGTGTTTTCCCACATGCAGATGTGTGCACAGTGTGTGTGTCTGGTGCCCACAGAGGCCAGAAGACAGCATCAGATCCCCTGTAACTCAGGTTACAGACAGTAGTCATTATCTAGCTGCTGGGAATCGAAGCCAGGTCCTGAGGAAGGGTAGCCAGTGCTCCTAAGCACTGAGCCATCCGTCCAGCCCCATGGAAACTTTTTATTATGTTTAATAACAAGCATTTGTAACTAAACTGAGGGAGTAACAGTGAACGCAACTGAGACACTTTTGTTTATGGTTTGGTCAAAAGAATACATCCCTGTCCAACAACTGTTGCTGTAAACAGCAGACACCTGGTGCAAGGCCTCCTAAGCAATACTGAGGAATCCGAAAGACTCTCACTGCTACGGAGAACCTTCCTAACGAAGGCAAATTAGGTCACACATTCTTGGACAGATATTCAGTAACTGGCCCATGCCAAGAACTTCCAAACTCTTCCAAGAATTTGGAAGACGGCTTCCAAACTCTTAAGGCCAACACAGTTACTAAATAATGGGTGGTGTCTATTTTATACAGCACGCTATTCTATTTCTGTGTTTACGTGTTTATCTAGTTATTCATGTTTTTAAGTCTCTGGCCTTGAATCACTAGGTAGCCAAGATGGACCCAGACTCGAAAACTTCCTGCCTCAGCCTTCCACATATAGTAATTTTAGGTGAGCTTCACCATACGACTCTTCACTAGAACTTCTGACACAGTGACTTCACATTGCGTGTGAATCCATACCTGCCTGCCAACAATAAGGCGCCAGGTGACATGTACGGTGTAGCTGCTCTTTCCAATTTGGCTTCATAGACATTAGCCTCCAAGACTTGGTTTCATGTGACACAGGAAAGAGTTAAATGAGTAGCCTCTGTCAGGGGCAGTGAGTGGTCCTCCCTGTCAGGGGCAGTGAGTGATCCTCCCTGTCAGGAGCAGTGAGTGATCCTCCCTGTCAGGAGCAGTGAGTGGTCCTCCCTGTCAGGAGCAGTGAGTGGTCCTTCCTGTCAGGAGCAGAGAGTGGTCCTCCCTGTCAGGAGCAGTGAGTGGTCCTCCCTGTCAGGGGCAGTCAGTGATCCTCCTCCCTGAGGTATATGCTTCTGGGCATGTCCTCAGAATATAATATCATTAAAATTTACTTAGATATAAGAGAAATAGCAAAAACATTCAAAGTTCAAAACAGATAGCAGCACATATATTATATATGTATGTGTGTGTTTGCACATAGTTTCTACAAGTCCAAGCAGGAGGGTCACAGGTATGTGAACCGAGTTCCTGGTTGTTATTCGCATTAAATACATCAAGGATGTCAACAGGTTTTACTCTCTTTGCAAATCTTCCAGCTGACAAGAGCTTTGGGGAAAAATTCATGGCAAGTTTGTCTTTTTTTTTTTTTTTTAAAAAAAGCTATGCTTCTATAAATCCTACCGGCGCTCCGTGAATGGGACCGTAAATCATGTCACCGGCTTGAGTGAGGAAGCTTTTAGCTCCTGAACCGTGCCAGGACACCCAGAGGCTTTCATCGTGATCGGGTCTCGTGCAATATTTAATACCCATCCTTGCAAAAAAAAAAAAAAAAATTAAAAAGAGAGAATTTTGATGTGGACTGAAAATATTTTAACCATAATTTCTGCTGAAAGGAAAATAAATAGAAATCGATGGTGTGAGGTCTGATGGTTTTAAGGAGGTCCATTAGTCACCACAGAAGAGAAAAAGTAGACTCAATTGGGGCGGGGGTGGGGGAAGCCCAACTTTCTTTACTAAATCAATGGGAATGTAAGTCCCAGTTTTACGCGTGAGCGTGATAGGTACATCCAGTTCTGATGAGGATATAAGGCTGAGTGCTTGTTTCTGGATTTCATTTCAATAATAAATCAAAATCAGAAACTTGAGTGAGAGGAAGTGGGAACAGAGAAACACAGCAGGCAAAAGCCCATAGGGACTTCACCCTGGGATCACAGATACGGAGGGAGAAGACCAGGCAGACATGTGGAGACAAAGTCAAGCTTCAAGCTGAGTATCCGCTTCTCTGCCGGGAAAGAACCAGTGTCTAGGATTTCTATCTTTTGAAAGCCTCTGATGATTTGTCTCTACTAAACTTCTTCAAATTCAAATTGGAAAAGCTCCATCACTTCTTCATGTGGACCTGTCGCCTCCATGCCTAGGTTCTGATCTCTTAAAGAAGACAGAGGGTCAGAGGGCTGGAGAGATGGCTCAATGGTTAAGAGCACTGGTTGCTCTCCCACAGGTCCTAAGTTCAACTCCCAGCAACCACATGTTGGCTCACAACCACTGATGCTGTCTTCTGGTGTGTCTAAAGACAGCAGCAGTGTACTTATCTACATAAATTGGGGAAAAAAAGGCCTGAGGGTCATAGTCCTGATTTTTAGAGTCATATCTTGTCCAAACTCTGCTTTCCTGTGACTTTCTGCCTTGCTACCTAACGCCTCTGTCATCTACCATTCTGTTAGTCTCATTCTTCAGCTTTGTAAGGTCTCACTAAATGCCTGGACTCCACACACCCCTGAATCCTCCCTGCTGTAAAATAAAAATAAAAAGAAGGGCATGACTGAGCCTAGGTAAGGCAGAGGAGAAAGTTGAGCATAGCCAGAGGGAGACATCTAGGCGAGTCTAGAGTGGACATGACTGGAGGATAAGGAAAGAATAAAACAGTCTTGCAGCCTAGCTGTAATGGCGGGGAAAGCTAGAAGGGCCATATGAGGTGTGGTATGGTGGGGTTGCGTTTAGCACAGTTACCATATTTGTTCATATTGCCTTCTCCAGATTGTGAGCCATCATCTCTCCACTGAGCCACTTCTCCAATAAGACTCCCTAGTGCCCCCACCCCACCTCCCAGCCTGTGATAGCGCCCCCTTACCTCCTAGCCTGTACTAGTGTGCCCTTCATCCCTCCAGCCTGTTGAGGCCACAATGGGGCATTGAATACCCTGGAACTGGAGTTACAGGAGATTGTGAGCGGCTTGATGTAGGCTTTGGGAAGTGAGTTACTGTCCTCTGGAAGAGCAACAGCCAGCCCTCTTAACTGTGGAACCATCTCTCCAGTTTCAAGGAAAGCACTTTTAACAACGAACCTAGAAGTATTCCTCGTGGTATCGTTTAAAAATATCCACTCTTGGTGCTGGAGAGATGGCTTAGTGGTTCAGAGTTCCAGCTGCTCTTCCAGAAGACTGGGGTTCAGTTCCCAGCACCTTCATTTTGTCTCACAGCCACCCGTAGCTCCAGTTGCAGGGAATCCAATGCCTTCTTGTCTAGTGCCTCCTCAGGCACTAGGAACACACATGGTGCACATAAATATGTATAGGTAAAACAAAAAAAAATAGATCTTTAAAAAGAATATCCATTTTTGCCAGGCAGTGGTGGCACATGCCTTTAATCCCAGCACTTGGGAGGCAGAGGCAGGTGGATTTCTGAGTTTGAGGCCAGCCTGGTCTACAGAGTGAGTTCCAGGACAGTCAGGACTACACAGAGAAACCCTGTCTCGAAAAACCAAAAAAAAAAAAAAAAATAATAATATCCATTTTTGTTAAGACCAAAATTATAGTGTTGAAAACTCACCTGAAAGTGTCTTTCTTTGATCTGATACCATCTTGCTAATTAAAAAAAAGAAAGAAAAACAAGAAGAAATGTAATCCTTAACTTCAAATCTAAGAAACGTCTGGTACATTCTGCTGTACAGTCTCTGATTTCAACAGCCAATTTGAAAAAGACCACAGGATGCAATGAATCCATTAGATGGTTCTTGACTGGGTCCTTGAATGGAGATCTCTTCCAACTCCCTGGGAACAAGAAGTGACTCTTTAATGTGATAAATCTCTGAGATCTCTTAGGTTTTTATAGCAAGTTGTTTTACTCAGACTAATGAAGCTATGAAATATTAGCCTGAAATCTATACTGTGGTTTATAGTTGACTTCCATGATTGTCATAGCCCTTAGTATGTATTATAATCAATCATTTGTGTGGATGTCCTTTGCAGCTTGAATCTCGAAACACGGGGGTTCTTATCTTGTATGAACAAGACGTGTCCCTTGGAGTTGTTCTGGCTTAGAACATTACACAAAATCAATGCCAAATATTATGATGTATTTCATAATGCACATAGCTATTATACACAGATTATCTATTTAGATTTGCCTAGGGGATGAAAATGTATTATTGTTCCCACATGCATTGTTTTCTTTATTTTGTTCAGTACCAGTGTGTGTGTGTGTGTGTGTGTGTGTGTGTGTGTGTGTGTATGTGTGTATGTGTATGTGTGTGTGTGTTGTTCAGAGGACACATTTCTGCAGTCACTTCCATCTTTGCACTGTGGCTTCTGAGGAATCAAACTCAGTTTGTCAGGTTTGTATAGCAAGCACATTTATACACTATTGTATAGTGCTGTATAATAAATCACCCTACAATAATGACTCACAGGACTTGAGTGACAAGCTGTTAACTATCTGGTGGCCGGATGGGTGGGTGTGTGAGTGTGCCCAATGGCTAGGGCATTTCCTTGGCTCCTCTAATCTCTGACTTTATAGGGCAGTTCTAGGAGAAACTCACTGAGAGGCCATAGAATAAGAAGAGGGGGGACGGGGAAGGGAGGGAGGAGCTAACATTGGGAAAAAACCACCCAGTGTGGCTACCCCAGATTTTCTTTCAAACTCTGAGCGTGAGGGTTGAGGCCAATCTTCATGGAAAGCACTAAACTCCTTTGGATTGGAGGAAAGCCAAGGAATTAAAGACATTGTTTTAAACTACTACAACCGACCTTTCGAAAAGATTTGCCTGAATCGGTGGAGATCTGAGTGATTCCTCCAAGCTCATTCAGCTGGTAGATGGCCTCATGAATATTAGATGAAAATTTATAACTCTAAATTCCATGCTACTTCTTCGTGACACCAGAAAAATGTCTTCTGACCAGCCCTAACGGCCCCAAGTAGATTCAATCTGCTTAGTGGCCTTGGAAAATAAGTTACACCGTGATTTTCATTTTCTCAACAGATATATTCATTTGCATGCTTCCCAAGTGAATTACCTTTTTATTTATTTGGTTTTTGTTGTTGTTTTTGGTTGCTGTTATTATTTTTATTATTTGTCAATTCTCAAGATCTTTTTGTACTGATTCTCAGTCATAGCACTTAAGGTCAGTGGTACCTTCTAATCTCATTCTTTTATCATGCCCGCTGGGCTCTTTCCTAAGGCTGTTAGGAATACCTTTTTTTCTGTTTGTGTCTGTTTGGAGACACGTACTCCAGCCTCGCCTCCAACTTGCTCTATAGCTGAGGCTGGCCTTAAGCTCCTGATCTTTCTGCCTCCTTCACTCATGTGCTGGAATTACAGGTCTGTGCTACCACTCCTAGTTGGGGACGTATTTAAGATTAGGATCTGATCCATGGCCAGAGGAACATTCTTTTGCTTCGCTTTGTTCTTTTAGGCCCAAGCCTCCAGAGTTGAAAATTGTCTGTTGAATCCAGAGTTTGAGCAGCGGTATGGATATGAACTCTTGGCGGGTTCACGAATAAACTTCAGCAATTCTAGGCAGCAGGATAGAATCCCCTTTAGAAACCTTATTAAGCCAGGAGCACGGGGAGAGACCTAATGAAAAATGGCTGAATGGATACTGGTTTCACGGGTGGATCTAGGGTGTCCGCGTAGACTGGCCAGTCCTCAGCAATTCAATGCAAGCAAATAAATACTGTTCTGACAGTAAAACAAACAAAACAAAACAAAAAGATAGTGTAACTATCTTAATAACATTTTATTTAACCCGATAGACGATAGATCCAAAGCACCATCATTTGGACGCGTACCTAATATGAAGACACGCCTACGGAGATTTTCATTCATTTACACATTGTCTTAAACAGTGTCTGGTGTGTATTGTACGCTTAACACAGCTCAAGCCGGACTGCTGTGTTTCATTTGAGCAACCACAGTACTGATAGAACTCCCAAGCTCTGTCGTGCCTCTGATATCTCAACCTTTTCCTTCCTGGATCTCGGGGCATCTCAGCTCAAAACAACCGGCGGGAGACGCCCCCTCTGATGAGGCTCCTGCTGTCCTCACTCGGTTTTTGTTGTCAACACAGAAGAACAGAGCGACCTCATTTATAAGCTATTTGTTTGCTATCGTTTCCATCAGGGTGTGGGCGTCTCCCGGGCAGGACTTTATTGATTTCTGTTTGAAACCTGCTGTATTTTTTCTTGTGGTTTTCCCTGCGCGGAGCACGTAGTCTGTCCCACTCGGATCCCCAGGACTCTGGGGGAGACGAAAGCCTCCGGAACCGGGCGGCAGAGGGCAGCCGGGCGCCGAGTCACAGGTGGGGCGCGCGCTCGGTGCGGGCGAGTGGGTGTGTGCGGGGTGCGCGCGGCGGGGCGGGAGCGCGGACCGGGAGGAGCCGCGAGAGCAGCGGAGGAGGAGGGCGCGGAGGAGGTGGTGGCTGCGTCCCCGCGGAGCCGAGCTGCGCCCGAAGCAGGGAGCGGAGGCCGCTCGGAGCTACCCGGGACCCGACCGGCCGCGGGGCTCAGGGCGCAGGGAGCGAGAGCTGCGGGGCCGGGTGAGTGGCCGCCGCAGGCAGTGGGAGGAGCGGGAGGGCGGCCGGGCGCCGGGCGGGGGAACAGGTGGCCTGGCCCGGCGCTTTGTGTCCCTTCCCTGAGCTGTCCCAACGTCGTCCGGAGGCGGAGGCAGAAGCCCGGGGACCGCAGGCACGGGGCTGGGGCGCGGCAATGCGGGGTGTGGGGGTCCCCCAGCCCAGACTTAACAAAGGGCGCGTGGCCCCTGCCCGCGGGAGGCCTCGAGATCGGGGTCCAGCCCCGGGGACCCCGATTTTTGGGGGTTTACCGTTTCATTCTTCTCCTCATGTCTTTCAGAAGTCTGCGGCTTGGTGCATGAGGGGCCCACAGCATCGAAGCGGTGGTGGGGATGGTTCGGGCCGCGGAGCCGGAGTGGCCTGGGCTTTGGTGAGGCGTGACAGTCTATCATGACTGTGTTCAGGCAGGAAAACGTGGACGACTACTACGACACCGGCGAGGAACTGGGCAGGTACCAGGAAGGGGTGGTGGAAGCGCGCGGTGTGTGTGTTGGGGGGCTGTGCGCGGTAAACAGATGCTGCTTAAACCAGGCATGCCCCTGGCTAGCCCTTCTCTGAGATGTGCGGATGGCAGAGGAACCGGTGCCTAGCCAGCTAAGGCCAGGGATGAGGAAAAACTGCCTGATCCGAGGGGTGGAGAGGCAGCCTACAGTGCAGTTACTGTGCACAGGGTATGGTCAGAACCCCTGGATAAGAACAGACTTCATTGTGCGCACTACTAACTCCTGTCAGCCTTCACCCTTCTGAGACAATGAGGCAAATGCAAAGAGTCTAACTGCAACTGGAGGGTCCGCCCATGTGTGACTTAAGCAGAGTACAAGTTAATTAATGGACACTTGTGCTGAATTTTCAGTGCAACGGCAGCCAGGATTGGTTAGGCAGGTGTGGAACTTGCCAGATGTTGGCCTTGGATTTTGAAACTTCTTTCAACCAGGAATTTGATTCCCGGCTTGGTAGAGGTGGCTTCGGTGTCGTGTATGGCGGCTGCCTAGATCCAGAGCGTACCGACATGCTGTGGGGGATGCGATGCTGAGCAGAGTGTGTTAGTGTCTAGGTGCACAAAGAAGATTTCACTGTGAGCCCTTGATGACTGCTGGGTATCCCTTCCCATTAGCCCACCAAGTGTATTGATCTCTGCTTTATGTGAGCAAAGAGCCCAGTGTTCTTACCTAGGTCTAACATTTGTCTTGTGGAATTTGTGTATTGGCATTGTGACAGAAGTAGGCAAAGGGCTTATAAACAAACGTAGTTGCAATTACTCACACAGTGTGTGTATTGAAGTTTGTATTTTTCCATATAAACCCCATGGCCTCATACCAAGCTTCTTTTTTTTCTTCATGGAAAGGAAATTAAAAGCGCGAGAAAAGACCAACACCCTCTATTACCTAATGGGATTTTGAAAAATGTCTAACTAAAACTTTAAGATAATTCAGATAGCCCAAGAAAGAAAGAGCTCTAAAGAATCACTGCTATACAGGATGTTTATGGGTAAGTTCACTGTAGCCTTGAGGCATCTGTGGAGCCTGTGCAGAGGAAGACGATACTCTTATCAAAAATCTTAGTGAGTAAATAAAAGGCAGGGTTCTGAAAGATCCCATTTCATGGATATGGTGAAGGCTGAGGTTGAGAGTGTGCTGTTGAAATACTTGGCTTAAATGAAGTTCAGCTACTCTTCCTCCTGCGTTTTACAGAAGATCAATGTGTGTGGGGTTTAGGAAATAAAAAGGGTGGGGAAAAAAGGTTTTGATACCATTTCGGTAAGGTTAACAGGTTCTGTAAATTATCTTTGCAAAAAGGGATGGGGAAAAATTAGGTGAGATGATTGTTTTATGAATAAAATTCATTGACTTTGTTTCCCTTAAACTCCTTTCATGGACTAAGAGAAAGGGGGAGAGGATGGGGTGTCCATGCGGCAAGCAAGTGGAATTTTGATTGGTTGTGATGACAAGGATGGCGGTTTGCTCATTTGTCACTAATGTTTCTCTCTGATTTTGGCTCTTGTCTACTATTCTGTGTACAACTATTCTCCGAGAAAGACTAATTGATGAGTTGTTTATTTAATAATTCATGTGACCTAGGAATTTTGAAGAGGTGCTTTAGAGCAACTGTGAGCTGGAATTTTTAAGAAAGAAGACACACACCTATGGTGATAACTGCTCTTGTTTTTGCCAAAAGACGAAGCACTTGGCTGGCTTTTTCTAAGGATCTTCCACAGCCTGTGGTTTTATCCTATCTTGGATGCCATCGCTTCTGCCAAAGAAGCTTTGATGTGGGGTGCACAGGCAGAGTAGATGTGACACGCATGGTGTCATATGTCTCTGGAAGACTGCGGGTGGAGGGAAGGGTTCACAGGCAGAGAACTGGAAATGGATAGGTATATCGACAGAATGCAGGGTTTCTTAGTTAGGGTTTTACCGCTGTGAACAGACACCATGACCGAGACAAGTCTTATAAGGACAACATTTAATCGGGGGCTGGCTCACAGGCTCACAGGTTCAGTCCATTATCATCAAGGTGGGAACATGACAGCATCCAGGCAGGCATGGTGCAGGAGGAACTGAGAGTTCTACGTCTTCATCTGAAGGCTGCTAGTGGAAGACTGACCTCCAGGCAGCTAGGGTGAGGGTCTTATAGCCCACACCCACGGTTACACACCTACTCCAACAGGGCCACACCTTCTAATAGTGCCACTCCCTGGGCCTAGCATAGTCAAACCATCACATAGGGCGATGCTAAGCTCTGAGCTGTGAACTGCTAAGTAAAGCTTTAAGTGGACTTGTATTCCATTTAAAACTTTTTATTTAGTTTACTTATGAGCTTAAGTGTTTGCCACATAAGTGAGGTGCCTATAGAACCCAGAACAGGGTTTTGGATCCTCCTTGTAGGCAGTTAGGAGAAACCTGGTGTGAGTGCTGAGTATTGAACTTGTGTCCTCTAGAAGAGTAGCAAGCCCGTAACCACCGAGCCATTTCTCTAGCCCCACCTAGCTTTCTTTTTTTGTTTTTCGAGACAGGGTTTCTCTGTGTAGTCCTGGCTGTCCTGGAACTCACTCTGTAGACCAGGCTGGCCTCGAACTCAGAAATCCGCCTACCTCTACCTCCCAAGTGCTGGGATTAAAGGCGTGTGCCACCACCGCCCGGCTCCACCTAGGTTTCTTTAGTGATCCTTAAATATAGCTGTTCATCATGTAAGTGGACCCAGGAAATCCTTATCTGGAAGAGAAAGGATGAGTTTTGAGGAAGTAGAACACACTATTGTTATTTAACTTGGAAAAACCGGGAGGGTTCGGCTTTTGACTGTGTGTGCATGCATCCATTATTGCCCCAAACTGTAGAACTTCTTGTTGACTGCTAAGAACTTTAAAACTTCCATGGTTTGTGTCAGGGAGTGACAGATGAGATCAACCACCAGACAGATAAGCTACACCAAAGCCCAACTTTGCATTTTGGTGGCTTTCTGACCTCCCTGCTCAGAACTAATAAACCCAGTACTTAATTCATAGAACCTGTGAAAACCAAGTTATTTAAGGGGTGGAGACAGTTTATAAGGTCTAAACCAGAGCAGATTATATGTAGGACTGACCTGGATGGGTAAGCGTCTGAGACAGGCTGATGGCTCCATGGATGTCTTAGGAATTCTCATCTGTTTACCAGTTTGAGGAGGAGGCCTGCTGTGTGACAAGGGTGCTTCCTGGTGGAGACCTTTTCTGTAGCTGGATGTCTTTGACTTCTTCGATTCAGATTACTGTAGCACTGGACTAGAGCTCTGTCCTCCAAGCAGAAGAGGAGGCCCAGGGGGACATTTTCTTTAGAAAATTTTGGAGCCCTTCATTGCTAACTCAAGGAGGCCGTTTAGCATTTCTTGCCCTCTCCTGAGAGGCTGAACATGGTGCTCCATCCATGGCATACTGTGTTCCCCAAGAGGAGTTCTAATGAGAGCACCTTTCAGTACTGTAATGTTTCGGTTGTTTTAATAGCTCCTTGACTACTGCTCTGCTGAGGGACTGGCCCTGTCTTCTGTTTCATGGTCTGATCTTACTTGGTCTTATAGAAGCCTTAGTAGCTCTGATAACTTTCAAAAGAGTTATTTGTGTGTGACTGTGTATGTGTGTGCGCAGGTGTGTTCACATGTGCACATATGTAGAGTCTAGAATGCCTTTCTTTTTCAGTCTCTACCTAGTCCTTTAAAGCAGGCTCTTTCCCTCAGCCTGAGGCTCACATTTTCTTAGGTAGGCTAGCAGTCATCAAGCAAGCATCAACTATTTCCCTTCCCCCACTTTTCTCTTCAGGGAGGGGTGAATTGTAGGAGTGTGTGAGATGCCTGCTTGTATGAGTGCTGGGATTTGAACTCCTAACCCCCTGGATTGCACAGCAAGCACCTACCTCACAGCAGTGAGGCATCTCTGCAGCCACTCCGTTTTCCCAGAAGCCAGACAGATGCTGACTTGTCTGCAGGGTCAGCTCCCTGGGTTTTATATTTCTGAGCATCATGCTGCTTGCAGCTTACAGCTTGCTTGGGAGTTCCTTCTGGGTGTCTTCTGTGGCCCAGTGTCCTGCGGTTCTTTCTCTACAGGCTGTGTGTTGTGCTGAAGACACAAAGCCAATGTAGCAGAGCTACCAGGGCAGCAGAAGAGAGTGGACTTAAGATGTGGATGGTAGTTGTAGCTGTTAATGCCTCGGTGCACTGTTTTGGACATCTACAGTTATATGGGTGAATTCGAGACAGTGGCCCTGGGTTTATGACACATAGTCATTGCCTGATGTTGTTAATTTAATAACCCGTTTTCTGTATTATGGCAGGTGCCACCCTGCACAGTAACAGCCTGCTTGATCTCCCAGGTAGCGGCAACCTTAAACTTTCTCGTCATGTTCTCACTGATGGTGCTGAATTAGATGGATGTTTTTAGTAGGTGTTTAGCAAAAGTGTGGCGATAGACTGAATGGGTCCTTGGGAGAAGTGTCGATATGGACCTTCAGTATGCGGGACCATGATGAAGACAGACACTGAAGACATCAAGTCTTCAGCTCATGGAAATGAAACCTTCTCATTTGCATTCTCTGCCACCCAACCTCAAGGAGCGTAGCTGCCCAGATTTCCAAAAGTGAGATCAGTTTTAAGGAGAACAAATGGAGTGGAACATTAAATATTTCACATCGGCTCCGATGGCGGTTAGAAGCTTATAATTCAGATTTATTGCCTGCCCCATTTGGCATAAAATCCATAGGCGTTTTAATTGAAAGTAAGAAGTTGTGAGAAGGTAATGGAAAGGCAGGCACGAGGCTGGTGGTATTTATTAGGGAGGCCAATTTGGTGATGGAAGGTTTGTGTTCTGGCCCTGGGCCTAAACTTAGGCTCAGGGTGTCCAGTAGCAGAGCCAGTAGCGGTCAGGGTTTGGAGCTGACTTCCTGGGCTTGAGTGCATGCTCTTCTACTCTGGACATGTGTCTTATCTTGCTTCTAGGAACCTGATGGATCAATTGTGTTGACATGCCCCTGGGAAACTGAGAAAACCCTGGTGCTGGTGGGGCGGGGGGAGAGGAGCTCAGTACATTTCAGTAGCTGAGAGGACATTCATTATCTCTTGCTCCATGTACCCTGCCTCCCAGGACTTGTCAGTCCCTGAAGGCATGGACTATTTCCCTCCAGGTCCTGTGGGGAGAAGGGGGAATGACTAGGTGGAGAAACACAAAATTCACTGCAGGGTATCTCCTCAGATGGTGTGTGTGTGGGGTTGGGGTGCAGGCAGACTGAGTCAAGGTTATATTGACTGACTCAGCATGGAAATGTATCCTTAATTCTGAGCCAATTTTTGTGTGTATCCAACCTAAGCATGATGCTATAGAAATGCATTTCTGATCATGAGAGAAAAGAAAGCATGTGCTGACAGGAGGGGGGTTGATTCCCTTACCATCAGGCACCCTGAGGCCTCAGGGATTGTTGCCCGAGAGAAGCCTGGTGGTCAGCATCTCCCTTCTGTTTGATGTTTAGTCATAGTAGCTTTCCCAAGACAGCTGGTTAGAAGGTGACTGAGATCATCTGAGGGCCTGGCCCAGGCTTGACCTATTGTTTATAACGTTTAGGCTGTGGTAATTTTCAACTCCCCAACCCCCCAGAGCCAAATCAAGTTGCAAGCTGGAATTTGAAAGCAGTATCTTGGACACCTCTGGGTGCTGTGCACCCCAGTTGACACAATGTAGAGGATAGCTGACTGCATGCATTATCTTGGTCTTCCTGGGACAGAATACTTGACGAAAACACGGAAGGAGCTGGGCGGTGGTGGCGCACGCCTTTAATCCCAGCACTTGGGAGGCAGAGGCTGGCGGATTTCTGAGTTAGAGGCCAGCCTGGTCTACAGAGTGAGTTCCAGGACAGCCAGGGCTAACACAGAGAAACCGAAAAACCAAAAAAAAAAAAAAAAAAAGCAGAAAACACTGAAGGAGGTTTTGGTTCATGGTTTCATCTCCCCTCCCTCCACATCAGGGACTGTGAATGTACAGCAGTGGGAAAGCCCAGCAGCCTCCTTCAGGTAGCTCTGGATCGGAAGCAGAGGTCTAGGCTGCAGCTACAGGTTAGGCTATGTGTAGCCTCTGAAGCCCCACCGTTGTGACATACTTCCTTCAGTTAGACCCCACCTCCTAAAAGTTCTTCAGTCTGTGGGGGATGTTTCAGATTCAAACTGCTACTGTTTCCTTTCTATAGAGGCCTGGCAAAGTCGGCCATACCTGTTCTGGGTCTTCTGAATGTGAGTGCTCCCTCCCTCAGGTCTAAGGATGCTCCAACCATTTTACCATTTCCTTGTGAATTGTTCTGCAGTGAGCGTGGCACCAGCAGACCTGTACGTGCTGTTTAGTCAAGTCCCCAAGTTAATCGTTTAGTATTTTGTAAACTTGACAAAACTCTTAGGTTATAGCTTAACTTCTTAGAACTGTAGTGTGGAAGACTCTGGTCTCCATCCTCTGGGTCCGCCTACTAAATGACCCACAGTTTTTCATTTCATGGTCATTGTAGCTCAAACCTAGTATGTGATCATTTGGTATTTTATTGGGAAGGTGACATCAATTAACTTGCTTTGATTTTTCTGGAATATCTCAGCAGAGTAAAGTGCGTCTTCCCTTGGCCTCGAATGGGGTTCCACAGCAGTGTATTATTAGTAACAAGTCTTCATGTCCCTTTCCGGATATTCTGAGTGCATTTTTTTAAGTGGAGGAATTAGGAGAGGATGGAGGAAAGAAAGTTAGCATTTGATTTTCTGTCCTCCTACTAATATGGTTTAAATAACAATATAATAATAACTTTCCCTGACTTACTTTCATCTTTCTTAGGAAAAACAAAAGGTCCTGCAACCCCAATGCTGGGCAGAGGGAGAGGGAGAGGATCTCGGGGCTTGCTGGCTCTGAGCTTAGTTCCAACTTAGTGAGAAAAACTGATGGAGCAGACAACCAGTGTCCTCCTTTGACCTCCGAAAAAGCTTAGGCGAGCCCACACCCTTGTGTGTACCTTATGCATTCACGCACCATCCCATTACCTCAGACTGTTTGGGAAAGGCGTGAATGAAACAGGTGAATTTTGTATTTAGACTTGAGTTTCTTCACTGAGCTGTTTGTGTATATGTCAGTCTTTTAAATTCTAAAAAGAAGAAAGAAACAATACAACCAGAAAAAGAAAAAAAAATCCTAAACACTCAGGGTCCTGATCATTTTGGAAAAGGGTCACTCATAGTCTCTACATTTCACTTGCAAGAATGAACAAATTTCCATATGGTTGAGTATTTCTGTTATTTTCCCACTATTTATTTATTTATTTATTTATTTATTTATTTAGGGTAACAGAATGAACCAAGGCCTTGAGTTATTCCACTGAGTCACACCCTCAACCTACATTTTATTTTTGTTTTTTGGGGTATGTATGTGCGTGTCTGTGTGTGTGTGTGTGTGTGTGTGTGTGTGTGTGTTTATGTGAATATAGGCATGTAAATGTGTGCTTGCTTGTGGAAGCCCCAGGTCATTCTTTAGGAACTTCTGGCTAGCTGGCTTGGGATTTATTTATGACTATACCCTTCCTCTCCCTCCCTCCACCCCCCACCCCCCACCCCCCACCCCTGCACCCCTGCCCCAGCACTAGTTTTATAAGTGTCCACTACCATGCCTGGCTGGGTGCTGGGAACTGAACCCAAGTTCCTGGTGCTTGAGTGGCCAACACTTTACTGAGCCATTTTGCCAAACCCCACCTTAACTTTTTCCCCTCTTTTTAAATTTAACACCGTGTCTCTCCGTGTATTCCTAGCTGGCCTGGAACTCACTTTGTAGATCAGGATGAACTCAGACTGCATGCCCCTGCCTCCTGAGTGCTAGGATTAAAGACATGTACCACAAACCTGGCTGTGTCTTTCCCTTTTAGTATAAAATTGTCTAGCCTGTTTCAGACGTTATGACAATCTCCCATGTCGGCCTGCAGTGCAGGATTTTCCGGTCGGAAAGAGTAATCAGTGCCTTTCTGCTGTCCCATCCTGAGGAAGGTTTGAGTTTTCTCTGAGCTTCCCCCTACCTGCTTAGCAACTCAGAGGTCTGTCTGTGGCCCAGTGGCACAGGAGGCAGGGTTTGTGCCATTTAAGAAATAATAAAAGGAAAAAATAAGCAGCGAGCTCTGCTGGGGAGAAGTGGAGAATCCATCAGTGTTGATGTCGGCTCAGTTCTGATACCATCATCCTTTGGGAGGGTCTGCGTTGCATTGGTCCCCCTGTCCAGCTCATCCCTCCCCCCTGTACAGCCCATCCCTCCCCTCTGTCCAGCCCATCCCTTCCTCCATACAGATCATTTCTCCCCGATGTTCAACCCACCTCTCCCCTATGTCTAGTTTGTCATTTCCCCATACAGCTCAACCCTCCTCCAGTGCTCAGCTACTCCCTCCTCCCTACACATCTGATCCCTCCTCCAATGCTCAGCTCCTCCCTCCTCCCTATAGAGCTCATTCCTCCTCTCTTCTGTGGTTTGCAGGGAGTAGCAGAAGTTTGTGTTTCTGGGAGAGGGATGGAGTTAGGCTGTTGCTTTACGGGAGAGCTGTAGGTGGAGAAGGTGTGTGCGCCCTGTAGAAGACTTAACAGATAACAGATACAGCTAAAGTCCAAGGTGAACTCACCTTCGGTGCCACAGATGCCGCCCTAGCAATCTGTGAGCCAATAGTACAACTATGACTGAACCTCAATGGCCTGAACATGAAACATCTGGTGTGTTCAGGAATCCCAACTATTTGGTGATGGACAAGCTGCTCGGAGTGTTATTTTGGATTTTCACTCTAGGAAATCTTTTTTGATGAATTCATCGAATATTCCAAAGTCTAAAACACTTGTGACATCTGGTACATTTCCAGCCTCAAGTGTCACAGAGAGGGGACACTCAACTTGAAATCAGGATTCCTAGCACTCAGGTAGAAGCTGAGTGAGACAGCAGTTGTGTGCCTGTAATTTCAGCCCTGGGTAGTTAGAGACAGCCAGATCCTTGGGGTTTGCTGGCCAGTTCATCTAGCAGAACCAGTGAACCTCAGGTTCACAGAGATGCCCTGTCTCAAAAAGTACAAAAGAAGTTGAGAAATATACCCAATGTTGGTGTCAGGTTTTAGGCATCCACAAGCAGGTACACCTGTACATACAGTTAGACATGTATACACATGCAGGCACACCTGTACACACAGACATGTATGTATATACATGCAGACAAACCTATACACAGATAGATTGTATACACATGCAGGCACACCTATACACAGATAGATTCGTTTACACCACATTTGGAAGCCTTGTACACACACACACACACACACACACACACACACACACCCTTCCTTTATAAAGTATTGCTTCTCTGAGTGTCTATAGTTAGTTGTGCACTTCTGTCAGACATGTTAGAAACTCCTGGCTCTGTGGTTCTTGTATTTGCAGATAACTGAAGGGGTGGTTTCCGTTCCCCTCCAGATGGTGGAGGAGTCCTTTATTCCTGAATCTGCCTCTTGCTGTCCATGGGTTCATAACCAGACATGAGGATGTGGTTCAAGGCTTCTAACCTGTTTTCGTCTGTCTGTTTTCTGTTGCTGTAACAGAATGTGGTGGGCTGAGTCGTTTAGAAATAGAAGCGTATCTGGCTCCTAGTTTTGGAGGACAATCTGAAGGCATAGTGTTCATGTCTTCAGAGTCCCTTGTCATCCGTGAAGAAGGGTAGAGGGCCAAGGAGAGCAAGTCAGAGAGAACTAAGAGCGGGTAACAGCCCACCTGGGGATAGCTGATCCTCTTCTAGGCGAGTGATGTTCATCCAGTCATAACCTACACCAAGACATACTTCATCCCACTGTCCGTGCACTGGGAACCAAGTGTCAGCGGGTTTTTGGGGAACCGCATCTATGACTTCTCAGTGTATCAGTATCATGCAGACAACACTATTTCTGCAAGACTCCATTTCCTCATTTATGAAATGAGAATTGTCTCACACCTTCCCAAGGCTGCTGTAGCAATACTGTTTAAAGTGACTGGCACAGTAATGGGCACTCCAGTGGCTGTTTAATAAGACTGAGAGCAAGAATGAAAGACAGGTTGGACTCTGGTGAATATCTGTAATCCCAGTGCTCTGGAGGCTGAGTGAGGCATGCAGATATCTGAGTTCAAGACCAGCCTGGTCTACTTGTGAGCTCTAGGCCAGCAAGGGAGACCCTGTCTCAGAGAGAGAAGAAGGAGGGATTGACTAACTGTAAACTGGTTTTGGGTCTGTATTTCTGTGTCATCTGTCTTCTCCCTTCCTCATTTGCATATTCAGGTTCTGGTCTCAGCTCCTAGTGACTGTGGCTGGGGTTTACCCTAGTTCTTGTCCACTCCCAACTTCTCTTCTTTTTTCTGTCTCCTTGGCTCAGCTTGCTGGGTGAGTCCCTTTCTGGTGTCAGCCTCATTTATCTGAGCCATTTTTCTACATGGGTCTGTCCCTGCTGTGCTGTCTGCTCCTATCCCCCTGGGCTGGGCTTCCTTGGTCTTCCGTGAGTGCTTTTGTAGTGGGCTGGTGGTTCTGGAGTGTCTCCTAAACACCTGGCTGGGCATTTGAAAACTAGCTGCTGGAGGCAGAGCTCACAGGAGGAAAGGGAGCCACTTCAGGGCCAAGAGGCTCTCTCCTAAAAAGAGAATAGCTACAGAGGAAACAAAGTGAGGGGGAGGGAGAAGGGGAGGAGAAGGGGGAAAAGGGAGAGGGATTCTGTTGCCTTCAGCCAGGAACTATCTGCTTGGTAAAAAGGGTTCCTGGACCTGCTTTGGGGTGATGATCCTGAGACTGTGTGTCAACATTTTAAATTCATGTTTTATTGTGGGTTTTTTTTTTTTTTTTTGACAAAATTTCTCTGTATAGCCCTGGCTGTCCTGAAACTCACTCTGTAGACCAGGCTCGCCTCAAACTCACAGAGATCCGCCTGCCTCTGCCCCTCAAGGGCTGGTATTAAAAGTGTGTGCCACCACTGCCTGACTTAACTTCTCTAAAGTCGCTGTATCTTTTCATAGTTTACATTTTAATTCTAGAAGCCAGTGAAAGCAGCTAGATACAGCACTAGGGGTCTGAGGAAGGGGAACTGGATTGATCTGTGTTATGGATCTCTATGCTCAAGGGAGTCTGAGATGAGTGCCTGCTACAGAAAGCAAGACCCAGGGCGGACTGGAGGCTCCATTCATTCCTGACATGCAGTGGTTGGAGATGTGAACACGGGTGCTTGGCCAACTCAGATCTGCCTCTGCCAAGAAAAGTCCATTAGGTTGGTGGTTGAAAGGCTGAATTGTTCAGATCTGCCTAATGGCCAGGCTCTGCCAGCTGCTGGGTAATGCCCACTGATGCTGCTGAGTGGCTGTCCCTGTAATTGATTGGAGGTAGCATATGGTTTGTTTAAGGGAACATGGCTGCTGAAGGACAGACTGCTTTTAAGGATTCATTCTTATTTGGGAGACCATTGCATTTATATTTGTAATTTAGAATAGCTGTGCTATGCAGAGCAAGAGAGATGGCTCAGTGGTTAAAGGCACTGGCTGCCCTTGCAGAGGATCAGTTCCCAGCACCCACATGGTGGCTTACAATAGGGGATTTGACACCCTCTTCTGGCTTCTGTGGGCATCAGACACACCTGGCGCACAAGGGTACAGGCAGGAAAAACATGGAGACACAAACAAAATAAATAAGGTTTTTTTTTTTTTTTTTTTTTTTTTTTTTGTCAGATAAAGAAAGATGAAAACACTTTTTAAGAGTCTGGCCAAGTCATTCTGATGTGAAAATTTTGATTTTTTTTCCCTCATTTTTCCCTTTATCCATCCAGCTTCTTGTGAGAGGTAGACATGCGTACCCTGGTAAGATCAGGTGCATATACAGAGTGTGTGTGTCTCTGTCTGCATGTTCCTTGCAAGAAACTGGAGTCATGATATGAAGCAAGGCACATGGAGCCAGAGTTCACTAGGGACTGCTACTAGACCAGCAGTTGGAGGTAGATTAGTCCACACTTTACAGCCGTGAAAACCGGCTCCCTGACAAAGCTTCATGCTGGGGTTGTGCAGCTCACCTGCAAACCCTTTATCTAGTACCCAGTCACCCAGCACTGTGACATCAATTAGAACAAAGCAGAGAGACATCCATCTTGGAGACTGAAGTGGCAGAAGTAACTCTTACTACCCAGTGTCTAGATGTTGGTGAGGACTGTAGCTAATCGTCCGAGTTGTTGGCTCTGCCTTGGCCCCAGTGATGATGGCATTACTGGGTGTTTTCTTTCTTGTTTCCTCTTGAGCCCAGACGTCTCAGACCTCCGTGGTCTGTGTAGCCTTCTGTTGGACGGGGCCTCCTGTGCATTGTGCATGCCTTTACCTGATGTAGACTATTGAACAACTCTACCTGTGACACAAAGAAATTCTACTGCCATAAGTCTGCTATGGGAGCAGAATCTTCTGTATCCAATGAGAATCACTCAGCCACAGGATCAAAACACACAAATATTGACTGACAGGTACAGGGGCTGAGCTGGTCCTGTGTCCAATAAGCAAAAGGGACGTCTCTGAATTTCCGGTGGACTGAGCTAAAAGATTTTGAACTTGGAGGTCCAGGGCTGGGACAGTTTCCCCTGGTTTGTTCTGGGTGCTCCGGAGAGTGCATGTTTCCTTTGTCACTGCTCATCTGGGAGTGGAGTGGAGTGGAGTGGAGATTAGTGCTCTCAGTGCAGAAATGGATGTTCTTTCCCACACCTTTCTGAGGGTGGGAGGTTTCACAGTACAGGCCAGCAGCTGGGCTGGATTCCTAGCCAGGAGGAAGGGAAGAGGGTGGGGGCAGGATGTGTGATCCCCAGGACCCCTCAGAGGAAAAGTCAGTTCCCAGGTGAGTGAGCTTGGTCCCAGGAGGTCTGCTATTTGGAGCTTCATGGATAATGTCTCTGTAGGGTGCCTGTCAGTCAGGGTTTCTGCAGGTGTTCCAGCGTGAGCTGCAGCTGGGTTCTGAGTCTACCTTCTTACATTCCAGCCTTTTGTTTATACTAAGAGAGAATCTGGAATCATTTTACCCGAAAAGAAGGTAGATAGATAAGGGGATTCAATAGTTTACGGATGTTGGCTCAGTTTACCTTCAGGACTGGTGAGGGATGGAGATGGGGGTCTGTTAGGCCAGAGACTGGCATTTGTTATTTCCCAAGAGGATGAGACTGAGTCCGAGTAGCACGCTGGACAGTGACCTGGATCAGCATGCATATTAAAGAGGGACCTACCCATGGAGTAAAGTGCAAGTAACCCCAAATGGAGGATGTGGGTGTTTTGTTGTTGATTTAGTGTGTGTGTGTGTGTGTGTGTGTGTGTGTGTGTGTGTGTGTGTCTCTCTGTATGTCAATATGTCAATTTGAGACTCAATCTCTTTCATCCAAGTTATACTGAATAAGAAAATTCTTTTACAGAGACAATGTTAACACCTAGATCTGAGTTCTGGGGACCAAACCTGGTCCTCTGTGAGTGGCCAGAGCTCTTGATCCTAAACCGTCTCCCACGTCAACCTTTTAAACAAGGCAGGAAGTCTGGGTAAATAAGCAACTGTATAAAAAGTTAAAATAAAGCAAAATTTTAGGCATTCTTTAAGAGTTTTAAGAAATGTAAAAGTAAAACCCTCTCTCTAGGCCGGGAGGGGGTTTCCTTTGAATTGGTGAACCTGTCTGTTGTCTTTGCTCTCCAGTCTGTGGGTGGCAGATATTTACCTAACTATCAGTGTGGAAGACTGAGCTCATAGGCACAATGAAATGTTATATAATAGGCTAAGCTCATATAGATTTAAGTACACGTCCAGCAAAGTAAGTTATATGAGGCCTATATAATTTACTCGGAACACCTCCAGCAGGAATAGCTGATTCTTTGTAACTGATTCCTGCCCCCCTCTTTCAGATGTTTATTTGGCATTTAGAGAAACACCCGTGGGCTTTCAATGCCTTATTCAGTAAATGCATAAACCAAATCTGAGTTTTCTAGCAGGTTTTGTAAACATCACTAAGAGCACATCACAAAACACAACAAAAATGTTAACTATTGTAGATAAAATGTAACATACGTGTAATTGGTGTTCACATCAATTATATCCCTGTGTGAGAACTTGAAAGTGTCTCTCTCTCTTTAAGACCAGAAGCTTCTGTGATTCAGATCTGTTTCTGAAAACAAAATTTCTACGGATTAAAGTGCAAGTAATTCCAAATGGAGAATGTGGCTGTTTTGTTGTTGTTGTTGATTTTGCATATGTGTGTGTGTGTGTGTGTGTGTGTGTGTGTGTGTGTGTGTGTGTGAATTTGGGGTTCTTGTCAGTCAGGCCATGAACTGGCTTGGGATGGTCTCAGTGTTTGACTGGGTGATTTGAAGGAAGGGCAGGCTCATCAGGGCAACTGCTGGGTGAGCCACACCCCACATGATTAAGTGGGACAGACACAAACAAGAAGCTAGAGAATTAAATTAAAGCAAGACAGCAACTGCCCAGGGCAGCAGCTGGAGGCTGACGTGCCACTGGGTGAGAATCGAAATCACAGTACTCTGGTAATTCGCAAAAGTCTGGTGGGGATCAAAGCTGGGATTGCACTAGTGAGAGCCCAGCTCTGAGCACACTGTGGAGACATCACGTCCACACCAGGGAGGCCAGTGTGAGGCTGTACCACCGCCTCATGAGTAGTGCATTTTATTTAGTTATCAGGGCAGCTACCAGGAGCACCTTTTTACAAGGATCAGCCGAGTTGAATTCTGCAGATCAGTGCCTCTTGGGGGATCTTCTGTTTCAAACTTGGCAAACTTTTTCTGTGAAGATAAATATTTTAAGAGTTCGGGGCCACCTGGCTTCTGTTTCAACACTGGTTGGAGTTCAGAAGGTGCACAGAGAACCTGTGTCTGGACGCCTGTGACTGTTCTCTGATAAGACAAGCAGGGGCGAGTTCAGCTTGTGTACCGTAATTAGCCGGCTTGCCCTCTGTTTCACCGACACATTAAACCAAGGCTCTAAGAGGTGATGTAATTCAGTTTGCCAGAGTAAGTAAAGTGTCTGAGCTAAGATTCAGAGTTGAACCCTATTGCCCACCCTGCTGAGCTGATCTTTCTTCCTTGCTGCTAATAATTAGCCGCACCTGCCTTAGTTTCCCCCAGAGACAGCTACCCTCTGTCCTTGCAGTGGCAGTGGTACCTTAGCACCTTATGGCATCAGGCACTTAGCTCTCATCAGCTGACTTCCCAAGGGCAGCACAGAGCACTCCTTGGGACAGTTTAGATTCTCATGTATCTCCAGTATCTCCCCCTTGCACGAGAAGGGACATGGATAAACTGGGCTCTTGCTGCTGGATACTATGGAAGTGTCTACACTGTCTGGACAGGTCCCAGATTCCGCCCTTGTGCTTCTGTGCTCAACCAGTTTTGGTTGAGGTCTCTGGCCCCACTTTCTTCTGTATCTTCACTGGGTCCCAGCCAGCCAGAGGCTGAGTGTGGCCAGCTTTTATTGAATGCTGCCACCCTCCAGGCCCTGGCCCAGGGTGGGCTCCCTGCAAATGCAGGTGTGCCTCTGGAGTCTGAGCTGCTTACCAGGGCTGGCCTGTTGCCCCTGGTTCTCCTTGGTCCAACTCTGAAGTCTCTCAAAATGGGGCTTATTGGTCTGATTTTATTACTGCTTTTAATTCACTTAAACTAGGTGTGGGCTTGTTGCTGTTCAGGTGGATTCCCAGTTTTCAGTCAAAGCTAGGTAACTCTTTGCTTTCTGCCTTTCCAGCAAGTGGGATGGGGGTAACCATGGGTACTGCCCCCACCCCCTGCTAGAGCCTCATTATTTCCTCAGCTGCTCCACATAGGGGAGCTTTTAAAGATAACCTGCTCAATTCTGAGGGTTTCTAGCAGAGGGGGGATGAAGTGTGCTTCCTGTTGGCTAACCCCTAGGGTCCAGCCCTTGTTTTAGATCTACTGAGAAAACTCTGAAGGGCAATTTCTATGGAAGTGGGTTGGAGACGGTTGGGTTGGGAGGTGGCAAGGGCCTAAAGTACTGGGGCCAATGTGGAAGACTTGTTAAAGGGAGGGGTGCTGCTGTGGGAAACCGACCCTGTCCCCGTGGGCCAGAAGCTTGGGGTTGTGAAATGCACACGACACTGTCTGGTAATGAAGGGAGTTGATGGCATGTCTGCTGAGCTAGAGCCACCAGCACATGCCACTTTGGGGAAGAGATACCATCATCCGTCCCTGTCCTGACCCAACTCTCCCATCTGTACCCCACCACCAGTTGGACATAACAGGAAGTCTCTCGTAGGGAACAGGGTGGTGCCCTGTGCAGGGAAGAGGGAACAACAGATGGGTGGAGAAGGGAGGATAACCAGGAAAGGGCGTCCACTAGTGATAACAGGGAAATGACGACCGACCGCCTTGCTCTGTTGTCTTCCCTCTGTTGGGGCGTGTGCTGGGTATCTGTCCTGCCAACACCCTGAGCTCTCCTATGCTTCTGGTATACTGAGTTTATATTTCATGTTCTTCACAAAGTCATTTCTGAGCATCATATTGTATTCCCCTGGCAAGTGTGCACTGCCGTGCAACTCCAGCTCTCACTCGCCACTCTCTTGTGCAAGGCTGTGTTTGCACACGCATATGTGTGTGATACTGTAACTGAACTCACTGGGGCCGGAACGTAAGCTCTGGTAGCTCTTACATGCCAGGTTGGGCCACCTGGCCTCAGTAAGCCAATTGAATAAGCCAGTAATAGTGAGCAGAAAATGGAGATCCATTCGATGTGATGGTTTGGGGAAGAGGAACAAAGAGATCCTGTGACCCTCTTGTTGCCAGTCTTGTTGTGGGGAAGGGTGGCCAGAGGTTTAGGTTTAAGCAGAAAACCAGAGTGGGTTGAGTTGTGGTTTCTTGGCCTATCGTCATTTTCTAATGACAATCTTCCAGATAGTCTGACAGGTTGTGAATATTGTTGAGGGAGACAGTTGGTCCCCACTGGCTTCAGACTTTCCCCATATGAGGTTCCGGGGGAAATTCCAATTCTTGGGGTCCATTGTCTCAATGGTCTGATAGCCCAGGAGGACACAGGTGTCTTCTTTAGAACGTCTCAGTTCCTGTCAGGATGGTGACAGTACCCAGAGTCAGAAGTCATTAATTTCCAATCTCTTGCAAGGAGAAGGTACTTCAGAAGTAACAGTCAGTCAACCCTGGTAATTGATATAGTCAGGGAATTTTGGACTGAAGGACTGAAGCTGTAGCTCTTTACGTTTGTTTTTGAGACCTGATTTCACCCAGCTGACCTTGCATCTCTGATCCTCATCGATGCTGTGATGATTCCTCGGAGTCTTAAAAGTAGACCGACCATGGTCTGGGAATAAGGCCATTGTGTTCCCTGTTCGCTGTAACATCCACATAGCTGAAATCAGACCTATTGTCTCTGAATGCACAGATCAAGTGCCTCGTGCCTACAGATGTCCCACAGATGTTCACGTGGCTTGGTTTCAGGATCCCCTACCAATAACCAAACTCACACTCAAGTCTCCTACTCTGTGGGCAGATATTTCATATCAAATATGTATACGTATCTTCCTGGGCACCTGAAATCACTACTGCCGATAGCTAATGCTATGGCAATGTGTCCTATACTGCATTGTGTAAGTCTGCACATGTTTGTAGATGTGGCTGTTACAGGCCTGATGACATGATACAGGTATGACCAGAGATTGGCTGAATCTAAGGATGCTGACCGTAATCACAGGAAGTGCCGTAGAATGGACATGGAGTCCAGAGTACCGGTCCTTAGCTGATCAGGCAATCCTGAACTGTAATGAAAT
This sequence comes from Rhabdomys pumilio, assembly GCA_030674055.1. Taxonomy (NCBI): domain Eukaryota; kingdom Metazoa; phylum Chordata; class Mammalia; order Rodentia; family Muridae; genus Rhabdomys; species Rhabdomys pumilio. The sequence continues at coordinate 3,238,397 of JANHMN010000006.1, read as the reverse complement.
CATTTCTGAAAACAAATTACAAAAGCATAATATAGGCTTGTACCTGCTTTCCTGCTCAGAGTATCTGTGGGGCCTCTGACTTGTGAGTGCTCAACTCTGCTGACAAAGTTTGGTTCAGGCAGTGGATGAATTCTTCCCTGGGATCTCCTAAACACATTGGCTTTTCTCAGCCTATGACTCAAATAATACACTAAAATTCCACATCCTAGTCAGACGACAACGTGGACAACCCTGTTTTTATTGCAGAAGGGGAAGGGGGCTCCTTGTTCTGATGTTCACGTGCCACACATCTGCGGTCACAGCTTTCCTCGGCAGCTGCTTGCCTGATACCTTGAGGTTTCAAAGATGAAGCAAGGAGTATGGTGGTAAGCCTGTGTGTTTCCAGAGCTCACTGTTAGCCAGGCCCACGGTCCTGTCAAACCACACTACCTTTAATGATGCTTGAAGCTGAGGTGTCAAAAAGGAAGATCTGAGGGTTGAGCTGATTTCTTCCTGGTAAGTTTTAATTGATTCTAGTACGTGTGGGAAGGTGTGTGCCAGTTCTGAAAGCACAGGATGTAATTGCGGACTGATGGGGCTCTATGGGAGACACGGCAAGATGCATTCTGGGAGAAGAGCTTCTTAGCAGGATACTGTGAGTGAGCTGGGAAAATCTGGTGCTTGGGGGTTTGGGAGTCTTGCCAGCAGGGCAAGGTGTGAATTAGCCTTGCAGGCACCCAGGGAGGTGGGAAGGAAGTGTCACTTGTGAGCTGTGGAAGGATCTGGGAAGATGGACAGGGACAGCAGGGGACATAGCAGTTTTCCAGCCCCCTGTAGCTCTTCTCATCTCTTCCTGTGATGATGAAAGGGTGGAAGACAGGAAGACACAGCTGCTTGAAGGCCAGGGCAGAGGGAAAGTTGGCTGGGAGAAGGCCTTTGTAGATAACTTGGAGTGTGTGTTGCAGGAGGGAAGAATGCTGATCTTGGTAATAATTAGTCTGCTTATTGGGTGTCTCTTTCTGACCCTTGCTGCTGCTGGTGGTTTTGTGCTTTTATACATTGGGAAAACAGACGTGTCAAAGAAGTTAGCCCGGAGAGAGTACAGTTTGAAATAACAAATCCCACATTTAAAAAAATTAAAAAAAAAAATTCCAAATTTCCTGTGATCTCAATTAACTTGCTTAGCAAGTAAAATTCATGTAAATATTTCAAAATCCATCCCCTGACAAATAGGCAGCTTGAAACCCTTGTACCTGTAAGCATACCTGGTAAGGAATATCCTACCCACATATGCAAGCATACATGTATTCACGTAGGCTGGAAGAGAGCATTGGACCCCCAGGAACTCCCCTGGAGTTATAGATGGTTATGAGCTGCCATGTGGATGCTGGGAACTAAACCCTGGTCCTGTGCAAGAACAGCCAGTTGTTCTTAACCACTGAGCCATCTCTGCAGCTCCAAGGTGTACCTTATATGTAGTAGCATTCATGCTTTCTGCTGTACTACAGTTCTGAGTTTCAATAAATGCATAGAATCATGTAACATACTCCGTGTCCTGCTGTCTTATTTCTTATCCAAGCTTTGTGGAGCAAATTTCAATATTTTAATATTTATTATGCTATGTTATCATTATTCTATTTTTTTTAGTTATTTAAGTCTTGTACTATGCTCGATTTATCAAGTCATCTTAGATGTGTATGTCAGAAAAGACTGTAGTATTCGTAGAATTAATGCTGTGTATTCATTCCATGGCTTGCCTGTGGCCTATGGCCTCCACTGGGGTCTGTGACTTGTTCTCTATGGATAAGCAGGGATTACTGTGCTCGTATTTGGATGGATTTCCACTACTGGTGGGTGGGATGCCTTCTAGATAACTGATATTAACTAAATGTGTTTGGTACCTCTTTTGAGGGCACAGGTTTTTATGTATCCTGTGGTCTTTGTAATTATGCAGCATGTACCCTTTATGGTGATGTTGGTTGTAGGCGTAATTTTTTTTGCGACCTACTTTTAATAAGGTTTCAACCTCTTCTCTAACCCACCACCCAGCAGAGGTAGTAGAAAAGTTATTAGGGTGTGGGGGAAGTGGACCTGCTCAGTTCTTTGGGGGCAAGCTCAATCTTCTTTGGTAGCAGTTGAGTCCTGTAGCAAACACCAAATACAACTCAGCAGCTGTGTACCAGTCCTCTAGGCAGGCAGACAGCACATACAGACTGGCAACTACAAATCAGTCCTTTTGGCAGGTGGACACCAGGCAGGAACCAGCAGCAGTAGTTCAATCCTGAAGGAACCGCAAGGCTCACCAACCAGCCTGAGGTGAGGTTGTGGAAGTGGCAAGCTGCCACAGGAGCCTCACAAGCAGTTCTTGGGCGAGCTTCTCTCAATGGCAGTGTTACCACAAGCTGAGCTCAACAACCCTATGTAAGGTGAACCAATCCATGCATGTTGTTAGTGAAGAACAGCAAGGTGGAGCAATGCAAACCAATGCTCTGCACTCTTCTCCCACTGTCTGTGGGATCATATTTATATTCTTTCACCACAGGTCCTTCTACATGTCTGCTACATCCAGACATCCTTTCACCTTTGTCTGCTTTAGCAAGACATCAGTTGACATAATGAACCTCCCAAAGAAGCTAGAAGTTTTCATCTCAGTTGGTGGTGCCACCATCAGTCACGTGAGACCATTCTGGTGATACCTCATCGTTATATGATCCTTAGTTGGTTTTCACTGTGCTCTCCCATGAGTGACAGACCTTCTTTGGTGTTCAGCAACTTTGGAAATGTTACATAAATATTTCTCTAAACATGGAGAAGCCAAACGAAACCATGTCTTTATGCTTCTTTCTATTCCAAAGACAGGTGGTGTTCATCAAGACTCCGTAGTACTGCTTGATGAGGAGGCAGATGATGGCTGGAGCCCACTGAGTGTGTGCGCCTTAGATAGGAGACTGCACACTGATGGAGTGGGGTGCATGGTGGTGTTAATTGTCTCTGATTATTGTTGTCCATGGATTATGAAAATAAATTCTATTTATGCTCTCCAGAAGCTAAGCCAGACGAATAGCTTCACACTTGGGGGAGGGAAGCGTCTGTGGGGTTCCTTAGCAGGTTGTTTCTTTCTGATGATGTGGTGGTATTGGTGTCCTAGTGACCTACACAAGCCCAGAGGCATGTGGAAGGCAGTTACCATTTGAGCAAGGTTTGCATTTTCTGGAGTGCGTCTGTCTGGGGCGGATGAGGTGGGATGTGGTTCTCAGCAGGTTTATGTCCTATATGTTTAGTCCTCAGCATGGTGGTGTTTTGGTGATTAGAACCTTTAATAAATCAGGTCAGTGGGATGTAATAAGGTCATGGGGAAATCCATCTTTATGAGTACAGTAACACAGTCATATTTCACGCGAAAGGACTAATTCCAGAGAGCATGGGTTAACTGGCCCTTTCCCAGTCTCTCCCTTCCTGTCACTCCTTGTAACCTCTCCTTCTTGCCTGTGTTCCTGCCATGGTGCCATCCACCATGTGGAGGTGTAGCTACAAACTCATCCCCGGAGGTGAGGAGATGAGATCGCACCAATTTTGTGATTTCCAGTCCTTGGAATTCTTGGTTGAAGAAATCTCTCATATGCATCTAGCCTCAGGCATTTTGTAATAGTAATGGAAAGTGGATTAGAGAGACCCAAGGAGCTTGTTGGTCTCTGGTGCTGAATCTATTCTCTCAGAACTTAGCAGTCCTTGCAGCATGATGGGTCCATAAGTCCATGATGGCAGCTTGGTGCTACGGGAACGTTCCTGCTTTAGCACAGGCGCTCTCTGGGCTGGTGGGGCAGCCGTGTTCTTCTACACATGCACAGTCTTTATCAGCTAAACCCTAGCAAGCACAAAACAGCTTGTTCCAGCTGAGGCAAACTCCCTTCCTGGAGTTTGATATCTTCTGAATCCAGGTCTTTAAGAAGGGTGATCTGCAGAAAGACCCCCTCAGCCTTTAAAAGACTCTGGAGTGAATGCACATTTAAAACTGACTCCCATTAACAAGGATCTCAAGACAGAGGCAACCTCGTATTATTCTTGGAGACCTTCCAAGTACCGAGCTGCTTTCTGAGTTGATACGAGTTGGATTATTGGTACTTCCCTGGGGTGATTCTTCACAGCTCTTTTCTTACAAGTGACATCTTAAACACTTGCACATTGAAGCACATTAAGCTTGGAGAAAATCCTAGGCTGGGAAGTGATCTTATGGCGCCAGTCTTGTCTGGAGCTGGTCCTTTATGGACTAGAATTCGGAAATAGCGGATTTTCCTTTGAGCTGCAGTCTGCTGACCTGGAAATGGAAAATTAAGTTTCAGAGACATTTCCATTGCACATGTGCCTCCAATCCCACAGTGTGTCAGACAGCTGTGCGTAATTGGTGTGAGTTCCACACAAAAAGCCCAATACTAAACTAATAACACTAAATAGGGCAGTTAAGCCCAGCTGACTGAGCGCTTGTCTTTATTTGCCCTGAGAAAAGAGATATTGTCGTTATACTGAACAGACTGATACCTTATTCGTTAGGAGCCATGTTATTGTGCTAGTCTGTTTTTCTGGAATATTTTTCCCCTCAAGAATCACATACTTAGCAATGATTTCCATTAAACTTTGACTAGCTGTCTCTTACTCAGTGAAGCTAAGACTGACTACTTCATAAAAGGTACCTTTTTTTTTCAAGGATGGCAAAATTCTGCAGACTAAGCCCCCGCCCTTCTGGGCTGTAGTTTAGATGCCTGTGTGGATGTTGTACTTGTGCAATTGTGTTTGAGGTATCAGTTAGTGACCTCAGAGCTAGAGGAAAGCTCTGGAGAAGACAGAGCTCTGTATCCCTGACTGCAGAGGACATTCTTTATCTACAAGGACTGCAGTTAAGGCCACCTAAAGCAAAGGCACACCATGAGTGGTCCTGGAGCAAGCCAAGGGGAGACCTCTGCCTCTGTCCCAGGGACGCCCATGATCACTGAGTGGTGTGATTTTTTTTCTCTTGTTCCAAGTTGTTTCTGTTGCTAGCATTCTGCCTAAACTCCACCCCACAGTTACCTGGCAACAGCCGGGCAGGCCTGACCCACTATAAAAGGGGCTGCTCGCCCCCTTCTTCCTCTCTTGATCTCTTGTTATCTTTCTTCTCTCTTGCTTCTTTGCTCTTCCCTTCCTCCCTCTCCCCACATGCTCATGGCCGCTCTCTCTCTCTCTCTCTCTCTCTCTCTCTCTCTGCCTCTACTACCCTCTTAACTCCCCTCCCCATTCCCTGAATAAACTATTCTACACTATACCTTTCTGTGGCTGGTCCCTCAGGGGAAGAAATGCCTTGGCATGAGCCCACTGAGACATTCCCTTCCCCCATACCTCACCACACCCCCATAGAACATGTTTCCTCTCTCCTCTCTCTTTATCTTTTTATAAATACATCACGTCTTGTCTCTTCATTCTCTTCTGCCACTTTAAATGCCAGGAAAATGTTTGGTGTGGAGGAAGGTCTGGTGTTTCTCCAGCTGTTTGAGCAGTGCTTTCTCACCTACGGAGTCCTGTCTGGAGAACAGCCTCTGAGACCAGTGTACACTGAAGCAGAGGCTGGGTCTATGACCATAGTCAAAGCTACAGCCAGAGCTTTCCTCCTAGGTGCTTGGGACTGGGCAGGCACAGCCTGCTGCTGCCTTCCTGTGTGGATCTTGTCACCGTTGCTGCTTTGTGATTGACACCACAGCCATGTAGCAGTTCCCAGAGTGTGAGCAATAGAATGAGCCTCGACCTTGTCCCCTCAGTGTGAGTAGCTGGCAGAAGAGGAAACAGCTGGCTTTCAGTGTGTGCACGATAACACCCATCCCTGCAGTCAGCTTTCCGTAAGGGGCTTGAGATGTTAATCTGCAGGTTGATTTTTGAGTTAGCTTTAGACCGAGTTTCTGTGAAGCACAGTGAGGGTCAGAGAATGCACTTGCTGTTTTTGACCCATTTTGAAATTGGAAGATGGAGTTATTAATATGTGGCTACAGGCATGTCCTTTTAATATTGATGACCGATGACAGTTCCCAGCCATGGTATCTTCAGGAATTCCATAATTATTTCCTTCCGGGGACTGGAGAGACACAAGTGTGGAGACCTGAGTTGAAGTCTTAGCTCCTGTGTAAAAACCTGAGCATGGCAGCACATTCCAATCCTAACATTAGGAAAGTGGAGCAGGAGCGTCCTTGGAGCTTGCTGGCCAGCCAGGCTGAACTGGTCACAAAAAATAAGATGGACAGTGACTTAAGACGACACCTTCCTCTCTCACCTCCACACGTATGCACACAGACTTGCACCCACACACAAGAAGACATACTTTCAGACAAAAAAAAAAAGATCAACTTTTTAAAACCCCACCTTCCTTAGGAATCGTGACATCTGGGGAGAACCTAAACAGTATTAGGTAATGAGAGAGACGGGGTGGGGGTGGAGGAGGAGAAGGAGAAGGAGGAGGAAGAGGAGGAGAGGGAGGAAGAGGAGCAAGAGGAGGGGCTAGAACTGTTACTGCAGTTCTGTAGGTGGCCTTCTGAAGAGGATGTGCAGAGGGAAGCTTCCTGTGGTGGGTGGGAACAAGCCTCCTGGGAAGACTTTACTATGGGGTCCTTTGAAGGTCAGCCTCTCTGGAACAAAGGTAGCCAGGAGGGCCAGATTGGTGACTTCTCCATATTCAAGCAAGACTGACTCCCTTTCAAAGGAGGTTTTAAAGTAATTTCCTTCCCCAGGGGATGGAGCAGCTGTGAGCCAAACATTAGCATCGGGGCCTTTTAAAAATAGAGGCTGATGCATTTCAGAAATGCTTACCCTCTGAACAGTCAAGTGGAAGCAGGGATTTATCTTAAAGTATTTATCTAACCCTCATGGGAGAGGGGGAGTGCAGAGAGAGAGAGAGAGAGAGAGAGAGAGAGAGAGAGAGAGAGAGAGA
>JANHMN010000006.1:3204851-3231462 GCA_030674055.1 Rhabdomys pumilio | reverse complement strand
AGAGAGAGAGAGAGAGAGAGAGAGAGAGAGAGAGAGAGAGAGAGAGAGAGAAAGGAGGAAGAAGATGAAGGGGAGGAAGATGAGGAGGAGAAAGAAAAGGATGGCCGGGCAGTGGTGGCCCTTCCCTTTAATCCCAGCACTCGAGAGGCAAAGGAAGGTGGATTTCTGAGTTCGAGGCCAGCCTGGTCTACAGAGTGAGTTCCAGGACAGCCAGGGCTACACAGAGAAACCCTGTCTCGAAAAAACAAAAACAAAACAAACAAACAAAAAAATAAATAAAAAATATAAGAGTTTAAAAAAAGAAGAAAAGGAGGAGGGGGAGGAAGAGGAGGGGGAAGAGGATGGGGATGGAGGAGCTTTGCACAAAATGTTCCTTAGGAAAAAGAAAGTCTGTTGCTTCTGTTTTATAGTATGGTGGGCTGAGTGCTGTCATTTCCACTACTGTGTAGGTCGGGGCTGGCGTATTCTGAATTTGTGTGTGTGTGTGTGTGTGTGTGTGTGTGTGTGTGTGTGTGTGCGCTCGCACTTGTTTGAGGAGTGGCCTTTTACTTGCCAGTGGCTGCCTAGGATGTTTGCTGTAGCCATCAGCCACTGGCCTTGTTAGTCAAAGTAGACAAGATACTTGAAAATTGGCCTGAATCTTTTCTTGTATTTGCCTTAGTGAACACATATTAGTTTGTGGCCGGGGAACACAGAATAGACAGAAAATAAAAATGGTTATGATGAAAACTATCTGCAGGCTCTGTGTGTACTGTAGAGGGCAAGTCTGGGGATGGACAGGCTTTCAGTAGAGGTTCAGCCAGTACACGCCTCTGCTTGAACACTGGCAGTGCTATCGTGATCTCCCCGTGGTTTGTGGTTGCAAGGAACATACACGAAGCTCATAGAAAGTTGCAAATGCTGAGATGTGATAGAGACCTGACTCTCTGGATGAGATCAGCTCAGAGGAACCCCCAAGGCATCACCAGTTGCTGTGATACAAATCCCTGAGAGAAATACCTGAGGAGAGAGGAAGGGAGGGAGGAAGAGAGGGAGAGAGAGCTGGTGGGTGCATTCCTGTATCTCAGGATTTGCCAGGGTGAGGTCGGTAAGGTTTATGAGTTCCAAGCCACTCTGAGCTACACTGCAAGACTGCCTCATAAAAAGACAGAGGACGGCAAGATTCAAATGTTTTGATCATTTGCTTTCAGGCTTGGCTAATGCAGAATACCATGGCAGGAAGTAAAGGACAGGAATCTGCTTGTCTGTGGAGGTCAGGAGGCAAAAGAGAAGGGAAGAGATAAGGGTCCCAGTAGACCCTGGGAGGCCACACCCCAGTGACTTGACTTCCTTTGTCCGGGCTCTGCCTCCCTAAAGTTCTGTCTGCTATAGTGCCACCAGCTAGAGGCAAAACCTGTATGTATCTCTGCAGGTCTGTACTGCCAGGGCCATAGCAGCTTGTTTTTAGGTAGGAGTCTTGACCAGGTGCCATCTGCGTTGGCATGTTTTTTTGCAGTGTGTTAATACAACACAAAGTGTACACGAAGTGCTTGGTTTCCCCCCTCCACACAGGCGTTGCTAAGTGCTTGCTGTCCAGGTTAGGACTGATGACACGCTTTATAACCTTATTTTAGTAAGGACGTTGTGTTGTAACTCAGTATGGCCGGTGTCCCCTCGTTTGCATCTGCAGTCAGCCACACAACCAGTGACTCCAGGGTCAAATCTGGTTCCTCTTGCTGTTTAGAAAGCCAGTATGCAGAGAATTACTTTTTTCAATTTTAAAGATTTATGTGTATGAGTGCTCAATCTACATGTACACCTATATATCAGAGGAGGACATCAGATCCCATTACAGATGGTTGTGAGCCACCATGTGGTTTCTGGGAATCGAACTCAGGACCTCTGGAAGAGTAGCTCTTAACCACTGAGCCATCTCTCCAGACCCCACTTTTTTTTTACATTTTTAAATGTTAAAAACATAAGGAATATTTTGCGGTACAAAATTATATGAGAATCTATTTATTTCGGTATCCAAAAATAAAGCTGTATTTGGACATAGCTGTAACGTTCTCTTGGTCGGCCACTGCTTTTGTTCAACCATGGCAGAGCTTCAGGGTTGTGGCAGAGCCCATGTTGGCCTCATGGGTGAGAGTAGTGATTGTCCAGGCCTCTCCAGGAAAAGCTTGCCAACTCCTGATTCTTCTTTAGGGTACACACGTAGCGTTGTTCTGTATTAGTTGAGTTTTGAGATCTAAGATATATCAAATCATTTCAATGTGTAGTAAAGATCTTACTCTGATCACACTTTACTGTTCTGAAAAATCTGACCACGTTGAACAGTGCCTTGTCGACAAATAGCATTTTGACGCTGAGGAAAGAAAAACCATTCTTCCTCTTTTTCTCTTTTTTGTTATTGCACCCTGTTGTGAGAAAAATTCAAATATACAAAGAAGTTGATTGGCCTGGATACCATCTGTATGTAAAGGAGTGGAGTTGTCCATAAAGGGAGGAAGTCCTTGAGAGTCTGCTAGGAAGACTGGAGAGTGGTAAAGAGCACACACACAGACACACAGATACACACACACACACACACACACACACACACACACACGCAGACACACACACACAGACACGCAGAGACACACATACACACACACACACACACACACACACACACACACACACACACACACACAATTAAAAATAAATTTTGAAAAAAGAAGAAAGAAAACTTGCACTAAAGCCATGTTCTGGGGACACAGTGGAACGATAAGATCTCTCTAACCCCTCCCTCCTTCCTCCCTTTTCCTTCTTCCTTCCCCCCTTCCTCCTTTCCTGCATTTCTCCCTCCTTCCGTACTTTCTTTGATATATTATCATTTCTGATGTCTTGTAGTAGAATCGACTTGGTAGGCTTTGTGACACCCAGGCCCGTGTCAGGTGAGTTGGGGACGTCTGACTTCTTAGGCTGCTAACAGAGAGTTGGCCCCAGGCAGCCTCTCCTCTCCCTGCACACTCCCTTCTAGAAACTGAGCCATTGAGAGGATGTCTGCTAAGTGTGTTCAGTGCTCCAGTCAGCAGACACCTTTAGAGGGTAAACCCGCTTTGATTTACATGCATTTTGTTGAGATCCTTGTTTGAAAAATGGGAAGTGTTCTTGCTTGATCCTCTCGCTATAACTGATGCCACTGTTTAATGCATTTCCAGAGCACTTTGGGAAGACATGCAATTCAGGAAATTATTAAAAACCAAATCCTCCATCAAGTTCTACCTTGTGAAGCCCCCTGATTAATGTGGGTGGATAAACAGACAAGGGGAGAGACATTTTTTCTTTTATGATTGTCCAGTTCAGGGGAAGCTCTGCTGTGTTCTGCCTGCGGTAATGATAGTGGTCACTGCTGGCCCGAGAAAGACATTCCTGGATTACTGTTCCCTCAGCATGACCTGAGCAATGTCTCATGTCCAGGACTTCAGGGCAGGATCTAGTGCCCAGTGGTTGTCTTCTAGAGGAACTGAGCAGATGTATGGTGTGACTTTTATTTAAAAGGGTGTAAAATTGAAACTACTCTTCAGAGGGTCAGAGTCTCTCATGGTAAATGGCTGCCACTTGTAACTCTAATGTGGTGATAGTGCCCGGAAGGATATTTTTCTTCTGTCAATGAACCTCTGTCTCTGGTTCATTAACACGTGTCCTTCCTCAGACTCATGTGTGCCTTTGTTTTGCAGGAGTGGCCACGGATGTCTTAGTGGAGTACAGGTTCATAAACTTTGCTGGTTCTTTATAAAATTGTTGCATAAAATATATACTTTTTTTCAATAAATAGATGAGACAGTGTACTAAATGCCTTTCTCCAGAGATGTGTGCACATTTGAGGCACTTTTATATGTTTCCTTGTATGCAGGGGAGGGAGAGTGGTCACATAGAACAGAGCATAGGCCGGTGGTGCTGGTGGTAGTGATTGGCCTCATATAAAAGGACACATCCAAGTGGTTTGTTTTTATTTTGTTAACTTTTGGTATTTCTGGAGATCAAACCTAGAGCATTCTATACACTGGTTGTGCCCTGTACCACTAAGGAGGCCCTCACTTCCAACCTTAGGTATTTACATTTTTCTTCCCTCTGCCTGTAAGCATTCCACAATTTCTACACCAGAAGAAATGAAATGTTCTTGGGATTCCCATCCTCACTTGCCTTCTTTCTATTCAGTTTGAGTCCCAGGGAGCCTTCCAGGTCAGGAGTCATGGGACAAACAGCCTCTGGGTGTAGGACAGAGGTCCCAGCCTGTACTTCTTCCAAGGTTTGGTGTGTTTTCTGCTTTTTTCTTTGGATCTCCACAGCACAGAGGGCTCACAAATGTGTCCCTGCGATGAGACAGCACAGACTGTGTAACTCACTCCCTACCTCCATCTACAAACCAAAGTGTTCTGGTGACACTGAGGAAGGAACTTGTGGCCCAGAGGCGACTCCTGAGACAGGCTCTTCCCTCCAGGGAAGTGCTTAGGAGTTCAAAGCTTTTATCTGTCTGACTGATGTAAAAACAAGGAGCCTAAATTCTGACAGTTGAATTGACTGGGAATAAGAGAACAAATCCACAAGTCATACGGGAATTGGAAAATGTTTTGGAGACGATAGTTTTAATCGAATCAATAAATAATTCAGTAATAAATAAGGCACTCCAATCAGTTCTGGCTCCCTGGTTCCAACCCACGGGACTATACAAGCCTTAAATAAAACCAGTATTGGCCAGCGTTTCCTTTGTTTCTCATAATGCTAAATTTCTTACCTTTATTTGTTTTTTTTTGATCATTTTGAATGGGCACAATAACAGTATAAATCCAAGGATAGGGAATCGTTTTTAATTATCCTGTCTTTTTATACTTTGCTTATGTATTAGTATAGCTTTATCATCTGGAATAGCTGGTGTGTGTGTGTGTGTGTGTGTGTGTGTGTGTGTGTGTGTGTGTGTATTATGTAGGTGTAGCCTCGGGTGTCCTAGAACTCAATCTGAAGACCATGTCCAACACCACTACCTGGCTAAGAATAGTTGTTTTAAATTACATTTTACTTTGAAAACCTTGAAGTTAAAGAAATGCTCTCTTATTTAAAATAAAGTATTTTATTTATGTGTATGTGTGAGTGAATGGCATATGTGCATCCAGAGGCCATTTGATCTCTTGGAGTGGAGTTACAGACAGTTGCAGGCTGACTTGTGGGTGCTCGGAGCCGAGTTCATTCCTCTGGAGAAGCAGCAGGTGATTTGAACCGCTGAGCCACCTCTCCAGCCCAGGAAATGCACTTGAAGCTTCCAGTAGCCAACAGATATCAACAGTTATGTAGCAAATCTGTTTGGCATGGTGTGTGTGCAAAGCAGATGACGACGACGATGACGAGGTTGATGGTAGTGATGATGATGCGTGTGTGTTTGTGATGTGTATACTGTGTGTAATGTGTGCAGTGTGTCTATATGTTTATGTTCTGTTGTGGTTCTGTGTATGGCATGTGTAGTGCATGACTTTATATATGTGCTGTTTGTGTGGCATGTGGGAATGAGTGCTATGTGTGTTTGTGTGTGAGCGAGATTGATATGGTATGTGAATTTGGGCATTTGGTTATGGAGTATGTGATAACACATGCTGGGTTCATGTGTGTATGTGAAATTGCCATGTACATATGTGGAACATCTTGTGTGTGTATGCCAGTGCATGTGATAGATAAAGTATGCATACTCGTAGCTTTGTGTGCCTTCCAGGAGCCAGGAAGAAGTCCAGGAAGGATGCTGTCTAAACCTGCTTCTGATGGAGGAGGCTTCTGAAGTGGCTATAAAAACCAAGCATCTGTAAAGTTACAAGACAGCCATGGTGAGGACCAGATTGGTTCCAGGCAGAGGAGTTGCAGCCTGGTGATATCAGGCCCCTAAAACTATAAACATCAGAGAGCAAAGCCCCAGGCAAACTGGGGGTTGGGGAGCTGTGGTGTGTTCCATCCAGCCTGTGACAGCGGTGGCTGAAGCCTCCAACCCCCACCCCATGGGAATCCCAGCTGCTTCACTGGTTAAAATGCTTTGTAGCTGCTGATGGCTTAAAGACTTTCTCATATCTTCCCAGCTTGGCTTTAAGGTCAGAAGGACTCTAATTAAAGCCAAGGCTGCAATCTCGGTGTCAGCATTTAAATGAGCACCGAGGCCGTCCTTTCAGGATTTTCGCAGAGGAAATCCAAGATGATAATTTCTCATAGAAGTATTGTCTAATAATTGAGCCAAATAGTAGCTCTAGAGAATGGCTCAGGGTCTGCTCTTTTGAAGGACATTGTCAAACGACAGACTTTACCTCCAGTACACAGCAGCCATTGGGAAGAAAACTGGTATAATCTTCGCTTCTCGTTCCTCCGCCACCCAGAGAGTTCAGCCATCTTTGTCCGGTTATTTCGGGTGTGGCTGAGTGCACTGGCTTGGCTTGCAAATCCACGTCCTATGGAAGGTGGGACGGCTGTGGCGGCAGCTGCCCTTCTGGGCTGTTATCTTCTCTCTGAAGGCCTCTATGAATCCCAAAACCTCCGACTGCATACTCATTTGTCTACATGCCCTGTTATTAGGGCAGAAATTTAAACACAATTCTTTGAAAACATTAAACCGGTGAGACCCAGTATTTATGCCAATGGCTTACCTCTCAGAAGTTCTGGTGGTTTTTCTGAGAGCCGTCCCACGTTGCAGAGACAACTGTGGCTGAAGGACGGAAGCACAGCCCTTCATCCGATTAACTAAGCGTCGATGTTACTGTAGATGAAAATAAAACAGACCACAGGACCTCAAGGGGTTGTGCAGCTTTAGAAACCGTTTGCTGACTTTATTCTGCTTCGGGAATTAACTGTACTGTCTCTTTGATTGTTAGACTGCCCATTTGGTTAAATTCTGAGAAGTATGTCGTGCTACCCCGATGAGCCATATGGAGAAACTGCGCTTTATATGTTAGCTTAAATTAAGTCTTTTGAAAATGGGAGTTACAGAATCTTAGAACAGTTACTGTGTTGGTGGACGTCTTTAATCCGAGCACTCAAGAGGCAGAGGCAGGAGAATCTCTGTGAGTTCGAGACTAGCCTGGTCTACTTAATAAGTTCCAGGTCAGCCTGAACTTCACAGGAGACCCTGTCTCTAAACAATTACTGAGGTGTAAGATAGTTGTTTCATTATTATTATCATTCTTATTGTTTTTGTGAGTAGGATTTTTTTGTTTTGGTAGCTCTCAGGATCCTCATGCAGGACTCCAGGTTTGTGTTATGTCACCAGGCTCGATGTCTGTTTTCTAACTTAAAATGTAGAGAGAGCTGTGTGGTTTAGGGTGCTTAGGTTGCACTTGCCTTTCCTGACTTCTGCTAAGTCAGTTTAATTTCAGCTGCCAACAGGATGTTGTGTGGCTGTGGAGAACCAACCCATGTTGTGCCCAGCTGCAGTTGCTTTGAGCCTCATTGTGAGCCTCTGAGTGCCTATGTCTTCATCATCTTCATACTTAGAGCATGCCTTTATTATCCTCATGCTTAGAGCATGCTTGACACATGAGTGATTGTTGAATAAAAATTCAGGCTGAGGCGGACGGATCACAGAAATTCATTCTCAGCTTTTAAAATAAACTTCATATCAGAGTGAGAAGAAAACATGTGGCTAGAAAACATGCCTTCAGTCCTCTGCCCATTTTAATTACGACACTGGGTTTTCCAAAACCTAAAGATACTCACGCATGTCCATTGCCATAAGAAGGCAAAATTAAAAGATCAAGTAGAACAACCCTTTTAAAGGTATTTTTTAGTGTCAGCACTCCACTTCATTCTGAACATGTACACACATATGAAGGCACAGTCCCCACTGCATGTTTGTGGAGATGAGATCACATTATATATACATATTATCCAGAAATTTATTTTTGCCTAACAATAGAGCCCAGGTGGGCCTTTAGGATGAGGCTATTACTGTAGATCTAATCCATCAAAAACGTTTGAAGTGGCAGGAGTGATGGCTCAGCAGTTAGGGACGCTTGCTTGGGTTTGTTTCCAGCACCCTTGTGGTAGCTACACTGCCTATAATTCCAGTTCCAGGGAATCTGATGCCCTTGACTCCCGTGGACATCAGGCATGTATATGATGCATGGACACACACCCAGGTAAAACATGCACACACACGAATAACCATAAATTAAAAAAAAAAACCCTAAAGTTATATTCTGTTAAAATATAGATAAGTAAATCATTTCATTATATTCTTTTTTATTGGATATTTTATTTATTTACATTTCAGATGTTATCCCCTTTTCTCATCCCTCCCATAAGCCCCCTATCCCATCCCTCCTCCTTTTTGCTTTTATACCATTTTATTTACATGCAAATATTAAGTTCTAGGTTGAGGAACTAGCAATACAATAGATGCAAATAGTCAAGGAACAAACAAGACAGTAAACACAAACAGTCAAAGAACAAGCAAGGCAATAAGCAAAGTCCCATGAAAACTCCCATAATCACTGTTTCTAAGGGCTTATATCAGCATGACCAAAATATCTGAGTCTACTTCCCTGTCCTAGCCCAAAGTCATTTTCATGCCTGAAGCCTACTTTCTTATTTTAGCCTAAGATTTATATTCCTGCCTGTAATTACTTCTTTGTTCTAGCCTGATGTCATATTCCTGCCTGAAGCCCATTTCCTTGTCCTTGGCCAATGTCAGATTCCTGCCAAGCAGCCCCAAAAGCTTTTCGCTTGTCCCCCTTTTTTATTTCATTAACAAGACTGAGCCTGTCTTAGGTCATTCTGACAAGAATGCCTTCCTTCCTTGTCATGGAATATGCATTATCAAAAGTAGTGATTAGTGCATTTCTGCCTTAGGTTGGTAAGGCTCTGTGCAGAATCTTACCCGTCCTTGGCTTGTCAGCCTGTTAAATTAATAACTCTGTCTGGGTGCATCATATTCTTTTTAGTGGATTTTTTGAGGCAGATATTTTTATTTCTTTGAGAATCTCATGCGGTATTGATTATGTTCACTTCATCTTTGCCCCTTAGCCCCTCCCATCCTTCCCTTCTTACCTTCTGACTTGGTGTCCTCACTTTTGAACTTAAGAACCCATCGACTGCTTTGTGCTGCCTATGTTCAGATGTGGGGCCATTTGCTAGGGTGCTCCACCTGCCAGCAGCCACTTTCCAAAAGCTGTCATCTGTCCACAGCTCCTCAGTTAACTCATGAACCCTTCTCACTTTGTGATAGAGTGTTGTCTGGCTTGAATTTATGCAGGTTTTATGCAGGCATCCACGGCCACTGTGAGTTGATGAGGGAGTGGCCCTGTCATCCCAGAAGACACAGCTTTGCTCTGGTCCTCCTTGCCTCTGGCTCTTAAATATTCGTACTCTGTCTTCTGAGATGATCCCTGAGCCCCATTTGTGGCTGAGCATCCTCCAGTTACTTGTTCTCTGCACTTTGACCAGTTGTAAGTTTCTGTATTAACCAACATCCAATGTGTTAAGAAACTTCTCTGATGAGGCCTGAGAGCTGCATGTATCTACAAAAAGAGGTCTTTACATTTCTTAATTCTTTTACATAATATGTGTCTGTATGTAGGATCTACGTGTGAGGGCAGGTGCCAGAGCTGTGGGATCTCCTGGAGTTGGAGTTGCAAGTAGTTTGGTGTGGATGCTGGCTACAGTGCTCTGCCATAGCAACGTGTTCACTTAGCCACCGAGCCAGCCTTTCGGCTTCGGGCAGAGCATCTTTTTATTTAAATGAGTATTGTTTACTATTTTTATTCCTTGAGGACAGTTTCTGGCTCACATTTACCCTGAAGAATTCACATTCATTCCAAGGGTCAGTGGCTTTATTTTTTTCAATACCAGAAGAATAATGGAGAGCGCAGGCCACAAACTGCTGTAGATCAGAGCAACATGTGACTTCTGGAAATGGTCTTCAGTATTTAGGCAGAGAACAAATGTAGAAAAGGAGTGTGAGTTTGTCTTCAGATTGACAATGGCGTTAGAAAGTGTTAGAGTCTCTCAGGGGCACACTTTCACAAACCACCTTTTATCTATAAATCAACGTGCAGTGTGACTTGCATAGCTGCTGTTATTGCTAACTTGATAGATTTGTTGTTGTTGTTAAAATCTGTTGAGCGTGTGTGCATGCGTGCGTGCATGCATGTGTTTGTGTGTGTGTGTGTGTGTGCGTGCGCGCACGCGCGTGCTTAGCGTATGTGTTAATGTTTTCCCAATTTGACACAGTTAAATTTTATTGGTATTTGTTGCTTGTATTTCTATTCAGGTAAGACTTTGCTCATCTTTAAAATGATGTTGTTCATTATTAGCCAGCAGGGAAATGCAAAGTAAAATCACTTTGATATTTTTATCTTAGCCCATAAAATCAAATAAGAGCAGATACTGGCAAGGTTCTGGGGAAAAGAACCCTTATTCACTATTGGTGGAAATGTAGACTGTACAGCCATTATGAAGATGAATAGGAAGCTTTCTTTAAAAGATTAAGACAGGGGACTGGAGAGATGGCTCAGTGGTTAAGAACACTGAATGTTCTTCCTAAGGATCACCCATTCAATTCTCAGCACCCACATGGCAGCTCAGGACTGTCTGTAATGAGGAGATCTAACACCTACACCCAGACATACATGCATATAAAACACCAATGTGAAAAAAAAAAAGAAAGAAAAGGTTAAAGGTTAAAGCAGAACTACAGTTTGACCTGGCTATACCACTCCTAAGCATATTCCCAGAGGACCCTGTGGCAGTAATAATCTGCATGTCCATGTTCACTGTTCATTGCTGTCCCATTTGCAATGACTAGGAGTTAGAATCATCCTAGATGTCTATTAGCTGATGAATGGATAATGAAAATGCACAGAAAAAGAGAAACTATGAAATTCGTAGGAAAAGGGATACAGTTAGAATTCCTGTGTGGGGTGACCCAGGTCCAGAAAGACAAGTGTTGTACGATCTTTCTCCTACGTAAATCCTACATCTAGTTCTGCATCTAATCCTAAATGCATGCAGAGTCACTGCCAGACCTCAAATGACATATCTGTCACCCTTGTCATGGTAGAGTTCGTGGACATGCATGAAATGATGTCATAATTACAGATAGTGATGCTTGTAACTGGGCTAGTTAGTGTGTCTTCCTATAATTAAATACTGTAGTCAGACTGTATAGTGGCAAGAGAACATGAGTTATTTCATTGCTTCTATAGTGAATCATGTAGATGTTCTATGGGAATTTTTTTTTAACAGTATGATTTAGGATATGGCATATGGTGTATGAAGCAAGTCTGAGATGCAGCGTAAAAGACATTTAAAAATACTAGTGTTCACTGTATGCAAAACAGTGTTTCACTGTGGCCGAGATGGTTCAGCTGAGGCTCGGCAGAACCAATGATGGAAAGGACTTTTATCACAGGAAAAGGGGTGAGGGGAAGTGGGATGCATAATCACTAGCTAAATGGCTAGTGATTCCTCTATACACAATTAACAACTTTTTACAGGGAAAGGTCCCGTTGCTTATAACTATTGACCTCCCTCCTCTATTCAAGTCTCACATAGTCCAGTTTGGCTTGGAACTCTTTGTAGTTGTGGGTGATCTCCTGACTCCCCTTCTTGCCACACCCAGCTTGTTTGGTGCTGGGGACAGAACCCCGAGCTTCTTGCACGGGAGACAAGATACTTGATCAACCAAGATACACCCTGTCTCCCACTCACACCTCTGAACTCTATGTCTTTAAATGCATTGACTGGGATTTTCTGAAGACAGAGGTGCACTCTGACATAGTTAATAAGAGTAACATAGCCAAGAATGATCTTCAGGATTGCCCTACCATGCCCCCCTGTGCTTTCTGTGATGTCATTTGTCCTTATCTAAGGAATTCTACTGTACAGTTTGTGAGCTGGGTAAGGTGATACACACTCAGGAAAAATTTGAAGGATTCTCTTTTTATATGACCAGAATTAATGCACCATAATGATGTGAGCTTGGGTTCAGCTTATTATAAGTTGGTGCCAGAGGTTTTAAGGGCAAAGGACTGGAGACATTGTGTGACCTTAATGAGTGGTTTCTGTTATTTAATGGCAAGCTTATGTTGAGATAACAAAGGCATACATTGTAAAAATAGAGTACCTTATAGATCTGGCTATGATGTGGATCTGGCTACGAAATGACCTCAGGTATAGTCTCCAAAGAGGATCACACATGAGTGAGTATGTCATAGATTAGCTTAAACAGTATGAGTAAGACAATTTGTCACACAAACTTAAACATTAAAAAAAACCCAATAACTATTTTTAAGTCTGGGTATTTTGCCTACATATAAGCCTTGTGCACAATGTATGTGCCTGTGATCTACAGAAGCCATAGAAGGTGTTGGATGCCTTGGAACTGGAGTTACAGACAGTTGTAAAGCTGCCAGGTGGGTGCTGGGATAGAACCCGGTCCTAAGAGCATCCAGTGTTCTTAACAGGTCATCTGTCTCTCCAGCAACTTATTCCTCGAGGTTTAGAAAAATCAAGGGAGCTGGGAATGGGGATTCTGCACTAGCTCTGTGAAACTTGACTCAGGATTTTTATTTTATCATCATTTATTGACATGAAGATAAACTAGTGAGCTTCTGAGATCTTTATCTTTCACTATGGTTTTTAAGGACAGGGAAAAAGCATCATAAAGCTTATATCTCAAGAACGTATGGATTCCATGGGACATATGCCTGTAATCCCAACACTGGTAAGGTAGAGGCAGGAGGATCAGAAGTTGAAGGCTTTCCTTGGCTATTTAATGAGCTCAAAGCTAGCCTGAGCTACATGAAACCCTGTCTTGAAAGACTCAAAATATGTAAGTAAATAAATGATAATATGTAGTGCCTGGGAATATGTGATCATGTTTGTATGTATACATTTGCATGCACAATTGTGTCTATGCATGCATAGTAGTATATGGTTTATCTGTGTGCGTAGTATGTTTATACATACCCTCTAGAAAACTTACCTTGCAGTTTTTTCGAGATACAATGTGCACATTTTTGAAGGTAAGGGATTTCAAAGTGCAAGTGACTACAACTTTTTGTTTAGTTATTATTTGTTATTTATGAGACAGGATCTCAGTATGTAGCCTTGAATAGCCTGCAGCTCGTTGTGTAGATCAAGCTGGCTTCAAACTCACGGTGATTCTCCTGTGCCGACACTAAAGCTGTGCACCACCATGCCACACTTTGACATCTGTGTTTATTAGTAAGGTCCTGGTGGTCCCTACAGATGGCACTCTTCCCAGCCTCTGCTTGGGGAGAGATGGATTAAGCACATATGACTTCAAACTGAGATTGTAGGGAAAATAGCTAGTGATAATTTTTCAGTGAGTGCTTAATAATGACATAATGTTAGTCTCCCTCCTATGTTGCGAGATTCAGGAAAGGCATTTTGCTAGCTGGAAAGACTGAGAAATATCTCTGTGTTCCTAAGCTTCGCTCTCTGGCAGCTAAGCCATTGCACACACCTTGTCAGACTTGAGAAGGAATCCCTTCATCTTCAGCAGTGTGGGTGGTACCATTCCCTAGGTGACATGGAGCACTTGATTGGCTGCTTTGGATGTTTGCCTTCCTACGTTGAAGATGCTGTCAGCCTCCATATAATTTTGTCACAAATATGGAGCAATTAGACCATCTGAAGCCTTAACATGCCCCACCCCCAGTTTCTGTTTTTAAGACGGGTTTTCACTGTGTAGGCCACACTGGCTAACTCAGCAGAAGACTATCTGCCTCTACCTCTCGAATGCTGGGATTAGCAGCCTATGGGATCACACACAGTCACCGACGACCTTTTATCACTGATTTTAGGCTGCCAGGAGGCTGGTGTTTTCCTTTGCAGAAGAGCTTTCTGGGGAGATGTGACCAAGTGCACTGTGATCTTTAGAAATGGTTTTGGAGCAGACCACCAAACTGCTGTTAATAATCTCTTCCGACAGCTGCTTGAGATGACTGCAACTCCCACAGTGCACAGGTAGTGGTGTGTTTGGAAGTTCCTTTCCTGCTCTGCTGTGGTCGTCCTCTGAGAAGTTGGAGAGGCCGGGTATGATGGAGGCAAACTGCCTTAGTGTGGCTTTTTGTTTTAATCCAGTGAGGGCCAGCATGACAGAGACCTTTCTGTCAGTGGAAAGAATGCTCACAGCTCCCAACAGGACATGGTCCCCTGTGTCACATAGGGTGGGTCAGGAGGCAGTGTGAGCCAGACAAAACATGGATAGCAGCCTTTATGGTGATTTCTATAAAAAGGAAGAAGCCAGGCAGGAAGCAGGCTTTGGCCTGGATGGACTGAGTGATGTCACTGGGCATTGGTGCATGGAGTGGAGGGTATACTTCACCCTAGGGGGACTGGGCAGGGGGACTTGTGGCCTGATGGTACAGACTGGGAAGGGATTGTGGTAAAGGAGGTGGGTTGAGTGTGCAGGAGAAGATTGTGTGAGCATGTGTGGAAGCCATGCTGGCAGAAAGGCAATGGCTGTCTCTCAGCGTAGACCAGTCCTGGGAAGAGCAGCCATTCCGAGGCCAGAAAGGGCTCCAAATTAAAGCTTCTGACATGCACACAAATCGAAGCACTCAGAGAGTCAGAGGGTGATTGGTTCAGATGAGAGAGTGAGGAGAGGCACCTCCTATCCCCTATCCTGTCTCTTCCTTCCTTTTCTCTCTGTCCGATTCCCCCTCACCATTGTGTGAGCTGCATTTCTCTTATTCTTGTGTCTCTTAGCGTACAAAATATAAGCTTGGTAACATGATCAATCAGAGACATTTGGTAATCAAAAAGAAGAATTGGTTTACACTGTGTCTTTCCTTCTCTTTTTAAATTCATACCAAACACTGAAACTACTTGTTTGATTCTCCAACAGCAACTAATCTTAAGAAATATCCAGCCAGGCAGTGGTGGCACATGCCTTTAATCCCAGCACTTGGGAGGCAGAGGCAGGCGGATTTCTGAGTTAGAGGCCAGCCTGGTCTACAGGGTGAGTTCCAGGACAGCCAGGACTACACAGAGAAACCCTGTCTCAGAAAAACCAAAAAAAAAAAAAAAAAAAAAAATCCAGAAAGTCTGGGAAATAGTTCAGCGGGTACAGTGGGAAGACCTGAGTTCAGTTGCCAGAACCCTGCATAAAAAGAATGTGGATGCTAGTGGCCCCCTGGGCTTGTACTTGCAGCCTGGTGGACACAAATAATTTCTGGTGTCTACTGGCCAGCACAGCCTGCTTGGCAAGTTCCAGGCCAGTGACATGCACTGTATCAAGAAGCAAACGGTAGATGATGCCTGAGGAAAGAAAGCCAGGGTTGTTCTCTGGCCTCTACCCCTAGGGTAGACATGCACACACACACAGATTTTCAGACAGTATACCCAATACTCTGGAGACAAGTGGTCAGTGTTCTTCCTGAGTCAGTGTACCCTCTGAGCAACGGTCCTCCTCATCCCTAGGGGGCGCAGTGAAGACTTCACTCCTGGTAGACACTTGGGTAAGACCTGGTGTATAGGTCTGTTCCTGGCCTGGGTCCCCCATATATGTTTCAGGTTCTATCTGGATCTGCTTTGGGGGAGTTGGCAACAAAGTTGAGGCTCTACAGGAGGTGGTATAGAATGTTCCTTTGCGAATTCACCCCACTGTGTGAAATTACTTCTTGTGCAGGTGCCTGGTTTGAGATATTTTAAGAATGGACATCTCTGGTGAAAAGGAAAAGGTCTTAATGCCATTGTTTTCCTCTTCTTTTGAACAGTCATTTCCCGTGATTCAGTCTGCCTGGCCTACTGGGAGTGTTTTTGGAAACAACACTTTTTTTGTGATTTTGGTGTGTGTGTGTGTGTGTGTGTGTGTGTGTGTGTGTGTGTCCTAACACTGAGGGTAGCAGGCTAACCTGGGGGGTGGGAATTGAATGAGTTCCTCTGCAGGCCTGAAGACCAGGCTGCTAAGATCCTGCATCTGCCTTGCTTCCTCTCTGTCACTCCTGTTGTACCAGGAGGCAGTGTCGACAAGTGTCTTTATTAAAACTGCTGCCATCGTGGGTATGGTTTGAGCTCATTAAAACTCTTGAATGGCTCAGTAATTTTCTCACACGAGTGGGTTAGCTGTCTCAGGCATCAGACCCCTGTCTCTCCTTCCTCTTCACACCCGCCTCTCTTCCTTTCCACTTTTCTTATATGTCTGCATCAACACATGATCCCCAGGCAGATGCTGGCACCATCTTGGCTTCTGGAACCATCAAACTAAACCATCGTTTTCTTTTCTTCATAAATTACCTAGTCTTGGGTATCCTGTTTCCATAGTGGAAAACTAATTAAGATACCTCATCTTGTTAATTTCAGCTTTTAAGGTCATTTTGTGGTTTGCCTGTGTGGTTAATAATGAATTCCTTAAAGATTCAAAGCCTGACAGCCTGTTACCAGGGAGAGTACTGGAGAGGGGCTCCAGGGAAACAGTCCTTTATTCCTCGGCCTTGGTGAGAAATGAGAGGATGGGAACGAGACTCCCAGAACTGCAGATGAAAAGATGAAGAGCTCAGGCATCAGAAAGCAGTGAGCACCATGACCCTCTTCAGGGCAGACTGGGTCCTGATATGGTGACATGGAGAAGCTGTAACCAAACCAGAGTGACTGCAGAGCCGAGAGGAGGGCACTCTGAAGATAACCAACTGGGTTTTCTGTCTTCTCTGAGTCTTGGAGCTTGGCTGATAGATACAGGGAGAGTCTAGCCTGCCTCAGATGCAAGGCTCAGGTGCCTCCGTGGCCATCACAGCTGGGATCTAGATTAGCAGCTACACTCTGCAATAATCTCTGCTGCCAGGGTGAGGAGGTCCTGTGATACCCAAGATCAAATTCAAAGACAACCAGGAGGAGACTTGCCTGGTCAGCTCAGCTTTCAGCCTGCTAGTCTGGGAGATGTGATACTGTGGAGGGTGTGTCTGACCTTAACAGTGGTCCCACATTCTCCAAGGCCAGGTCAGGAGTCTGAAGCCTGGCCAGGACGGCCAGCAGGAGGGTAGTGCTGCCCTACAGGAGTCTCTCCATTCTAACCCGGTTGTTCAATGTAACTCTTGTGGCTCTCTGGACCTGGGATATCCATTGGGACCTTGCCAAACATCCCACAAAGGAAGAGGGAAGGGTTTTGCAAGAAGACAAAATGTACCAGCCCCACCCATGATAGGGAAACAGCTCTAAACTAGGGTGGGTGGTACTCAAAGCATGTGGACTCGGTTAATGGAGCACCCTGGCAGACACCAGCATGGGGACATCTCTGCCTAGTGCAGGGAGAAGGATCAACAATTGTCTTCCTATGGTGAAATGTACCATTTTGACCACTTTAGCGCAGTGTCATTTCCTCACAGGCTTATGTATTTGAGTATTTGGGTCCCCAGGAGGTGCTGTTTGGAAAGTGCAGCTTTATGGGAGGAAGTGCAACACACTGGGCTTTGAGGTTTATAGCATTTCTCCACTTTCTATTCAGTGTCTGCTTCCTGTTTCTCTGGAGACATAGGGAGGTGAGGAGTCATAGCAAGTTGCCACCCCTTTGCTGCCATGATTGAATGTCTCCCCTCAAACCTTGAGCCACATAGATCCTTCCTCCTAGAAGTAGCCTTTTCCAGGTGTTTTAATCAAATGATGTCCTGGTTAGTTTTTGGTCATCTTGACACAAACTAGAGTTATTTGAGAAGAGGGAACCTCAGTTAAGAAAACGCCTCCACCAGGTTGGCCTGTAGGCATTTTCTTGCTTAATAATTGATATGGGCAGTGCTACCATTGAGCAGGCGGGCCTGGGTTGTATAACAACGCAGGATGGGCAAGCTATGAGGACCCCGCCAGTAAAGCAGCACCCCTCCACGGCCTCTGCATTGCTGCTTCTGTCTCCAGGTTCCTGCTGGGTTTGAGTTTCTGCTCTGGCTTCCCTCAGTGATAGAGCGTGACCTGAGAGTTGTAAGTTGATAGAAACCTTCTTCTCCCTGTGTTGCTTTTGGTCTTGGTGTTTATCACAGAATCCCTAACTAACAGAAGCAATGAGTAGGGCAGCCAACCGTGGGCATGGTGTGCAGTTGTTACCTCTTTCTACAGACTGTATCATCTTCCTAAAATGAAACTCCTCACTCAGCACCAACTCAGACCCATGGCCGCGAACCCATAACCGCTGCCATTCTGTCATCTCAGTCTGACTTTAAAGCTAATTTGGAAAGATGAAATCTAGTCCTGTGTATTACTGATATTAGGTTGAAACAGGGTAGCCAGGCAAGGGACCAACAAAATCCGAGTTTTCAGACTGTTTTCTTTTGTGCATGTGTACACAGACATGTTCCTGTGTATCATTATAGGCACACACAGATCAGAGGACAACCTTGTTTGTCAGTCTCTACCTCCATGAAATATGCAGTCTTAAAGCTTAAAAGCTAATATCTGTATATGAGAGAGACCATGCATGCAATGTTCATCTTTCAGAGTCTGGGTCATCTCATTCAGGATGATTATTTCCTGGTTTATCCATATACCTGAGAATCTAAATGGAGTTATTCTAAAATGGAGAGACAACACCCCAGTTAGACAACCATATGCTGTGAAATAAAACCTCAGTTCCTAGAATAGATCACATCTAATGGGATCCATCTTTCTGAGTTGTTGGCCCATAAATCCTCCAAACATTACAGGTTGTGGCCATTGCTGTTTGTTACCCTCCATAAGTTGATGGCATGACCTTGTGACCGAAGACACCACATGGTTGAGTGACAGAATGTGGAGAAATCTGGCTGGTGCTCAATGGAAGCTTCATCTCTACTGGAAGGTGGAGAGGTGCTAGAGGCAGAAAGTAACCATCAGTCTTCCTGCTGTAGACCCTGCAAGCTACAGGGAAGCCTAGAGAGGCTAGAGAGATGGTTCAGCTGTTAAGATCACTCACTGTTCTTGCAGAAGTCCCAAGTTCTGATTTCCAACACCCAATACTCATGTTGAGTGCCTCACAACTGCCTGAGTCAAGAGAGATCTGACAACCTCTTCTGGTTTTCATGGACACACATACACACTCCTCACACAAACACACATGCAGACACAACCCCCTACAGACACACACACACACACACACACACACACACACACATATGTGCATACACACACAGGCACACACATACACATACACACATTCATCCCCCAGACATATACAAACACACACAGAGGCACACACACACAGAGGTACACACACACACACACACACACACACACACACACATACACACACACATAGAAGCATACACACACTCATATACACAACTAAAAATAAGTAAAAACTAAGTTGAAAAAAGAGAAAGAAAATCACATTCCAAAGCATCACATTGGCAGTGGGTATATTTTCATCCAAGTAGCCATGTGCACAGAGAACTGCTGAAGTTTGATTTGTTTTCAGTAATTTCTAAGATTTTCCTGCCTTCTTTTCCCTACCTGCCCTCTCCTCTTTTTCTCTCTTTCCCACCTCCCCACTTCTTGTTTGCGCTCTCTCTCTCTCTCTCTCTCTCTCTCTCTCTCTCTCTCTCTTTCTCTCTCTTCCTCCTAACTCTCCATCCTCCTGCCTCAGCTCCCCCTTGTGCTGGACTATAGGTATGCACCACCATACCCAGCAGAGGAATTTGTTCCTAGAGTGCTCTTAAGGCGATGCTCTTACGGATTTGCATTACTGATTGTGGTTTACGAAAGGGTTATTGTTCTTGTCTCCTGCAATGCCCTGAAGAATTGTTATTATTTTAGCTTGATAGCAATCATTAAAGACTAGGGATGTATTAGAAGCAGCGGCTGAAATAAAATGTGATATGAAATTCGTGTCACCTTCATCGCTTCTAGAATATTCAGGAGCTGGAAGATCCAGTACAGCGGCAGAGTGTTGGACTGGCATGTATGAGCTACTGTTCCATCTCCAGGACCTCAGTAATCAGTTTTACCAACGGTGACCCTGGTGGGAAGATGAAGAGGATCACCCTCAGGACTCTCCCACCCCGCACGAAGCTCTACTATTACTCAAGACTCATTGTGCTCTTAGATCCACCAGCAGGGGTGTGCACTTGGATCCACCAGCAGGGGTGTGCACTTGGATCCACCAGCAGGGGTGTGCACTTGGATCCATCAGGAGGGGTGTGCACTTGGATCCACCAGCAGGGGGTGTGCACATGGATCCACCAGCAGGGGTGTGCACTTGGATCCGTGAGCAGGGGTGTGCTCTTAGTTCCACCAGCAGGGGTGTACTGATTGCCACTGTGGTCAGGAGGCCTCCTGAGACAGTCCAGATCTTCATGGCATCTGGATCCACCAAAAAGCACCATGCCCTCAGATGACCTCTGTCTGGTTAGTTACATCTGGAGGATACACTGAGGTCAGTGCTATGTCCTGTCCAGGCTTCTGGTTGACCCCCTCAGACATTAGAAAATGACAGGGCTTCTCTCCTGGCTTCACTTGAGCTCCAAGAGGTATTTAAGGAGGAACCCTGCTGGTTGCAAGTTCCTGGCCACAGGTGTGGTCCGACCTGAGATGTAAAGGTGTTGGTTATGGGGGTTCTGGGAGTTCTGGGAGCCAGGGTGCTTGTTGGACTGCAGAGAGACCAAGCCTGTGACCCCTGGAGTCCACAGAACTGATGGCAAGAGCTCTCTGCATACACCCAAGTCACACAGGAATGATTTAGGGATGTGTGGGTTACTCAATATCCCTTTCTCATCAAAGGGAGTTTTTGGACATCTGTAAAACGCCCACTGTCCCACAAGACCTAGTTCCTGGTCCAGCCATGCTGAGAGGCCACTGATGCGGCAAAGCCCATTCCTAAACAGGATGAAGAAGTGAGGCTGAGCCTAGCCTAAACCTCTTAAAGTGACACATCTGCCTTTCCTTGGAACCTTACCTCTCCTTTCCCATATACCGACCAGAGAGAACAGAAAGACCTTAGGGCTGTCTGCTACTCTGCAGATATGAGTAACAACAACAACAAAATCCTTACCCTCATATAATTGAAAAATCACCTCTCATTTCTAAAAGCTCACAAAACAATGAGATGTGACTTAATATTATTTACTGTTAAATCAAGCAGGCACCCCGCAAATGAACACTATGAACAATTACTGGCTAGCTAAAAGGTGGGTGCATTCCAAATCAATATGATTCAACAGTGTTTGGGGAAATTATTACTTAAAGCAGTGGAGGCTGTCACCGGTTTGTGTTGTCACCGGGTATTGTTTTGCTCTGAAAGACAAATGGGAAAATGAGCCATTATGAAAGAAGCCGCAGGGATGAATGGGGCCATCCTAATTACCATAGAGGAAGTGTTTCTTCATCTGAGTTCTCAGTTCCCACTCCAGGACTCCTTCATGATGTGGGACTCAGAGATAGAAGGCGTCTGGGGGTGGATGGTTCATTCATGGGAACCCGAGTGCCTGAGCACATATCAGGGTGGGGGTTGCTACAGGTGCTGTGACCTCATGCCTCTTCACCCTGTGAGGTGAGCACAGACATACTGATTTTATGGTTTAGGAAACTGAGGCACACGGGTGAAGAAAAGTTCCTTTTCTATCTCTCCTTTATATTTCTTACTTTCAAACAGAGTCTGAAGATGTA
Source organism: Rhabdomys pumilio (assembly GCA_030674055.1). Classification (NCBI taxonomy): domain Eukaryota; kingdom Metazoa; phylum Chordata; class Mammalia; order Rodentia; family Muridae; genus Rhabdomys; species Rhabdomys pumilio. The sequence goes on along the minus strand of JANHMN010000006.1, from coordinate 3,209,880 downwards.
GCTCAAGTTGGCTTCAGACTTGCTGTCTGCCCAAGGGTGGCCTCAAGTTCATACTTCTGTCTCTGTAACATTGTGCCTCGGTGCGGACTTCCGGTTGTTCCTTCTTTTGAATGGGTGTGTGCACCCGGGTATGCGTACATGGGGGCCAGAGAGCAATGTTGGGCTGTCTTCTTCAATTTCTCTTTAAGTTTGAGAAGCCAATCTTGTCCCCTAGGATTGGCTTCTTACGCGTGCTCTTTATACTTGGGCGGCAAGTGCTTCATTGTTGAGCCATGTTCCCGGACCTGAGTTGTTCTTGAAGAGATAATGGGGTGGCTTTTCCTTGTCTTGTTCTCAGTAATGGACTAAGAACTAATTTTCCCTATGTGGGTAGAAAGCCAGGCTTGGAGAGTCCTTTGGTCAAGTATGTCATCCTGATTTGAGCTGGGGCTGCGTTCTGTGAGGAGTAGGCCCTCTGGAGTGAGAAGAACATCTGAGACTTAGTGAAGAATTGGGGGTCAGGGTGGGTGGCTGGCCTGCAGCTTTTAGTTGGCCATCTGAAGCATGGAGAAGAGGAAGTCTTGCTTCTCTTCCTGGCTGCCTTTCAGGGGCAGAGGACAGTAACAAGGGCAGTGGGCAGGGACTGATGTATTGACTGAAACTCAGTGGCTTTGTCAGTTCTGTGTTTGTCAAGACTCTGGTCTTGGAACTGTTGCTCTAAACGAAGCATTCTGGTGGCCTCACATCTGCCCAAGGGCATGCAAGAGTCATTTGAGAAGTCTGGAAGCTCAGAGCATGGTTGAGTCTGAGGAGAACCTGAGTTTCTGGCTTCTCTACCTTGTTCTAGGTTCTCTATGTGTTCTGCCTTCCTTGTTCTTCCAAATAAGGTTGTACAGTCTTCTTGTAAGTCGTGCGGATTAGGAAGTTGTAGCCTCAAGTTGAATCTCTGCAGCGTTTTTTCTCTTTAGAAAGTCTCGGAGATTGTTCTATAACACGCACAGGCTACCGTTTTGAAAAAGACTGAGAACTTCTACTGGTTCCCCGGTGGACCAGGTTGAAAACAAAGATGTAGTCATTCGCACCAATGTTCACCAACTAAGTTCTAAATGGAGGCTGTTTGTCCGACCTTTGGGCAAAGCAGGATTAGAGAGAGGGAAGACAAGCAAATGTCCCAAACACATTAGTGTCTGTCATTGTTAGAGTGGAGTTGCTTTTGCTTTCAAACACAGGAAAGAAGTAGCCAGGGGCTGAGGAGGTATTCAGTGGGCTAAGTGCTTGCTTTGTAAACAACCAATGAGGACCTAAATTCATTTTCCCAGGAACCTGTGTCAAAAGGGCATGGTAGCCACCTTTGTCATACAGTCCCAGGGTGCCAGAGACAGGTGAATCCCTAGGGCTCACATGGGCCAGCCTCTCTGTGGAACTCCAGACCAGCTAGAGACACTGCCGCAAAGAAAAGGACTGACTGTGAATGTTGCCAGAGGAACAGGGTGCTCTCTGACCTCCACATCTCCACCTATATGTACAGCCCCTCAGATGCTTGCCCAGAAAAGTTATCTGGCAAAACTCAATCCTAATTGATCACTTATTTTCTGTTCTCTTTGGAATGATCTTTCTGCTTTTGTGCTGCTGGTCTTGCTTTCTTGAGCCTTCCTCTTCTACAGGCTTCCTCTGAACATTTTACGCTGCCTGATTCTGCAATTCGAAAGAAAGCCTATTGAGACCATTAAACTAAACTGATGTAATTGTCCTTTGATAGGACAGTCTTTGGGTGGTTTCTTCCTCTCTGCAGCAGAGTCCCTGTCCCCTCATTTGAAGCATTACTCATTGAGAAGGGCTTTGGAAGAAAACAAGTGTATTGGATGTTTACAGTCCTCATTTGGTAGCCTGGAGTGTCTTTTGTTGGTTAAGTAGCTAGTGATGGATGCCTCAAGTGCTTTCCTTCTTGTTTACTCAGCCACAGTGGATCTTCCATTTTTAATTTCAATTGTCAAAACCATGAGGAGGAGCCCAGAGTTCTGACTGGTTGCTGCTGGCAGTCTATCACCTCTCCCTAGCTTTCGAAAGCTTATTGAAGAAGGCAGACTGACTGGCTTCCCTCGAAACTTGCAGAAGCTCAAAGTGACTGCTGTCTTTTCTAAATGATGCTCACCTATCTCGGCCTGTCAGTTGCTTTCCCGAAGGCATCATGGGAAGATGCTAGACACAATAGATTAAATTATTTTGGCACGAGCAGGTCATTGGGCGACATTGCAAAAGCCAAGAGGAAAAAAATAGACAAGCCAATGGGCGGACCTAGAAGAGAGTGGATAATTGATAATATGTTTCCCACGAATATGTATGTACACACAGAGAGACACATACACCCAAGCAATGAGAGGGCCTTGCATGCAAACATTTGTTTATGTAGAAATGGGCAGTCCCTAGATATTAGCTGGTCCCTGGTTTTCTCCTCAAGGTAATTGCAGAGAAGGAGCTGTAACTGAAAGGGTTTTTCTTGACAGGGCACTGGGCTCCTTCATGGACCCCTTCATGCCTCATGGAGGGGCCTGTGAGAGTCACTTAGAGGATCAGTTGGAGCCCTCTCTGTGGGCTGCACCCACTCCTGTGATGTTCACTTCTTTGCTGTCTGAGAATGGACTCCTGATTGGCAGGAGGAGGGGCTAAACCAGACTGTACAGAACCTGGTCACCACACCTCTGCCTAGTCATTTCAGTTGCTAATTGAGAATTTTTTATACTTGGGGAGTTGAGTGTGATCCAGGGTCCCTTCTTCAAGAAGGCCGTGTATAATTACGATTTTCCGCATATACCACTGAACAGATAGATTCCCTTCCCTCCTCTCCTACCAAATAACAAGCAGCACTCAGGAACCAGACTGCCGGCTGGTAGCTGGTGCTGTCCAGTCTGATTCATTTGCTCTCTGAACTAGGTGGTGACGCAGATGCCCTTCAGCTTATGAGGTTACAACACAGTAAGCTGAGGTCTCAAGTGAAAAATATACTGATTTGAATAAAGCTACTAGACATCTGGCCTAGCTCAGCCACACAGCACACTGGTCACACAGGCTGCGCCTTTTCTGCTGTCATGAGGTTTGGAGAGAGGGCTTCAAATGGCATATTGATCGTCCAGGAAGAGACTAAAATTAAATATTTGAAATTTGAAGTAAGGTCTGGTCTGGTCCTCCACTCCCACCAAGTTTTTGCCGTTTATATAAACTGGTCTTGAGCTCAGAGCAAGCCGTAGCCTCTCGAGTGTTAAGATTACAGGCATGTGTTACCACATGCAGCTGAGGTAAGGACTCTATCGAGTGTCTGTCACTTTTGCCCAAGGGTCAAGCTGAGAAGTCCCAAGTTGGACCCTGGTGAGTGTGCATCTCATCCCTCTTGTTTTTCCAGAGAAGACAACAAGGCAGAGGGAGTCTGTCTGGTACCCAGTCAGGCCTCTTTCTATCAAGAGGCAGGATGGAGTGGGTGGGAGGGATATGAACGTGCCAGATTAGATGTCTGTGATGCCATTACTGTATGCAGAGTGATCTGGAGTTAGAGAATTAGATCCTTGTACCTGGTAATCCAAGTGGCCGTACCAAATATGAAATGTGACCAGCGCCCCTGAGAAATGAGTTTTATTTTTTTATTATTATGTTTTTTTATTTTTTTTAAGGTTTAGTCCAGTAGCCCCGCTGTGGCTGGTGACTCACCTTTGATAGGTGCACCGTGGGCTTTCACAGTGCTCTCCAGAACCCTGTAGAGGTGACCCCAGTGCAGGGAAGCCTTGCACTTGGTCAGACTGACTGAAAAGATTGAGGATTGCTGAGCCCTGCGGGACACCTGGCTGCTTTGGTGTAAACATGGAGGCAGTCTCCACAGAAGGAGTGGCACTCCATGGCTGCCTTGAATCTAGACCAGTAGCCAGTCAGATGTCTGTTGTTCTGGGGGTTTGAAAGGCCCTGGCTTGAGGCCTGAAGCCCATGAAGAGACTCTGTGTGACTTGGCTCAAATGTCTGCCTCAGAGCAATGCCCGTTTTTCCTATCTCTGAGCTTTGCTGTTTGTGTGCCCTGCTCAACTGGAAAGGCCTCAACTCTTCCCTCCTTTTCTCTCATATCTTATAAAATACATGCGTATGTGCACGAATGTGTGTGCATGTGTGTGTGTTCATGAGTGTGCATGTGTGAGCATGTGTACATAAGCATGTGTGTATGTGAGTGTGCATGTGTGTGAGCATGTGTACATGAGCATGTGTACGAGCATGTGAGTGTATATGTGTGAGCATGTGTATGTATGTGTTTGAGTGTGCATGTGTGTGAGCATGTGTGTATGTGAGTGTGCATGTGTGTGAGCATGTGTGTATATGTGTGAGTGTGCATGTGTGTGAGCATGTGTACATAAGCATGTGTGAGTGTGTGTATGTGTGAGCATATGTGTGAGTGTGCATGTGTGTGAGTGTGCATGTGTGTGAGCATGTGTGTGTGAGTGTGTATGCATGTATGCTCATGATAAGTAGGCATTCTTCCATTCAATTACATGCCCAGCTCTGTTTTTGTGTTTAATTCTGGTGTCATATCACCTAGCTTTATCACCACTTTAAACATTCTGAGTATGCATTTCAGTGGTGTGGAAATATGTTCACATACACACAACTCACGTACATATAACTTTGTCTCGCAGAAACTATTAAAGGCTGACTAATTTAGAAACGCCGTTAAACAGAGACCCCTACAGCCTGTGACTGCTGCTCTGCTTTGTGCTTCTTCATCTGAAATCGTACTGAACCTGACTGAACCTGTCTTTTGTGGCCGGTTTGTTTCACTAGGGTGACACTTTTCAGGCTTGGCTGTGGGGCGAAATCCTGCCAGAAGTTTCCTGCCTCTGCTGTAATTTAGTCCACCTGTGGACAGCTATCTGGATGGATGCTCTTCCAGCTTCCTCAATTTATTCATCCCTCCCCACACACCCCACACCTATCTGTCTATCATCCTCTCCCTATTCTTTTCCTTCCTCCCTCCCCCATCCTCCCTCCCTCCCTCCATCCCTCCCTCCCTCCCTCCCTC
>JANHMN010000006.1:3118109-3193109 GCA_030674055.1 Rhabdomys pumilio | reverse complement strand
GACCATGTGAGTGAGGCTTTGAAGGTGTCCTTGGAGATGTTTTCATCCCCCGGTGCTTGGTGCTGCTTTGAGCTGCTTGTCAGAGACAGTACAAGTAACAGTGGATTTACAGAAATCAGGAGTTTATCTGTCAGGTAGGAGTCCCCAGTGGCCTGGCAGCTGACTTGGCGGCTTTGGGAGGTCAAGATCTCAGCCATTTCCTGTGTCATTCTGCCACCTAAACATATAGGACTTTTGATGTTATTGTCAGTATGGCTGTTAATACCCTGAACCACCCCTGGGGAAGTCAGGCACTGGGTTCTTTTCAATAAAAGATGTTCCTGCTTAATCCTGTTGTCCAGAACATAGTCACATGGTCACAAGGTAGGTGGTGAAATGTAGCACTTAGACAAGTGACTAGACCCTCACTCCAGCAATGGTAGATCAGTGACTGTGGGCAAAGGAAAAGAGATCAGATGCTGGGCTGAATAGTTACTTCTGCCTCGTTAGGTCTTCAGGACATTCAAACCTCACTGGTTCTTAATGTGGAGGTATTGGTTGCATCTGGCCCAGACGTTCAAGCAGCAGCTTCCTGACTGCTGTAGGAACTGAGGCCAGGTATCACTATCATCCTCACTCTAAATTGCTTCATGTACTGCCTAGAAAACAGGGTGTCTGTGAAGATGCATATTCATAAGTGCTCTGGCAGTTAGCACTCTGCCCATTCCTTCTTTCTTCCCCTCCCCCTCTCCCTTTCTCCCTCCCTCTTGTATTCCCCCTCTTTCCCCCACCCACACTCTCTTCTCCTTCCTCCTCTTCCTCCCCCTCTCCTCCTGCCTTCTCTCTTGCCTAACAGCAAACACAATGTTTTCCCTTTAGAAGACAGTGTACTCTGAGAGGAATAAAAATAATTTTCTTCAACCTGATGGTGCCAAACTCAAATCAGAACAACTCGACCCGGCACTGAGGAGTTGTCTAGCATGCACAGTTCAAGGCAAAGCAGAAGCCTAGATCCAGTATGCCGGTGGCAACAGCATAGATCCAGCCCCGCGTCCCCTCCTTCCCCAAGGAGGTCTAGAATACCTTAAGTCTTGAATCCAGAGTAGTCACATCTCACAAGCCTTAGGAGTGGTTTTGGTCATTCAGCGTTTTGCTTTCTCTGATACAGCTGTGCTCAGTAATTGGGTGTCCGTTTTTAGTGCGGTCTTACCATTAGCATTCTGCATGTTCCAAACTTCAGTGGGTTCTGATAGGCCCATTCTTCATCCCCCCACCCCCCACCCATACACACACACAGGCAGAATCTATGAAAGTACATTAGAATTTGTGTTAAAGGCAGGCTGAGAGCAAGTGTCTGCCTGAACTGAGTGTATTGCTACTTTATCCACACTGATAAGAATTAAAGGTCTGGCCGGGCGGTGATGGCGCATGCCTTAAATCCCAGCACTTGGGAGGCAGAGGCAGGCGGATTTCTGAGTTCAAGGCTAGCCTGGTCTACAGAGTGAGTTCCAGGACAGCCAGGGCTACACAGAGAAACCCTGTCTTGAAAAACAAAAAACAACAGCAACAACAACAAAAAAAAGAATTAAAGGTCTGGAGATGGCTCAGCTGGTCAAAGTGCTTGCCGGGTAAGCCTGACTGCATGAAGTCCCCCCTGCCCCTGACCCCCAGAAACCACATAAGTCCAGCACAGAGACAGGAGAATGCGCTGGCAGAATCAATAGGTCCAGCCTTCAGAACAGCATTAATGACAGCAGTAAAAGATTATACTTCCAATCGAAGTGAATACCTACAGTGGAAGGCATCTTCTGACCCTGACATACATGAGCACAAACACATCTGACCCCAACATGCATGAGTGCATGCACACAAACATACATAGTAAGTAAATAAGTGAATGAGTAGAGGAATTTACGCCAAAGCACATTCAAACCTCAACAGACTTATTTTTCTCTAATGATTTTTCCAGAGTTTAAAAAATCCTATACTTTGCAAGATATATCAATTTGTCTTGTTTTGTGTATGTAACTGTTCTTGGCCAGTGAGAAGTTGGGTCTTGGGTATATTGACAAGCCCTGCTAACTTCTTGGGTGTCTTCTCTCAATAGCTGTAATCTTGACAAGTCACAATGTTCCTCCAGAACTCAGGTTTTAGTTTCCTGAGGTACAAACAGGTGCCTTCCATGTGCTCTTGGGAGGATTGGCCTGTGCTTCGGTCTGCACCGGACAGATCCAGCCAGCATGGTCTCAGTGACACACATTTCACTTGTGTGTGTGTGCCCGTGTTTCTGTGTATGTTTATGTGTGTGCATGTGGGTCTTTGTGTGTGAGTGCATGAGTGTATCTGTATGTGTGTATTTGTGTGTGTCTGTGTGTTTATGTGTGTGTGCATGTGTGTGTGTGTGTGTATGTGTGTGCACATGTGTGTGTCTCTGTGTGTGTTTGTGACTTGCTATTCCAGTCAATGTTTAGGAGTTCTGAAATGATAGGATGTAGTAGTTGGATTTGTGTGCCTGTGTGGAACTCATGGCCAAGGATGCAGTCCCGAGGAGTTGTTTCTGTGTATGAATGACTCACCATGTGTGTCGTCCTCGACACTTGATGGCAGCACGGACTCTTAGGGCCTATCTCAGACATACAGAATTGGAGGCCCAGCCATTGGTGCTTTACCAGACGTGCAGAGGGCTGCATGTGCAGTATTAGGACCTGAGAGCTGGCACCAACCTCAGACCTTGTCGGATCTCAGATTTCCTTGGAAACCATGGTAAATGCACAGCCCCTGCCCGCCCCCTCATCCCCCACCCTTCTGACTCAGTGATTCTACACAGCCAACGTCCCTGCTGGCCATTCTGATCAGTGATTCTGGCCCTCAGCTCAGGCTGAGACTTTAAATAAGACTCTGATCCGTTGGGCAGGGGAGGTAGGATGGCTCAGCAGGTTGAGTGCTCTCTGTGTAAACCCAAGGACCCATTCAGGCATGTCACTTGTGCTTGTAACCCCAGAGCCCTAGTGTAGGAGACAGGTGGGTCCTCGGGGCTGCTGGCCAGCCCATCTGGCCTAATGTACAAATTCTAGTCCAATGGGAGAGCCTGCCTCAAAACCCCCAGGTAAATGGCACCTGCAGAATGCCATCCAAGGTTGACCTTTGGCTGCCACTTGTGCATGTCCCTCACCATGACCTCCCCTCCCCCTCAAAGACTGGTCTCACTTTAAGAGTTTCTGTTTTCTCTCATTTCATTCTCCTTCCCCTTTCTCTCCTTCATTTTCTCTCTGGTGCAGGAATGAGGTTTGAAGGAAGAATCTTCTATAACAGGGACTCAGGGGAGATAACAGGATCAGTTGAGACGTTCCCCACAGGCACGGGGACATGGCACCTCATCACCTCATTTCCTGTAACCTGTGCCATAGCAACAATTTTAAAAAATAGGAACCTTGGAGAGGGAGTAGGAAAGAGGAAGTAGGCATCTGACCCCCACAGAGCACATTCCAGGCCAGTGTTTGCTGTGCTAGCTGCCAGTCTTCTGCCTTGCGACATAAACAAAAATCATCTCTGTAATGGCATGTCTTTTTATATGCTGATGGTTTCAGCTTGGAAGCTGGCTTCAGGTTGCTCTGTATGGGTCTGTCGTGATTAGATGAACCATTGCGGTGCTCATGCTATTCTTGTGAAAAGATCTCGGTGTGTCTGATTCTTTCCTCAAGATAGATTCCTAGAAGCTGATTCACTGATCCAGAAGCTACACTTTAAAGGCTCAGGAGGGAGAGAGTTTAAGTCGTTTCCACGAGGGTCTGCCAGTGCCTTCTCACGCCCTGGATGAGAGAGGACACAGGGTTGTGTACTTTACCAGACAGTGTTATCTTAAAAAGCAAAGCCCAGACCCAAACTGTCACCTTTTCTAACAGCCCACAGGTCAGCTTGCTAGGGCTTTGAGTCCTCGTCCCCCAGCTCCTCTGAGGGTGTGACTACAGAACTCCTCAGGCAGCAGTTTAATCCTCCTGCTACTCCTTCTGAGGAGCCATGTTCAGCTTCCAACATCAGACAGCTGTGGTTCGGTGTTTCGTTTTATTTTGAGATTTGGGACCATCTGGAATTCTCGGCTTTGACCTCCTTTCAGCTCAGTTCCACTGTATCTAGGCTTTATCTTTATGCTGTTGTGATTTTTTATGTTGTTGTCATTTGTTTGGTTTGGTTTTTCATTGCTGTTGTTTATTTTTTCAGACAAGGTCTATCTATGCAGCAGCCCAGGCTGTCCTGGAACTCGCTGTGTATAGTGTAGGCTGGCCTCCATTGTGTGTTTTAATCTACCCTTGCTCAGTACATCAGTGTAGTGTCCTCAAGGAGCACATGGAAAGTTCTCTGGGATATGGTAGCCAACAGCATGCACAGCATTGCCTTCAGATTATCCTCGATTACCACGACATAGGTAACCTGTTGTTGAGGGACCATGCTGCACACCTCCCTCAGCCTGTATTCTCCATTGCATCCTGAAGGGGGAAGTCTTTAGGGTCCCTGACTGAAAAACATCAGGAAACCCATTTTCTTGGCTTTCTTGGCAAGGGACATGTGACTGAAGGACTGAGTTAAAAATCACTCAAGACATCGTTTTCAGGAAATGTGCTTTACTTAGGTAGAGAGAGAACATGCCCGCTATTACTTTTAACATCCTCAGGCTGCCTCAGCTGGTCGCAGTGGTAAGGTCATACGGGTTAATAGCTTTAGGCTGGAGACCTTTGTAGTGAAAGCTTGACCAGGAGAAAGTTTGTGGTAAGAACCCATCCTGGTTCTGCTGAAGGTGTCTTTGCATCCTGACTGCCCTGCTGTTTAATGGACAGACAGCCTCCTTCTACCCAGAATTCATGTGGAAACTTGAAATGTCCATGGTTCAGAGAGGAGAGTAGAGGCCTCTGATGGTGAATTCCAAGAACATGTAGTTTTCTCTTTGTATCCACTGGAGGACTCCTTCCCGGAACCCATTCCCCACTTCCCTGTAAAGCTAAAATGAGCCAGTGCTCAGTGAAATCCCTTAGTCGTACGTACATATGACCTACGCACATTCTGCTGCATACCCGAGTTCACCTTTGGCTGATATCTAATCTAGTGTAAATAATTCCTGTACTGTGTTGTTAAGAGAATGTTGACAAGCAGCTGTTGCCTGCTCAGCACTGGTTACAGCCCCACCCGAATATCTTTTCTATGGTTGATTGTTCCTCTGGCCACAGATCCTCTAGATAAGAAGGAGGTGGAGAAGCTCAGCTCAGGGGTGGCGAGGACAGAGAGACAGATTTAATGGCTCTCCTCTGAGGTTAAGGCCATAGATTTACACATTTTCTTCTCGGTCTGTGGACAGTGAGTCATATGACTTCCTGTTCAACCCTGGAAATCAACAAAGATGTCTTGTAGAAATGAACACACAGGCTATGATCATCTTGTAGTCTCCTAGCTATATTCTGTCCTGTCTTTCTACCTGCTCGTCTACCCATTTTTCCATTTCTCCCTCCCTCCATGCTTCTGTTCATCCAGCTACCCACTCACCAATATTTGAGTAAAAAATGTATTAAGTAGTCTCACCCATGGCCTCACCAGAAACTTTTGTCACAGTGAGATAGGACGGAAACCATACATGAGAATCTGCCAACTAAGAGGCACAGCCACTCAAAGGTAATGGGGTGTGGGGGATGAAGTTGAGGAGAGCCAAGCTGAGGAACTCTTTGCCCTTGACCTAGCCAGAGACCTTCCCAGTCTTGTGTTCCAAGACTGTTCCTTTTAGTTCCTAATTTCGAAAATAGGGAACCAAGGCGGGCAGCGGTTGGTCAGCTCATTTTGGGGATGTGGTGAATGGGATGATGACCTCAATGTTGTTTCCCTCTTAATGTCTGGAATCTGTGAATAAAAGCCTTTCTATGGAAAAGGGACCATGTGACACGGGGTGGTGACACGGGCTGGAGGCTGACATGTTCTGTCCTCCTAAGTATAATTTTGCCCTTTCAACCCTTTGCCTCAGCATTTAATTTGGGAAGTAGAATCTTCGCGTTAGACATGCAGAGAGTTTGTTTATCCTGTCCCTGATCTCCTTATCTGAAGGAGTTTCCCGTGTACCCCACTAATGTTAGGGTTTGAGGCCATCCTGGTCTACACAGTGAGTTGCTGGACAGCCAGGTTGCACAGAGACCCCGTCTTTTAAAAAAAAAATCCACCCTTTAAAAACAGTGGCCGTGAGGTTTTTCACTCACCCGGCTCTTTGTGATATGCATCATTTTGGTGTTACGAGGTTTCTCAGAAAAGGACTTGTACCTTGAATCAGATAGAATTTAAGGACTAAGCTTCCAAATAGGTTCTCTGAGGTTTTAGGGGGAGACAGTGCTGAGGTGTGGTTCTGGAAAGTCCCATGAGACACTGGATGGATGTGAATATGTGGCTGATACTTCTGTACATGTCCCCTGCTCAGCTGGGAATTGGCTTTACTGCAAATACAGATTACAGGGGCCTCTGTGGACCCTTAAACCCCTCCCCTCTCCGCTATAGGCAGCCGGAGGAATTGAACTCATGACTCAGTTAGGTAACAGCCGGGGAACTTAGCCAGCGTGGGTTGCTTCTCTGCTAAGTTTCAGTCTCCCTAACCACTTTCAAAGTCATCTTTCCAAACTACTGCTGATCCCTTCAGAAGCCCCTGGTCCCAGAGAAGTGGCAGTCCCTGTGTTTGGATTCCTTCTGCCTGCCAGAGAGGAGAAGCTGAGATACTCTACTCATTGGTGGAGAAGCTGAGATACTCTACTCATTGGTGGTGGCTGGCTGAGGGTTACTTGCAGCTAGTTCTGAGTGCACCACAGACAAGTAGTTTAGTTTGCAGGCAGATGTTGGTTCAGGGCCACAATGGCTGTAATTCTTTCTCTCTCTCTCTTTTTCCCCCTTTAGTTAATTTTACAAAGGACAATATCTAGAAATATGTTTTCACGTATGCTTTCATGACACATTAACAGAAAAGTGGCCCCAGAGGCTGTGTGTGGGTTTGTAGGACCCAGTTCCTATTTTAAGCTTGGAAATCATGTGTCCTTGTGTAGTTCTGACCACTTGGAATTCGACTCCTCCTGCTGTCTCTCCCCAATTCCCTGTGGGCCCTTTGAACGATAAGCTGTTCTGGGTCAAAAGCGACGTGCTCACATGACCAGCCCACTAACAGTTAGCCGTGGAACTTACCTGACTAAACTGGCTTTGAAAAGTGGAGAAACTTCACCGACCTGCCACGAACAAGTTAGCCATTCATCTTGAGCTGGGCACCTGGCAGAGATCACGTGCCCTGCTCCCAGGTCCTGTGCAACTTTAAGCATTATTTGTTCTCATTTTCTTTTATTTGATGTTCTCATTTTCTTTTATTTGAGATTCTTGGGCTTAAAATAATAAGAGATTTTAACTCAAATAGGGAGTTGGGCACTAAAACAAACAACCCACTAATCTTAAAAATAACAATGGAAAACTCAGAAGGGCTTTAAAGCTATGATGCTTAAAGGTATCAATCTTCTGTTTTTGACAAAAGTTTATGTGGTGTGTCATTAGAATGCGGGCCTGTACCAGGAGGGGACAGATCCATCCTGTCTTTAGTGAGCTGGAGTGGTCAGTGACGCTAGAACTGTTGTCTGTAGAACAACACGGAAGGGTTGTTGATGTCTTGGCAGCTTTCGAGATGGTATCAAATGATTTAAAGCCAAGAGGGTCATAGGTGAAATATGAAAAGGTTAGGTATTCCAGAAAAAGTCATTAGCAAACATCCTGTGACTGGAACACTCAGCCTGTGGGATGGAAGGGGTGGACATTTGGTGACAGCTTTCTGTGCTCTTAAGTGAGCAAGCCCTCAGGAGAAGATCAGGAGTGCTGGCCGGTGTAAGGCAGATTCCCAGTTGGGTTGCTTTTGTCATATTTCTCTGAGGCTCTTCTGTTTCTCCTTACTGCTGCCTCATGTTGTCAGCAGCTCCTGCTACTTCTTGTCAGGTCTTTCTGTCAAAAGAGACTTTGAGCTGTTGGAGACTCAGCACTGTAGCTGTAAAGGTAGCAACTGGAGCCCGCTGCCCTTCCTGCAGGTGTAGTTGGTCCCTGTGAATTTAGAACGTACTCTCTCTGGGTCAGCTGTGTAGACTTGGGCAGTGTCAAAACGATGTGCCCTTTCTGTATGTGGTTAGGGAGAAGAGAAGGAGTGATGGAAAAGAGAGACTTGTGAGGTTGCCGTTCTCAGTGAGGGGAGGGCAGAAGAGTGTGTTATTTTACAGATTTCCCTTTTCTGTGATGTTTTAGAGAGTTGGTCACTCATCATAGTGAACCTGAGAGTGTTCATCGAATGACTGCATACGGACAGCAGTTCACAGGGGCCACGGCAGGTTCCCTGGATGCTGCTCAGCATGCTGGACACAGTGTTAGCGGTCCACGACTGTGCTCCCGTGGCACCCACAAGCCTATACACACAGGAAGTGTGACACGGGGAGAGAGGACACGCTTCCCTGTGCTGTAAAACTTCCGTGTGGAGAGTCGCCTCTTAATCCCGCCTTTGCTTCTCAATGACTCTGCTCCAGACTTCAGAATACCTGCTTCCTCTTCCTCGACCACCTCAGAAACTTCCCCACATCCCTTCTCCAGGTGTCTTTTCTCACTTCCGTTGTCTCAGTGTGGGAGAAGATGTGAGTGGGATGGTGACTGAAATAAGATTATCTGGAAAACCCAGTTTAGTGTTTGGAATCAAGCTTTCAAAACTGTCTGAATCCTAGTGTGCATCTGCTTTCACACTGAAGCCGAACACCTGTCAATCGCCTCACAGACTGCTGCGTGTGAACGGATGTCCTCTCTTTCAGAGCCTTACACTAGTGCAGGAACCAGTGGCGATCCCAACAGGAGTTGGCGGAGAATGTTGTATGGAGACTTGGCACAGGCCTCCAGGCACGCAAATGCCTCTTGCGGTGTGCCTGAGATGAGTTGACTTCCATAGGAAAGGTGGCAGAGTATATGTAGAAAGAAAACTGTCTTAGTGCACATACAGAGCTTGAAAAAGTCACTTTCTTATCTCTTAAAACTTATGACATTTTTGTCAATGTTACAGCATCGTAGATTACTTATATTTGTCCCCGCCTAGCCCCCAACACCACTCTGGTTTTGGTTATTTTCTTATAGTCATCCTTCTGCTTTTATGTCATGCATGTAGCACACACTTACATGCAGGCCCCCACCCTGCCTACCTCACATTTAGATTTTACATATGAGAGAAATGTTCGTCTTTCTGAGCCTGACTTATTTTGCTTAGCATGTCTCCAGTTTCATTTTTCTGCCCCTGATCAAATTTCCCCCTTTTATTTATGGCAGAATACAACTCCTCTGTATGTATGCACCGCATTTCTTTCCGTTTACCTGTTGATGGATGTCTAGGCTGGTACCATGACTTGGCTGTGGTGATTATTGCCGTTGTGAACATGGCCGTGCAGGTGTCTCTACTGTAACGTGACATGATGATTTAGATTCCTTAGAGATATCCCCAGGAGTGACATAGAAGCTTTTAACAATTATGCTGTGTTGCTGTGTGTGTGTGTGTGTGTGTGTGTGTGTGTGTGTGTGTGTGTGTATGTGTATGTGTATGTACATGCATGCATGCCTCTGTGCCGTGTCAAATATGTGGCGGTCAGAGGACAGCTTGCAGGAATTGTCTCCTTCCATCCTGTGGATGCGGTGGATCAAACTCAGGTTGCAGGCTTTGCAGCAAGTGCCATTATCTGCTGAGTCCTCTTGCTGGAATAGTGGTTTTTTAAGGAGCCTTCGTGCTTATTTTCAGTGTAGCCTCACAGATTTACAGTCCCATCACCAGTGAATCAGGATTCCTCCTTGCCCTCATCTTCAGTAGCATTTGTGACCACCTGTTCTTGGTGACAGCCGTTCTCACTGGGGTGAGATGGAACTTGATGTAGTTTTCACTTGACAGCCAAGGGTGTTAAACACACGCTCAATTCTTTCTTGGCCATTAGTATTTATACTTTCAGGAATGGTCTGTTTAGCCCATTTGCCCATTTATTGAATGTTTGATCTGTTTTATATTTTAGTTTTTAATTTCTGGGTTCTTTACAGATTCTGGATGATTGTCCTGTCAGTTTTTTAACTGGTGAATATTCTCTCCCATTCTGTCCAAACTGTCTCTTCTGTTCCCTTTGTAGATTTTCACATATTTTAAAGAACATTATCCTGGGTGCACAGCCTGGCTCTCCCAGACCCTCACACTTTCCCTTCTGGTGATTAAGGTGCTGAATTAGCTGTGGTTTACATCCCTGCTACCTCAGAAGGATCTCGTCTGCTTCCCATCTATAAATACTTGTGCTGCGTCCCAGTTTTATATTATAGCTATAAAATTAGCCTCAGGCTGTGTTGCTGTACAAAGCAGCCGCTTTGTAGACACTGGGTACTTGAACTGGGCTGTGCTGTGAGTGCCAAGTATGCACCTGACTCAAGCAACAGGGGGCGTGGGGGGGAAATGCTGGCCATGACAGTGGATGATGTTGAGGCAGATGAGTCTCTGTGAGTTTAGCTTACCTAGCATGACACAGTGAGACCCTGTCTAGAAAAATAGATAAAAAATAAAAATAGAAAGAAATCTCAAATCGTCTAAATGTGTAAGTGATGGTATTTTGAAGAACTGGAATAAAATGTGTTACTGGAGTTAATTTGGCCTGTCTGTTTTGCTTTACGGAAGTGGGAGCTACAGAGTTTTAAACTGCTCACACTGTCTGCACTTATGGATTGTTGTGTATTTCTGTCAGGCAGCTCTGTCCTGAAGCCATTGAATTTATAGATGTTTGTTACTGAAAACTTAAATGTGTGTGTCCCAGCGATGAAGGTTGCATAGCTGTCCTCCATTTTTCTACAATAAGATATGGTTAGGCAAGTTTTCTAAATAGATAATTGACACTATTGGGGATTTGTATAGGTTAATGTATATACTGAATTAATTTCACAGTAAGAGGGAAATTTCAGGGGTTTTGTTGTGCAAAATTTAATTGCATGCATTTAAGGGAGTCAGAACTTGAACAAGTGCAAAGTTCAATTCCATTTTACCCAGTTTTAAGTCAGTGAAATAGTGACTGCAAACCCTGTCATCCATCCATCCATCCATCCATCCATCCATCCATCCATCCATCTACCTATCTTTATATATGTCTGTCTATCTATCTAATCATCTATGTCTGTCTGTCTGTCTGTCAGGGTCTATCTATCTATCTAAGACAGAGCCACACAAAGCCCCGGATGATCTTGAACTTTTAATCCTCCTACCTCCACTACTCTGAGATGCTAAGATGGCCACTGAGCTCTGCGTGTAAGCTGCTGTGGCTTGGTGGATACTAGGCAAGCGCCCTGCTCACTGACCTGCATCCCAGCACTGACATCCAACATTCTACATGTGATTCCAGTGCCCCTGACACATGGCTTTATGCTGTCTCTGTTTCCTTTTAGCACTGTAAGGTGCTGCTGCTGCTGCTAAAATAATAAAAATTAACAACCCCGTCCGGTTATTGTTCTCTTTACTGACTGGGCCTGTCAATCAAACATTAATACTAAGGGTTTGGGATTCCAAGGTCTGAGTCTGAATTCTCCACTCTGCCAGCACCACAGTTCACTGAGGTGAAAAAAATGAGCTTCCTGCTTCTGTGTTTCAGATTTTTCATCCACAGTACAGCTGGAAACCCTTTCCTTTACTCGAGTACAAAAATTGGAAGTTCTTGTACTGCTCATGACTGCAAGTCACTGCCTTCAGCATGGTGGCTTAAATATGAGAGCTCCCAAGCAAGAAGGCTTCACCGACGCAGCCTGCAATATTTCCTATTGACACTAACAAGAATGGAAAGCTGTGCCCTCCTCTGTCTCCTTGGCTTGGTTAAGTCTTGCTTCTGATGCCTGTTTTTCTAACTTGAGCTATCCTCAAGCAGAGCAGTACTTGGGTTTTTCCTGTACCTAATAAATGCTGTTTCTCAATGATTACCTCACAGTGGGTGATTACATCACCATTACCTCACAGCAGGTGATTACATCACCACCTGCTTGAGAAGTGAAGCTTTTTCTCTGCTCTTTGACAGTAGAGAACAGTAGTAGCAGGGAGGTGGGAAGAGCCCCAGGTGGCCCCCTACTGTTTACAGGGTCTTTGTGTAGGTGATGGCAGGACCCTTAGCCTTTACAAGGGCCACGCCCTGTGCAGCCCTAGACCTTTGTGCACTTGAACCTTTGACTCTAAAAGTGTTACAGCTTTTGTGTAGGCATGGGAAGCTGGGACTTGGCCACTGCTAATAGCTGGTGTTGAAGCTTCCCAGTGGGCTTAAGTATTAGGAGCGCTCAGCTGTTGATAGTGGCCAGTGTTACTGCTCTTGGGCACAGGGTCTTGTCCCTCAAAACTTGATAGTTTTCTGGGACTGTCCCAGTAGCCAGACCCTGCAGCTTCTGTCTACCAAATCTTTACAGATGTCCATCCTTCCCAGCCTCAGCTGTCTGTCTTCTGCTCCTGCTGTAGCTGCTTTCATCAGCTGTCAGTCAAGTACCAACTTCGCCACTGAGTAGCATGGTCTGCCAGCTGCTCACCTGCTGCCACTACTGCCTGCTTCCATGTCGCCTCTACCTTTGCCAGTGCTTGCCTTTTTCTCCATTTAATCAGTTCAGCCAACACTACTCGAGTAGGCAAAAAGGACTACTCAAGACCAGTCTTTTATTAAACCTGTGGCTGCAATACCAGGGAGGCAGCCCACTCACCACAGAATCCAGAGAAGCTGCTTGGGTCAATCATAGCACAGTTTGTATGCAAATGAAGGCTTGTGTTTGCACCAATCACAGCCTTGCCTCTAGTTTCTGTCACAGTTCCCTTTGCTGGGATGTGGGGGGAAGTGTTCCCTCTCAGATCTAGGTGGAAATGGCTGTAGGTTCATCCAGGCCTGTGTTAGCAAAATGTGCGATATAAATGGAAACGGGCCTGGCCGAGCATGTGCCTTCAGGAGATCAATAATCAGCTGTGATTGTTGTGCAGTTTTCGTAGACATTGTAGAGAGTTGGGAATGGCTTTCGCTGGCCAAAGGGCAGTCCAGCTGACTATTTGATGCACAGTCATTTTGTTTGAGGTTGCGAGGGCAGCAAGGGAGATTGTAACAGCTAACAACTAGGGCGCCAGATTGACTCATTTGTTTGCAGTAAGAATTTAATGAATGGGGCTAGAGAGATGACTCAGCGGTTAAGAGCACTGGCTGCTCTTCCAAAGGTCCTGAGTTCAATTCCCAGCAACCACATGGTGGCTCACAACCATCTGTAATGGGATCTGCTGCCCTCTTCTGGTGTGTCTGAAGACAGCAACACTGTACTTGTCATATATATAAAATAAATAAATAAAATCTTTTTAAAAAAACTTAATGAATTATCATGAGTACTTAAAATGATTTTGATAGATTTTGACCATTGTCAGCTCCTTGCCAAGACTCCAGGGGAAGGAAAGCACCTTTCTCTGCCACAGTTTGTCACAGTGACAGAAAGCAGGCTAACAGGCATGTCATGTGTGTGATCACTTAAACGTATGCCAATCCCTGTTGGGTTGTTTGTTACTACAAAATCTTAGTCATTTCCATTTGGCCTGTGGTGGCAGCTGTGTCTGAACACTTGGTTCTCAGTGGGTGACGATGTTTGAGGAGGTTACGAACCTTTAGGAGATGAAGCCTTGTTGGAGGAAGGTTATCCCTGGGAATGGACTTGAGTGTTTATAGCCCCATGACTCTGCTGGCTCACCCCTCTGCTTCCTGGTTGCTCTGAAGATGTGGTTTCTCAGCTTCCTACTCTGGCTGCTTGCCGCTGTGTCTCTCCCTGTTATTGACTCTCTTTCTGGAACTGTAAGCCAAAACAAACTCTTTGTAAGCCGCTGTTGGTCGTGGTGTTTTATCATGGCAACAGAAAAGGAACTCACACAGGGCCTGATCTCCTTGGAAGCTGCGGTAGATTCTTTACAGACTCCACCACAGTTGATTCCCCCAAGTCTCCCAGAAGTCATATGTCTTTTCTTGGGCATCGTCACTCTAGGAAGGTCCCTGGGCTTGCTCAGCCTCCCCGTTTTAGACATTGTCACACACTTAATACACACCCATTGTTTTTAGTTTCCTTTATTGTTTTTAGCTTAAGATATTTATGCTGTGGACACCCATTTCCTCAGAGTAGGAATATTGTCAAAATGTCCAGTCTCCTGGCTGAGGAATTTACAGTTACCTCATGTCTCTCACCATTAGCCTCATGTGTGTAGGGATCAGATCCCTGGGGTGAGGTCAGTCCCCCTGGCAGGCATCCAGAGAGTTCTTCTTGCAAGGAGCGAATGCCCAGGCTTTCAGGGCTCTCTGGTTTCTCTTTCACTGATCTTCTTTCACATTTATCAGAGTGGCTCTCACTTCAGTAACTCCAGCAGGGATGCTGTGTGCCAGGCTTGCCTCACCTGGCCCGGAGTGACCTGCTCAGCTCCTACCTGCCCCTTACTACATCTAGACTTCCTCTGTGGGATGAGTCCCACCTGACTCACAGATCTGTAGACATCATAGGAAAGGACCAGGCCAGGAGCTCCGGAAAGAATCTGTTTTAGCCATACAGACAGCCAATCAGCTCCTGCAGACCTGAGCCTGTGGCCCCAGTGCCCAGAACAGGTCAACACAGCAGAAGCTTTGCTTGTGTGTGCCTGAGTCTGCAGAGTTGCATTGACTCAAACATGGCTGAAACATACCGGCAGTGTGGCTCTGCTGACAGCCATGCTAGGCTAGGTATACTTGAGTGTCTTGAAGTTATGCCCATGCCCAGACTCTTAACCACCATGCATCTGCCCATTACAAGGCATGGTGAAAGTAATTGTTCTCCATGGGACTCTCTGTCCCAAACCTAGCTGTAAGAAGAGCACCCAGGCAAACTCTCTCTACCTAAAAGAGAGGGAACAATGCAAATCGATACCTTTGTTTTAAGTCTGCTCACATTTTCCAGAATATAGTAGGGTACACACTAGGGCTTCCCATGATTTCTGTAAGCTGCACTCGTGTGTGTATATGCGTGTGTGTGTGTCTATCCCTATGCTTGTGTGCCAGAGGAGGATGTCACATGCCCTGTGCCTTAGTCCCCTGAGACAGGATCACTCTCTGCCCTAGTCCCCTGAGGCAGGATCTATGACTGAATCTGGAACTCACTGTTTTTCCAGTAGGCTAGCTGCCCTGAAAGCCTCCATGCATTCCCCCCCCACACACACATACACCAACCTGATCAAACGCTGGAGTTAGAGGCACCTGCAGCCATACTGCCTTTTATGTTAGTGATGAGAATCTGAGCTCAGGCCTTCTTGCTTGCATGGTGCCCTTACCTACCAGGCCCTTCCTCAGCTCTTCAAGCTGCATCTTAATCTGCCTTCTCAGCCCGGTGCCTGCAGCCCAGTGCCTGCAGCTAGTTCTGAGCTGCGCAGCCACAGCTGATGGTTGGCCTTGCCCCCTCTTTCCCCCAACTGATGGATCTCCATCTTGAATCTTGGCACTATGAAGAAATCAGACTTTTTTCCTTGGGCTAAGGAACTTCAGCTGAGCTCCTGGCAGGTTCCCACTCTCTTCATGCAGACAGACACATGAACCGTGCTCCCTTTTCTCACTTTTCCCCTGAGAGCACCCTGCTGAGTTCACAGCAGATTATACCCTTCTGGTTAACTTTGTCCCAGTAGCTGAAAGGAGACAAGATAGAGTCACCATGATCAAGTAATAGGAAGGGCTCAAGGGATTAACACGGTGAAGTCAGACTAGTCAAACAGCCCAGATCCCAGTGGCTGGAATGTTATCTTGAGGCTTCCAGCCCCAGTCTCAGTCCTTGTAATGTGGCCAGGTCCGCTGAATGATGGCAGAGTGACGGTGCTCTGAAGATACACTTACTTTCTTTACAGGACATTTTTGTTTTCCATAAAACTAGACTTGGTGGCCAGTGTGACTCTAATGTGGAGCTTACTGTATCTGGAGAAGGTGCTTGGAGTGGTGCCTCCTTATTTGGTCCACTGGAGACCCTGTTTGGATTTTGTTAAATGACATTTTACAACAACTTTTTGTTCCTTCTCTTTTGGCTTTAAAGCACAAACAGATGAGCAGGTACAGCTCCAGGCCTGCTTCGTGGTGTTAGGTCTTAGGGTTGATGCTCTGCACGGTGAGTGAAGACCCCACCACAGCTTCCAGCTGTGTAAGACACCTGCTGTCTGTACACCCAGTCTTTGAGCAAACAGAAGTTCTCTTGGGTTGAAATGTCTTGGATATCCCCGTGGGATGTAAATCCTGAACTGTCAGAGCCTTATCTGAGCCAGTATTGTTTACTTAGGCAGTGAGTACCCAAGGCAAAGGAGCCTACCTTGGAGCAAAATAGCAGTGTAAACTGGACTGACATGGTGGTGCATACCTGTGGTCCTGGTGCTTGTGAGAAGAGGGCAGATGGACTGTGAGTGCAGGGTCATCCTGGGCTACATAGTGAGTCCCTATTTGAAAAAAAAAAAAATGAATGAAACCAAACCACCAAACCAGATAAGAATAAGAAAAAATAGCAGTGTATCCATCAGCTTCCGTCTGGCTGGTGTGTGGAAAAGGCACCTAGGACCCACACTTCTCCCTGCCACCAGCCACTTAAACTTCATGGTCCCCTGTTACTCTGAGGGCTTAAGAGTTGATCTGGTTGGACCTGGTGTCACGAGCCTGGAGATAATTGGATCATAAGTTCAAGGCCAACCTAGTCAACGTAGAAAGACCCCATATCACACTGGGTTCAGTGATAGCTCAGGGGTAACAAGCAAGGGCCTAGCTTCAATCCACAGTTACTACCAACAAACTCCCCCTCAAAACCAAAACCAAATCTGTCTATATGTTGACAGCTGGCCACCATCTAGCACGTTTCTGTTTCTATTCTCTTCATCATAGTTTGTTCTCAGATGCTACCAGAAATATCTAGCACAACTGACTGAACAGTCAGTCAGCAGAGAACAGCTGCAGACAGTGTATTATGGTGAGAGCCCTGTCAGCAGAGACTCATGGATTTACCTTTCTCCAGGGCAGCCCTGGAGCCTGGAGCCTGAAGGAGGCAGTGACTGACTCTCCCAGGCCTGACACAGCCCAGCACCGCTTTCTAATGCATCAGAGACCCAGAAGTATCTACACTCGTCTTGTCTCTCCCACACCCACCTTTCTGTTCAGCTCTATCCATGGAGAGGCTTGATCACAAGCATACCCGCTAGGGATAGCCTCAGATGTGTTTCCGTGTTCAGCCCTAAAGCCCGCAGTGGGTGTAGTACAGTCTCACTTCCAAAAAAGCTGACGGTGTCACTGGGAGAGAGGGCCTGGCACACTTGCAGAATTCTGGATTTAAATATGCCCGTAAGTTTTTGGGGGTTTTGTTTTGAGGGTTAACAACAGCCTCAAACAAAGGAACTGTCACACGATATGCCCCATTGCCTGTGACAAGGGCCAGGTCTAAACCTTGCACACAGTAGCCTATCAGGAAGGCTCATCAGATGCCCCTAAACTTTCTCCAGGTCTTCTTACAAACTCTAGACTTGTTCTTCCAGATCCGGAAAAGTCCTTTATGTTTCCATGGAAGACAAGGGGCAGATGATCAGGAGTCAGGCCTGTGTGGGCTACATGAGAGGCTATCTCCAGAAACCAGCAACAAAACAGCAATTCTGAGGAGGGTGCTTTGGCCGCCCACCAGTTTCTTTGATTCCACCCTGGAGGCCCAGGGTGTTCTGATGTTCTGCATATGGTGATCCTGTCCTTAGGATGCTGGTGCTCCCAGGACCCTGCGTCTTCCCCACTCCCCTCCCCACCCTGCGTTATTTGCATGCCCCACCCCCAGGCCACTCTGTTTTGCATGTTGCTCCTGACCTTGGCCTTCCTGGGGTAACCCAGGTAACAGGATGCTGTTTATGCACTTGGGAAGCTGTGTCTCCCTGAGTCATGGCAACCTGAGCTGCTTGCTCCTAAGGAAACCCATGCTTTCCAGGTCATTTTCCTGAGTCCCGTAACAGTTAACATGGTTATTTTCGTTTACAGTAAGGATTTTAAAACTGACAAGCTTGTCACTGTAGCTTCTTAATGAGGAGGCAGAGAGGGGCTCCCTGTGTGGACTTTGTCAAGAAGGGGTTCCGAGGAAACGGGTACCACCCGGGGTGGACATTAGTGAGTACCCACGCAGGCCTCCCACACATTCATTGCAGGTGTGCTTTAAAATCAAAGGTAAAAGCAGTTTTGTCTCATAGTCGCTGGTCCTTGTCTATACCCGCTGTACAGGCTGAGAACAAGTTTTTGTGGAGCGACTGGAGAAGTAGGGCATTGTTGGACCCCGGGTTGGGCACTGTCATGTCGTGTCACAGTCTACGCCTAGGATGAGGTCCTTTTTCCTATTTCCACTTTCCCTGTTCCTTTCCTTCCCACACTTCTACCTTGTCCCTTTCCCATTCCTCCACCCCTACCTCTCCCTACCTGACAAGGAAGCTCTTATTACCCAGGTACACCCACAGCCCACATGACACTTTTCTGGTAGTGGAACCTGTCTGACCTTTCTTTCCCATGAACAGAGTTGTCCCCGTTTGGCTGTATTTGAACATTAGCCCTGTTTGGGTTGTTCATTTTCAGTGTTGTTTCACAGGTAGGTGTGCTGTAGGTTCCTGGAGTTGAACTCTGCTCAGGCAGCCTGCAGTTACAAATGCACGCAGTGCATTCGTGGCTTGCAATGCTTTTTGTCTTCTTTCTGATTCTAGAATACTTGCACAGGCACAGTGAAGCATCCTGGGATGGGACCCCAAAGGAGACATGAAATTCATTCATTCGCCACACATGTATGATCAGAAGATACTTTGTGCAACATTGTTAGTAATTTTCAGCATGAAGCGAAGTTTTGTAGTGTGGAGTTTGTCACAAAAGATGCTCAAAGATTTTGAATTTGTGATATTTTGTTGTTCTGATTCGGGATACCCAGCCTGTAGAGTGCTTTCTCAGCAGTCCTACAAATGCTGGTTACTGTGTCTTGTGAGGCTCCTTGGAGCATCTCCAAATTTTGGGTTTAATTAACTAATGGATTTTTTTTGAGAGGGGGGGAAAGAGGGGGAGAGGAGATAGAGAGATAGAGATAGGTAGATAGATAGATAGATAGATAGATGATAGATAGGTGACCTTAACTAGCCGGAGTTATCCACAAAGCCTTCAGAGTGCATCCTCCTCTCAGAGATCTTTCCTGGAAAGATCTGTCCTATCGTGGGGTGTCAGCGCGGTGTGGTGTGGTACATAGATACTATCACAGCTACTGGGCTTGGTATTCACTGTGCTTGGCTTTGGGACTCGGACTGATAGGACTTTCCTGCAGCTTTACCCACATGTGATAGATAAGCAAATATATAAAATGTTCCTGGGTGCTATTTTTCTCATTGGTGGAAGAGATGACAGTGCTGTGGCTGTCCCTAAAGGGAGCTGTGTCACAGGCTTTGCAGGGTTATGGGCACCATAATGATCAGGGTCCTGGCCAAATGTCATGTATTAATAAGCTGGACAGGGAAGTTTAATAGCAGTTGTTTCTTATAAGCTAAGGATTTCCTCTTTTTAATAAGATTTGTGGTTTTAAAAAATACTGTTTTGTGTCTCTTCGTCTCTTATGTGTATATATCTGTGTGTATATTCACACTCATGCACATGTATGTCTATGTATGTATGTATGTATGTATGTATGAATGTATGTGTAAGTGTGAGTATGTGTGCGTGCACACAGCACATGTATGAGTGTATGCATATGTTTGTATGTATGGGCCAGAGATCAATATCAGGCCTTATCTTCAGTAGCTCTTCCTATTATTTGAGGCAGGGTCTCTCCTTGACTGGCTACGCTGGCTGGCCAGCAGGCTCTGGGGATTCTCCTGTCTTCAGCCCTTAGTGCCAGAATTTGTGGCCACCTTGTTTAACTTCTTGTTTTTGACACAGGGGCTGGGGATATGAAACCAGGTCTTCATGCTAGCACAGCAAGCACTGGGGAGCATCGTAGAATCCGGCACACGTCAGGCAGGTGCTCTGTCAATGAGTCAGATCAGCAGCCCTTCCTCTCTGGGACTCTTTAAAGTGTGAATCTCGCTCAGTACTGTGTGTGTGTGTGTGTGTCTACCAGAGAGTTCATGTCCGTTCCTTGAATTAACTGAAATCAATTAATTGACTGGCTATTGATTGAAATTAATTAATCAGTTAATCAATTGAGAGGTTTTGTGTTAAATGAATTGGTTGTTCATTTCCAATGCTGTAGTACATTCCGTTTTCAGGGAAAGTTGTGCCTATTAGTGGCAGGCACTGGGCTGTTACTCCCCAGGAAATGCAGCTCTAGGTTCTTAGAAATTACATTTCTGCAAGCATGCTGCATCAGGCTTTTTAAGTGCATTTTTATTTATAGACACCTTATTTAATGTGTAGTGTCGCTTTGCTGACATGGAACACATGGTAACAGCTCCTTTCCCTGAGTGATGCTTTAACGGGTATGCCTGTTTTCTCTGTGAGGCACATTAATCTTCTCAGCTTAATAAGCAGCGCAGGAGACCATCTAAAATGGTGAAATGCAACAGAAAGCTAACAAAACAAAACAAAACCCAACAATTATGCCCTGACCCCAACAAACCAGATCAAAATCTGATGCAGAGGACAGAGGGGCTGTTGACTGTCAGTGTGAGAGCTCAGCTAAGGAGGGAACCATAATGTCATTTTAAATGTCCTCAGCTAGGGTGTGCTTCCTAGCAGCTCAATGTGTGTGTGTGTGTGTGTGTGTGTGTGTGTGTGTGTGTGTGTGCATGAATGTATGTGTGCGTGTGAATGTATGTGTACATGTGTGTGTGCGTATGTGCACATGCATCAAAGTGTTGCAAGGTGGCTGTGGCTGTAGAGATGGCTCAGCAGATAGGAACATTTTTTGCTCTTGTCGGCGATCCAGATTTGGTCCCTAGCGTCCACATGGTGACTCACAACTGTCTGTAGTGTCAGTTCCAGGGATCTGATGCCTTCCTCTGGTCTCCATGGGTACCTCATGGCAGGCGAACACTCATGCACACAAAGTAAAGTAAGTATACCTTTTGTTAAACAATGCCACAAGTATTGACAGGGAAGCCATCCCACTTCATTTCTAAGCTTTTGCTGGGTTAGCCGAAATTGCTGTGCAGCCCTCCACGTTGGTATCATCTCTGACCACCCCCAGGGTGTTGGTAAAAGAACTGAAAAAGTCCTTTTAATTCTGAGTTGGATCATGTTGTTATGCTGCGACCCTGGAAATTAGAAGTATTTTCATAAAAACCATTTACCTTTGTTGTTGGTAGTTGGGCTGTTACGGAAGAATTATCTACAAAGTCGGAATGTGGGGTAGAAAACAGATGCCAGGAGAGCCATGGTCAAGAGCTGGTTGCCATGGAAGTAAAGAACCCTAGCAGCCATTAGCCAATGACCTAGTGTGCATTAAGACTCTGCCACAGTTGCCTGTGATGAGCTGAGGTGTAGTGTCTAAATGGGAATGCCCCACAGGCTCAGTCAGGTGTTTGACCTCTTGTTTTCCTGATGGTGGCGCTGTCAGGAGGTTTAGGAGGTACAGCCCTTGCTGGAGGAAGTATGTCAGCAGGTGTGGCTCTGATGCTTGTAGATTCATTCTACTTCCTGTTTGCTCTCCCTGCTTTGTGCTCCAGCTGCCGTGCCTCCCCACCAAGTTGCTTTGGGTGATGGTATTTCATCACAGCAAACATAAGGTAGCTAATACGGAAGGCTCCTCCTTTCAGGGGTCCATCTCTTAGTGTGCCTGGGGAGATGTTCCCGAGGAGATGATGGGGCAGTGGGTGTGACCCAGAGCACACAGATGCCAGGACTGTATGTAGCTCCCAGAGCTGCAGCCTGTGGTTTTCTACTGTAGCAGCTACACACCCTGGGCAGGGACAGAAAGAAAGGGTGGAGCGATGATGTCAGGGGAGGGCGGAGCCAGCAGTCAAATTCAACAACCCTGTGGGCCTTTTCTTCTTTCTTTTGGTCCTGTTAGACCGACTGACTATCATCCCCCAAGGGGGACATTGATGGAAAGTAATATTATGAGGGTAATAGCACATTGTGTTGAGATAAAAGCAAGCAGTATGCTGAGATAATTTCAGCCTTTCCAAATTAGTAATGGCGGCCACTGAAAACTTCTAATGCAATCATCAGGACTTCTCATCACTACATCTGTTAGAGTTTCAGTTAAGCAACTTACTCTTGCTATAATTTAGGTATTCCAGTGGCCCATGCATGAAAGGTATGGGAACCTCTAAGAGATGGGACCCCATGAGAGGCGTTTAGGTCATGGGTTGCATGTTCTTAAATGTGGTTATGAGAGCCTGGCCTCCTTCTCCATTCACTCTCCTTCCTGGCCCTGAGGTAAAAGGTTTTGGTCTGCTATGCGCTCCCACCATAATTTACTGCCCAGCTTCACAGCAATGAGGCTAGTTGATAATGTCCTGGGACATCTGAAATTATGAGACAAGCCTTTTCTCATGATAAGATACATCAGGTATTTTGTCATAGCAATGGAAAGCAGATTCACACATCACTGTACTTCAACAATTGCTTCAAGATAGTGTGATCTTGATATTATCACCACTTGGTGGAATTTGGAATAAGCCGGTGTTAATAGCTTGTAGGTGGTCTGGGCTTGTAGCTGCTACATAGTTCCATTGGCTTATTATAACCCATTGTGCTCCTTTTGATTCTCTGGTGCTGAGGATGCCAGACTTGTACACCAGTGCTGTGCATCAGCTCTGTGAGGTAATCTTCATCCAGAGCGGAAGGAAATAATAGATAGGAGAGCCAGGAGCCCTTGGTCCTCAGAAAAATCACATCCTTGGGAAGTGGGGAGACAGAAGAAGCACTCAGAAAATGAAAAGTCTCACAGAAGGTGTGCGCCATAATCAGGATTCCAGGAGATAGGGAAGATGAAGCCAAGGGAGAGAGAGAAAAATAAGGAAGGGTGTTTTCAGAGGAATGGCATTGGCATGGGTGTGGGTTTTTCTCTGGAATCTTTTGGACCCCTGCATCCATCCAGGATAGGGCCTTTCCTAACCACTGGGCCTTAGTCCCTCACTGTCAGATGCTGTCATCATTGAGGGCATGAGTCCTGGACGTTTTGTCCCTGGTGCCTCTGGGCATGTCTCCCTCACCCTTGGGCTCTAGCTGGACTGCACTGGCTGCTGTCCTGTCCTATCACAGGCTTTAGGGTTAACCCTGCCTGGACAATACCTAACCTTGGGGCATCGAGAAGTGCAGCCACATTCAAAAGAGTGCCTGAGTCTAACTTGCCATTTGAATGTGAGACTCCTCTTGAGTCAACCAAGAGTGGGCCAAGACGCTTGTGTATTCAAGGTATGTGTGTGTGTGTGTGTGTGTGTGTCATACACAGCCCATCCTCTGGGGGTCTGGGATGGTCGTTGGTTGTCCTAGCTGGGCCTCTCCATCCTGTGTTCTCTTGAGTGTGCTTGGTGGGGCCTGATGCTGTCATTGTGAAGTGAGGACCTCTTGGCATTTCTTCTCTGGACTCTCAACCTGAGGTAGACCTGCTCCTTATGCAGGTTGTGGAAGCTCTTCATGCAGGAAGCTTCCCTCTGCTACCCTCCACCCTGCAACAGAAACCAGTGTGGGATTCCCAGGAAAACTGTAAAGTGACTGTGATAGTCACATTCTGTCTTGGTTCTAAGCCAGCAAGTTCACAGCAGACAATCCTAGTTTTCCAGTGTTCTGGTGCAGGAGTGGGGAAATGGGAATTAACCTGTCATATAAAAATAAGTTGCTGCAAAAATAATTCCAGTTTTGTGTGTGTGTGTGTGTGTGTGTGTGTGTGTGTGTGTATGCATGCATATGTATGGTGTGTGTATATGTGTAAATGTGTATGTATGTGTATATGTGAGTATGTATGTATATGTGTGAAGTGTGTGTGTATGTGTGGTGTGTGTGTATGTATGTGTGAATGTGTTTGTGTATATGTGTATGTATGTGTGAGTATATGTGTATGAAAAGTATATGTGTGTTTATGTGTATGTATATGTATGTATGAGTGTGTATGTGTGGTATATGTGTATGTGTATATGTTTATGTATATGTATGAGTGTGTATGTGTGTACATGTATGTGTGGTGTGTGTGTATATGTGTATGAAAGATATATGTGTATGTGTGTGTGGTATATGTGTGAGCGTGTTTTCTTCAGTGGTTTCTGCTGTTAAAGCAAATGTGTATGTGGTGACGTGCCCCCACTTAATATCAAAATATTGCCCTTTATTTGGGTTTCCCCTTTTTGTTTTCATGTGTAGCTGTTCTTCAACAGCTCAGAAATGTACAGAGCCTGAGGGGTGGTCGGATTCGTCCTTTGCCAATAAAGAAGAAGGGAGAGGGAGGTGATTGATCCAGATGTTTCTCCCTGTGTCTCAGAACCTCAGAGGGAACTGCCATTTAATCCCATGGCCTCACTGTTATCTAACCACACAGTCTTGCTAACTTCCTTTCCGATCTCTTTCATGCATGGGAATGAGATCTGGTTGTATGTTCTGTGGCACTGGGGATACTTATCTACAGGAAAAGGACAGTCCAGATCAAGTTGCCTTTAGTCAGAAGGCTTAAGTACTGAGAAGTCCACTTATGTAGTTTCAGGCTAGCATTAATTCAGCCACTCTATAGTGTCCCACAGACCTGGCTTCTTTTTCTCTATAGGCAGGCCTTTGCAGTGGTTTCCCTTAAACCACAAGCTGATTCTTAATGATCTCACATAGCTGGCAGTACCTTTGGAGTTTTATATATAGTTCAATGTCCATGAAAAGAGTCTCATAAAGACCATCTCCCTGTTGTCTGGACGGTTTTACATGGGTCATATGTCTGTCATTGGAGCTAGAAGAATACAGTGCACTGATTGGCTCAGTCTAGATCATGTGATCCAGTGCTTGGTGGTGAAGTTAGCAACCCCAAAACACAGAGATCCCTGGATTTTGACTGGGAAGAGGGTGAACAGTGTAAAGAAATTGTTCCTCCGCCCTTTGGTTCTGAGCACTGTGAACCTTGTTCTTCTGGGTGCTGTGGTATTTAATGCTGATGTAAGGAATATGTCTCTGAAGGCAGACTCTTCAATGTTCTCTACCGATATTCTGCTTTCCACCCCTCCCCTTTTCCTCGTTCTATGGCTAGACATGCAGAAAAAGAGTTTGTTGAAACAGGCCATGTATGAGTGCCCGAAATGGGAGGAAAAAAAGTTCTAGATAGACTGGCTAGCTATCCATTCAGTCAATATGTTAAAGGAAAGGAAGGGAGAAATAGAGAGAAAATAGGAAGGAAGGAAGGAAGGAAGGAAGGAAGGAAGGAAGGAAGGAAGAGAGAAAGAGAGAAAGAAAGAGAGAATTTTATTCTTAATGGCATTGTTCAGAGGGAACAGGCTCAGTAAAGCTGCACCAAGCACAGGAAGAAGTCTGCCCACCTCCCTTGTTAACTGTCAAGCTTTTGATCTTCCCTGATCAGTTTAGCTGTGTGTTCCTATGTTATGTCCTTGCCCAGATCCAGTCTTCCAGAACCTTAAATTCTGTTCCATCTTTTTTCTCCGCCAGTGGACAGTTCGCAGTTGTGAAGAAATGTCGTGAGAAAAGTACAGGTCTTCAGTATGCGGCCAAGTTCATCAAGAAAAGGAGGACCAAGTCCAGCCGCCGGGGCGTGAGCCGGGAGGACATTGAGCGGGAGGTCAGCATCCTGAAGGAGATCCGGCACCCAAATGTCATCACCCTGCATGAGGTCTATGAGAACAAGACAGATGTCATTCTGATCCTGGAGCTGTGAGTGTTCCCTGTGGTGTCTGGAAGAGACTATGGGGAGGGCATGGGGCTGCATGGGCTATAGTTAGCCCAACTGGGCCATCCCTAAGCTGTCTGCCTGAGACTTAGCTGCCTGGAAGGTGCATCTTCCAGTGACTAAGGGACACTTGATTTGCAGGAGGGTCCCTGAATCTTGGGGCTCACCCACTTTCTGAAGTTCAACTTTGTTTGCCGTAAGCACGTGACTTAGGGGGGTTCTCTGTGAGAACTGTCTTCCCTGTCTTTTTCCTCATGTTTCTCCTTCCTCCTTCCTCTTAATCTTTCACACACACCCTGCTTTTAACTGTGGAACTGTCAGCGATAATTACAGGAAGGACGAAGTTGAAGCTGAGAGCTGAGACGTGATTACAGGACTCTTTGAGCATGCTGCTGCTTTTCCATCTTGCCCATCTGGTGTCGTGGTGGGCAGCTGATTGACAAGCATTGTTCTGAGCCGATTCTGGATTCTACCTCCTGCCCCTCCCTTTCCTGGATCCCTGCCTGCCTGTGCTGTGTGGGGACCCACTGCGACCAAGGCCAGCAGCCCACTCTTTCAAGAAAGAGGAAGAAATCAGTCGAGGGTTCTTGGGGATTTTCTCTGTAGGCATTTTGGATGTCCGCTTGGGGAAAGCGGGATGGGTGGAGCTCATGCCCTGACAGCTGATCATGGGTGGTCCCCAGTGGCCACAAGTCCCATTCAATCCCTGGGAGCTTTCTCTGTTCCAGTGTGCCTGCCTACTGTTTGACAGCTCCCTTTCTTTGAATATAAATTAGATGGCATACAACTCCTTTAACCTTTTGGTTCTTTTGGAATTCCTGTCCTGTCTTAAATGATGCTGGAGCAAGGGTGGCACAGCTATAGTACAGTTAGCAGGCGTAGTCAGGTGACTCCCAGATCATGACTCAGGACAGCCCCACAGCTCTCCTCACACTCTACAGACTCCAGCATCCCCTGGACTATTTTGTAATGTACCCATTTCCACATCCTACACCCCAAATGTGTCAACAGAATGGCACAATGTGTAAACTCTGAGACCTGCTCCCCTAACTCAGTGTGAGGTTTGCATACTCTGTTCCTTTAAAAACTGCCTAGTTGCACGCTGCCACCCGGATAGAGAAGCTTGTTTATTCTTCCGTTACCCAGTGGACATCTGGGCTGCCTCGAGTATATATCATAGTCAGGAGTGAAGCTGTCCTCAGCACTCACAGACTCATGTGAACATGTGTGTCCCCACCCCCTGGGTAAGCCCTTAGGAGTGGTGTTGCTAGGGAGTGTGGAAATCCCACCAGCAACTGCCAGGATTGCTTCCTCAAGGGTTAAGTCTCACTTTTCTGCCTCCCCAGCAGTAGGCAGCTTCAGATGCCCTGCCAGCACCGACACTGCCAGTGAGGATGTTTTTAATGGCACGTATGTGATTAGGTGCCTGGCAGCATGCAGCTTTATGTCTCTAACTGTGCAGGGACCTTGAGGACAACTTGAGAAAGTTCAGCCAGAGCAGCAGCAGGAGGAGTAAGGACGGTTCCTTCGCCGTGGGGTCAGGAGCATCTTCACAGGTGGCAGCAGCCCCTGAGACTGATGTTCTTGCTCCTTCACCCCAGTGTAGGTGAAGATTTGGCGGTTCCTATATGTGCCACTGACTGAGCTGTAAGGCTGTTCACACTAAATGCTCTGGGTGATTTTGGATGAGACCTACGTGTGACTTGGTTAGATCTAGTGAACCAGACAGCTCTCCGTAGAGTGGGTGGGCTTCATTCAGTCAGTGACAACCGAGCTAGAGCAAACTGGCCAACTTCCCCTTGAGTAAGAGACACTTCTGGAGATATCTCTGATGACCCCAGCGTAGATACTGTTGTTTTTTGTTTGTTTGTTTGTGTTCCAAGCACAGTGGTCAGACTCTAGACCAGGCTCTGTCCTTGTGTTCTTTGCAACCCTGAAAAGTAACTTTAAGTCGCTGAGTTTCCATCCTGCCACTTGATTTGTGGAAGAACAGTCTGTTCACGGTAGAGCTACCTACGGCAGCAGCTCAGTGCAGAGTAAGTATGAGGGAGGCATAGGCTCCATCCCTCAATCACGACTTCACATCCTCCACACATCATTGCTCTGTAATGGAGTCACACCGAGGCAAAGATCTCTTCTGCTTGTGTTCTTGCCCACCCACCTCATGGCACCGTGAAGCCACTATGAAACTCTTGAATCATTCTGTAACTCACTTGGTTACCTGGCGAGCAGTGAAGCCAACTTAGAGAACTTTGTGTTGGCCATGTGACTTAACTTTCCGTGGCTATGACAAAATGCCTGGGATGGTCAATTTGAAAGGAAAGAAGGTTTTATTTTGACTCACAGATCAGAGTCGTCAGTCCGTGGTTGCTTGTTTTTTTTCAGGTGGAGACCTGGGAAGGCAACACATCATAGTAATGAGACACGTTGGTTCGTATCTGTTTCTTCCATAGTGGCCTGGAAGTAGACAGAGAGCGAGGAGGGGCTGCTATTCTAGTACCCTTGGTGGGTACCTTCTAGTGACCTCACTTCCCTCATTAATCATCCTTCCCTAAAGGCTCAGCCACCAGACACTAACACCACATGAATCACATAGGGTTCTGGTAGGCATTTCTGATCCATGTGTAAACATTGATGCTGTCTCTAAGTGCAAGGTGGTGTCAATTGGACATGCTGGCTTATAGCATTGCACTTTGGTCTGTATCACACCAAAGGTGTTTGTCGTTGGAGTTTAAGATCCAGATTGGCCAGGTCTTTCAAGTTTTTTTTTTTTTTACATCTAATCTAGGATTTTTTAATGTGGACAGACAGTATAGTCAGTGTATAACATTCATTAGAGGATTAAACAGCATATGAAAGCCTGTGGCCATACAGACGCCCCAGTTTGAGAGCATTTCACGTGAACAGTGACATCAAGAAACCACTGCCACAGAGGAAGCTACCTTAGGTAAGTGTGGAGACAGAAAGCCCTAGAGGGTCCAGATTTCCCTGAAAGACACGACACAGAGGTAGCACTAGGAAACAGCTTAAAGCATTGGACAGTGTATGCAACATTAGTTCCTGGCAGTAGCATCCATTAGAGTCCACAGAACAGGGTTTTCCACTCTTTTCTAGAGTTTCATCCTAGAGGCTCAAAGATTAATTAATTAGCTGGGCGGTGGCGGTACACATCTCTTAATGCCAGCACTTGGAGGCAGAGGCAGGTGGATCTCAGTGAGTTTGAGACCGTCTTGGTTTACATAGTTCCAGGACAGCCAGGGTCACACAGAGAAATCCTGTCCCAAAATAAAGACAAAAACAAAACAAAAATTAATAACTAACAATCTTTAACAAAGGGCTTCGTCTCTCCTGGGTTAGGTTTTAAGTGTTATACAGAGAGAAGGACTTATAGCTCTCAAGGGGATCACAGTTCTACACCACGAAGCCTTGCTCTGTCTAATGCCAGGAATCTAGGCTGGGGCTTCACGAATGCTGTGTGCAAGCGTTTGGCCTCTGAGCTGCATCCGTAGCCAAGCCCTGGTGCTGCTTTTAACATGTTTTGATGTAGATGTTGTACCAGGTCTGGGCCCTGTGTTTTGAGGAGATGTTAGTGGTTGGGTGATGCCCCCATATCCAAATATATTGAAACTCTTAATAGTTTCTCATAATGTGACTTTATTGGAGTAAAAGGTGATTTCCCTGTGTTGTTAGCTCATTCGTGGTCAGGCTGAAGTAGAGCAGGGCACTCATCCAGTTTGGTTGGTGCCATTATAAGAAGACCCTGGGTGGACTGAGATGCAGGAGGATGCCAGCAGATAGAACACTGGAGAGATGGGGTCACAGCCAAGGGGTGCTAGGAACTCTTTCAAACCAAGGGAGCAGTGGACAAGTGTTGATTTTGGAATCATGGTCTCTAGACAGGTGAAATGGTAAATTGTGTTAAGCCTCTCCTGTATCTGTCTGTCTCTGTCTGTCTCTGTCTGTCTCTGTCTCTCTCTGTCTCTGTCTCTGTCTCTGTCTCTCTCTCTCTCTCTCTTTCTCTCTGTGTGTGTGTACATGAATGTATGCACATCTATGTGATTCCATTCCAAATGCATATCATGAAAATAATGCTTTTTTTTACTTAAATGGTTACATTTTATTTATTATATTTTAAAACTTTTTCAAAAAAAGTTTATTATTTATTTATTTTATGTATATAAGTATTGCTCTCTTCGGACACACCAGAAGAGGGCATCAAACCCCATTGCAGATGGTTGTGAGCCACCATGTGGTTGCTGGGAATTGAACTCAGGACCTCTGG
This sequence comes from Rhabdomys pumilio, assembly GCA_030674055.1. Taxonomy (NCBI): domain Eukaryota; kingdom Metazoa; phylum Chordata; class Mammalia; order Rodentia; family Muridae; genus Rhabdomys; species Rhabdomys pumilio. Next base: position 3,162,982 of record JANHMN010000006.1, on the reverse strand, counting down.
AAGAGCAGACAGTGCTCTTAACCGCTAAGCCATCTTTCCAGCCTGTATTTTGAAACTTTTATGTGTGTGCATGGTATGCATGTGTACATTTGTGTGGGGGTGCACATGTGTGGGTGAAAACCTGTGTGTGAGGTCAGAGTTTGGTATGGTTGTCTTCCTGTATTGCTTCCCATAATCATGGTTAAAAAACAAAAACAAAAACCACCCAATGTAGGATGGACCAGTTACACATATTGTACGGTGATATTAACTGCATGCACACTGCCGTGCCACAGACAGATTGTATGAGTTAGTTACCGTCTGTAAGATTATTGCCTGTTTACTCCTTAACCAAACCCAGAGGTGCAGTCACCAGCGCAGGAATTGTGTGTTCCCGTCGACACGCAATGGTGTGGTGCAGACACTTGACTGGCTCACCCAGAGCTGCGAGAGTGTTTCAAGAGACGAAGTCCAGTTATGAACAAAGTGTTTTTAAAGTGATGCTTCTACGCAAAGTGGTAAACAGGAGGGGAAGCTGATGGAGAGGATGTAGGAGCCCATCTCTCAGGCACCCCTTCCCGCTTTTCCCCTGGTGCCTGTAACACAGAGGAGCGCTGAGATTTCTCGATGATCTCTCTTGCTGGCACACTTGTTTGTTTCTCCCGGAGATTGAGCTCTTATGACTTTTTGAACCTTTGCTTTTGTTCACGAAGGCAATTTTGGGAGCTCCCCTGGCACCCCACCCCTCAGCTCTTATTAGGCAACAGCAGAGAATTGAAGAGCATCCGGCTGCAGCCTTGGCCTTTCACAACAGATCAGATCACACGCAATGGGTGGCTTTCCACTCAGGTGTGCTCTTGAGAGCTGGAACCCTGTGTGCGTGTTTCTCAGGCATTCTTTATTCTCGCCAGACCAGTTGAAAAGTGTCCCTTACGTGATTAATTGGTGTTTTTACTCACTGTGGATGGCTTGATTCGTGGGTGGCCATGTGTGTCTGAGCTCTTGGATGTGTGCTTTGAAGGCTTTTGTTGTCTGGAGCGATGTGGGGTCTGCATGAGCTGTTTACCTTGATTATGGGGACCCTCTGCTCATATGCAAGAAAAGTATGATTTCTAAGATTTGAGGAACTTGGGGTACAAGTAGCTGTTCCCTGTCCAGGGGCCGCAGGGTCTGCTCACTGCATGATGTCCATGAGCTCTTCACATTACCTTACCACAGGGCTCGGTTTTCTCCTGTCTTGGTGAGATTCTTTTGAAAGCTGCACATCTTGAGGCTGGGACTGAGGCAAACCCCGTAGAGCTTCTGTCCCCATCACGGGCTGTCCTTTTGGGGCTGCTCTTGTGGGCTCACATTTCATCACACTGTGCTCCCCTCTCCCTGAGGCTTGAGGGCTACGGGTTGGGGATCCAGGCTCAGCTCACACTTTCTGTCCTGTTCAGGCTCCCGTATGCCCAGAATTCTTGGATGGTATTTGGGTCAGAGCCAGACACAAGAAGCTAGAGGCGGTCCCCACGGCTGGTACTCCACAAGGGAGTGTGAACACCCCAGGCCCTTGGGACCACTGCTTTATTAACCAGGGTCCACAGCAGGCCAGCACCAGTGTTTCCAGAATTATCTGTAAGCCCCTTGGGCCCATCCTTATAAAACATTGTTTAGAAAGTTAGTGGAAAGACTTCTAGAAACATCCATGCATTGCTCTTTCTCTTAAGTTTTATTTCTGAATAACTTCTATCTCACCTCTTCTTGACTGTCTTGGCTATTTTTTTAAAAAAATCTTTGAATTTATTTTTATTTTTTGAGAATTTCACATATGGATACTGTATTTACATCATTTTTACTCCTTCCAAATACTCCCATAGCCCTTCCCTCTTAACATCATGACCTATTATATATATATATATATATATATATATATATATACACACACACACACACACATACACATATATGTATATATATATAATATATACACATGCACATACACACATATGTATAAGTATATGTATATATATGCACACACATACACACATATGTATGTATGTATGTATGTATGTATGTATGTATACATACACACATACACCAACTGCTGAGTGCATTTAGTGTTGCTTGGATGAATACATGTTAGGGCTGACCACTGCCATTGGATAACTTATTATTAGGGAGCTCATCCCTGGAGAAGACAATTCTCTCTCTCTCTTTTAGTAATCATTTATTTCCTGTAGCTCTTCATCTAGGCATGGGGACTTGTGAGATTTTTCTATCCACTTGGGATGTCAACTGGTGATGTCACCGTGCAGGCCTTGCTTAGGTGGCCATATTGTTAAGATTCTGTGTGCGTAGCTCCTCATCATACGTAGAAGACACTGTCTCATGGTGGATCTCCTTCCTGGTCCTCTGGCTCTTTCCACTGTCTTCTCCAGTGTTCCCTGAGCTTTGGGTACAGGGTTTGTATTACAGATGTGTTGGGACTGGGCCCATGATTAGGTGTTCTCCACATTTTGACTGGTTGTAGGTTTCTGTGCTGATCTCCATCTGCGTATCTTTTAAATGTATGGAGCTTGTTTTATAAATAGTGTGGCCGTTTCTGTGATGCCGATGAGGAGAAGCAGAGCCATAGCACAGCCATAATCACTGTGTGCTTGTCTTACTTGACAACAGCAGCATTTCTGGGCTATGCCCTCTAGCTGTTCAGGGACAGCCTCCACAAGATGCCAAGAATGCTGCCATACTGTCAGGCTTGCAATACCGGAAGCTTGGACTAACAGGCCTTGGCCCTTGCTAGGTAATAGCTTGATGGGAAAATTCAAGTAGAACATATTTCATCAGAAACCAAGAGTATAACGTTGGTTTCTTTTAAGATGGTTGCAGTTGGGTAGGATTGTCACACACAGTGCATTAAAGAAGAGAGGCAGAGGAAACAGGCATGCTGTATATAATCTATACTACCTCATTTGTGTCAGCCATCTTAGGCCCTGATACAAGCTCATCTAATCTGACTGAGTTAGGACAGATCAGGAATGCTGAGCCCAGTCAGTCCAGATCCCGGGTGGGGAGGTTGGAAATCTCACAGTAGTTTCCTGGGGAGGGATTACTTTATGTCCATTTTCTAAGCCTTAGACATCTATATGTCTTACACACCTCACTCTTCACGAGCTCCTAAGGCACCACTGCCTTCACCTCCTCAGGTGCTGCTTCCCAAATTCTAGTGCTGGCAAACCACATCTACCTCAGTAGAGTTCAAAGAGGACTCTGAAAAGCCAGCCAGGACTGTGAGGGCCTCTGGTCTTTCTGCCTCTTTCTCCTGCCCTTTCTCCAACTTCTACATTTGTTCTTAGTCTTCCTATCTTTGCGTTTCCCTGAACTGTGGGAAGATGGACAATGATAAGGCGATGAGGTGGGGCTCTGCTGTCACCCTTGCGTGTGCACATGTGTCAGCAAGTTCCTTTAAAGACAAGACAATGTCCTACTTTATCTGCCTTCTACTCAAGACAGCTTGGCCTCACAGGTTTGTGTCAGGTCTAATAGAGCGTGGGCTGCATAGAGGGATGAAAAGGCTGGTTTGACTTCAAAACTGGGAGGTGCCCCAGCGAGATGTCTTTTCATTATGAGTTGATGATTTTTTACTTAAGGCAGTGCCATAAAAATACTTGCAATGGGCTTTCTTAGAGTGGTGTGTGGTGTATTCTTGAGCACTAGGGTTTCCTTCAGAGTCCTGTGAGGAAGCAGGTGACACACAGAACATTGTGAGGCTCTTTACCAAGGGTTGTCAACTTTATGCTTCAAGGAAAACAAGTGTCAGGAAACAGTGTGCTAGTCACTAATGGCAAGGTGTTTTTCTCACCCTTGGAGGGCAAGGGGGATGAAGGGAGGTGCTTGGGAACCTGGGAAAGGCCAGCTAACTAGGGAAGGAGGAGAGATCTGAAGAAGTGAATTGTGATGGAGCTCTCTTGATTTTCTGATCCAAAGAGACTGAGGTGAATGATAAAACCCCACAATTCTGGGACCTTGTCTCTGACGAAGTCCTTCTAACTGAAGAAATGTTCTCTTATCCCCAAATGAGTAGAGCTCCCCTTTCAAAAGCAGTTGGCCCATGAGAAAATTCCAAAGGAAGGCACACTTTTTGGAGATCTGTCTTCTTTTCATTTTCCCTATTTTCAACGTCACTGAGAACATTGTTGGAATGGGGAGGTGAACACAGGGAGAACAGAGCAGAGAAGTCTGGGCTCTGACAGGTTTAGATTCTCATTGCCAGGGTAGCGTATCCTCCTGGACAGTCAGCACATCTGTGTCCTCTGCCTCTTGGATTTCTCTGTCATTTGAAGACGTGAGAGCCATCCACACACGTTGGAAGGGATGAGAGCCATCCACACACAGAATGACTACAATAGAGGATATGTTGATGGAAGAAGGAAACAGCCTGTACCTTTAGAAGAGTATTGACCATTGCATCTACTACAGTATGTGTGTGCTCTCTGGGACAGTGCTAGAATTTTGTTTGTTTTGATACGTCAAACATCTAGGAGATGTGCAGGCTAGCACAGTGCCTAGTAAAAGTGGCCCAAGTCCTCGTCAGTCCAAGAGGCTATCAGGGAGGAGGCTCTCTGGTCCTTAGGAACAGCAGTGATAGACTTGTCTGGTGGGCATTGGGGGCGAGGAGAGGAAGGAATGCCTGCATTGCTGTCTGAGGTCCGGTGATGTACCATGCTTAAAGTAATCTTCTTTAATGGGAACAGGCAGTTTCTCGGCACTGGACCATGGGACTTTGTATTTTTACTGGATGTGTGTAGGTTGGAACAGTCTGACTGGAAGGATGGTCAGTGGATGAGACTGCAGGAGTGGAATGCAGGATTTGAATGTGATGCTGGATTTGTGTCACTGGGACGTGGGTGGCTGAACCTGTCACAGACATGTAGTATAGTCCTGCCCACCAAGGAGCAGATGCTAAATCAATGTTTATAGAAAGAAATTAAATCGACAGAGGATCAGAGGTCTGCTTGCTCAAGATGGAGTCCTTCTTTCATGCCCCTGGACTACGGTGCTGAAAGGGACATGCTGATCTCTCCATCTTGAGCAGCTCTTGTCGGGGTGGCTCTTGACTCTCAGCTTCATCTTCTAGCAGAACAAGGCTCCATACTGCTTCTTCCCTCTCCTTTCAACACAGGTGGGCAGCTAAAGGCTCTCCTCACTTCGTACCTACTCTTCAGGGTTTCAGATTCCTTTCCTGCCCTGCCCTTGATTCCCATTATTAACTCCTAGGGGCTGGGCTTCCTGACACACAAATGGGTAACAAGGAGGAAGTGATGGGAAGCCTCCATACCCACAAGTGAATTTCAGTTCCAAAAATCTTTCTCTTTCTATGACCTTTCTTCTTCCTCTTAAAACACATTCTGAAAGTGAGGGGAAGGTCTCCTGTGTGGATGTGAGGAGCTAAGCTCTCCACATGTGTGTCTCAGGGGCAGCATGGTCCTTTGCATTTGCTGTGTTCTCTCTGACGGGCTGGTGGTCTTTTGGCCTGGATTTCCAGGTCATTAGCAGCAATCAGCAGCTGTCATTTTAGCTCCTTCAGTGGAGAGTCTAACCAGGTTGGGAAGGAGGAGCTGAAGTCACACAGCCCCTGGATAATCGCTTCCCCTTGTTTCAAGCTAGACAAGATAAATTGGGTTTGGAATTATCCTCCATCTATGGCTGTCTTAGCTTGGTTTATGTCCCACTGGCCTTTTGTTCTACTACCGGTTATAATTACTCAAGCTGAAGAGAGAGGTCTGGCTGCCCCAGCTTCTCCGTTTGCCCCACTTTCGATTGGCCTAATTCTTTCTGTGGGTTTCCAAAGCTTGGGCCGAAGCCATTAAAGTAAAAAGAGCCCTGGCATATGCTGTAGGGCTTTCTGGCTATTGGGTTTTTAATTTCCTCTGGAATGAGTACTTTAGTTCAAGCAATCTACATGGCCCAGATGCCAGGGGGATCTTGTCTCTCAGCTCTTTCCCTCTTAGTCACCTCCTCCCAATCTTGCCTACAGCAGTGCTGTTCCTGAACATTCTTGTCAGCACGTTGACTATGGCCATTGATTTAGGTCACCGGGCTAAGTGGATGAGGGTATCTCTGGCAGGAGATGACAGGGTCAAGGTAGGGCATCATGTTATAATGTGATATGGCCTCTTTCTCTCAGCACAACTTAAACCCACTGCCATCTTGGGATCCCTCACATGGGAGCGCAGTCTTTACCCTCTCCCTAATTCCAGCTCTACTGATCTTGAGCATTGCTGGAGTGTGTAAGAGGTGAACCAAAGGTAAGATTCCATGATGCAGTATCCATGATGTCATTGCCATGATAAAGTGAGGAGTATGTGGTGATGTCATCTCTCCTGGTCACCGATGCTCCTGTAAACAAGCCCAATAGACTTATTGGTTCACTCAGTTGAACTTGGGCAGAATCTTGACTTTGGTCTGTCACCTGCACCATAGCTGGTGAATAGATATTTGTTCACACCTCAGAAAACATTATACAGTACCAAGGGCCCATACAGGCAATTTGAGGGTTATGAGTCTCTCTTTCTACACACCTACAGTCCATACATAGTAACATCACCACTGGACTCTAAGATGTGGTATCCAGAGGGACATGTGTTTCCTAGTAGGCTTCTTGTTTGATACACTGCTAGTCAAAATTTTCCTTTTTCCTAAGGCCAACTGCAGTATGAATTTATGCATCTAAATTTCTTAAGAGTGGAGAGTCTTTATTCCCTTGTGCATGTATTTGCCTCCTCTCTTCCCTCCTTCCCTCTTCCCTTCTGTGCTGAAGAAACAGACCCAGGGCCTAGAGTGCCCCAATTCCTAATAGTGAGCCACATTCCCAATGTAATGAAAGTTCTGACAATTTTCCAACTTTACCTCTCTCTTAAAATATACTGCCTAAGACCATCTATAGTCTTTGGGTTTGATGGGTAGGGTGGCCCACCCTCATGCTTTGAGTATTAATTATACATTCTACCCTGTGCAGAGCAGCTAGGGAGTCACTTTAACCCCAGGCTTCCTTTCTAGGTTACCTGATTCTGCTTTTTTTCTCATCTGAATTTGCTCATGACATCATTTGACATAGATACTTGGGTCCCTTACCTAGTATGTCTTTTCTACCTTGACTGCAAATGAGCCTGGGAAACCCCAGGTACAAAGCTCCTAATGGTGAAACAGAAACCTGAGGTTCTTCTCACATCACAGTAACCCGTTAAGGCCTCTCCATTCTCAGGTATATCAGGCCATTGTCTGCAGAAGTGTGAATTGTTCTTCTTGTAGCTTTTGCCTGTTCCCAGCTGAACTAATGGGTTCCATCATCATTTCTGGGAGCTTTAAACAAATTCGTAGTTCATCCGTTTGGAATATTTTCATGCCAGCTTTCATCCATTCCTTTCCCCTCTGCATTCTTTCCCTTGATCCTTTGTAGAGATGGAAATCCAAGCGGAGAATCAGAAAGTGAGTAAGTGTTCTGAGCTGGGGGAGGAAGAGCTGTGGTTTATGCCAATCCATTGTAGGCATGACAACCACCTACCTGAGATGTCCTCCAGAATGTGATGTGTTGCTCAGGGTGAGCAGTGAGAAGCATGCAGCGGGCCTGATCCCATATCTCCCAAAAGCTAGGAAGAGTTTCTCTTCCAAAGGTGTCTTGCTACAACCTGTCTTTGAACTGAAAACAGTGTTCAGACTCAACTATGCTGGAGATCTGTGCAATAGGTAGAGAGAAAGTAGTCTTTTTGCTGAAAGAGGAAGAGAGAAATAAAATAGACCGCGCTTGATTGCTTGGCCTTGAGCGTGAGTCATCTCAGTCACGGCTTGGCAAGGCTTTCTGGGAGCTGGCCAGACTTGAGGCTATGGCTTAGGACATAGAACGGCTTCTACATCCTCTTTGCAGCTCACAGGTATGGTCTGGCTCACTCACATGGATGGTGCCTGCTGCTGCTGATAAATCATGATGCTTTTCTGGCATTATGTCTTCATCTTAATGCTGAGAGAAGGTCATAATTCTGCCTTTTTATTCGTTCATGAGAACCATCACCAGGAATGAGCAGTTTTCCGCCTTGTCCAAATTCCTCATCACAACTGTAGAAGACGGGATTTAAAAAAAAAAAAAAAAATCAGATTCATTTATTTATTTACTCATTTATGTGGGTGTGCAAGTGTGTACATGTGTGTATACACTCACACATGGACAGTTCAGAGGATAACCCTCCGGAGTCACTTTTCCTCTACCATGTGGATTTTGGGGATCAAATGCAGGTCATCAATCTTTGTGGTGATGCCTTTGTCAATGAGCCATCTCTTGGGCCCTCATAGAGACATTGTATTCTAGGATATTAAGAGACAGTGGGTGAAGGCTTGTGTGGAATGCTTTAGGGGCCATGGCTAAAATGACACAGAACACATCACTTTCTGCCACATTCCTGGCTAGAATGAGGCCTGAATTTAAGGGATCTGCACCTGTCCTGTGCTCACATGTATGTACACATGAGTGTGTATGCATGAAGGTTCATAGAATCTTAAAATGTCAGAGCCAAATGGGAGCTCAGATGTCCTTGTCTTAAGCATGTGGTCAGTGTGCACCAGGGTCTTAATTTTAAAGACCCTATTAAATAATGCTGATTCTGGGACTTAGTCAAGCAGGTGTGTGGAAATTGCATTTAAATATGTCCCTAATCATTAGGTTAAGAGAACTGCAGGACTGAATTGCTTACACTCTCATTCATAGACAGTAAAATTAGCATCCAATCACCCACACCTGAGGCTACAGTTGGCACTGGACATTCTTGTGCTGAGGACCGTTCAGGTCCCTGTCAGGCCACTCCCAGACGTGTGCCCTGGGGCCTGTTCACAGAAGAGTGTGTATGTTTCCAGATTTGTCGATGTCCCCTAATTTCATCGATGGTACCAGATGAGGACATGCACCCCATCCTCAGGGATTCCAGCAGGTGCCTTGAAAAGGGCCAGGTCTGGTAATTAACCTGCAGTTCAGAGTCCTCACATGGTAGGCTGACTAGAGCTGATCCAGAGTTGAATCCGGTTACATTCGTGGCAGTTGTTAACGCAAGTCAGGGACTTTCAGGTGTTTTTAATTTAGAGACTTGAATCTTGCAAAGTACTAATTGGGAGGAATTTTAAAATGAATTTTCCTACAACCCACTGACTGTGTACCTTCCCAGGAGCCCACAGTGCTTTTAAAACTGTACTGTAATGAATCCTTTTAGGAGGCCTTGCTGGCGAGAAAGAACTTGTGTTCTCATCTCTCGGAGGAGACAGAGAGTGTCTGTGAGCTTGTGCTTCATACGTGTGTGTGTGTGTGTGTGTGTGTGTGTGTGTGTGTGCACGCACACACGTTAGCACTGGAATTTAAAGCTCTCTGACTCAAGTCCTAATGAAGAGGCTCAGCTTGCTCTTAATCTGCTCTGCAGATTGTGCCTCACCCCTTCCATCAATCTTCCTTCTTAAACAAAATATGAAATTTGGAACAAAAAGTTCAAGTACCGAGGACTGGGCTGATTTCCTTCTTAGTCTTATTTGCATGGTCCAAATCTGAGCATGTGTGTAGAAGTGTCCTCTGAGAAGAGAATAAACAAACACCCAGTCACTTGTTGCCTTCTGAGATAGGAGGGACAGACACACCGTAAACATCAGACGTCCGAACCTTTGCTGAAGCCATTTAGCTTCTGTTGGTTTGAAAAAAAAAAAATGACTAAAAGAAGCAGGGGTGCGTGTCCGAAGCCTCCGCTTTTCCTGCATTGTTGTGAAGGAAGATTCAGTCATAAGTGGAGGTTAAGGAGGCGAGTGTGTAAGCAGGGGTGAGCACGCATGAGTGTGTACTCAGGACTGAAGGAGGAGGAGGTGCAGGATGGCTGTCTAGGAGGGCGGATGATAAACACAGGGCATCTGGAGCACCGATGGAGGGTCTGTTTTCCAAGGGGACATTTGGCTTCTGAGACAAGCTACAATATGGACTATGTCTTGCACAACATGAGATTTGAAGCCATGTCCCAGGTGAATCATAGACAGAGGTAATTAGACCGGCTGGGGCCTGCTTTCCATTGGCTGTGGTTAAGCAGTACCACCGGGCCTTCTTGGAACCTTTGGTCATTCTTGGCTCTCTGTGGTCAGGAGGCTGCAGAGGTTAAGTTACTTTCACATAAAGACAGAAGAAAGCAGGTGGTGACCAGCCTAAGAGACAGAGCTTGATCAAAATGGTGGATGTTTCAGTTATGGACACCCAAACTTAGTGGGGTGCAGGTTGGGGTCTTGAGAAACAACGGGTAAGGGGAGGGATGTGAGATCTACATTGAAGACCTGGACTTGGGAAGGAGGAGGGAGTGGGATGGGGAAGGACAAGGCAAGCTGCTGTGCAGGCTTGAGTTCAGCTTCAGAAAGTCAGCAGGGATTCCCTCAAAGCAGGGATCACCCTAGGGAGGAAGTTACCCTGGAGAGCTGTTCCAGGTTGTGCTGGGATGACTTGGTCATTATACCAAGGTTTGGAAAATTACTGTCCAGCACCTAGACTCAGATTGCCAGCTGCTTTTGTTAATAAAGTTTTATTGGAACACAGCCACACATAATCATTCACATGTAACTCATTTTTCTCTTTCACATTGACACTGTGCTGGCTGAGTTAAGCCTCTGAAATAGACTGTGCAGCCTAAAGCGTGCAGTATTTCATGTATAATCTTATTTTTTGGTTATGAGCCTAGCCTTTAGCGGCTGAGCCGTCTCTCCAGCCCTCCTCCTGTATCATCATCTTAAAGAAGTGTGACCTTGCTTCAAGGTCCCAGGTATCAGCTCTTAGAAAGGCATGACCTTGATTTCAGGAGCATTCTGCAACAGAGAAGAGCTTTGGGGTTGAGGCAGGCCAATGGACTGTCCACTGAGCTACTCTGAGTAGGGTGACAGTAAGTCCTATAAGGAGAGGAATATGATTGGCTCCCATGGATGTCTGCTATCCTGGTCTAAAATGGCCATTCCAGTTTTCTCATGAGTTCTGGAATGTATTTGTAGACAATCTCTGATGTCTGTGCTTGCTCTCCACTGGGTGGGATGATTCAGCTCCAAGACCTTCACTCTAGTTTCTCTACTTTGTTTTCTCTCTCTCTCTCTCTCTCTCTAGTTGTTTCCTTCCTTCCTTCCTTCCTTCCTTCCTTCCTTCCTTCCTTCCTTCCTTCCTTCCTTCCTTTATTCATTTAATATATGTGAGTGCACTGTAGCTGTCTTCAGACACACAGAAGAGGGCATTGGCTCCATTACAGATGGTTGTGAGCCACCATGTGATTGCTGGGAATTGAACTCAGGACCTCTGGAAGAACAGTCATTGCTCTTAAACGCTGAGCCATCTCTCTAGCCCCTCTGTGGCTCTCTCATAGGGCACCTCTATGTGTTTTGTGGATAATCACATATGTTGTCATACAGAAGGGACTCAGGGGAGATGATCCCCATTACCTATGAGGACTACCCTAGACTTGGCACATTGTCACCTCTGAGTTGTCTCTGTAGCTGAAGTAGCCACAGGACTGCACTCTACAAGTAAAGCCATAGATGAGAGGGAAGATGGCAGGATCCTGTGCAGAGCAGCAAAGTGTAGGATCCTGTCTAGCCATCTTTAGAAGACAACAGTGGCCAGCACCATGCCAGAGCCAACCACCCACGTGATAGGGGGTTGATGTGTGTATACATTTCCAACCCCACAGTGCTCTGTGGGTGGCTTGCAATGGCCACTTGAGAACAGCTTTTGTCCCACCCTAACTCCAGAGAGCTATTGTTAAATATTCCAGCACACTACTGCCTCTGTGGGAGGAATTTTAGTTAGAAGCCAAGCAAGAAGAAAGACATAAGTATTTGCTAGCCACAGAGGGCCTAGATGTGCTCAGGAACCTCAGGACAACTCTCTTTAAAAAGTGTGTTTGGCCCCTTGTTCTATAGAAAAAGACTCAGTCTCCATCAGGGTGAGTGACCCCACAGGATCTAAGTTGGGTTCACTCATGTTTAGTATCCTGCCTCACAGAGGCTGGAACTCTTGGTGGGGAGAGGTTTGGGTCTGAAGAGGAAGAGAAAATTAGCAGGGGGTGCTGGGGAGACCCAACCACTGAAGAAGACATAGCCCAAATCTCATGGTAGCAGGGACAACATGGGGCAGGAAGGAAGGGTTGGTATCATTGCTGTAAGAACCCATACGCCTGTGTGTTGTACCCGGCCTTGTAGGTGCAGTAAGACAAGAAAGACACCAACAGGGGCAGCCAGACCACAGCCCGTGTTTCTCGTGGGCTGGAAAAGGTGTGGTTACCTGTGGAAGCATAACCAGTGCCAATTGAGGCAGAGAGGGGAGGAGGGAATAACACCATATCCATCAGAGAAAGGCCTCGTTCTGTTTGCTCCTCTATTCCTTCCTTCTCCCTGGAACGCTTAGCAGTCCAGCCCTGGTGTGGACCAGCTGAGGATGAGCTGAGGGCAGAGAGCTTTCAGATCCGAGCCTGCCAAGTATCCTGTGTCCTGTGGGAACACAGCCCTCTCGCTTTATTGTTCCGGACTCTGCCTTGGGCAGTATTTAACGATCACCTAACATTTTAACCCCAAACCTTCAAGGGATTATTCTGTGGCTCCCACCTGTTGGGAATGTGACACACAAAGGGAAGAGATATCTTCAGGATGCAGGGCTAGCTGAGAGTAAATTCAGATTCAGTGATTAAGGATACTAGCTGGTCTTCTATAGGACCAGGGTTCAGTTCCCAGGACCCACATGACGGCTCAGTGTCTGTAACTCCAGTTCAGGAGATCACACACCCTCTTCTGGCCTTATGGACAGCAGACATGCATGTGCTGCACATACATACATGCAGTTGAAACACTCATACACAGAATTCAATAAATAAATCTTAAAGTTTAGTTCTGAGAAAGAATCTAACCTGGATGCCCTAAATGTGGATGTGCTCAGTGTGGATGGCCTCTGGATGGAGAGGAGCATAGCCACTCCCAACCCAGAGAGCATAGAAAGGCTGGAGGAGCAGAAAGGCTGGCCCATCTCTTCATGTGGGATCCTTTGCCATTTCTTGTTTTTCCTATATTTTCCTTCTCCCTGTACTTGAAAGATTCCTTTTCTTGTTTTTTGATCCAATAATGCAAAAGCATCACAGTTTCATAGGGAGAAGTGGAGAACAATGGTTAAGGACATGAAAGTATTTCCTAGAGCTGGGCTGAGGGTGCAGGGGGTAGAGACAAGTTTCACACTCTTGGTTGGCTCTTGCTGTGTTCTGGAGTCCCAGGCCTCGTCACCAGTCCTCCAGTGAATAAGTGTGGCTTGCTGAAGGACCATAGGATAAACTCCCGAAGAAGTGGCTCCTGGTGTTTGGAATGCTTGTTAAAAGTGTTCAGTTCTTTAATCTTGAACACCATCATGCAGCAGGCTAGAAAGGCCCAGAATCTGCATTAGCAAGGTGTCCCCTGTTCTGAGGTCAGTGGAGCCTGAGCCTGCTTCCAATGGAAGGCTGAGGAGAAGGGAAGCTTTCCTCTAAGAGAAGGCACATTAGCATGCTTACCCTGAATGGGTTAGATTCATTAGCCGTGATGTTTATGGAGTCGTCTTGCTGAACAATAAAGAATGTAGCAGTTACGTGTGTAATCACACTTGATTGTAAGGTTGCAGATGGTTGAACTTGTTAAACATTACCTTATAAGAACTCTTATTCAATGCTCCCTGTGATTTGCCATTAGTTAACACTGTGGAGTTTTAGAGGAATTTGGTTTTTTCACTGGATAGAAAAGTTCTGAGTCGTCGCTATGGGCCTGGTATCCTGCTGGAGGCAGTGAGTGTCCAATAGTCACCGCCAGCTCTGGGCTCTGACTGCTGTCCTCAGTATGCTTACTGCCTGGCAGTGGGGACAGACTTACTAAATCCTCCACCAGCGATGTACGTCATGGTATTGCATAAGTTCATTCATAGCAACTAAGATATTTCTTAAATTCCTTGGTAAATGTGTTTTTTAAATTGCTTTTATAAATCTGTACATATTCACTCATAAACAAATACTAGGCCCAAGAACATCCTTATGACACCATGTTAAAAACCAATTTAAAATCAGTTGAAATACAGATTAGGAACCTTCTGGTTACTGTCTAACAGACAGGACGGGTTATTCTGTGAGTATTACACAAAGTTGGGGTGTAGCTCTCCATCCCTGACCAGAGAGTTAAAAATTCTAAGTTTGAAATGTAATTGAAATGTTGTAAAGAAACACTATCAGCTGGAGAGTTGGTTGGCTCAGTGACTACTGTTTGCTGAGCAGGCGTGAGAACCCCAGTGTGTGTGGCCAATGGCTTGTGTAACCCCCATGCTGTGGGGTAGAGACAGACAGGTCCCAGGGGATGGCTGACCAGCCAGCTGAGCCAAAGTGAGGAGCCCTGGGCTCAGAGGTTGTGTCTCAAAGATAAGGTGCAGAGAGGCCTACACCTTTGTTGTGAGCACACACAGTGTCAAGATCCCCACTCCTTTCTAACTCCCCACAGCTCTCTTTGCTCTGTCCCCTCATTTGTGAATGTAGCATATTGGGAAAGGGCCAGGAGTGGTTTCAGCACATCTTCCTGAAATCTTGTCTGTAAGTAGGAGATGAGGCATTCCAGACATGGAAGGAAGATTCCCCCTGTTAACCCTGGCTCCTGGCTCTCAGTGTTGCAGGAGGTGAGCTGTTTGACTTCCTGGCTGAGAAGGAATCTCTGACTGAAGAGGAAGCAACGGAATTCCTCAAGCAGATTCTCAGTGGTGTTTACTACCTACACTCGCTCCAGATTGCCCACTTTGACCTGAAGGTAACACTGTGAGCGGAAGCCAGATAGAAGCTTATGCTAGCTATGGCTTTTGTGGCTTGTTGGCCAAGAGAAACTGAGGCACCCAAGTAAAGACATTTCCTTCGTGTTGTTTAACAAATGGAATTATTCATTAAGTCATTAAATTAGTTAAAAATTAAATTATTATAAATCATTAGCATATAATGTCTTCCTATAGTTAAAGTGACCCACCTCTGTTTTGTGGTGTAGAAGCTTAAGATCAATGGTCACAGTCAGGAATCCCTGGTAAGGAGTCAAAGGGGCTTACTAACCAGGCCCTTAAGTAATGCCTGCTCTTGGACAGTGGGCCATGTTTGGCTGGTGGCTGGACAGCTTTCATTCTCCTGTGGTTGTGGACTTTGGGTGGTGAGTATCTTGAGAGTTTCTCCATTTGATACAAGCCTGGGGCCTGATTATTATTATTATTATTATTTTGCAACCAGGCAGACCCAACTGTGACCTTGACTGGGTGTAGGGTCTTTCTGTGGCTGGTGGCAAGGCTGTATGGGGGATTAAAAATGTGCAAGCCCCATTTCTGGCTGTCATGGAGCACGCTCTTTTTGGGAAAGGAAGATAACACAGGGACGGCAGAAAACCACAGTGTTAGATTGACAGGGGGTGAGCCACAGGTTGGTGCAGGCCACTTAGCTAGAACAAGGCTGCAGAGGACCGAAGTGTCCTGTCTTCTTCCTATAGCAGAAGTGTCAAACCCATGTCTGTGTCCCTCAGTTTTCACCAACTCGCACCATAAGGTGGATTTCTGCCAGTGCCCGTCTGCTTGATGTCTTGTTTCTGACTGGAGAGCTGACAATGCCCATAATAAGTGTCCACTGGGCAGCTCCCAGCACTGGAGGGTAGGAGATGACAACCACAGCCTCAACATGCCCATGCTTTCTGGGAATGCAGGTTGTAAAGACGGGCTGTGCTCCTGTCACCCTACCTCAGTGGAACAGACATCTTAGACCTGCCTTTGGCTTCCTGCCTCCCCTTCCTTACCAAGTACCTTCTGGCCTCAAATTCTTGCCTCAGACCTGCCTCCTGGAGACCCTGAGCCAAAAACCTGTTTTTCAGTGCTCTCTCATCTACCTGCTCTCTGGTCTTTGCTTGTTTGTTTGTTTGTTGTTTGGTTGCTTCTTTTTTATTTGTTTGTTTTTGAGTGAAGAAGGATCCTTCTGTCACTTTTTACTTTCTCTTTCTCTTTTCAAGCCGGAAAACATAATGCTTCTGGATAGAAATGTGCCCAAACCTCGGATCAAGATCATCGACTTTGGCTTGGCCCATAAAATTGACTTTGGGAATGAATTCAAAAACATATTTGGGACACCAGAGTTTGTGGGTAAATCTCCTTTGCCCTTGGGCTCCCTTATGTCTCATCCACAGTTCCCTGGCTGAATGTCCCCAGCTCTAAGACTACTCCTTGTCCCTGTTTCTGTTTGCTACATGATGATAAAAGGCTGGCCTGCAGCTTTCCAAGCTAACGAGTTTTTATTTTCTCTCAGCTCCGGAGATAGTCAACTATGAGCCCCTTGGTCTTGAGGCAGACATGTGGTAAGGAGCACGCCCTCCGTGTTGTTTTCTTTCTGATCTGTTTGACTGTTTTCCTAACATGGCTTTGTCTTTATTTTTGTGTGCAGGAGCATCGGGGTAATAACCTATATCCTGTAAGTATCAAATCTACAATTCATGTCATCTTTTCTTGTCTTTAAGACTGGCTGGATAGATCACGTTGGCTCCTTCAACTTGTGCATGCTCTCCATTAAACATCTTTCTCCTGCTCACTCGAAACATATTCATTTTATGCTAATTAGGTTTGTTTTTTCTCAATCAAAATGAATTGCCAGTAATTCATAATCATGGTGAGAATCTTATCTGTCCATTGCCGAGAAAATAGAAGAGTTTCATTTTAAACTATTCTTGGTTCAAATGACTTGGTATGATGGTGTGTTTGTGTAAGTGCTTGTTAGTGTGTGCGTGTGTGTGTGTGTGCGTGTGTGTGTGTGTGTGTGTGTGTGCATGTGCGTGTGCGCACACGCAGGTGCCTTTGTGTGTGTGCATGTGTGAGTGCTCGCACACATGTTAGTATTTCCTGTATTGCACGTGTTGTATTTGTCAGTGTAGGTGCATAGGTATGACTGATAACTTTATACTCTATTTTTATTTATTTTTTAGATAGGATTTCTTTTTTATATTTTATTTTATGTGTATGAATCTTTTGCTTGCATGTATATATATATATATGCATCCTATGTATTCTGGTGCCCCAGAGTTCAGAAGGTTGGATCTCTTGAGCTGAAATTACAGATGGTTGTGAACCACCATGTGGTTGCTGAGAATCAAACCCTTGTCCTCTCTGGAAGAGCAGTCAGTGCTCTTAACCACTGAGCCACCTTGCTAGATAGGATTTCTTCATGGACCTTAAGCTCATCGATTTGTCTAGCTGCTGAGCTGCAGGTATCTACTTAATCCAGCCGCCCACTGCTCAGTGTCTGCTTCCCCAGTCACAGTCACACACCGCTGCACCTGGCATCTTAGAGGCCACGTTCAATTTCTCCTGTTCCTGCACAGAAGGACTTTAGTACTTTGGTAACTGAACCGTCCCCAGACCCAAGTGAGCTTTCAGCAGGTTTCCTCTGCAAGGAGTCTATACTCTTGTTCATAACTGTTCAGTATTCCATGGTGTGTGATAGGATTCTGACATGACTCATTCCACACTGAGTCCTGTGTGTTATTCTCCCTCTTATAGACACAGAAGAAGCCGTGATTCTTCATGAGTAGTTTTAAATGTTCTGTCAGTGAGCCACTTTGTTTTTTTAACAGCCTAAGTGGGGCCTCCCCTTTTCTTGGAGACACCAAGCAAGAAACATTAGCAAATGTATCTGCTGTCAACTATGACTTTGAGGAGGAATTCTTCCGTAACACCAGTACCCTTGCCAAAGATTTCATCAGAAGACTGCTGGTCAAGGATCCAAAGTGAGTGTCCCCTCTTCCTGTCAGGGAGAGCCTCATGTGGCCGAGACCAGAGGCCAGCATCTGTTCTGTGTCTAGTCTAAGTGCTTTTGGTCAGACCCTCACTGTTCCACCTGCCTGGAAGGAAGTGCTTCAAAGAATGCACTCAGGGCCTTCCTGCTGCCTGCCCACTCAGTCCCTGCACAGGGAGGAGTCTGGAGCTGGAGGGTTGCTCTCAGTTTATTTATTTATAACATGGGCCCCACTTTTGCAGAGTGTCTGTCAGACTGAACCAGCATGAAAACAACCTTAGCGCTGTTTCAATCTAATGGTATCTTCTTTCCTTCCTCTTCCTCTCTCCCAAAGGAAGAGGATGACAATCCAGGACAGTTTGCAGCACCCCTGGATCAAGGTGAGTTGCTTCTTATATTGGGGTTCTAATCATTTCCAAGTGATCGGTGTGAGCACCGATGGGTCGTGCTGGATGGAATGTTAGCTGTCTGTTGGTACCATGGGTTTAAGAAAGAGTGGCAGACTGGAGTATATCCTGATGATCACAGAAGGAGGACAATGAGCTGCTAAGAGCAGGGAGAAGTCAGATCTACTGAGCAGATGTGTTTCGTGTAGCCTGTGGGGTTATAGTAAAAGCAGCATTTTAAAACTGAATTGTTTCCCATCCTACAGATGTGTCAAGCCTCAGAATATTTAGAAAAATCTGGAAGTCTGTAGATACCACATCTTTCCTACACACGACTGTAGGGGAAGCTGCTGGAGCCCTTGACACTGATCCGTGGCACTTTTATATTGCTGCCCTATTGAAACTTGGGCTAACAAAACTGAATTAACTTCACCCTAAAATAAAAGGGACTGAGGTTGATGAGTGTGTTAGCTTTCTGTCATTGTGATAGAATATAGGAAAAGATCATTGAAGAAGGGAAGGCTGATTTTGGCTCAGCTTTAGTTTTCAGTCTGTAGTCAGTGGGCACTGTTGTTGGGGGCCTGTAGCAAGGTGGTTCATTATGGTAAACGGAGGGAGCCAGCTTGGATGGTGGGAGGAAGGGGCCACGGTTCTAGTAGGTTCCGTAAGGACTTAACCTCTTTAGACTAGGTTAGGGAAATTTCTCTCCCTCCTGGCAGTTACAGAAGTTGGCCATCCAGCTTCAGCATAAGAGGTATTGGGAACATTAAAGATCCAGTCCATAATATAGGTATCTAGTAGTTGAAAACAAAACCACAGGCCTCATCAGTGGGCATCACAGAAGGCTTCTACTCCACTTCTCCCTCTTGGGGTGAGGCCTGTGCCCAAGTGTATCCACTGAACAGGATGCAGTGAACTTTTTTGAGTGCTGTCAGGATGAGCCAAGTGAACCACACCTCTAGAGTCTCTCCCAACTTAATTCGCTTAGTGACTCTTGCCATTCCCAAACTGTCAGTGTAGAAGAATGTAACTGAGCGTGGTTACAAGCTCACCTCCTGTCCTATGTGCACTCCACTGAATTATACAAAATATTCAGCTATCAAGAGTTAGGGGACGGAGTCTAGATCCATCCCCCCTTTTTTTTCTTGAGAAGATCCCAAGTATGCCAGTCTAACTTCAGTCTTGGTTATTGCCAAGGATGACCTTGAACTTCTGATTCTTCCACCTCTATCTCCTGAGTGTGAATGTTGTGGGCATGCACCAACATGCTTGGTTTATGCAGTGCTGGGGTCAATCCCAGAGCTTTCTGAATGCTAGGAAACTCTCTACCTGCTGAGCTGCATCCGAGCCTAGCTCCTGGATCTTGAATGTTTTTTCACCACTCTTAATGCTATTTTAGGATAGGGAGTGTGCAAGCCTTTCAGAGTGATAAGGAGTATTAAAATATTTCTGTAATTAGCTTTCATTATCTTTTCTTGAACTTTCATTTTTAGCCTAAAGACACCCAACAAGCACTTAGTCGAAAAGCCTCAGCAGTAAACATGGAAAAATTCAAGAAATTTGCAGCTCGGAAGAAATGGAAAGTAAGACTCTGCGGACACATTGAATTCGGCTTTCTCTGACTGCTCTTGTCAGGGCCTGTCTTCTAACACCAGGAACCAGGAAATGTATTCATTTAAAAACAAAAAAGTCCACTATGTAATCCCCTGTGCTGTTGTTACTTACTTTTTGAGACAAGCATAAACCATATTTCAGTGTTACTCAACTTATATTTGAAATGTAACTTTCCATGCTCTTTTCTCAGATCACCCCCAAGGTAGATTTTTAAATCAATACAATAAAGTGATAGCAAACACTTTTTCAACTATAACAAACCACACTCTAAATATAGCTGTTCCTCCTGGTCAGCAGCCTGGAGTTTGTATGAAAAATCTGCCTCGCTCCTTGTGGGCTTGCAGTATTGGGGTGAGGGGGTAGGGAACTGGAATGGGGGAGGAGCCCTGACAGTGTTGTCTCTTCTTCTACACTGTGGTTTTAGTGTGATGCTGGTTCAGGTGTCTTTGAAACAATCAAAATTCAGGCATCAGAAAGAAGGTGATGGTGTAGTTTCTAGTGCCGAAGATTATGTCAAACTGGAGAGAGCGAGCAACTGCCTCCTCTCCCAGCTGGTCCCATGGTATACCTCAGTTTTATACCCAATAAGCTATGACTAGACTCTCAACAAGGCTTAGAGCTTATGTCTCAGTCTCTCTCCCCATTCTTTTTTTCCCCCTCTTTCTACTTCTTTCTCTTCCTTCTCTTTCCTCATTCCCCTCTTGCTTCAGCCTTTGAGCATATGGAGGGAATTGTACTGCAGACTAAAGTATCTGTGCCCCACCTGTGCATGTTGATAGGCACATATATTCCTTTAGCTGACGTGGGCCCAGAGAGCCCACAACAAGGCTCTTGCATCCCACGCTGGACTCCAGAGGACCCTGTGAGGCCTTTGTTGGGGTTTAGAAAACAAGACATAGAGAGAGAAGGGATATGAAAAAAAAAACCCCTTCCCCATGTCATAGTGAATGCACAAGCATCTTTCTTTGTTGCTATCTGGGCTCGTGACCTTCAGAACACTTCCCTAATCAAATAGTCTGAGCTTCTGTGGCGTGCCCGCCCCAAGAGGGATGTTGGCAGTGAACATGCTCTTAATGCTTTCTTCAGAAGTTCTCTTTTCCCCTTGACTTTTCATATGTTTATTTTATTTTTAGCAATCTGTTCGCTTGATATCACTGTGCCAAAGATTATCCAGGTCATTTTTATCCAGAAGTAACATGAGCGTTGCCAGAAGCGATGATACTCTGGTAAGCAATCCTGTTTGCCTTGGCTGGTTTCTCTGAGCACTATGTTTAGAGTTTACATTGTTCTGTTTGTTCATCAATCCAGAAAGTCTCACGTCATGGGAATGTCAGATGTACCCTTACTCCTGAGGTGGGCGGACACTGTGCCCAGTCCTGCCTTTCCTCCTTGGAGGATTTTGATTCGATTTACTTGGCATTGTCTTAGCTGTCATCTCTACTGTTTCTAACACTACTCTTTCCCTAAACACTTGTACACACACACACACACACACACACACACACACACACACACACACTTGAAAGAGAGGGTAACCAGTGTAAGACGAAAGAGCTCCCACTAATTCTCATAGATGAACATAAGAACACTGATTGCCATCAACAGGAGACTGTAGAGTCAAAGTAACACTAAAGGACAGACAGCCCTCCCCCACTGCACCCACCAACACCAAGGAAAGCGCAGTGCTCCTGTCTCGTGGTAGACCAGAAGGCCATATACACTTGGTTTATTGATATTGTCCTGACTGTCCAAAGCCCTTGAGAATGGCATCACAGTTTTCCCTAAGTCCAAGCTGAAACCTAATCACTGATGAGCTCTTCAGATACAGCTAGACACCTCTCACTTCATCGAGACTTTCCCCAGCCAGTCACAAACAGGGCTTTGTTCACTGAAGGTGAAGGGGACTCCGGGAAAGACAGACACAGTGATTCTGTGGGAACCACCCTGGCCTGTAACTCAATAGTCGGTATTTCCTGGGTAGAGCTAGGGACTCCTAGGGCAGGTATCACATGACAGTAGACACTAGCTCTTCTTTTCTCCTGAAGCTACTCTCTGTATTCACGCTTCAGCTCTAGTCTACAACTGCAGAGTAAAAGGAGGAAGGAGAAATGTACATATGTGCACATACACAGAAAGACAGACAGACAGACACACACACATACACACACACACAGAGAGAGAGAGAGAGAGAGAGAGAGAGAGAGAGAGAGAGAGAGAGGAAAGCCAAAGAGAAGGAAGTTATAAAGAGATGGGAAGGAAGAAGACCTCTTTGGAAGGGTGTGAGGATGTTAGGGGAGCCAGGAAAAATGGCAGTGTAGGTCTGACTGTGGGATGCTGTATTAGGGGGTGACTGAATCTCATGAGTCAGCATTCTTAACAGTCCTTTGTCACACTGAAAGCTAGGGTAGGAGCCTTAGGAGAGGAAGTCTCCTCTCTTCTGCTGACTGGGGGTGTTGTAGGCTGTCTTCTGCTGATAGTGGGTGCTGTAGGCTGTCTTATTTCCCTCCACCAAGATTCATCTCACTTTTCTACTACAGTGGTCCCTAGTCATTAGCCAGAACTATGAAAGAAAACCAAACGTTACTGCCTTGGCTCACTGATGCCCTTTGCCAGTGTTGCCAGAGTCCTCCTGGAGTCTGGATTTAGAAGGAACTCAGAGAAATGCTTCTCCATTCTGCTTTCATAGGCATTGATGTTTCAGGAGCTGTCGACACCTCTGGATTTTGTTGGGGACTTTTCTAACTCCTTTGTTGTAAGGTATCATGTTTTGGGAGCATCTTGTAAGAAAGCTATGATGAGGCAATGAAAGGAACAAACTTATTCCTTATTCCGCAGTTAAGTTTTCTGGGTAATTAGAAGTACATCCATACATCCATTGCCTGTTTCTGGCCTTTGTTTTAAGTATCACACCAGCACCATTTTAAGGTCACACACACACACAAACACACACACACACACACACACACACACACACACACACACACCATTCAAAGAATTTTACCTTGTTATTTTAGACGTAGAGAAAAATACATTCAAAAGTCAGAGGGAAAAAAAGAAGGAAAAAGAAAAATACGCTAATCTGTAATTGGAAAATTTAGCAAATGGTGCTGTGGTTTTTCTCCTTCCTTATCCAGCAGGAGAGTTCATGTCACAAAGGAACCTCTCCACAGTGCTTTCTGGTAACTGCATTTTGACAGATTCCTAAGACAAGCAGAGGGTAGTTAGTTGGCATCCCTATTCACAATCTGAACCTTAGAAAAAAGATCCTTTTTGTTCTTGGTTTCAATGTAGGTGACATCAGGCTCAGTTAAGCATTAAGTGGTAACAGTTGGTAGCATGAAAGGGTAAAGGTTTACCCCCCCCCCCATCCCCCCAGCTCCCTTTGTGACCCTGTGGACTGGGGAATTGGAGATTAAGTGGCATTTTTTTTTTTTTTTTTTTAAGATTGCCTGTATGTCAGGCAAGCCAGGTTCACTATGTTGATGAGTGTCCTGGCCAGCGTGCTAACTCTATCCTCTTGTGTCTCTCAGGATGAGGAAGACTCCTTTGTGATGAAAGCCATCATCCATGCCATCAATGATGACAACGTCCCAGGCCTGCAGCACCTCCTGGGCTCATTGTCCAGCTATGATGTCAACCAGCCCAACAAGGTCTGACTCCCCTCTGCCAGGGGCACCTAGCGGTTGTGTCTGACTCCCCTCTGCCGGGGCACCTGGTGGTTGTGTCTGACTCCCCTCTGCCAGGGGCACCTGGTGGTTGTGTCTTAGACTGTGACTCCAGCTGCTTCTCCGACCCTACTTCGAAAATAGAGCTTCCATTCTGTGGGAAAACCCTCTCTGCTTAGGCTGATTTGAGTTGCAAATACTTAACATTTTGCATTGAGCACTTTCCTTCACACCCCAATTGCTCCTGCACCCTTGAAACTCCTGCCTCCCCACCCCTCAAATAGCAGCATTGTCATTGAGTGTAAACAGAAAAGGAGGGGCTTCTTGTCCTTCTGGCAGTTTCTTCCCTTCCTGTCCTCACGCTGCAGCTTTGTGCCTCATGGAGATCCAGGGAAGGGTGTGGACATCTAGTATAGTGGTGGCTTTTCCCTCCCTACCAAACCTGAAACACAGAATATTCTCTTCCTGTCTTCCAGCATGGGACACCTCCATTACTGATTGCCGCAGGCTGTGGGAATATCCAGATGTTACAGTTACTAATAAAACGAGGCTCAAGGATCGACGTCCAGGACAAGGTCTCAGTGCTGTACATTAAGAATGAGTTTATTTCATGTATTCTCAAATGCCTTCCTAATTGTAAGGGCAGGATATGGGAGAGTACGGCTAGTTTTATGATTTCCTCTGAAAAGCTGTATGAAGGGCCTGTGTCGTCTGACATGCACCGGGAAAGGTTCACACTTAATTCCCTGTGTGCTCTGCTCTGTTCTTGTGCCCAACACGCTGCAGATCACATTACTCCACAGTGTTACCAGTCTTACTTGGAAAAGTTTTCATTGTGTAGTTAATCTAATCAGAAATTCATTAGCCTGAATATCCATCATGTATTCAGATACCGGCACATGTGCTGGTAAAAAACAGCATTAGAAATGCAGGTGCCATTGAGTGATGGCTGATTAGTATGGCCATGGATCTGTGATCAACTGCCACAAAAACTGTAATTTGTCCTTGAGACTCCATGAACTCAGTTCTTGATCCAATCAAATGTGTACTCAGAGAGTTTGTGAGGGAAAAGGATCCAGAAGGCATGTCTTCTCATGATTCTCTAGACGATGAAAAATAACTGCTCCCATGGTATCTCATCAGGTTGAGTAGTTCCCAGGTGTTTAGGGTTCCAGTTCTGAGCAAGCTGCGTCATTTTATCAAAGCGTCTTGAACACTCATTTTGTTGTTGTTTGGTTGTTTTTTTTTTTTTTTTTTTTTTTTTTGTACCTTTATAGAGGCTTGAATTGGAATCAGTTCCTACAAATTCTGAGAGAATATTCTTAGGAATTCTAGACTGAGATAAATATGAGGACTTTAAAAAAGAAAAACAAAAATGTTTTGGCTTTACATTGAAATACATAGTTACAAAAAAAAAAGTTGTAAAGATAATATAGAAACCCCCTTCTGCTCCCTATCGAGCCTCCCCTGTCTCTAACATGGTACACGACCATGGTATGATTATCAGAACCTTGAAGCTAAGTGGGCTTTTCTTTCTCTTGGAAGAGGCTCCCCTGGGGTTTGTTATCCCACAAGAAGGGAAGCACTGTGGTTCTAAGGGGCGCATGGTCCAGGTCCATTATGTTCTAGATGTGACTCTACGGTGTTTTCTTTGCAGGGAGGATCCAATGCCATCTACTGGGCCTCTCGGCACGGCCATGTGGATACTTTGAAATTTCTCAATGAGAACAAATGCCCTTTGGATGTTAAAGACAAGGTAAGGCCGTGCCTCTTAGGAAGAGAAGAGGGAATGATTAGGGGTGCACTGAAGGGCTGGCCCACCTAGTGAACCAGAACCCAACCCAAAGGTAAAGATTGAGGACCAAGTCCTCTAGATGGGGATTTAAAATTGGAGGTTTTGTGTTGTTATTGTTGTTTGGTTTTGTTTTTGTTTTTTGGACCGTGGCTGGGCCCAGCATGTTAAATCAGAGTTTTTACTGTGGGTGCTTGGATTCTGCCCGTTGTTGGGCTCTCGGTGAAGCAAAGTATTTAGGGTTGTGTGTTTGAGCACAACCTGTTTGCCTTCTGTCAGTCAGGAAAAAAGGAGACAGAGACACCCACAAAGTGTCCTCTACTGTAACCTAACTTCCGCTGGCCCCCACCTCCTGAAGATTCCTCCCCTCACAGGCTGGGGGCCAAGCTTTTCACACTTAGCTTCGAGAGGTGATTAAGATCTGGACAGCAGCACGTATAAGTTCATCACAGCAGTTTTCTTCTGCCAGTTGACAGTAAAATGTTGTTTCTGTGGTTAGCAAGGCCTGACCCTGGGAAGTACAGATGCAAAGTATCCGTAGTTGTAATTTTTTACTCAGATTTGTTGAGGGAGAAAAACCTTTAAAAAAAATCTCTGAGAGTGTAAGAAACATGTTTCTGAGCACAGGTAAGGCAATGACGAGAGGGAGTTGTTGATAACTAAAACTATACATTTGAGTAATTGCAGGACGATGAACCTGGTTTTAAAGGGGGATTGTGTATGGCAGACAGAGAGGGAGGGAGGGAAGGGGGAGGGAGGGAAGAAGAAGGAGGGAGAAAGAGAGAGAGAAAGAGGAAGAGAGAGAGATATCAATCCAGCATAAGCATCTGTAAGGAGGTAAACATGGCTCTCATGGTAAAGGGAACATACTTTCACTGCATAGTTTTCCATAACAAGATGAACCAGTCATGAGGATGACACACCAGCTGCCTAGTTGCTGCCTGATCCCCTGCCCTGCCCTTACTCTCTGGGGAGCAAATGGCTTGAGGGTAGGTGTGAGGATACCACCAAAAGACAGTGCTCTCGATCTCACAAGCGGTTTTGAATTCTGGTTTTTCGATCATGGGTCCATTTCTTCTGCAGTCCGGAGAGACAGCTCTTCACGTGGCAGCCCGCTATGGTCATGCAGACGTGGTTCAACTATTGTGCAGTTTCGGCTCCAATCCTGATTTCCAGGACAAGGTAGGTCATGGGAACAGATGTGCTCAGTTCCTTGTCCCCAGGCCAGGATGTACAGCAGTCAGGCGACACAGGTGACTCATAAGGGAGGCCTCTCCACTTAGGTGTCTCGTCATCCATTGCAGAGCACGGGTCCTTAGACAACAGTCTGCAGCCAGCTTCCTTTCCAGCCTCTTCATTCACCTGTTTAATCCCTGTGAGGTGTATTGCTATTACCAGCACCCTTGCTCTACAGAGGATGGAACCCACACAAGAAAGTTCCACGGCTTGCTTAAGATGTCTGTGGTGGGACCAGGGATTGCATCCTACCCTGTCTTGGTTTAGAATTTCTATTTATAAGTTCTACTCTCTGCTAGAACCCTGAAGACAGATGTATGTTGGATGATGCTGATGGGGGCACCAGCTTCCCAGTCCCCATGAGCCTTCAGGACAACTCTTCCTGAACTAGTTACAGAAGGATCATCAAGATAGCTGTCTCACAGTGTGCTCTTCTGATGCCTACCTAGAAGAATCAAAGCACAGAACCTGCTAGAAGAATTTTTGCTGATAGGGCTGCTTCTGGCCAATAAGAGTTTCAGACAGACAAAGGCAATGTTGCCAAAAAGATATTCTAAGTCCAGGGGCCCCAGGAATATGGTCTGTAATATGTTAAGAAAGCCGAGTTCACTTAGCACTCTGGTTGAGGGCACAGACTGATTAGGGAAGGCACTGGGTCTGCCTCTTAATGGCATCAGCTCCTGATGGTGGAGTTATTTTAGGTTAATTTCTTGCCGAAGTGGCTGCAATCTGTGCTTCCATGGCCTTGACTTTCTTGTCTGCATTTTCTTCTTCTGCACTCGTGGCTTTCACCAGGAAGAGGAAACCCCCCTGCACTGTGCTGCCTGGCATGGCTACTACTCGGTGGCTAAAGCTCTTTGTGAAGTTGGCTGTAACGTGAATATCAAGAACCGGGAGGGGGAGACCCCGCTGCTGACAGCGTCTGCCAGGGGCTACCATGACATTGTGGAGTGTCTGGCTGAGCATGGAGCTGACTTGAATGCTTCTGACAAGGTGCCGTGTGGGGGAAGTGCTTGGTGCTCTCCTTGAAGTGATCGGTTGGGCTGGAGGGACCATAAGACTTGCCTATTTGTCTCCCTGAGATAACAAACAGGAACTGAGTATACTGTGATTATGCTTCCTTTTTTTTTTTTGGTTCCAAAAGTTCTTTGGAATTTTTTTAGAGTCTTCTTTTTGGCATAAAACTAAGTTTATGATCAATCAAGCCCGTTTTGGAGCAAAGACCATGTCGATTTTAGACACATGTAGAAACAGGCGTTTATTCTGCCACCTGCTCTTTTGTAAAAAAAAAAAAAAAAAAAAAAAAAAAAGACAATAAACCACTATTATTGGTTTTACAATTTTCCTTCTAGACCAGGTGTTCCCTTCTTACCTAAGCAAATCCAACACCATCTGTTTGAGTATGAACTTAAACCAACATAGTGATGATACTATATACAGTCAGACTGGAGATGTTGTAGCTTACGTAGCAACTGCCTTTTGCAGTGTCTTGGAACCCTGTGAGGTTCTCTGGAGACATATTTTGTTTGCCATGGTTGGGCTGGGTATTTGCTCCTGGCATCTGGTAGACAGAGCTAGTGTTTCTGTTAGATAGTCACAAGCCCCAGTGTCAGGCATGCTGAGTGGAGAAACTCATATAGACACAATAGAGACATGTCGGAAAGTTCTGCTGGCCTGCAGCGCTTAGCACTGCTAGCCCCTAGGTTTTTGGGGTACTCTTAATTCCCAGGTCGGGTTCTATATTGTACAGAGGTTAAGCAACTTACATCTTCTTTCTGAGCATTCAGCAGCCCTGGGGGAAGTTATTTCTTCTTTGCTTTCTCTGTTGTTTCTGATAGTACTTTCTCTACTTAGGAATTTAGCAAGTGTTACTGGGCAAATGCTTTGAAAGTGTTTTTAGATCTGTTCGCTGGCAATTGGCGTAGCATTTTATCAATTCTGATACAGAGGAGTATAGTCTTTCTGTAGGTCACATTGCCTGAGCCTAAGTGAATCAGCAGTGGTCAGCCCAGGCTTCAATTATGCGGAATGGAATGGATAAAGCCCCACCCTTTCCAGTCCAGGCAATGACATTTGAAATTTTTGGGTGTGTGTAGGAGCCACTCTGTTTACAGCTAAGTCTTACACGGGGGAGGGATTAGGCTGAGGGCCTAAGCTAGACACACTCATGATCTTGGGTTTGGTTCTAGGATGGACACATCGCCCTTCATCTTGCTGTGAGGCGTTGTCAGATGGAGGTCATCAAGACCCTCCTTGGCCATGGGTGCTTTGTGGATTTCCAGGATAGGCATGGCAACACACCCCTGCATGTGGCCTGTAAAGATGGAAGCGCACCTATCGTGGTGGCCCTCTGTGAAGCCAGCTGCAATCTGGACATCTCAAACAAGGTACATGTAGAGGGTAGGATGCCCGGGCTCCAACCTGGTCTGCCAGACACTGTTGCTGGGTTCTTGCTGTGTTTTTAATATTATCCCATCATAGTGGAAGATTATTGTCACTCACATCACTGGATGTCTAGAGGACGGCGATGTTTAGACTGACAGAACAATGAGACAGTAACATGCATTTCTTGCCTATTCTGGCTTCCCACTGCTGTGCTTGTGGAATGAATGAGTGTGTGCACATGCATGTGTGAGCACATGCAGGAATAGGGTCACCTGGGTATTTACATACATACATGTGCGCTTGTGTTTTCAAGAAGAGTCAGAGGTCACAGAACAAATGTAAGCTTTCTTTTGAAGCACAAAGTCTTCAGTACATACTCTTTTTTTAAAAAATGCATTTCTATTTATTTAATGTATATGATATGAGTACACTGTCGCTGTCGTCAGACACACAGAGAAGAGGGCATCGGATCCTATTACAGATGGTTGTGAACCACCATGTGGTTGCTGGGATTTGAACTCAGGACTTTTGGAAGAGCAGTCAGTGCTCTTAACTGCTGTGCCATCTCTCCAGCCCCAGTACATACTCTTGACCCTGTAATTTAACCAAGATTCTCGGGAACACAGGCTGTCTTACTTGTCCCTGTTGAGCTGTCTATGGACAAAAGTTTCTAACATGTTTGCGTATGTATTCATGCACGCGTATGTTGTGTCTGTAGTGCACTAAGCAAATTTGGTAAAACCAAGAGAATACTGTCATCTTCTAATTAATAAAGAGATGAAAATAAATTGTATTTTCCCAGTCCCTAAAAAGCCCCAGTGCAGATTTCTAGACTGTCACCTGTGTTTCACTGAATCCCATCCAGATTTTCAATACAAAATAGTAACAGTTAAATATTTATGTAGCTTCAGTGTGTAACTGTATGAAAGGCAGGCACACTCTTCTTAAGGTCATGTTAAAAAGGAAGCTGAGACGAACTATATTTAACTGTGGCAAATGTCTGTTTATAGATGGTGTATATGGTGCCGTACTGTTTTATGGTGATTTGTTTGAGGTAAAATAGTTAACATATGAAACATGTGGAGAATCGTCCTGCTATCCTCTTGCATATTGTACAGTTAATTGTGGTGGACATTGAAGATGGTAACCCTCGTACTCTGGGACTCTGTGAAGTCGACATCTTGGCTCTTAGCTTTAGCTGCTTCTTGCTCTCTTGGTTTTTCCTTTCCTCACCATACCAAGATAATTATGTAAGTGGCTTAAGAGAAAGTAGAATTTTTTGATGGGTTAAAAGTGGCCTCGATGAGTGTGTGCACATTAAACCACCTTCAGATCTCTCTGTGGAGGCACAGTGGACAGCCCGTGCACAGCATTTGGGTTACACCAGCTGATTTCTTTCCATGAACAAGGAAGACTCTGAGTTCAATTCCCAGTATCCAGAAAAGATAAAACAAAGCAAAACATGTTTTAGCTTGTGTCTAACGGCAGAACACTGTTAAAGTGTTCATTAAGAAGTCCAGCTTTATTAGGCGTTGTGGCTCATACCTGTACTTCCGGTACCCATGATGTGCAGGCAGGATTGTGAGTTTGAGGTAAACCTGGGCTACAGTGTGAGAGCTTTTCTCCAACACAAATAAACATCCAATAAGACAAGCCCATTTCCATGTTTGCCAACAACTGGCCTGGGCCGGAATGTGGCCCAGTGGGAATCTGGATGCGTGTATAAGGCCCATGGGCCTATTCACAGCACCAAAGAAATGGACAAACAGGAAACTTGACTTATTTGATGGAAATTTGTCACAGTGGTTGATGGAGTTGGTGTTTTCATTATGACTGATGCTGGGATAGCACAGGGGATGGCTGTTTCTGCTGTTACGTAGAGCTCATCCAAAGTGAAAGCCTTTTGTGGTTCAGACTTGTGTGGACTGGAACCTGCATTGGGGCGGGACATTGGAGGAAGCTGACTTTGCTTTATAAAAGCCTCTTTTGTTACCTACCCAGTCCTTCAAGGCCTGACCAACTCCTGAGAAGAGAGCCCTGGTGACACCTGCCCCCAACTTCACCTCTTCAGAGGCTCCACCTACTCTGCACATCATGTTTATAAACCCAGTTTTTATCATGTGAACCTTTAGGTGACAAATGATAGTCAAACCCTGTCTCTCTGTTCCTCTTACCTCCTTCCCCTCCCTTTTTCTGTCCTCCTGCCCCTCCTCCATCCTCCACCTTCTCCCCATTTCTTTCCCTGTCTTTCTTCAGGTGAGGAGCTAGAGGTATTTAAGTTATGTACAGGAAAGTAAATGCCAGCCACTACCTCGCCACTAGTCAGTCTAGTCTACCTTTCCTCAGGCCGACTTGGGGAGCCGTTTGTCAGAGCAGACATAGCACAGTGGCATCCATGATCCTCAGGCAGCCTGCCACTCTCTTTCTGTCGTGCTGTCTTACTAGATTAGATTCCTCCAGAGAGAAACCTGACCATTCAAATCCTGCTCCTCTTAGACTGGGAGGGCAAGGACTTGTAACTCTGTGGTGATATTTCTTCATGCTTTGTTTGAACATTGGGGCGGTTAGTTTTATAACCCAGCTGAGTTAGCAAGCAGATATGAGAGAAAGAAAGGGACGACACCATGTGTCACTAAGGCAGAACCTCATAGGCTGTCCTCTTCCACAGACAGATGAGTGTGTGTGCACCCATGCCTCGAGCGCGCGCGCGCGCGCGCACACACACACACACACACACACACACACACACACACACACACACACGTGGGAAGAGCAATGGGTATCAGCTGTGATAGGTGTCTTACTGCACAGCCCAGACATTTGAGGAGGTGAGGATTTGGCCACGGGTGGTTCTGCCTTCAGGCTGCCTTTAGAAAAGGCAGTAAGGCATACAACACAAAGTCGTAAACTCGCTTGTCACCATCTCTGCTGGGTCCTGTGTCTCCTACCGGCATGGGGCAGGCATGAGGTGCTACAAAACAGGAAAGAATCCACAAGCTTCACAGAGAGCAGTTAGCACTCCACTAGGTTAAGAGTTCAGGAGAGGCTGCTTCAGACAGAGGCTGCAGGAGCAGCTCCTAAGGTCGGT
Source organism: Rhabdomys pumilio (assembly GCA_030674055.1). Classification (NCBI taxonomy): domain Eukaryota; kingdom Metazoa; phylum Chordata; class Mammalia; order Rodentia; family Muridae; genus Rhabdomys; species Rhabdomys pumilio. The sequence continues at coordinate 3,131,021 of JANHMN010000006.1, read as the reverse complement.
GATGCAAATACAGCACAGGGGATGCAGGTCCCGAGCACAGTGGTGATGGGAGAAGGGGAAAAGACGCTGGAAGGAGACTTGGGGTCCTGAAAGGCCTGGGGTGTAACACTAAGGAATTTGAGTTATGTCATAGCCGGGTACCACACCTGGGATGGACTGGAACACTCCCTCAGTTACTATTCCCCACAGGCTGGCTACAGGAGTCGCCAAGATTTGAATAGCATTCGGGCTTTCAGAAGTGTGTCATCGATTTAGTTACAGATACAAAACCACCAGTAACTATAAGCTAATAGTGGAATGTAGCATGTGATCATGTCTTAGCCGTTTCAGTTATTATGTGTCTCTTACTGAAGATTCACAGAGCCAGGAAAAAAAAAAGCGCCCCAGCATATTAACGGACAAAAGCTGGAGAAGAGGAGGGGGCGTGGGGAAGAGATGGAGCACTATCGAGGATTTAATTTTCTAGCACACTCCTTCTATCTTAAATGCTTAAAAGGGCGATGTATTGACCCATGTCAAAATAAAGGCTCTGCAAACAGCGATAGCTAAGTTTTGACTCCTCACATCCCCTGTACTGTCTCGGTGAGTTTTCTTCATGGCTTCTGCAGAGCAAATGGTTTTGCTATTTCACTGTTGTATTTGCAGAGCGTCTTAGCACCCCAGACTTAGCAGCCTTTGGGAAAGAGAAAACATCTGAGGAGAGGAGTCTCCTGTTCTCGTTACCTCCTTACGTGACTACAGTCAGCAGGGTGTGTGCGGTTGCTGAATCTTGCATAGCTTCCATGACTATGCACTAGGATAGGGTGCCTCCCTCTCTCCCCTGTTCCATACAATTATTTTTAAGACCTAAACATTGAGAAGCAATTACTTTATGTGTGTGGATATTTTGTCTGCACGTATGACTGCACCACGTGTGTGCCTGGTGCCGACTGGAGTCTGATAGGGTGTTGTTGGATCCCCTGAAACTGGAGTGACGGATGGTTGTGAGCCACTGTGGGGGTGCTGGGTCCTCTGGAAGAGCAGCTGGTTCACTTAACTGTGGAGTCAACTATCCAGACCCTGTTTTCAAGACCACTGCTTCTTAGTGTAGGGGCCACTAACTGCTAAGGGAAGACCTGCAAAGACAGGGTGTCAAGGAGAGAAAAGCTGGCAGTCTAATGTTTTGGCTGTGAGATGCTTGGAGGAGTTATTCACCACATGCATTTCTAACCTTAAGCTAGCCGTCACTATCCCTGGGGGTTCACTGCAGTGCCCCAAGGTGTATGGTGCACAGTTTGAGAACCATAGGCCTACAGACTATAGTAGGCATGACCTCAAAGCTTCACGGCCTCCTAAGAGTGCCCTCTGCAACTCTCTTTCTCTCTCCCTGGTGTGTGAATATGAATTGTGTGGTGCAGATACACATGGATGTCTGGGCGTTCGCACTCTGGCCTTGCTTTCTGCGGGCACAGCAGGATACCACAGGTTATCCTGTGGCTAGCCTCTCTTCTCATCCTCTGAAGGTGTATTTGGAGGTAGTCTTTCAACTTCAAAGTACCTGGGGAAAAAGTGGTCTGCCTGGCCGACCTGCCTGCCTCAGTGGGAGCCAGAACCTCCTGTATAGTTCTGTGGGACCCAGATCCCTTATGTAATGCTGTCTCTCCCAAGCAATGGCTGTGGACTACGGGCTTTCACAGACAGCAGCCCTGAGACCGCCTGTGGTATGTTTTTTTTTCTTCCCAGTACGGTCGAACTCCTCTCCATCTTGCTGCCAACAACGGAATCCTAGATGTGGTCCGCTACCTCTGTCTGATGGGCGCCAACGTGGAGGCTCTAACGTCGGTGAGTACCAGGCAGGTGCAGGTGTTTGTCCTCAGAGAGCCATGGAAACTTCTCATGCCTCAAGGGCACGGAGAGAAAGGTATTGCCTGGTAACTGCATTCTGAAGCAGACAGGCCGCTATTAAGCTCTAACCCTCCTCTGCAGTTACGTAAACATTTGCCCACACAGACCTAGTTTAATATCTAGTTAATGTTTTATCCTTTCTCATCTCGCCAGCCCCGCTCCGCCAGCGACCTGCTGGTTCACACTGGCCTTTTGTTTACCGTGTTACACAACAGTGCCTCTTGGCTTTCTATCCCACGTATGGATTTCTCTTTCATAAGTGCTTCCCGTTGGCCCCAGGGTGCAAGAGGCCGAGTGCCCTGTGGGAGGAGCTGGATCTCCTGTGTGGTCTTGGGGGTCATGAGCAGCCTAGAGGCAAAGGGCTGGTTTCTATTGTTTAGAGTCTGCCTTTACTGCTGGGACTAAAAATTATTTCTAAGTAAAGATGTAGTCCATTCCTCTGGCTTCTCATTTCAGGCTTAGTGCCATCCCCAACCCCCACCCCCAGAAGAAACTGTTTGCTTCATATTTCATAAAATACCATAGATAAGAGTTTGGCCAGTAAGATGAGGTGACAGTTCAGCTGTAGCCATGAACTATTGCTTTAGTTGTTGCTGGCCCAACGGTGAGTTAATAACTTGCTTGCTGGGGGTGGGGAGGTCTTGACATTTGAAGATCTGAACTTTACTGACAGCCTTGAAGGAGATCACATGGTGTTGGATGCGGCACCTCAGCTGAGGGTCTGAGGCTCTTGGAGATCTTCAAAGTCTTAACCGAGCTGGCCCTTAGAGTTCAATCTAACCTGTCATTTGTTTTTGTAAATGAAATTTCCCTGAGGCACAGCTATGCTCATCCGTTTATAGCATTGTCTTTGGCTATCCATCCTGCAGAGGCCTAAACACCTGGCATGGTCCTCCAGTGTGTGTGTGTGTGTGTGTGTGTGTGTGTGTGTGTGTGTGTGTGTGCCAACCTATGGTGCAGTACATGCCTCCCTGTCTGTGTGTAGGTCTTTGTGGTACTGATCTCTATCAAGATGTAATGGTCCTGTTCTGTGCAGCATTGGGCTCTGCAGGCACAGACATGAACAGTCTGTGCATTGAATGCATACACTTCTCAGGACGCTCGCTCACCCCTGCCACAGAAGGACCTGTTAGGCCCTAGGTGCCTTCATTAACCTTTACCCACAGGTTAGCTGTCCTGCAGTAAAACATCACGTACATTTTTAGGAAGAAAAAGATTATATATTTTTGCCTCAGATGATGCCTTATGGAAAAATAAAAACAAGGGTGATTCTGAAGATGCTATCAGCTGTTGGATCCAGAAGTGTATTAGCCACTGGTCCCTTTGTGTTGCTTTGTGAGCCCATGCCCCTCCCCCTCACTCTTTCCTGCAGTGGCTGTTCACTCTTTCCTGCAGTGGCTGTCTTCACTGTTCCCCACCATGCCTTGCTCATGCTGCCTTCCTGTTTTCGATCTCTTTCAGCTTCTAGAGACATATGCCCCACACAGGGAAACATCTAGAAAATGAGAGAGGGGTACTGATCAAAGAATCTTGACCATCAGTATTCACAAGGTGTCCTGGCCCGAGCTGCCCCACGTTTGTGGGCCAGATTGTCCCTGGCTGCTCTGCTGCTCCGGTCCACGGGTCAGGGTCTAGCAAGAGAGAGAGTGGGGGGAAGAAGGGGAAGAGACGCGAAGAATAGAGACAAGCCAGAATGTGTAGTCAAGTCTTGTTTACTGTCTCCCACTCACTCATATTGTCTCCCTTGCAAGAAAATCCTGGGTATTTATAAGCACAAGCAGGGGAACACAGCTGAAGACACTTTACCACATGCACCATGCAGCTGGGGTCACTAAACAGCAAAACAAGCTATGTGAGATAAACAAGATGTTTATCAGAGTGTGCTCAGCTGTTGTAGGCTGTTGAAAAACAAGTCTCTTATCAGGGTATATGGCTCAAGATGGCTACAAAGTTGATAGCTAGAAGTCGGCTCCCAACACGAGGTGGAGCAAGAGTGATGTCAGACAAGGGTGGGGACTGGGAGGTGGGTGGAGCTGACTTCTCTGCAACAGCAGCTGGTCATGGAGTCTGGCAACTGAGTAGTCAGGAAGTGGACAGGGGCTCATGAAACGCATTAGGCTGAGGCCTGAGCTTGGTGGCCACCCAGTCCTGTATGGATTACAAGGACCATGCTGGGGACAGAGTGGAGAAGCTCCCAGCAGGCCTGGTGGGCGTCTGATCTCCTAGAAGGGGAAGGCAAGCATCTTTCTCTTTGAGCAGTGATGACTTCGTGTGAGGAGTGAGTTGACTGTGTACCAGGGACATAACCAAGAGTCAAAGGTTGGAACAAATCTGTCGTCTCGAATTTTCTAGCAGCCACATTAACGGAGCAGCAGACGAAACGACTTTCCTTAGTGCGTGAGAAATCTCTTTTCAACAGGAGTATTTTGAGATTATTAATATTTCTCATATTCTCTTATCTGTATTGAGTTTTTAGTGCCTTGTATGTTCAGTGGTGACAGTAGTCTTTTCCAGATCACATTTCAGACCCGTAGCTGAGGATGCTGCCCTGTGGAACAGCCAGCCAGTGCTGTAACTTTTTCTGGCTTCTGAGAAGACTGTACAGATAACATTTGGTTCCACAGCGCCCCCTAGTGTCACTTTTATTTTCCCAGTCTGATCTGAACTGGAAATGATTCTGAGAGCTCCTGGCTTGTCCTCCTCCACCACCCACTCAGCAGACCCCAGTCACCTTTTGGGAACTGATTCTTTTATTATAAATTAAAACAAAGATGACAGAAGAAGCAACCAGGCGTGGTAGCGCTTGTCTTTGATACCAGCGCTTGGGAGGCAGAGGAAGGCAAATCTTTGAGTTCCAAGCCATCCTTGTCTACATATGCCAGCCAGAGCTAGAGAGTGAGACCCTGTCTCAAAAATTAAACAGCGTGTGATCAAAATGGTCCCAATGTGGTGAATCTGTTGCAGATGTAACCAAGCATGAAACAGCTTTGGGAGCCACCCCAGGAGCCAGTGGCTTGACTCCATGGTGCCTGCTCTCTGGATGTAACCCGCCTCTGACTTCTCTCTTCCTCTCCCTGCCTTCTCCTCCTGCTCAGCAGGTGCCAGTGACTCCTGTTGATCCTGTTTCTTTTCTTTGGTTCTTCAGCCTTCCGTGCTTGAGTCTCCTCTGCCTGTCTGCCCATGGCTCTTCTTCCTGTCCTCTCCAGGACACCTGCTCTACTGTCTAGCCTCCCTTCTCTTCTCTCTGGGTCCCAGGCTGAAGCTCTACTTGAACGCACAGGCCTGCCTCCATGTCTCTGGACTTGCCTGTTATCAGAGTTCAGCCTTGGGTGCCACCTTGGAAAGCCCGAGCACCTGTATCCTCTTCCTCCTCCTCCTCCTCCTCTTCTTCCTCCTCTTCCTCCTCTTCCTCCTCCTCCTCCTCCTCAGTGCTTAACCTCATCCCATGCAAATGAAGCCATGAGATGGTTTGATGGGACTCTTAGTTGGGGTACAGTGTCCAGTAAGGAAGTCAGTTCAACCCAGAGCAAAGGAGAAGTTCTGGCTTGCATGTTGGATTCATTTTAGGACTTTAGGGACACAGTAAGGATGGGGTGGCCCTGAATTTACAGCACTGCTCCGTGAGCTGGAACTTCAGCCTGTGGTGAGCATTCATTCTCAGCTTGGCAATTTTGTCCCCAGAAGACACGTGGAATTATCTGGAGACGTGGCTCATTTTTAAGCTGGAGGTTGAGGGATGTCACCAGCACCTTGGTAGACTGCAGAGGTGTTATTAACACTATCTAAGGCTGATGATGGCTTTTCACAGCAGAGAATGACATAGTCCAATAAGGCCAAGATTAAGATTTGCTGGTCCAGAGAGACCCCACATGTAACTCAAGAGCAACCAGAGCTGAGGAACTTGGAGGTTGGCAGTAGACAGACTCTCCCAACTCTTCGAGGGATGTCTTACCTCCAAATGCTGATAACGAGACCACAGACTCTTTCTTCTCTTAAAAAGATGTCTTCATTCTTCTGAAGATTGGATTTTAGGGCTGAATAAAACTTTAGCAGAACAGTGGTATCTATCTCCCTTGGTGGGGAGAGAGCAGAGCCGTAGCTCCTGTTCCCCACAAAGGACTCTGATATCATGCAGTTTGAATGATCCACTGCGAACTGGGTCAGGCCTGGACCGGAAGGTTCTCAGAAAACATGCATGTTCATGGTATAGACATAAGAGAAGGTCCCTTCATACAAAACCACAGCTCCATGAAAGTTCTCTAGTCTAACAGTAAATGCCACAGTGCTGTGGGCTCTTTGAGTCTCTGCCTTTTTTTTTCCAGCAACCTTAAGTCAACTTGTGCTAAACTAAGCATTCTCTGGAAGGGACAATTGTTGCCAGCCATGGTGTAGAGTAAGGACCAGGTTTGTATGTGTGAGAGCTGAAAGATGGGAGCCTGTACTGGAGCAGACACTCTTGCTGCCATAGAGACAGAAGCTCAGGCAGGGGACAGTCAGAGGAGAATGGGTATGCTCTGAGTCCATGCATCGAGCATCTTTCTCTTGTCACCTTGCACACCACTGCATTCCTTGCTCTGGTCTCTTTCTTTCCTGAGCCACCAAATAAAACAAGGAATCCCTGGACAAGGAAACAGGCCAGGACTTAATGTTTGTCCGACTTTCTCCTAACCATGTTGTGCCTCCCGTTTCTTCATTGAGCTAGCATGTTGGGGTCACATGTCGCTTTGTGACACTGATCATCTGTCTCCTACAGGATGGCAAGACAGCCGAGGACCTCGCCAAGGCAGAACAGCACGAACATGTGGCAGGGCTCCTGGCAAGACTGCGGAAGGTGGGCCTTCACTCACTAGAGGTTCTCTTGTTTTTATGTGAGAAGTTCTTGGTGTTTTCCTCTCTAGAAGGAGGCATTGGATGAAGGTTTAGGAAGACCGTCTCTCCTTGTCCTGTCAGTTGGCACACACAGACAAGTGTCTACAGGGTTGTTTTTCTACAATTAGTGTAAAGACAAATTTGGGGGCTTTCAGGATGGACTCAGTGGTTAAGTGCAGTGGTTGCTCCTGCACAGGACCAGGGTTCAGTTCCTAGCACCTACATGGTAGCTCATTTGTAAGCCCCATGTTTACAGGAGATCTAGCACACCATGCTGGTCTCCATAGGCACCAGGCATGCAGGCGATGCACAGACAGACACACAGACTAGTTTGATACGCTGTGCTGGTTTTTTTCCCAGCCCTCTCTGTGCTAACCACCCCCATAGTGGAGGGGGACGAACACTGGTGATGTCCCTTCTCCTTGTTTGGAGTTCCCAGGTATCAGTTAATCTCCTGTTTATCAAATCACAGCACTGTAAAGTTTATAAAAACAGAAAAATAAGTAAACACAGGTGGAAGATTGGCAACCCATAATCAAGAGACTTAAAAAAATTCCCAGACCCTTTTGGCGAAGATATCTGTTCGTTAACACACAAAGATATTCACTGCAGTTCTATTTAAAATGTAGCAAAAATTAAACAGTAATGCATAGCAAATTGTCATGGAGAACACGATGCTGTTTGGCATTTAGAAATACTTTCTTTTTTTTTTTTTTTTTTTTTTTTTTTGGGTTTTTCGAGACAGGGCTCTGTGTAGCCCTGGCTGTCCTGGAACTCACTCTGTAGACCAGGCTGGCCTCGAACTCAGAAATCCGCCTGCCTCTGCCTCCCAAGTGCTGGGATTAAAGGTGTGTGCCACCACTGCCCGGCTTAGAAATACTTTCAAAGAGACAGTTAGTACCAGAGTTTAATGCTTGGGATGTTTCTGGGCTGAAGCAAATAGATAAAATGGTAAATTGTCTGTACATTTTATCCCTTACTCTGGGTCTCAGTTGACAGAGAGCTTACAGGACATTCAAGAAGACTTGACTTCCATTCCTAGTGTGGATGGGTTCTGCTTACTGGTTTTCTCCCTGTGGTTTGTTATGCCTGCTTTCTTATAAAACCCCAGACCACCTGCTCAGGGGTAGCACCACCCAGAGGACTGGACTCTCCCAAATTAATGGAGAAAATGCCTCACATGTTAGTTTAATGGAGACAGTTTCTCAATCAAGGGTCCCTCTTCTGAGATGACCATAATTTATATCAACAAGAACTAATGAGTCTAGGTGGGTAGATTCTGAACCCAGCCCAATGAAGCTCTTTCTGGATAAACTGGCCCATGGCTCACCAGCTCTGTGCCTTGGCATCGGCGTCTCACCCATGAGAAGAGGTGCCAGCTCAGAGAACGGTAATGAGCACCCGAAGATGTCCTGAGAGCAGCACCTGCACACAGTAAGCACCACATAGTTTCCTTTGTGGTTGGCATAGCACCCTGAAGAGCGTATTTAGAATGGACCACGGCGAATGTGGCGGGGGCCCTGGACTCCTGTGACTGGCACTGATGTTTTAAATCCCCAGGGTTCACAGAGGAGGACGTTCCTACAGGAGGGACACTGAGCCTCAAAGAGATTGAATGGAGTTAGTGCAAAGCTGAGAGCCACATATTGCGATATCTCTACATCTTTCTGTGGGCACGGGGCCTTTGCTGTGTATATTTCCAGGCAGCCTGGGGACATCTTAGTGAGTCTGTGCTGAGCCACCCTGCCTAGTCTCAGGTCAGATCACTCCCCAGTGTGCTGAGCTGGGGCTTCTGTTCCATCAGGCAGGAGTTTATGAAATTCTTGTTCACCAGGACACACTTACTTTCATCGTCCTCACTCTGACTCTAGGCCTTAGTCTCCTGGTGTGAGGCAGAGCTCGGCTGATCCATTCTTTCCGTCAGGTCTCTCGGATTTAAAACAACTAAGTCCTGAACTGAAATCAACGCTTGGAAGCACCTGATTAGAAAGTTTGCTTTTGGAAGTCAAAGCAATGGCATTTGGGATTGAGGAGGGAGGGTAGCTGCTTGTTGTAGAAGCCACCAGTGTTTGCAGAGAAAGCCTAGGGATACGTTTATTTGCGCTTATCATGTCAGTCACCAGGAGAGACTGTTTAAAAAGAGTACGGTGCAGGGAAGGGGGGAGGCTGCAGTGCTCACTGTGCTCTCTGCCTTCCCATTATGTTCCGTAGTAGCCTTCATCAGGGTACTCCTGTCACTCATTGCAGGTGGGTGGGACATCCTGTCTTTGCTGAATACTTTGGTGTCTGGCTTCCAGGCCTGTGCTGTAGCACCTCTGTTTCTTTCTTGTCCTTTTGTGGAAACCAAAGATTACCTCTGTACACTGTGCGTTCTCTGCCTATGTTAGAGCCACTCAAAACAGAGGTGAGCCTTGGTCTCCCTCACTTGGGTACCATTCCATGTGGTCTCTGCCTAGGGAGTTTTCAGAGGCTCAGCCCCGTGTTTTCACCTCCTCGGAATGTAGTTTTGAACCTTTGCTGTGAAGGGAATAGGGACTGGCCTATGGAACTAGAACCAAAGCCATCTTACCACTGGCATCGGTGGAAGCCAGCATGAGAGTCAAAGAGTCTGTGTTCACCACTGTACAGTGAGGGGCTGACACAGGACCAGGGAGGGCTTTGGAGCCTCGCATTAAAGGGACCCTAGGAGTTTCTCTTCTGAAAGGGGTTGGACTCCTAGGGACCCAGGCCAAGGCCAGGACTACGAAACATCAGGCAGAGCTGAGCTGTATGGAGCCTGCACTGGCCCGGTTCAATATGGAGGACTTGGAACGTTTGGCACTATCTCTGAAAGCTAGCCACAGGTATCTCCTCCTTCCAGCTCGGTGTCATCATTCTGGGCTCTTCTAGTCAGATGTGGTCAGAATGCTTACAGTATAAGATTCCACAGATCCCTCAGGTGAGTCTCCTCTGTCTAGGCAGCTTGTTGTTTGTTTGGTGGGCTCTGGAAGCCCCACATCTGGCCTCTGGCTGCTCCTCCCCAGAGGAACTAACAGGAGGAAGCTGTCCCCTCTCTTCTAACTCATACAAATACCTACCAGGAAACAGCCCATTCAGTCCTTCACTGCCCCAACCTGGGCTGCGGTGCCAACTAGACCCAGTCTCTTCACCTAAATGAAAGGAAAGGGAAGGCGGCAGGGAGTGGGCTGCATGCACTAGCCATGGCCTTGGAGTGTGTTTTCTTTGATTCTGTCCCTGCGAGTTCCATGTTTATCAGGGCTTTGAGGGCTTTGTTTACTTGATTTGTCTCATTAGTTGGATTCTTTTTTTCCTTAAACTGATATTAAAATAGCCTTGTCTCCTAAACCTGAGCATAAGACAATGAGATGTGCTCGGGAATGCTTTGGAAAATGGACACTGTTGGGTGTTGCCCATAATTAAAATTCACCAGGAGTGAGGGACATTTGCTTAATTAGAATTCTCACTCTTTCCATTTGGGCCTAACAGCTCCCACCATGTGCTGGAATCCGCTGTCTCTTCTCAGGGCTCTTATCTGGCTTCTCCAGATTGCTGGTTGCTTGCTTTCCAGCCTGTGGGTTTAGTCATCTTTCCTTTGGGGAAAATGAAAGCTAATTTGTAGGGGAAACATGCTGAAGAAAGAAAGCTGTAAACCCAGTGACCTGCCAGGTTCAAACTGCATTGTTGTCAGGATCTGGAGGAGCAGCAGGGAGCCCTGGTAGTTGAAGCCTTTACAGCCAGTGTGCTACTGGGCTTGGTGGGGACCATGCAGGCCAGTTGCTCTGAGTCTTGGGTAAGAGAGCAGACAGGATAATGTCTTCAGCAAGCACTGAAAGCAAGCAATGAAAACGCATCAGTGGTGAGTGTAACCTGTGTTACAAACCCACTTTCACAACCGCCTGGAAGTTTTCTCGCTCATAAACCTGTGCTCTCCTAATGTGAGGAGGTGTGCTGTCTTACATGTCCAGCCTACACCAAGAACTCACCCAAACCTTTAATACCCTGGGCCTTGTGTGTGGCCCAGTTACACCCATAGACCCAAGGGACACACACTGGAGGACAATGTAGGACCTGAGAAAACCTTCAGTAGCACAGTTACCCCAGCTTGCTACTCCTCATGGGTGCTGAGTGAACAAACTCCTACCTTGCCCCATCACTAAGGGCCTGGCCAGGCTGGGTTGGTGGCTAGGTCTAGTCTGAGTTTCTGTTGCGCGTTCACTTTGGCGGGCTACTTGTTATTGTGCTTCCTTCCAAAGCAATTAACATACATAGCACCCACCTGCTATACTGGCAGGGTGCCATTCCTTAGGGTAGGAAAACAGTTTCCTAGGTTGGTGAAAACTGCTTCCTAGGGAGTCCCCCTCTGGGTTCCTCAGCTTGTCTCTACTGTGCCATCTGGTGGCCAAAAGTGGGAATGCGCTAACGGCCAGTGGAGGGCTATCAGAAACTTCTGTCAAGGGAAGGTTGCATCAAACTCCTTGAGTTTAGATTCTAAAGTGAAGAGGATGAGGTTAGACTCCCTCCGGCATGAGGACGCCTGAGGATGCTTTCCTTTTTCCTGGTTTTCAAGGCTGTAGTGTATTCTGCTTACTTCAGTGAGAAAACGGCCCTCCTGACTTCTGGTCTAAAACAGTGGTTCTCAACCTGTGGGTTTCGACCCCTTAGGGGTTTCAAATGACCCTTTCACATGGGTCCCCTAAGGCCATTAGAAAACACAGATACTTCCAGCATGATTCACAATGTTAGAAAAAAAAGCTATTAAGGAGCAACAAAAATAACTTTTATGGTGGGGTGGGAGCACAACATGTGGAATAAAATAAAAGATCATAGCATTAAGAAAGTTAAGAACCACTAAGCCCTCCCAGCCAGGGATGCCATCTCTTGGTGGACAGAAATGGAAATATGAGAGAGACCTAGGGACAGGCAAGAGGCAGGTGACAGGGTTTTGATGTCCCTGGGCCCCCACTTGAGAAGTGAGAACATGTGTTTGCATGTGTGGTGGCCCAGAGTCTTGGGCCTCATAAAAGCCAAGGTGCAAATTAAGCAAAATGCTGTTTTCTTTGATAAGACAGGATGTCTTGAGTCAATTATTAGTTGAGGAGTAGCTTTGTTGGCACGAGGTTCAGAGATGACCACAGCCTTCTCCACTTAAGGCTCGTTGGCCAAGAACAGCACTTCTAAGAAAAAGTTTTAGATCAACGGTAGCTCTTGAGATGCAGGTGAGCATGTGCCACTGCTTCCAGCAGCGAAGGGATTTATCTCTGAAACAAACCAAAATCGGCATGCCACAATCAGTCCCACGGAGATCTAAATAAGGAGGGCCTTTTTCTCATTTTGCACACTTTCCTAGTGATGGTTTATAAATCTTACTGAAGTAAAAAAGCCCCTATTGTGTTTGAGACATTGTTTTTGAGACAGGGACCCAGCAGGGCCGTGTCTTCCCAGTGAGACGGGCTACGGATGGCTGTGTAGCCCTCTGTCTGAGCTTCCAGCACATAGCCTGAGATTCTGCTTCTGTCTGCATGTCTTTATCTATTTCTCCCCTCTGTTTGCCTCCCTTTCACGTTTCAGGATGGGTAGAGGATGCAGTAGTAGACTCTGCTCTGCTCCATGTCTATGGGTCTCAGTTTCCTTATCTAAAAACAGCATGCCTTCTGTAATGGCATCCAGCTGATCTGAAGTGAGTTCCTTACCCAAGAACAGCATGCAGATAGATATACTCTCAGTACACTCACCTGCGTGAAGGTGACATTCTTGGAAGAGAAATGTGTGCAGTAAAATGCGATGTGTTTCAGTGGACACGCTGGGACATGAGGGGCAGTGCTAGTGATCTAGGGAGAGCCTGCCACGTCCTTGGAGCATCTGCGAACGTTTAACAGTAGTGCCAATTGGATGGTTGGCATGATAACTCAGTGTGGTTTCAGGGCTACAAGGGACCCAAGAGTCTCAATGAATAAAGGCAAAATAAAATTTTAGATAGGTCCAGGAAGATGACTTAAGAAATAAGGTGTCTGCCATCAAGCCCGAGGACCCATATGGGGGAAGGAGAGAACTGCCCCTCACAAGCTGTCCCTTGACTTCTTTCTGCGTATTGCCATAGCGCATGCGCGCACAGACACACACACACACACACACACACACACACACACACACACACACACA